>CM062819.1:1715386635-1716123890 GCA_031772625.1 Pinus tabuliformis | reverse complement strand
TTAGCCATTTATTAAATTACTTCATTAAATTAGTGACCAAGGCTTGTGCACTTGTGAGTATATGTGCACAATATATGATAGAATTTTATTTTCAATCAAAATATGAAATCTAAGTGTGAGTTGTAAATCTTAATATATTCAATACTAAGTCATGTTAAGTGCACACAAATTTTCTTTAAACAACAGAAACTTGAAAACAACTTAGGTAAGTAATAAAAGCAAACTATTCAATGGGTATCAATTGAAAAACTATTATATCAAGCAAAATTGAAATTTTTTGCTATGGAACTGAATTGAAAGCTATTCCATTTAACATAATTGAAAGTTTATGTTATTCAAATTGAAATAAATATACTCTATATGAATTGAAATGAAGCTACCTTAGGTGCTTTGAAATCAATTCTCTTCTAAGAAGCATAAGGAAATCTAACTATGAGGAAGAACTGAAACGAACTTGAAAGGAAATAATTTAATTAGAAAGCATTCATCTAAACTGGAAGTATTTAAATATTACTAGTGTGCGCAACTCTTAATGAGAACCAACTGAAACATTAAATTTGAGACTAAGCAAGGAGATTAAATAAACAAACTAATAAAAGAAATGTTTTGTTGTTGTCATTTTTAATGTTGAGAGCTCAACCAATTGAAATCAAAATGATAATGAGGAAACTACGCATGAAAACAAAGCATTAAAAAAACTAAAAGGAATCTAAAAAATTGAAATACAAATCAAAGGAACTACCAGGATAATTAAATAAAAAACACTAGACTATCTCACAACTCGTCAAGGGGCCTCTTGATGAATGCGAGGCATGAAAATTCAAATCAACAATTCAGATCACCAACACATTTGTACAAGAATATGGTAATTGTATTCACTAAATTAAAGTATCATGGAGAAACAATAATTACAAAGCATACAATTTTATTTTATTTTCTTCAAATTAAATAAGTTTATAGCATTCTTTAGCCAACAGTTTCTAAGAAAACAACATTGGGAGGAAGTTCCTCAATTGGTATTTAACTTTCCTAATTAAAACAGAAATTCTATTCTTCATGATTTGCTACGAGAAGAGAAAATCATGAAGGTTCTCAATCAAACATATCAACACATCATCATCTTTAAATTTTGACTCTCGCTCGCTTGATTCCATGCTTATTTGATGATGAAATTGTAAGCTTGAAGTATTACGTGAGAACATACTAGGTTTGACTTTTGCTTTGACCAATCATATTCTCAAATTCTATGATCTTCCAGGTAAGCGTGATAGGTGGATATCCTTGTACTGGAAATTTGGCACTTATCCATGTATTATGTTAATCTTCAAACTCTTGAGAACCTGTTCAACCTTGGACTTGGCAACAAAAATTCTAATCAGCGATGCAAAAAATATAATTTAGTAGTCATAGCAATATTTCAATCAATTTCACAAAGAAATAACAAATTACGAGTTATGATTGATTGATACCTTATATTATACTTGAGGAAGACATATATGACATTATTTCTTGTAAATGTAACAAAAACATATATAGAATATGTGAAAATAAGGGGAAAAAGATGTCAAAAAGAGGATAATTCAGGGATCTAGCAGTTGCTCTGTTATAAATTTCATATTGGTGGTGAGAAAAGAAAATCATATTGGTGTAGATTGGTTATCTAGTATCATCTAAAATTGTGTACAGAGTTAATGAAATTCATCTTCAAGTATAGGGGGTCATTATTCACATGGGCGATTAGCATGGATGATTTTCATTACGGCACACAGGCTAGTTGGCCTATGCATATCAATTTATCCATTGATATTAGTCAACTTTGAATCAACATTTTATTCAAATCAAGGAACTTATAAGTCATCACATGGAATCTAGTGGGGCCATCATTACCCAAATGATCTCTATTGATGAATCCAGGCCCAAAAAAAATTAAAGAAATTAATAGACAATGGGCATGTTACTATTTTTGTTGTTTTGCTTTTCTATTATAAAGCACTCAAATATTTTAGTGGTAGCATACATTTGTCTTTTAGTGATGGTATAAATATAGCAGTTAGATTTTTGGGAAGAGCTACAGAAAAAATATTTGAGATGGAAGATTTGGATTTCCTATGTGTTACACATACAAATATAGAAAATGTTCATTTTTTGTGTCCTTTTTAATAATTTACTTCTTGCATATCCCTTCATATTTTTTATTTATAGATTTGGAGGAAAGAAGGATTGACCTCTTTCGATTGAATATAATTCTTTAAAACTCTTGATTGCGAGCCAAGTGATGTTTGGGTTCACTAGGTGAGATTGGTTCCCTATGTGATTTTGGTGGTTTTTTTGTTCAATATAGTAATCCAAGGATTTGAAGAATTTATGACACTCTTCCTTTTCTATGTTTGAGTTATTTAGAAAATGGCTAGAATTGATGGATTCTTAGCATTATTGAGCATTATAATCCTTCGTACTATTGACAATATAGTGAAAATAAATAAAGTAACTATTGGTTGTATTAATAATTTTCTTCAACATGCATACGAGAATATTTGGTTTCTCCAACTTGAGTCACAACTACAATAAGATGAGCTACAACATAAGATTCCTCATTTTGAACTTGTTTTTGTTCAGAATAAATCTTTGGTTAAAGTTCACTCTCATTAGCACCTAGAAATTGATCAGATTAGTAAGTCCATTTTAAGAGTATATTTGCATAAATATATAGAGGTTCAGTTTACACTTCCCAAGCCCATCACCAAACCTCGGGAAAAAATTGTTTACAACAAGGATAGAACTAGTCTTGCATATGACAAGGATGTTTCCTTTTATATTACATTCTATTATAAACAAATCAAGTTTTAGAATGTTGGGTTTCCTCAAGACAAATCATCTTCACATGCTCTTATTCCACACCCAAATTAGATTTGCAGATGCTAACATTGTGATCAAGTTGGCCATGTGAAAGATAAATTCTTTGATATACACCCTTGTGAGAATTATGGAAAATAATAATGAGCCTTCAAATACGTGTTCTAGAAATAAGACTCTTTAGAGAGAAAAGATTCACCTTCGATGGATCAATTATTAACAATGTTCTAGAACTACTAAGTATATATATTAGACATACCTCAGAGTTCATTATAGAGTAACTACACCTTTTGTAGTGGATATATCTTCATCATACAACCTTATATCTAATAGGGGGAATTGATGATAAACTACAAGCTTCGTAGATTTATCAAGCAAGCCTAAGCCACAACCTGAATCTGAGACAAATTCTAGAGATTAGAGCCAGAGGTAATCATATCTAGTGTTCGTGGTGAAATTTTGAATGAGTGTACCAAAATTCAACTTTTACCATCGATGACCTAGATATAGTAGCAACACAAAAAGTGAAGGAAACCTTAGGCTAAAATGTAAACATAAGTTTCCGTATCTACAGAAAAAATACTTAGAAAACCCTGCAAACATATATCATAAATTGAAAAAAATATATTTTTCATTACAACAATGAACCTAATGGAAAATTAAATTGATTTTTATCATTAATTAAAATAACATATTACACATGGAGAGGGAGAGTTATTGACTTCAGTCGGTAAGTTCCTCCCCTATGAGATGGGTCTTTATGTTCCTTCTACTGTAAGATGTTGACTCACTCTTTTGTATGCAAGTGAGTAGACAAATAGTAGTGAGAAGGTTTGGAGAACCCAAATGGAGAGGTGGATTTCTATAGAATTAGAGTGAATATGGTGATAATGGTCAATAAATGATAGATTAGACTTGATCTAGTCAAATAATAAAATATTTTGTAGGCCAAATCAAGATCTAACTGTTATGAGTATTTTATTCTTTGTGAGAGATGAAAAGATTAAAGAAATGGTAAATAATATTTATTTATTTAACTAAATCAAAAAATAATGATTAATGCAATTTATTTAATAAAAGTGGGTGAAATAATTAGTAAATGAAAATGATTTAATTCTTTCTACGAGATATGGTCAACATAAGTTAGAAATAATTAGTAAATATTGATTTAATAATTATTTCATGGGAAAAAGGTGAAATGATTAAGAAATAATAAATAAGTAATTATTTATTTATTGTTCTTATGGAAACAATAAAAGTGGGTGAAAACAAAAGTCATTATTCTCACAAAATGGGTAAATATGAAAATAACATGAAATTAATTAAACTAGATTTCTACGTTATTTTCATGTGGATAAAAAAATATATATAATTTAGGAAAAGTGGTTTGCTAAATTATTTCATATGGTGAAATTATGTTTTAGTGTGTAAAACCCAAACTACATGGTGTATTTTGATCAACCTAATAGAAAATGGCTAGTAATCACTTTTTAGGTGAAAATGGATTTTCTCCTAATGTATGAGTGTTAAGATCACATTGTATGACTAAAATACATTCTAGTTTTCATTTCATTATAAACTGAGGGATTCATGGAGAGAGAGCCATTGCAATGAAGGCTAGAACCACATGAGGAGGAGATGAGATCCACTTATGAGGAAAGAGACTGTAGATGGTCTATACATGATGTAAATGAGGCAAGTGAGGCATACCTATACCATTTAGATAGTTTAGTACAAATAATAATGGTATGCCTAGCAGTGTGGGTATGAAAAAAGAATACATAGTAAAAAATGTGTTCGAATCAATGAAATAATACAATGATATAAAGAGTCCCATATACATGTGTCTAGAATGAGAAGGCTAGGTCTAATATAATGAATACTATTGAAATGAGTACAAAAGACCAAGTACCCCCAAATTGATAAGAGGGATGAGATCATAACCAAAGAAGCCCTATTGAAAAGGAAAGGGCTCTAAAGATATGAATAAGACAGTTGAAGGAGGGGCTCATGTGGTGGGCTCTTCAATCGATAGAAACTGAGTGAGTCAAATCTATTAAATTTCATTTGAGGTTGGATGATAGCCTATTGATGGCTAGGAATGTGGAGGCATACCTTAAGGGTCACCACCTCATGAGGTATGGAAACATCTCCAACATGCCCGGTAAATGCTAGGAAAACCTACTGAAGCACTAGACCAACAATTTTAAAATTCTCGATCATGTGATGATAAGTTGCAATCGAGCACATGATAAACGATCATGTCAAAGGGAAATGATGGTCCCATTTTCTTGATTTGAGGCACCCAAAAAATAAGAATCTGTATCCAACATACATCACCTTGTAGGCCACTTTTTTGGAATAAATGTGTTGAATTCGAAAGGGTTGGGCCCGCTAAGGTTGTGGCAATGGTGAGTGCTCAAAAAAGGCGTGAGGTGTAACATACCTCACATACTAAACCATTTTTTCTTTCTTTATTACTATCACTAATAAATAAATATATCTTCTCAATATGATACATCTTTTGACATTCTATCCTCTTCAATGCAAAGAGGATTTCAATGTATACTATCTTAGCTAATAATATAATTGAAGTCAAGATAATTTAATATGAAGTGTTTTTAATTCATGTTATTGCCTTCTCTATTTCAAATACATAATCCAGTCTCTAGTGCACCCAACATTAATGTGCATATGGCTTGAGTATAGTCTTTCCAAAAATGAATAACCCTAATTTGGAATTTTCACTTTTCTCCTTTGATTTCATTTCTCATGTCCATGGAGCCACCCTACTCTAGAATGTTTACAAGGGTTTTATTGCTACTAGATTTGGTTTCTATAGGTGTTAAATCTAATCAAGCCAGTAATATTTATCCTTATATGCAACAAATAATCTATGTCAGTTGAATTGGAAAGTTCATAGAGTTTTTAAACTACTCTCTATTTCATTTCTCTCTTATTATCATTTCCTTCCTTTACATAGATGCCTTTTTTACTCTATGACTTCATGTACTCACATGAGTAATATAATGTTGAAAAATACCTTTGATATGTTCTTATAATGTTTTCTACGGGTATTACCTTAATGTACGTTTGTGTTATTTGTTTTAAAAACTGTAATTCGAACTACACTTAGTGATCACATTCGCGATGGAATGGTGCGACCATGACTTCCCATTCTAGTCCTTCAACATGGATTGTGATATTAGACATCAAGTATCAAAATATATCTATGTTTTTTATTTTTATTTGTAACATATATATCATTGCATTATTTTATGTTAAAACCTTATTTGTATATTACACTTTTTATGAGTGTAACTGAGATAACCATGAGCTTATTCTTCTAGCCTATGTTAGTTATTCTTGTCTTCAGTTTAGATTTATGAGTTGGTTTTTGGTCTTTAGCTCAATCTTTTGATTTATCGGTTATTTAAATATTTACTTTAAACTAGGGTTATAACCTATGAAAAACTAGGTCTTGTTTTTGCAATTACAAGTTATAGCTATGTGTAGTATACTTAGGGAGGATATTATCAGGTATGGGGTACAAAGGGAGGTACCCAAGGGAATAAGGTAATAATGTGATGGGTCATAGTTAATAAATAGAGTGGTTAACGCGCATCATGTAAGGGACCACTAGTAGTTAGGAATAATATTATAAGCCCATTTTATTAGATATATAGCATTGAGAGACCCATGGTAATGACCCCGAGTATTATATGTATGAATTATATATAGAGGCTAGAGACTCTCCATTGAGAGATGTCAAAAATTATTTCATTGGGAAGCATATGGCTTGTGGAGTGTTCTCCTTCCTTAAGGAGTGATTGTATGGTGTTACCCTACCTCAAGGGTTTGATATTAATAAAAATTTGAAGTTTATCTATTTCTCTCTTGTTATTTCTGGGCATGTGTTCATTTTCATATATTTTCAGGTCAGATTTATTACAAGTGGAATCATAACACTTTCTTGGGCAAGGCGGAGAGATGTTTTTTTATTTTTTGTAGGAATTTTTGGGGCGGAAAGTTTGTAGATCAGATATGAAACTTCTAGTGAAAATTTTGTAGAAAACAATTGCATATCTGGCTTCTTTACGACAAAATAACCAATTTCAAAACAAATCGGCCAAATTGGAGCTCGTATGAGGGAGATATTGTTGATTTAAAAATCAGCTATATAGCAGAAATTGTTCTGAAGATAATTCGTGGATGACGGATCTCAGGTCATTTTTTCGTAGTTTTGTGGGGAATTTTGAGAAACTAATTGGATATATTAGATCCTCTTGAAAAATTACCCAATTTGAAAAAAATATCGCTCAAATCAGAGTTCGGATGAGGGAGATATTGCTAATTTAAAATCAACTTTTTTTTTTAGAATTTTTTGTGATGGCGGGACAGTTGCAGCGCGAATCTAAAATTCCAAATTGTCTAGATCAGGATTTCTATCCCACTACAAGATGCAGAATGGTCATTCCATTTCCAAAAATAGGTTATAATAAATATTTTCATCCATATTGATTGAGTTGTGTCCATTTTAAATTTTCGCCAAAGTGATTATTTCAAAACCCTTACTCTATTTTTTAAGGGTTCTAGCAAGATGTTTTTTACAAGAAAGGATGATGGTCCGACTATTGAAAAATTATATAATATTAGAAGATTGACCTCCCATGGTTTTGGAACGCCTCTATAGGGTGTTATTTGAAAGGTGAGGTTTCTATATGGTTGAAATCACTTGACAGTGAGCTTATGAAGTTATGTCGTCCTGAAGAAATTGAAAAACTCTTTTTAGACAAATGGTCTCATACTGGAAAGAAGGAAAACAAGAAAAATAAAGGATTATTTTCTGTCGGTATCTTCTTATTAGAGGTTGATGGATGTATTTAGAAGGAGAAGTTCATTGTGTCTATCCATCCCAGATGCAAGTATAATTTAATCAATGTTAATGTGACAATGAGGATGTTCAAATTTATTAATATTTGAAGCTTTCTATGGATAAGTATGTGTTTCATTGTGATTTTTATAATTCATATATGGATAATATGGATGTTGTTTTGGGATATCCCTGGATTCAATCTGCAGGTATTGTCAATAATAATGGGCAGAAGAAATTCATGAAGCTCTAGTATAAAAAGAAAAAAATTACATTGCAGGATATTTCCATTAAGACCCAAGCAGAGACTATGGAGGCAAAAGAACAAAACTCTAATGACACTGACGCATCATATGATGAGCTATTGATGGTCGATAACCAAACACAAACATAAAACCAGGTACCAGAAAAAGCACCAGGTACCACTCAGGCACCAATAGTAGAGGAATTAATGAAATATATTCCATCAATTAAAGCTTCAGCATATCACCACCCACATCACCCAACGAGACAACAACCAACAAGGTGGAAGCCAATTAGAAACAAGGACAACAACCCCAGGATGACTAATAGAGTGGTATGACGATCCACCCCAGGACAACTAATAGAGTGGTACAAGGAGTTGGCAAGATCAACTTCCATCTCAAGTGAGAGATGCACTAGCTAGATTGAGGGTTCACCTATCTCTGGGATGGCTAGATGCACATGCAAGGTACTAGTGGACTACTCTTTTGAGTAGATCTTATTATTTGTGTTCTTCTTATGTTTTAGGGATGAAACATGTTTAAGGAGGGTGGAATGTAGTATATCTATGGAGGATATTATGGTGTATGGGGTACAAAGTGAGGTACCCAAGGGAATATGATAATAATGTGATGGGCCATTGTTAGTAAATAAAGTGGTTAACCTGCATCATGTAAGGGAGCACTAGTAGTTAGGAATAATGTGATAAGCCCATTGTATTAGATATATGGTATTGCGAGACCCATGGTAATGACCACAAATATTGTATGTATGAAGCCTATATAGAGGCTAGAGACTCCGCATTGAGAGATGTCAATAATTATTATATTGGTAAGCATATGGCTTGTGGAGTGCTCTCCTTCCTTAAGGAGTGATTGTATGGTGTTACCCTACCTTAAGGGTTTGATATTAATAAAAATCTGAAGTTTATCTATTTCTCTCTTGTTAGTTCTGGGCATATTTATATTTTCATATTTATGCAGGTCAGATCTATTACACTATGACCTAACTTCTCTATCCTTTTAATTTAAGAAGTTGAGTGTCATTCCTTTTTTTGACATTTTATTGACTATAATCTATTACTTTCTATTGTAGGTGTATGAAAAATTGAACAACATTCTCTTACTTAGATAATTTCTTTGGTTTTTTTCTCTCTTACCCTTATTATCTCTTTCTCTTCTTTTTGCTAGGTATTCAAATGTGGTACTTCCTTTCTAGATCATGAATTTGTTTTATGTAATATGAAAGGTATTCTTTGTGGTGATATGTTGTGTGATTAGTACCAATTGCAAGTTCATTAGTGGCCACAAGTCTAAAATTAATCCTCCTCCTTTTATACCTGGTCAGAACTCCTTGATTCACTCAGAATTTGCATGATTCTTTATGGATAGATGCTTAAATGTTTCTGATTTTCCAAAGTAAAAGTAGGGTTCCTTATTTTATTTCCAAGCCTACAAGGGCTAAGGGTTTTACCCAGGTCCTAGACCATTGGGGATTTTAGATTTTCTTCTTCAAAAAAAATTATTGTATATGTGTGTGTGTGTGTGTGTGTGTGTGTGTTAAATTTGATTCCTAATAGCCTTTCAATTATATGTTAGATGTGATATCCTAGTTGTACAAACAATATAATCTAATTTTTTGTATAATGGATAAGATCATAAGGTTTTTCTATCCGTAATTGATATGGTTGTTCCTATACTTGATATAGTGATGTACTTTACATAGTTATCAATTTGAACTATTGCTCAATTTCAATCTTAAAGAACTCTTTAATCAAATTGTGTTTGATACTGCATGTGTGTATGATAGCTTAATGCATGACATTTTTTTTTTTTTCTCTTTCGTTTTACTATGTACGATAGTCATCATTTATATGGATAGAATTCTCTCTGGGTACACAATTTTTCCTTGAGTTCATATTATCTTCACATACTAACTTTGTTTACATAATTACTATAATTATAACATGTTGTATGTTCATTATCTATGTGAACATTATAAAATAGTATTTTATGAGTGAAGATAATTCTTGCTTCTATAAAACAATATTGTCCTCAAATTTAGACGTTATTCTCTGTTTATAGCTTTCTATATTCCATTGAATTTTACAGTTATTGTTTGATCTGTTTGATTAGAGTACATGATTACATATATACATATATCTCCTTTGGATTTAATGCCTATGTGACCTCCAATCCTTTCCAAATGAATTGTAAAATTTATAAGAGAAATATTCTTAATTAATGTGCAAACCCAGTGAGATGAGATTCTTCACTTTTCTTTAGGTGAACCCAAGTTCCATTTGTCTATGACTATATGTAATTGTCCTTATAATAAATACTATATATATATATATATATATATATATATATATATATATATATATATATATATATATATATATATATATATATATATATATATATATATATAATTCCTCAAACAATGAACATTTTTTGCTAAACTCACAAACATATTAGATAATTATCAATTTGCAGAAATCTTGGTTTTATTCCATGTTTCCTTATGGAAACTATAATTACATGTTTCCTTTGGGGGCCTTCCTCAATATTCATATTGTTTCTGTTCATATCTTCATTCATATTATTAGTCAATTTCTTAATATTTTGATGATCCATATCATATGTATATCTATACAAATGCAACTATCTATCTATAATTTAACTCTAGCCCTATAATTTAGTATACTATATTTACTTGTTAATTGCAAAAGTATTTACTCCCATTCATGTACCACTACAGGAACAACTAGTTTTTACTTCAATCTTATACATAGTATAACTTTTGAGTTCTACTACATACACCATCTATTTATATATTTAACTTACAGTCACATAATTTTTGTTTATAGTTAGCTAGTTTCTTACACTACCATAAAAATTCTCCAATTATTTCAGCCGTTATTAACCGAATCCCCTAATAATAATAATAATAATAATAATAATAATAATAATAATAATAATAATAATAATGAGAATATGTAATACAATAAAATTTATAACTAGTTCTTTGGAAATAATTAGGAACCGAGCATGTTCCCTCCAACCAATGAGTTGCTACCTACAATTCTCCCCGAGCTAAGACCTTACTACCTTAAGGAATCAAAAACCTTCTTGTGTTCCTGTGTGGTTTTCTTATATATATTCCCAACATATTATTTCCTTTGCAACATCTTCATTTAAGGGTCTGCATCCCTTAATTACCTAGGCTTTATGTTCTAATTTATGAAAAAAGTACTTTTTTTTCTTTAAAGCACACCTTTCTCTCCATCCGTACTTTATTTTTCTTTTCACCCAACTTAAAATTTCTCTCCAACTAAGTGTTTACCATAATCTTTCTCTCCAATTATTCTAATTTATTTACAAAATTTCTCCTTGGGATTTTTCGGAGAATTATTTTGGGAAGGTCCATCATGTGGACTTAACCACTAACATTTTTTTTGTAAAATGACAAGAAGTATCTAGTACTCAAATGATCTCTCTTGAATATTTCTGAAAAATTCATTATTAATTCAATAAAATAAAACTTAAATACATAATCAAATGGTTTCAATACTAGCTTCCATATCCATTAGTTCAACAATAATTCAATAGTCTGAAAATAGTCATGTCTTTGAAAGTAAAACACTGAGGTGTCACATCCTACCCCTCTCAAAATAAATTTCGGCCTTGATATTTTTCTTTTAGATCTCTTTCTCTTAGAATAAAGTCATAAATTCCTCACACATTTTATCCTTGATCTTTGAGGTACAATCTTTGGGGTGAAGTGCTTCCATTTCACTTTAACCTACATCATGGTTCTATTCCAAAGCATAGTTTCTCTCTGATCTAGTACTTGTAGTGGTTCTACCTAGAATTCTCCTTCCAATCCCACTTGTACCACATTCCAATCAATTACGTGAGAAATTTCATGAACATACTTTTTCAATCAATAAACATGACAAAAGTTATGCACTTTTATGTTAACCAACAATGCTAGCTAGTACGCCATCAACCTAACTCTATCTAGTACCTTGAATGATCCACAAAACTTTGCTACTAACATAACATAGCTTCCTAGTCTCAATGTACTCTTATTTGGTTTGAATTTGATGTATACATGTTTTCCCACCTTCTAATCCTTGCGAATTCACTTTTCATCTACGTAATGTTTCTTCCTATCTTGGGTAGTCAAAAAATTCTGTTTTATTTTCTTTACAACTTGTTCCATTTCTTGAAGAAAATAATGTCCTAACACCAACTTGTCCTCTAGATGACTCCAACTTAAAGGAGTGCGACACTTTCACCAGTACATAACTTCAAACGGGCTCATTTTAATATCCGGATGATAATTTTTATTGTATGAAATTATGTTAGATGTAAGTAACCTTCCCACTTAGTGAGCCAATCCATAATATACATTCTAAACATGTCTTCCAATATCTAATTTGTTCTTTTTATTTGACCATCTATTTAATCTTGGTAGGCTATTCTGAAATTCAACTACATACCCATTCCTCCAAATAGTGTCTTCTAGAAGTTTGAGGTAAACTTAGTGTCTCTGCCTAATATAACTCTTTTTTGGTATTCCGTGCAACCAAAATATCTCTTTCATGAAAATATATGTAATTTTGGTTGTTCCAAACATATAGTGGACATGTATAAAATGGGTAGCCTTACTTAATTTGTACACAACTACCATAATGACATCATTTTGCCTCCTAGTTCTGGGAAGACCAGTAATAAAATCCAAGGAGATGAATTCCCATTTCCACTCTGGAATGGGTAAAGGATTTAGTAGTACAAGTAGGTGTTGGTGTTCCACTTTCACCTATTCGAATTCTAAACATAGCTAAATACTTATCTAGTTCTCGTTTCATGCCCATACAATATAATTCATTTCTTAATGTTGTGATAATCTTTTGATATATAGGACGACATGAAAAAGGTTTCCAACGGTGTTCTTTCAAAATTGGTTGCCTCATATAAACCTCATTTCTAACATATATTATGTTCCTGAAAATTAACAATTCATATGTATTTTCTACATAACCAAGCATATCTACATGATCTTATTTTTGTTTCAACTATCTACAAACTTCATGTTTTAAAGATGTGATTCTTATTTGTTCTGCAAAAATTGTCTTTGTACTAGTGATAGAAATTTGAGCTAAATGCTTTGCACTTCTACTTAGGACATATGACACTTTATTCTCTTTCCCTTTAATGTACATTATGTCGAATTAAAATTAACCTAATAATTCCATCCACCTTTCTTATCTAACATTCAAATATGATTTATTGAAAAGATAATTTAAACTTATGTGGTCAGTAATAAGAGTAAATCTTTTCCCCAATAAGTAATGTCTCCATATTTTTAATGCATGTATAATTGAAGCTAGCTCCAAGTCATAAAAACCATATTTCTTTTCATGGGGCTTCAATTTTATTTATTCATAAGAAACTATGTCAATTTCCTAAATTAATTCACCACCCATCCCTTTAAGGCATGCATCTATGCACATAAAATAGTCATTTTCTAGGCCAACAATCTTTAAAATTGGGTCTATAGTTAATAAATTTTTTAATCTATCAAAATTATCTTGACATTTCACTATCCAATTAAATTCCACTCCCTTCTTTTTCAGAGAAGTGGTGGGACAAGATATTTTAGAAAATCCTTCAATAAATCTTCTATAATAACTAATAATGCCCATGAAGGATCTAATATCTGCTACATACTTAGGTACTGGCTCGTTTAAGATTGCCTTAAGATTTTCAAGATCAGAAACTATTACTTCCTTAGAGATAACATTACCCAAATACTAAATTTTATCTTTATACAAATCATAATTGTTGAATTTTCCATACAACATAAGTTCTCTCAAGGTCTATAATACTATGCTTAAGTGTTGTTAATGTTCTTTTTTAGTTTTTGTAAGATACCACAACTAACACAAATAATATTTGTTTTCTTAATTTTTATTTTTATTTTTTTGGATTTAAAATATTACTTTATATATTGTAATTCTTTAACTATTCTTCTTCATTCATTTAATAACTTCGGTTTATATTATTCTATTTACATCCTTCAGGCCAATATTTAACAATGTAGTTGTTGCCTCCAACATGATCATATTTCAAAAGTATTTTTCCTTCCATGTTGTCTTGACATAAATGGTGAGCTCCAGTATTGTAGCAATAATGCTACAACTCCTGGGGCTTCCTGTCTCTCATTTTATCAACGCGGTAGTTCGTACAAACTTGGAAGCGACGGTGCTATATGCACAAGTACTAGCTCTTGTCGCAGCTGTCACTTGGTTAGCTGGCACAAGTCCGCTAGGGCTCAATCCAACTTCTATAGGCTCTCAGAAGAAGCTTGCTAATTGATGGACGAAAGATATTCTCAAAGGAAAACTACTCTACTTGACAAAATGGACTGAAAGCAAATCAAAGCATGTAAACCTAGGAAGCCCTGATCTAACTAGTCTAACCTCTACAATGCAAAAAAATGGGAATGAAACTTCTACCAATGCTGTTGTTACCTCTAATAAGTGCAAATGCATGGATCTAAACTACTTGCATCATGAAAGATATGTTTTTGTATTTTTCCTTTAAGTGTGTGGAATGATGGTGATTTTGTGCTAACTAGGGTTTGGTTGTGCAGATGGGATGGAGAAGGAAGGAAAGCGTGGGACAGGTTGGGGAGGCTAGGAGAGGTTCCTAGGGATCCTTAGCATCCATCCACAGAGGTTCCTCACATTCAGAAGCTCGGCAACCGAGTGAGTGGCCTCCTACAGGAAGTCTGCAGGGGATCCTACAGGATACTCTGGTTTCTACAGGATGTCTACAAATGGCTACAGGATGACCTACCGTGAGTGTTTGGCGTGATGGAGGAGTGATGAAATGGTAGGGGGAGATGTGTAAGGTAGGAATGAGGCTGGTGTTGGCTGTAGAAGTGGAGGAATAGGGATAGGGAGTGAATGGAGGGAGTAGGTTGGAAGATAGAGGGCTAGGTCAACAAAAGGGCTAGAGAATGGAAGTACGTGAGGAGTGAAAGACTTTGGGAGATAACAGAGCGGAGCAGAGGTCAAAGATGTGTTTGCATGCATGATCAAGATGGAGGATGAAGTAATGGAACGAGAGAAAGCAGTGTAAATGGAACAAATGCTTGTGACTGTCACCAAACCGAAAATGCATTAACTTAGACTACCTGTGCTTATAATTCAATGAACAGCAATCTAAACGCAAAGGAGAATGTGCATGAAGCTGTGGTAAAGGAGTGTGGTGCAAGTGTGAATCATGTGGAAGCATCTAACATAACGTGACTGTGTTTGCAGCAATCATGGAATAAAGAAATGCGTATTTTTGGTGGTTAGTCATGGACTGCACTCCAATCCCAGATGAGATGGCAGTGAGCCTTAACAACCTTTTTGTTGGAGCTCCAATAAATTGTATCTATCCTCTTCTAACCTAAGCAACTGTAAACCAATTCACCATAAGCAAATCCTATCTAAACTCATGAAAACAACTAAATTAGCAACCTGTAATTCGAATTGCATGTGAAAAGGAAAACTCAAGGTGCTGAAACGAAATGGAAACAACACTACAGCAGAGGGGATCTATGGCTCTCAGGTTGGGCCCTAACCTGAGAGCTATAGTCTCCTTAAGAAAACTCAGAACTAGATCAGAATCTGCCTTCTTTATTCATAATCTGATATCATGCCAAATTGGCTTACAAAAAGGAACAAAAACTGAGCTGTGCTCCAAAATTACAATAGCAATACGAGAGTTTCAACAACCTATCCAAGGCTAAGGCCTCTATACTTATACAAAAACGATGATCCAACAAGTGTCCTTGATTTTAGGAGCTCGGCTGTCCAACTAGAGTTTAACTGCTGATCCTGTAGAGAAGTTTATAACTGCTGTTCCTGTAGAACAGCTTATAACTGTTGTTCCTGTAGAACAGCTGGCTGCTTCTAAGCTCGGAGGGGAGATGGATTGGAGCTCGGAGTTCTTGGTGGGAATCACGAGGAATGTCCCTAAGACCGTGGACATCCTCTCCTAAAAACCAGCAGTGCCACCTCGTTGTCTCCTTGTCTCCTTTTTCGTTGTCTTTTGCTCCCTTTTAATGCCAAAACCTGGAATCATAATGCATTAGTCATGTAGATAGAGTGCCTACCATTCTTCCTACAAACAACATGAATAAACTAAGAAATGCATGCATAAGCAATAAAAAATGAATGGTTTGAGCAAGTAGAATAGGCCAAAATGAGCCCAAATTGTACCAAAATTGGGGCTCATCATCACCCCCCAGCTGAACCATTTGCTCATCCTTGAGCAACTTAGTCAAGATCCTCATCCTTCATGGCTTTCACTGCTCCCCTTACATCCCAAGCTTCTGTGGTGATGTCTTCTTGGTCGATATGAAACCCTGCTGTGTTTTCCACTTTTTCCCATTGTGCCTGGTCATCCTTTCCTGTACTTCCTTCAACCAATCCTAGCAGCAATGGAGGGCTGAGTTTAAGGCCAATCCAGCTGGCCTGAAGTCTTTGCACGGATTTCTTGTAAAGGTCCACTCTTGCCAATGCTTCCCTCATTCTGGTCGGGGTATGATATTCCCGGATCTTCAAACTATGTGCCAAGGCATGCCACCTACGTGCACAAGCCTGGGCAGCATTTTCTCCCAATAATCTGTCCATGCCTTCAAAGTGGGCTATTGCTTGGGCTTGCTGGTCCATAAATTTCAAGGAAGCTGTGGGATCATTGGATAATTGTTGGCGGGCTGAGATGAGGGCAACCGGATCCTCTGGTTCTGCCCGAATGTACAGTGGCTCACTCACCTCTCGGCTCATGACCGATTTTTCTTCAGTGGCTCTATGATCCTCATGATTCAGCCATGAAGCAAAAGCCATCAACTGCAGATCGCCCAAGGCGATATTGGGATCCCAAGAGACTTCATTGGGCAAAACCAGATTGTGGATGTAGAATTCTGTTAGCTTGGCTTTGTCCTCTGCTGAGCTAGTATTGCATATTTCAGCAAATTGCTGTGGGTTATGGATTTGCTCAATACCTCTTTGTGCTAGTGTGTTTATCTGGAACTGCAGCCATTGATCCTTTAAGTACAACCCATAAGACTTTGCAGGATGTCTGCACTGCAGGGCCTCCATGGCCCAACTGGCCATGCAAGCCAATTGTGTTTCCTTTTGTTGCAGTTGTTCCTTTAAGGCTTTCACTTCAATTCTTATCTACTGTTCTTCTTCCTGTAGAAGTGTCTTTGGCCCTTCAAGATTGGTGGTCAGCTCCTTCTTGCCTTCTTGTTCATTTGTGATGCCCTTGGAGGATGTTTCTGCCCCTGCGTGGAGTTCTTGTAGCCGCAACCTTAACTTCTGGTTTTCTTCCTGTAGAAGTGCCTGCTGGCAACTAGCCACATGTTTGGCCATGGTGAACTCGCTCCTAACCTCCCTGAGCTGATCTTGTAGAGGGCCTATGTCCCCCACCCCCTTTGATTTGGCAATTTGCATCCATGTATGGGAGCGGACTCTTTCTTTCTCTAATTCAAAGAATAGGGGTACAGTAAATTTTTGTGGGATGACTTTGCCCGCCTCCAAGAAGGTATAATATGAATTCAGATTGGGCGAAGGGCTAGGTTCGGGTATATGTTCTCTTGCCGTTTCTTCAGGTAGTTCTGCCTCATCCGCCCTTGGTGATGACGGTCCTCCTTCTTCTCTTTGTTCGGTTTCCTGTAGTCGAGCCAAGGTATCCTGTAGGACGTTTTCAGCTTCCTGTAGCCTGGTTTTCTCGTCCAACAGGTCCACTCGGTCTTGCCATGTGCTCTTCTTCGGGCTTCCCTTTTCGTAGGTAACTGTGACCTTTGAGGGGGATTTTTCTTTGGGAGAAGCAGGGGTGTCCTCAATGACAATTGGGCTACTGGACTGCTGTTGTGGTTTC
This sequence comes from Pinus tabuliformis, assembly GCA_031772625.1. Lineage (NCBI taxonomy): Eukaryota > Viridiplantae > Streptophyta > Pinopsida > Pinales > Pinaceae > Pinus > Pinus tabuliformis. The sequence continues at coordinate 1,716,105,971 of CM062819.1, read as the reverse complement.
CCTGTTTTTATCCAAACACTTCTCCGTGCTTTGAAGTAGAGAGGAGGGTCCCTCTTCCTCTTTCCTTTTGGCTTAGGTGGCGTACTGAGGCCAACTAATACAGCCGCTGCCTCTCTGGCTAAAACATCCACCTTCTGCTTCTCAGTGTTGGCATTATGTTTTCTGGTATGACTGTATGTTACAGATGTTGTACTTGATGGCAACTCCAGTGGCAAGGCTCTCAGTTTGTTGAAAATTAAGAAGGATGCAAACCAGTTCAGGAGGTGCGTACCCGCAGGTACACCATGCAGGGTCCGCGTCCAGAGACGCTGGCCAGCCGTTCAGGGTGGTGTCCACCCAGTGCACACATTTCAAGGCAGAGAAAAAGCATGTGGGGGTTTCTTGTGTGGTATCTAGCCGACGGTTTTGTGTTTCTATGGTGTCGGCTCGTGGTATTGTTCCATGTTTGGGGAGGAGCTTGCCTATATAAAGAAAAGGAGTTCATTTGGATTGAGCATTGTCTTTGGTTGAATATCTTATTTGGTGAGATCTAGTCCAGATCTAAGAGGGCGAATCTTCTAATGGACTGTGATCTCTATGGCGCATGATCAGATCTGTAGATCTGACTGTTTGGGTTAGTCTTGAAGTCTTCATATCATTTATATCTGAAGGGACGCAGGTTCAGTGGAAGAAAAGTGCGCCGGGACGCAGGTACTGTAAAGGGCAAGTGCGCCTAGACGCAGCACAGTAGAGAGAGACCTGCGTGGGGACGCAGGGCGATCAAGGTTCAGGTGCGTCTCTGAAGCAGAAGGACGTGGTGCGATATAGTGTTTTCAGGTGCGTCTCTGTAGCGAAAGACGCGGCGCGATAGTATCTTTGGGTGCGTCCCTGAAGCAACAGAATGCAGAGCAGTCAAAGGAACAGTGCGTGGGCACGCAGCGGAGCAGAAGGATATCTGCGTGGGGACGCAGAGTAGCAAAAGGTTAACGGCGTCTGGTCGCAGGCCACAGAAAGAAAAACTGCGTCTCTGTTTTAAGATGTTCTGTTGATTGAATTTCTCTATTGATAAGGTGTTCTGGGTTAGTTCTGTTGTTGCTGATCTGATATCTGTAGTGATCTATATCTGTAATGTACTTGTTGATTATCTGATGCTTTATGAAAAGAAGTAGGGGGTTGTAGCTCCCTTCCAGGAGTAGACTGGAAAACGAGAGAGAGAGAGAGAGTTGTAGCTCTCTGCAGGTTGCATCCTGCGTACTGGTAAAGGACTGCACCAGTACAAAATCATTGTAAAAGAAGTTTCTAAATTGAAAGAAGATAGAGACATATTGCAGCAGGTGGTTTTCACCCACATTGGGTTTCCACCTTACATCTTGTGTTCTTTGGTGTGACTATCTGTTTTTCATGCTCATTATTTTATGGTACTGACATGCTAAAATAATTCAAAGATCAAATAAGGAAGATTTATTAAATTGCTAGATAATACTGATTCACCCCCCCCTCTCAGTATTATTTCCAACAATTGGTATCAGAGCAGGTCCTTCAGAGAAGCTTGATCGCTTGAAGGTAGATCGTTCATCATGAGCAACTACGAGAGAGAAGCATCAATCAGGCCACCGATTTTTGATCGGACAAACTTCAATTATTGGAAGGTAAGAGTTACTGCATATCTTCAATCTCTTGGTACAGAAGTTTGGGACATTGTAGAAACAGGCTATGCTTTTCCTTCAGCTACTCCTACAGATCCAGCTGAGAAAAAGAAGTATGAAACAAATGCAAAAGCAGTTAGTACTCTATTAGGAAGTATATCCCAAACAGAATTCATGAAGGTAATGCACTTCAAATCAGCAAAAGAGATATGGGACAAAATGGTCACGAGCTATGAAGGAGATGAACAGGTAAAACAAGCTAAACTTCAAACTCGCAGGATTCAATATGAGACTCTCAAGATGTATAATGATGAAAGTGTTGCTAATTATTTTCTTCGGGTAGATGAGATTGTTAATTGTATGAAAAATTTGGGTGAAGAAATAAAAGAGGCTATAGTAGTTCAAAAGATTCTAAGATCATTATCCCCCAAGTTTGAATCTAAAGTATCTGCAATAGAAGAAAAGGAAAATCTCTGTGTTCTCACTATGTCTCAGCTACATGGAATTCTAACTGCTTATGAAATGAGAAAGGGAGGTCCATCAGACAGAAGGGAAGCTGCTTTTAAGGCATCAGGCAAAGAAGATTACTATGAAGCAAGCCATGTTCCAGAAGATGAGGAAGAAGAATCAAATTTTGTCAGAAATCTTCAAAGGGGTTCTGGAAGGTTCAGAGGTAAGCTACCTTTCAAATGCTTTGCTTGTGGAAGAGTAGGTCATTATGCTGCAAAATGTCCTTATAAGGATAAAGGAAAGGAACCTCTAGATGGAACAAGAAACAAAGTGCAAATAAGAAAAGCTACTACACCCATGAAGATAGTGATGGTTTATCAAACAGTGATGAAGATGAACAAGGTAATAAATATAAGTTGTTAATGGCATTTGAAGATGATGATTATGAGGATGTTGTAGATGTGAATAACCTCTATGATGAAATTACTAGACTCAAGAGATGTATAGAAGAAAAGAATGTGATCATTGATACTCTACAATTTCAAATTGATGAAAAAGAAAAACATCTTGAAAAACTAGAAGGTGAAATTGTTGGTCTCAGAAAAGAAATTGAGAAAACAAAAGCTATTAATCTTAAGTTTTTCAAAGGATCTGAAACTTTGGATGAGATTATCAATGTGCAGCGGTCTCCTCTAAACAAGACAGGTTTGGGTTACAATGGAGAAACCTCTCAAGCATCCACCTCAAAAAGTTATCTTGATGCGGCAAGAAGAAATGAGCAGAAGAACAATGAAGATAATCAGGTAAAGCAGGGACAAAATTACAAACAGAAACTATCAGGGCAATCCATCTTAAGGGTGAACAAAAGCTACAACCAGCCATAGGTAAAATCTTCTCAGTTTGGTTCAAGAATAGATGAAAATAGAAATTACAATCAGTTGGCAGGTAGATTCAATAACCGCAGAAGCTTCTTCAATGGACAATGCTTTTCTTGCCATAATTTTGGTCACAAAGCAGCTCAATGTGTTGCATATAAAACAATCATGACTAGGGAAGCTCAAAAACAAAGAAGTATGACAGGGAAAACAAAAAGGACCTATAACAACTTTTCGGTTCTTGAAAATGAAGTCGAATGTTCTATTTGCAATAACTTTGGTCATGAAGAATCTGAATGCAGGAGCAGGTTTCAGCAGAAAAAGGAACAAGCCTCAAGCACCAAAACATGGAGAATAAAGGAACCTCAAACAGAAAGATGTGGAATAGCATTTTATGCAGAGGGACAGGAAAATCTATGGTACATTGACAGTGGATGTTCGAAGCATATGACAGGTGATAAAGAAAAACTTGAATCTTATTATGTTCTAGAAAAAGGAAAGAAAGTCTCTTTTGGAAACGATACTCCTGCAACTATAAAAGGAAAAGGCATTGCTCAGTTAAAAGGAAAGGTCAAGGCTGGAAATGTTTTGTATGTTGATGGATTGAAGCATAATCTTCTAAGTGTCAGCCAGATGTGTGATCAAAGAACCGAGGTTATTTTCAGATCGAATGGATGTCTTGTTCGTGATCTTGATACAGGTAAAACAGTACTCAAAGGCAAAAGAACTCCAAATAATCTGTACATATTTGAAGAAGGACAACAACAATGCTATCTGAGCAAGGATGAAGAGCACTGGTTATGGCATCGAAGGTTGGGACATCTAAGCTTCTCACAAATAAGGAAAGCATGCAAATATCAGGCAGTTCGCGATCTTCCAGATATCAAAATTCCTGACAACACCATATGCAGATCATGTCAGTTTGGAAAACAAACCAGGACTAACTTTCCAGAGAAGGAAGGATCAGCTAGCATGCCTCTTGAGCTAGTACATACAGATACATGTGGTCCATTCAGGAAAAGAACACCTAGAGGAGAGGAATACTTGATATTATTTATTGACGATTTCTCCAGGTTTGTCTGGTTAGGACTTATGAAGCACAAAGATGAAGCTTTCGAAAAATTCAAATCCTTCAAAGCCTTGGTTGAAAATGAATCAGGTCACAAAATTAAGTGCCTCAGATCCGACAGAGGTGGGGAATTTACTTCAAATGAATTTTTCGATTTCTGTGATGAACATGGATAAGGAGAGAATTCTCTACAGCTAGAACTCCTCAGCAAAATGGAGTTGTTGAAAGAATGAACAGAACAATCCAACAAATGGCTCGTGCTATGCTTGATGAATCAGGAACTCCCGCAACTTTCTGGGGTGAAGCTGCACATGCTGCGGTTATTATTCTCAACAAGACAAATGTCCGGGTGAACAGCACTCAAACTCCTCATGAGCTCTGGAGTGGTAAAACTCCTTCGGTAAAGCACTTCAAAATCTTTGGGAGCAAATGCTATATCAAGAATACTGATGAGCAGCTTGGCAAACTTGAACCTAGAGCAGATGAAGGCATTCTTCTTGGTTACTCTCCACATAGCAAAGCATACAAGTGCTACAATAAAAGACTTGGCAGAATTGTTGACAGCATTGATGTGGTGGTTGATGAGAAGGGATACATTCCTAGGCAAGTACATCGGGAAGATATCGAAGAAGATGAAGGCTACCCTCAAAGACAGAATGATGAAGAAGAAGAACCTCAAGAAGAACCTCAAGAAGAACCAGAGGAGCAGACAAGAATAGAAGAGAAAACTCCATCCAGATATGTTCAGAAGAATCATCCAGAATCTCAGATTGTGGGGCAGAAAGAAGCAGGTGTACAAACAAGAAGAACAGTTGCAGAAGCCTCAAGCTATTTGGCATTACTATCCTCTACTGAACCACAAAATGTGAAAGAAGCATGCAAAGATGAATGTTGGGTAAAGCAATGGATGAAGAACTTGAGCAAATCGAAAAGAACAACACTTGGGAGCTGGTTCCTAGACCAAAGGATAAGAATGTTATCGGAACAAAATGGGTCTTCAAAAATAAATTGAATGAAAATGGAGAAGTAATTAGAAACAAAGCCAGACTTGTTTGTAAAGGGTATGCGCAGCAAGAAGGAATAGACTTTGAAGAAACTTTTGCTCCTGTTGCAAGACTTGAGGCCATCCGAATGTTCCTTGCTCTCTCAAGTTTTCAAAACTTCAAAGTATTTCAAATGGACGTGAAATCAGCCTTTCTGAATGGAGACTTGGAAGAAGAAGTGTACATTGAACAGCCAGATGGGTTCATTCTTGGAAATGATCCAAATCTTGTATGCCGATTGAAAAAGGCTCTCTATGGTCTCAAACAAGCTCCAAGGGCTTGGTACTACCGGTTGGACAAATATCTTCATCAACAAGGTTTTTCAAAAGGTTCAGCAGATAGCAATCTGTATATAAAAGTTGAAAATGACAAATTGCTAATACTTGTTGTGTATGTAGATGACATTATTTTTGGCAGCAATGAAGAAGCTATGAGTCAAAGTTTTGCCTCGGTCATGCAGAAAGAATTTGAAATGTCCTTGCTAGGAGAACTGACATATTTCCTTGGTTTGCAAATCCAACAAAAGGAAGGAGGAATCTTTTTATCTCAAACCAAGTATCTCAAACAGATTTTGAAGAAATATGGCATGGAAGATGCAAAACCAGTATGTACACCCATGGTCACAGGATGTAGTCTCAGTGCAAATGATGAATTTGCAGCAGTACATCAACCAACCTACAGATCTATGATTGGAAGTTTACTATATTTGACAGGTACCCGACCGGACATCATGCATGCAGTTGGAATAGTTGGAAGATTTCAGGCAAATCCGAAGGAGACTCATCTTCAGGCAGTAAAGAGAATCTTCAAATATCTTCAAGGGACTCAAAATTATGGCTTATGGTATCCTAGAGATACAGATCTTTCTCTTCATGCTTATACAGATGCAGATTGGGCCGGAAGCGTGGATGACAGGAAAAGCACAAGTGGTGGTGCGTTCTTTATGGGTTCCAGACTGGTATCTTGGTTCAGCAAGAAACAGAGTTCGATCGCCTTGTCTACAGCTGAAGCGGAATATGTTGCTGCTGCATCTTGTTGCACCCAACTTCTTTGGATGATGCAGACTTTGCAGGATTTTCAAATCACTTGTACACCACCAATCCCCATCTTATGTGATAATACAAGTGCAATCAGCATCTCAAAGAACCCTGTTATGCATTCAAAAACCAAGCACATACCAATCAAGTACCATTTTCTCCGGGAACAAGTGCTTGAACAGAAAGTCAAGTTGGAGTATGTTCCTTCCAAGGAACAAGTTGCTGATATTCTCACCAAACCATTGCCCAGGGACACGTTTGAATACCTCAGGCAAAAGCTGGGGGTTGTTGATGCATCATCTTATTGTTGAACATCTTCTTATTGGTGGTACAGGCTCAGGGGGAGCACATAATGCATTGTTGGCATTATGGAGAAGGAGATCTTGGAAATAGCTGCAATATGTCTCTATCTCTTTCATGGTGGATCTCTGGTTATTTGTTGCAGATCTGGAGGAGCATGAGCTTAGGGGGAGCATACCCTTTGCCCTTGATGTCAAAGGGGGAGAATGAAGCTGAAGGTTGCCATCAAGTCCAAAGGGGGAGATTGTTGGCATTATGTTTTCTGGTATGACTGTATGTTACAGATGTTGTACTTGATGGCAACTCCAGTGGCAAGGCTCTCAGTTTGTTGAAAATTAAGAAGGACGCAGGAAACCAGTTCAGGAGGTGCGTACCCGCAGGTACACCATGCAGGGTCCGCGTCCAAAGACGCTGGCCAGCCGTTCAGGGGGTGCGTCCACCCAGTGCACACATTTCAAGGCAGAGAAAAAGCATGTGGGGGTTTCTTGTGTGGTATCTAGCTGATGGTTTTGTGTTTCTATGGTGTCGGCTCGTGGTATTGTTCCATGTTTTGGGGAGGAGCTTGCCTATATAAAGCAAAGGAGTTCATTTGGATTGAGCATTGTCTTTGGTTGAATATCTTATTTGGTGAGATCTAGTCCAGATCTAAGAGGGCGAATCTTCTAATGGACTGTGATCCCTATGGCGCATGATCAGATCTGTAGATCTGACTGTTTGGGTTAGTCTTGAAGTCTTCATATCATTTATATCTGAAGGGACGTAGGTTCAGTGGAAGAAAAGTGCGCCGGGACGCAGGTACTGTAAAGGGCAAGTGCGCTGAGACGCAGCACAGTAGAGAGAGACCTGCATGGGGACGCAGGGCGATCAAGGTTCAGGTGCGTCTCTGAAGCAGAAGGACGCGGCGCGATAGTGTTTTCAGGTGCGTCTCTGTAGCGAAAGACGCGGCGCGATAGTATCTTTGGGTGCGTCCCTGAAGCAACAGAACGCAGAGCAGTCAAAGGAACAGTGCGTGGGCATGCAGCGGAGCAGAAGGATATCTGCATGTGGACGCAGAGTAGCAGAAGGTTAACGGCGTCTGGTCGCAGGCCATAGAAAGAAAAACTGCGTCTCTGTTTTAAGATGTTCTGTTGATTGAATTTCTCTATTGATAAGGTGTTCTGGGTTAGTTCTGTTGTTGCTGATCTGATATCTGTAGTGATCTATATCTGTAATGTACTTGTTGATTATCTGATGCTTTATGAAAAGAAGTAGGGGGTTGTAGCTCCCTTCCAGGAGTAGACTGGAAAATGAGAGAGAGAGAGAGAGTTGTAGCTCTCTGCAGGTTGCAGCCTGCGTACTGGTAAAGGACTGCACCAGTACAAAATCATTGTAAAAGAAGTTTCTAAATTGAAAGAAGATAGAGACATATTGCAGCAGGTGGTTTTCACCCACATTGGGTTTCCACCTTACATCTTATGTTCTTTGGTGTGACTATCTGTTTTTCATGCTCATTATTTTATGGTACTGACATGCTAAAATAATTCAAAGATCAAATAAGGAAGATTTATTAAATTGCTAGATAATACTGATTCACCCCCCCCTCTCAGTATTATTTCCAACACTCAGATTTTGGTTCTGCATGGCTTCCTGTAGAAGCCTGTTTTTGCACTTTTGTGCTTCCTGTAGAAGCTGTTATCGGGCTTCCTGTAGAAGCCTTGGTCTTTGCTTTTGGGCTTCCTGTAGAAGTTGTTATCGGGCTTCCTCTAGAAGCCTTGGTCTTTGCTTTTGGGCTTCCTGTAGAAGCCTGCTTCTCACTGATCTTCGGGCTTCCTGTAGAAGCTCGCTTCTCCTTTCCTGTAGTGGTAGGTGTCTTTACTTTTACTTGCTTTGTTGCAGGGGTTTGATCCTTTTGTTTGCTTGTGAGTGCTGAAGAGGTAATTGGGCTGACATGGCCTGCCCCAATTTTGTCTCTTTTGCTTTTTGACCTTATTTCTCTTGCTGACAGGATGGGGGAGTCAGCTTTTTCTTCAGCCTTCTTTTCCTCAGCCACCGCTTCCTTGTCTTCAGTGCTGGAGGAGCCACTATCTTCGATCAACAGTTTAATGTCCCCATCTCGTGTTAGATTCCTAAATGACTCCCAGGAGAGGGGCACTTTATATGAGTGCAGTGCATCCTCCACAAGCAATTTTATTAACCCATGATGGGCTATCTGATCAGGGATGCCCTGTCTTAGCTTTGTAGCACACTCCATTAGGGACTGCAAGAGATAATAAGGGATGCTTAGTCTCTATGCTGCAGGGAGGTCAATCTGGTGTCTTAGTTCATTGAGCAGCCTGAAGTGATACGCATATACGATATTGTAACGACCCTCACAGGTGATATATTTCATAATTTGCAAACTGACTTCATTCCATGGTGGCAACAGGCTTGTCCTTTTCACCCCATTTTTGTCCTCTGTGAATGATTCTTCAGGTGGGAAGAACTCCTTCTTTGCTTGCTGGCTCTGCTTCCGCTCTTCTTTATCCCACGGCAGACCCATGGGCAGTTCTGTGATTCGACTTATGTGCTCTGGGGTGAGTTGGAGGCTGAGACCTCTGAAGCTTACTGTGGCCAGTGTCTGGGATTTAGGCTTCAATGCCTGCAAGAATTCCTCAGCTACTTCATCATCGTAGCCCTGTAGCTTATCACAAAAAGGCATCCATTGTGCTCTAGTGAAGAGCTCAACCACTGCCGGATTTCTTCTTAGTGTATTTGAATCAGTGGGCTCTCACCTGATAAACCCACCAGGCATGATGAACAGAGTGGTTTTGACCAAAGGCGGTAGATACAAAGGAAATTCGGTCTTATAGACAGAGCATGCAATGAATTCACAGACCACAGTCTAATTATACTGCTATCCTGTAGAAGCGATAGTATAGGCACGGCAATCCAATATTTTTTTATGACCAGACTGTGAATAATGACCTTGCCACCTTTGAAAGCCAATTGCGGAAGGAGTTTCAGGGTTACCTCTTTTCTGCCACCTTTTCTTACGTGAAGACTTCACCTTCCTGTAGAGCTGCGTTCCTGTAGAAACTGCTTCCTGTAGGACTGTGTTCCTGTAGAAACTGTTCCTGTAGGAGCAGTGCGCAGGCTTCGGGGAGAACGGTAGTTGGCCAGCGGTCGAGAGGTGCTTCACCGGCGTTCAGTCGGCCGAAAGCTTGGCGTATCAACATGCAGAGGTATTCAGAAGAGTTACTCAAGTTTTGAAGTGGAGGTGGATGGATATACGCGCACAATCTAGCCGATTAGATTTTGAATCGGCGCAGCTCGTGGCGCGGAGGGTGAGCTGTCCCCGCCGGACCGTTGGGTGACGTCACCCATCATCCACCTGCACATTCACTTGCTGCCGTATTCATTCCCACAGATCTGCCGCTGCCCTTTTCGGTTAAACTCGTTTCTCGGTTGATGGGACTGATCTTCACGTGCGTGCTGCGTGTTCCCTTTGTCGTGGCTGCCACCCCATCATCTGACTATCCCTTCACTAGCCAACGTGGCCAGTCAACTGGCCTTACGGCCGCTCAACCATTCATTTCTACGCCATGCAAACAAATCAAAGTAATACTCATGCGATTTGATGGAAGGAAGGATTAGAACACTTACCTGCGCGCGTCTGCACATGATTTTCAGTTTTTTTGGACGACGGATCTACCTGCTACATGTGGCTTACACAGTCCCGGAGGCTCGTGGTTACAGGATGCTGGCGCTGTAGTGGACGCTCTGGTTGCATGCGCCCATGTGTTGTTTGCAAATGGCTGGGCGATGAATGGTATCCACTCCTGCAGGTTTGACTGCTACAGGATTCCCGCGGGGTGCCTTGTAACAGTGTCACCTCCTTGGGTGCATGCTACTTGACAATGGAGATGACCTGCTAATCGCGCTCCCGAAGCTTCTGATGCTCGACATGGACATGGTATGAGCTCTCGGTGTTCATTTTTCTCTGACAACTGATTTTTCCATGAGAACTCATTGATCTGGTTTGCTGGTGCAGGGATCTTGGTTGCATGGTGACGAGGATGGTGGAGCAAGGTATCAGCGTCGTGCATGGGCCCAAAAGAGGCTTGCATGCGTCCACACCAACCCGTAGTCATCAGATCTGCTCATGAAACGCATTCTGGCTCGTTCTGAGCTTCTACAGGAAGTTTCCTGTAGAAGTACAGAGCTTCATGTAGACAGGCAGCTCTTCCTGTAGAAATTTGCACCTTCCTGTAGAAAATCGCACCTTCCTGTAGAAAATCTGTGTCTTCCTGTAGAAAGACAGCAGTTTCCTGTAGAAGATTCAAACCATGATAAAATTGCACATACCTTGAAAAACATAAGCATTCTTGGAGGAGGAGCTTGTGAGGTGTCCTGGCTGCATGAGAAGGACCTTTGACTTTGACTTGAGAGGCTTCCTCTCCTCCATAGAACACCTGCAATCTGCATGCAAATTTCACATAATGACTCATTGATCTTGTTTTTTTTCTTTTTGTTTTTTTCTCTTTTTTCGAAAGATAGCAGGGGCGCCTCAATGAGGTTTTCACCCTTACCACCTGCCTTAAGCGCCTCAGAGAGGTTTTCACTCAAGGATCTTTATTTCTTTTTTCTTTTTTTTTTTGAAAGATAGCAGGGGCACCTCAGATGAGGTTTTCACCCCTACCACCTGCCTTGGGCGCCTCAGGAAGGTTTTCACCCAAGGATATTTATTTATTATTTATTTATTTATTTATTTATTTTTTTAGATGCTTCAGGGTGTGCCCAAAGCAGGGGCAGGACCCTTCTCTATGACCAATACTGCCTTCTCCATAGTTTTGATGAACTCTTGTCTGGAGGGAGGCCTCCTGTAGATCTTCAATCGATGCCCGTTGACAAGCATGGGGATGGCTTCCTCATCAATGGTCCGGATAAGAACAGATCCATTGTCATGACATTTTTCCACTGAATATGGTCCTAGCCATCTGGTTCTCAACTTCCCCTTGAAATCTTTGTATATGGAATCATACAACAAAGCCCAATCTCCCGGCTGAAATTGCTTGTCATGGAGATGTTGGTCATGCCACACCTTCCTCTAAAGTTGAACCACTTCTGAGTGAAGGAGGGCCTGCATGCGGTGCTCATCCAGTTCATTCAGCTGCAATAACCTTTCTTGTTGTGCATGGCTGAGATCTAGGTCCAGCTGAGCTGTCATCCTCAAAGTGTTATACTCAAACTCAATGGACAGCAAAGCTTTCTTCCCATAGACCAGCTCATAAGGTGTGAAGCCGGTGGTGGTCTTCCAAGTGGTGTTGTAAGCCCATATGGCTTCAACCAGGCAATCTGCCCAGTCCTTTCTGCTGCTGCTCACCACTTTAGTCAAGATCCCCTCTAATGCTCTATTGGTGACTTCCACCTGCCCATTTGCTTGAGGATGATAGGGGGTGGAAGTCCTATGCTTGATCTTGTGATGAGCTAGTAGATCTTCAACCAAGTTGGATGTGAACTGGCTCCCTTGATCGGTCACCAGCTCTCTTGGGTAGCCAAACTTGTAGAAGATGTTCTCTCTTAGGAACTCGGCCACTTTTTCTTCTGTTGCTGCTTTGATTGCTTTGGTCTCTGCCCACTTCGTCAGGTAGTCAGTGCACACAATGATGTAGGATCTTTGCCTCGAAGAGGGATTGATTGGACCCACAAAGTCCATGCCCCACTTCTCAAATGGCTCAAGAGTCACTTGAGGTTGGAGAGGCATCTCATCCCTTTGGGTCGGTTTCCCCATTCTTTGGCATTGGTCACACTGGCTGACATATCTTCTGACATCTTGATGAAGTGTGGGCCAATAGTAGCCTGCCTGCAGGATCTTGAAGGCAGTTCTCTTTGCTGCAAAATGTCCTCCACAAGGCCCATCATGACAGGTGAGGAGGATGTCGAAGACTTCCTCCTCCCTTACACAACGCCTTAAGATCTGATCGGGGCCAAGCTTGAACAGGTTGCCCCCAATCCAAGTAAATGAGGCACTCTTTCTGATGATTCTGCTCTTCTCTTTTGAAGAGAGGTGCGGAGGAAACTGAGCTAAAACAAGGTAGTTTGCTATATCAGCAAACCATGGAGAGAGTACTGAGATAGCAAATAGATGCTCATCAGGCATCTGGTCATCCACCGTCCCATCTTCATCTGCAGACAAATCCAATCTAGACAAGAAGTCAGCAACAACATTTTCTCTCCCTGGTTTATCAACAATGGTTAGATCAAACTGCTGCAATAAAAGTAACCATCTAATAATACGAGCATTCACATCTGGTTTATTCATCAAATATCTAATAGCAGCATGGTCAGTATGTACAAAAGTCTGGTAACCAGCAATATAATGTCGAAACTTGTTCAGTGCATGGACCACAGCTAAGAATTCCTTCTCGGTTACAGTGTAATTCAGCTCTGCTTTGGAAAAGTTTTTGCTAACGAAGTAAATGGCATATGGAAGTTTTTGCTCAACTTGTCCTAAGGCTGCACCTATGGCTTTGTTCGAGGCATCAGTGTGGATGTGGAAAGGTAGGGCCCAGTTTGGACCTCTCAAGATTGGTGCTGACACCAACTTGTCCTTTAACTCATTCAAACTCCTCTGACAATCGTCAGTCCACTTAAACTCCACATCTTTTGCCAATAGACCAAACAATGGTGAGGCTAACTTGCTGAAGTCCTTAATGAATCTCCGGTAGTATCCTGCTAATCCCAAGAAACTCCGGACATCCCTTACTTTTTGAGGAGGTGGAACCCTCTTGATGAGAGCAATTTTGTTAGGATCCACCTGCAATCCTTGGGAAGAAATTGTATGGCCTAGCACGGTCCCTTCAGTCATTAGGAATTCACATTTTTCAGGGCTGAGGGACAAGTTCATCTCGGTGCATTTGGTTAGGACATTCCCCAGGTTGGACAATGCTTCCTGGAAGTTGGCCCCATAAGGAGTAAAGTCATCCATGTATATTTCCACTGCATCATGGACCAACTCCGAGGAGATGGGGTAGATGAATCCGGCATCCAACAGTTTCTGCAATTCTTCCTTGACAATGTCCTTAAGGGCTGGATTCATTCTCCTCTGGGGTTGCCTAACTGGTTTACAATCCTCTTTGATGTATATATGATGGGTACAGACCGAGGGATGGACTCCTTTCATCTCCTTATAGCTCCAAGCAAAAGCATCTAAGTGGCTGGCCAATAGGCTACACAACTCCTTCTCCTGGGAAGGAGATAGGGAGGAGCTGATCTTTAATGCTCTCTCAGGGCCGAACTCCACACTTTTGACTCTGGGAGTGACAGGGCTGGTTGTACAAAGGTCCACTAAGGTGCTAGCTTGGGCATCCTCCACCAACTTCTCTAAAGATAGTGCACTGGAAGGTGGATTCTGTATCAGGGTCTCAATCAAATCATCCTCGGTTGGGGGATTTCTTCTAGTGGTATCTAGGGTACACAGAGGTGCTGAATACACCTCGTCTTCTTCTCCTTCCTCCAACCAGAGTGGTAAATCATGCTCTAAAGAAGGTTGGGCAAGAGGGTATAGGACTAGTTGCTTGGACATGGGACCATTTTTGATGGTCATGTTTCCTGCCCGACAACTTATGTAAGCATCTGCAGTAGCTAACCAAGGCCTTCCCAAGATGAGAGGATATCCAGTAAGCTTGGCCTTTAGTTGCAGAACTAGGAAGTCTGTAGGGTATTCCCAAGAATCGATAGAGACCAAGACATCCTCCACAATCCCTTTGGGAGTCACGGTGGAGAGATCTGCTAATTGCAGTATTGTCGAGGTCTTCCTCAAGGAACCCTGAAGATTGAGTTTAAGCATGGTATCCCTGGTCATCACATTGATGGCCGCCCCCAGATCAATCAAGGTGTGGGGGATAATGGTGCCATTGATGTGAACATCTACTACAGGGCTTCCAGGATCTAGGTACTTTGGGCAGATGACTTGTCCTAGCATAAGGTCAGACAGCTGTCCTATGACATTGATAGTTGAGGCATCTTTCTTCCGTCTTCCTGGGTGTTTGAAACACTTCTCCTTAACCAGCTTGTTATATATTGGCACATCCTTGATGGCTTGGAGAAGTGGGATTTTTACACACAACTGCTTGAGCTCACCCAAAAGCTCATCTTCTTCTGGGTTAGGTTGTGTGGTGGCTGTTAGTCTCTCAGGAAAGGGTGGAATAGGCTTTGGTTCACTCTCCTGATGGTTTTCCTCATCCTCTGGGGGAGGAGGTTGGCGATCTGGAAGAGTCTTTCCAGATCTAAGATTGATCTCCTGGATCTCCACAGCATAGGTAGGGCATGAGGTCTCCCCAGTATATACCTGTTGAGCCTGTCTATTGTTGGGGTTCGGGTTCAGTTGAGCAGGCATCTGAGGTTGCCTTGGAGGAGCAGGAGGTAAAGGCTGAGGCTGAACTGGTGGTGGAGGCAAAATGGCAGGAGGAGTGTTGTATTGGGGCCTCCACCCCGACTGAGGAGCACTCCATTGAGGCTGCGACTGGGTATGTGAGTGATATGGATGAGAAGTAGGTTGAGTAGGGTACTGAGGTGGATAAGACCATGGAGGAGGCATGGACCAAGAAGGATGAGCAGGGGGACCCCAGGAAGGCATGGGAGTTCAGTGGTTGGGGTTGTAATAAGCTTGAGATGCCCCTTGCATCCCCTGCTGATAAGGTCTAGATCCTTGAGGCCTCCTTTGGTTGATGAAGTAGAGAGGTTTAGTGGGGGCTTCGGTTCCTTGGTACATGGCTTTAAACCCAGGTAAGGTGGGACACTGATTGGTAGGATGGTCCTCCTCACAAACGAAACACACTTCAACCGAATGCAATGGACATTCGTTCTTAGGGTGTCTTCTGGTGCACCTAGGACAGAAGACAGCCAAGGCTCTCTCAGCTTCTTCTTTCTTCTGCTGGATCCTGAATGTGTCCAGCTGCATGGCAATGGTCTGTCTCACCTCACTCTTAAGATCTTCTAATTGGTTTGTAAACTCATGTTTGGAGAAAGGGACACCAGTGGAGAGGAGATTTCCTCTACCTCGTTTTCTAGCTGCCCTGGAATGATTTCGAAACACAGTCTTGATGTCCTCATAAGGTAGTTGGTAAATGTCCCCCCCAGCTAACATGTGAAGGGTGTCTAAGAGATCTTCAGGGACTCCTCGGAGTAGAACCAACTTGAGGGATTCAGGGTCAAGTGTGCACCTGGCCCGTTTATAGCTAAGTTGGAACCTCTCCTCATAATCCTCTAAAGACTCATCATTCCCCATGGTCATTCGAAAGATCTCTCCCTTGGTTTCCTTGGACCTACAATAATCCCTATACTTGGTATTGAAGGCTTGCTACATCTGGGCCCAAGTAGCGATGCTGTTCCCAGGTAATCCCATGAACCAGCGTAGTGCTGCATCCTTAAGAGTGGAAGGGAAAAGCTTCAGCTTTTGCTCATCTTCAGTATAGTCATAGGTTCTACAAAGGACATCAAACTCAAACAAGAAGGTATCAGGATCCTCAGTGGTCAGTCCATGGAAGTGAGGCAAGGCGGAGGGGCTAATGTTTTTCATTTTCATATCTCCATTGGTCTCTCGGATGGGGAAAGCTCCTTCTATTCTCTCATCTTCTCTCCTATTATCAGCCATGGCTTCAGATGGAGTGGTTTCTAACTCTTCTTCTTCTATAGGGTCTTGGTATATCTCAGGATATTCACCTATAGGTTCCTCTGGGTCACTGTCACCAAAGAAGAGAGAAGGGTGACTCAGTGATGTGGTGGGGGTGTTTGGTAGGAATTTGCCTGATCTATCTCGGTTCCTACGAGGCATGAAATGGAAAGGACTTTTCTTTTTTGAGTGCTTTTGCTTTTTCTTTGGTACCTACAAAACTGAAACAAAGTGATCTACAACTAACTATATTGCTCAAATGAAATTGCAGAATTGGAAAGCTAATCTAGGAAAGCAAGAAAAATTACTCTAGGAAAGCAAGAAATATTAGTCTAGGAAAGCAAGAAATATTAATCTAGGAAAGCAGGAAATGCTAATCTATGAAAGCAGGAAATGCTAATCTAGGAAAGCAGGAAATGCTAAGCTACTTTTGCAGAACGGAAATGAAATAAACTACTGAGCAGAAGTAAGAGTACGAAAGTAGAAGAAAAGCAACAATTACTAATACTCTGACGCTTCCCCGGCAACGGCGCCAAAAAGATGGTGAGCTCCAGTATTGTAGCAATAATGCTACAACTCCTGGGGCTTCCTGTCTCTCATTTTATCAACCCGGTAGTTCGTACAAACTTGGAAGCGACGATGCTATATGCACAAGTACTAGCTCTTGTCACAGCTGTCACTTGGTCAGTTGGCACAAGTCCGCTAGGGCTCAAGCCAACTTTTATAGGCTCTCAGAAGAAGCTTGCTAATTGATGGACGAAAGCTATTCTCAAAGGAAAACTACTCTACTTGACAAAATGGACTGAAAGCAAATCAAAGCATGTAAACCTAGGAAACCCTAATCTAACTAGTCTAACCTCTACAATGCAAAAAAATGGGAATGAAACTTCTACCAATGCTGCTGTTACCTCTAATAAGTGCAAATGCATGGATCTAAACTACTTGCATCATGAAAGATATGGTTTTTTATTCCTCCTTTAAGTGTGTGGAATGATGGTGATTTTGTGCTAACTAGGGTTTGGTTGTGCAGATGGGATGGAGAAGGAAGAAAAGCGTGGGACAGGTTGGGGAGGCTAGGAGAGGTTCCTAGGTCCTTAGCATCCATCCACAGAGGTTCCTCACATTCAGAAGCTCGGCAACCGAGTGAGTGGCCTCCTACAGGAAGTCTGCAGGGGATCCTACAGGATACTCTGGTTTCTACAGGATGTCTACAAACGGCTACAGGATGACCTACCATGAGTGTTTGGCGTGATGGAGGAGTGATGAAATGGTAGGGGGAGATGTGTAAGGTAGGAATGAGGCTGGTGATGGCTGTAGAAGTGGAGGAATAGGGATAGGGAGTGAATGGAGGGAGTAGGTTGGAAGATAGAGGGCTAGGTCAACGAAAGGGCTAGAGAATGGAAGTACTTGAGGAGTGAAAGACTTTGGGAGATAACAGAGCGGAGCAGAGGTCAAATATGTGTTTGCATGCGTGATCAAGATGGAGGACGAAGTAATGGAACAAGAGAAAGCAGTGTAAATGGAACAAATGCTTGTGACTGTCACCAAACCGAAAATGCATTAACTTAGACTACCTGTGCTTATAATTCAATGAACAACAATCTAAACGTGAAGGAGAATGTGCATGAAGCTGTGGTAAAGGAGTGTGGTGCAGGTGTGAATCATGTGGAAGCATCTAACATAACGTGACTGTGTTTGCAGCAATCATGGAATAAAGAAATGCGTATTTTTGGTGGTTAGTCATGGACTGCACTCCAATCCCAGATGAGATGGCAGTGAGCCTTAACAACCTTTTTGTTGGAGCTCCAATAACTTGTATCTATCCTCTTCTAACCTAAGCAACTGTAAACCAATTCACCATAAGCAAATCCTATCTAAACTCATGAAAACAACTAAATTAGCAACTTGTAATTTGAATTGCATGTGAAAAGGAAAACTCAAGGTGCCGAAACGAAATGGAAACAACACTACAGCAGAGGGGATCTATGGCTCTCAGGTTGGGCCCTAACCTGAGAGCTATAGTCTCCTTAAGAAAACTCAGAACTAGATCAGAATCTGCCTTCTTTATTCATAATCTGATATCATGCCAAATTGGCTTACAAAAAGGAACAAAAACTGAGCTGTGCTCCAAAATTACAATAGCAATACGAGAGTTTCAACAACCTATCCAAGGCTAAGGCCTCTATACTTATACAAAACGATGATCCAACAAGTGTCCTTGATTTTAGGAGCTCGACTGTCCAACTAGAGTTTAACTGCTGATCCTGTAGAGCAGTTTATAACTGCTGTTCCTGTAGAACAGCTTATAACTGCTGTTCCTGTAGAACAGCTGGCTGCTTCTAAGCTCAGAGGGGAGATGGATTGGAGCTCGGAGTTCTTGGTGGGAATCACGAGGAATGTCCCTAAGACCGTGGACATCCTCTCCTAAAAACCAGCAGTGCCACCTCGTTGTCTCCTTGTCTCCTTTTTCGTTGTCTTTTGCTCCCTTTTAATGCCAAAACCTGGAATCATAATGCATTAGTCACGTAGATAGAGTGCCTACCCTTCTTCCTACAAACAACATGAATAAACTAAGAAATGCATGCATAAGCAATAAAAAATGAATGGTTTGAGCAAGTAGAATAGGCCAAAATGAGCCCAAATTGTACCAAAATTGGGGCTCATCAATAAATATATTTCCTTGACCAACTAACTCTCTCTTTCTTTGGTATTTATAAATCAAGTAAGATCTTTACTCTTAATATTTATAAGATAGTTTTACTTATTTTAAGTATAGGTTACACTATATTGCATATTTCCCAGTCTTGTTTGAAATTTGTCTCTTCTTAGAGATATATTTAATCTTACAATATATATATATATATATATATATATATATATATATATATATATATAGCTGATATAGTGGTTTAATATGATTTATGGTGGTCTAATAGTAACACTACCATGAAGCTGTAAAAGTTTTGTTTAATATATTCTTAATTAAACAGTTATGTTCATATAAGTTATCTAAGCTCAAGTTACTTCACACCATCACAATACTTAGTATTTGATATTGCTTGTTATACAACTAAGTCATGTTATACTTTTAAAAGTATTGTAGAAATTTTCTGCATATCAGCTATCTCTGATACCATATAGAAATTCCCACTATAGATCACCTGGTAATGCAATGTACTAAAGCAAAACACTTGATCTACTTCTACAAACAATTTAGCGGAAGCTTTATCGAACATGAGCAACATAAATAAGAACAAATATAACTGATAAGAAGGAATCAATCACACATAACACAGAAGAATTTACTCTTGAAAAGCCTCAGCCTAAAACCCCAACTTTGTACTACCATACAAGTGGAAATATAACGAGTATTACAAAAAGAATCAGCTCAAAAGCTATCCTGCTCTCTCTGCAATACCTCTACTACTCATAGATAGTCAAAGGCCCCTATCTAACCTCTAGTATACCCTCCAAGCCTCCTATTTCTTTGCGCAATCCTGATTGGGGTACAGTGCAGCCACATGTGTGAATTGGCCTCTTCACACACTCACTAACCTCCGATCCAAGTACGTAGTCCTGAAGGAGATAAATCCTCATCATGGATGAGCTTCCTTTATAGGAAAAATTTTCATCTACCTGATAGTACACTGTCCATTCTTTGATCTCAACTAAGTCTCCGTCTGAACTACTATGCATGAATTATTCATGAGAGAATCTTCAGTTTTCTGAAGTATAGTAGTTATATGCTAGCATGCATTAACTAACTAAACTCACTTTAATTTAAACAAACTGTTTAAATCAATCTAACTGGACTTGACTCAGTTAATTGAGCCAACTAATTACTACTCAAATTAGAACTCATCCTTATCTCTTTAACTGATGGATAAATTCCTCAATTAATACAGAAATTGTTGCATGTCCTCACATAGACTTCATGTTTGAATTTTCACAACTAATTAACTCATGGTGAATTAATTAATTTATTTTCAAACAGTTGTTAAGTTCAAATTCGAATTTTACTTCCTATTTTTAGTCCAGGGACTGAATAAAATTGGAATCCATCCCAAACTCCTAAAAATAAAAATTCTATTTTTAGCACTTCCATTTTCATTCCCTATTGCCCAATCTAGCATTGGTACCCAAATTGCTATTTTTAGCGATGTTATTTTTAGTACTTCTATTTTTAGCATTTCTTGTTGCCATTTTCAACACTCCCTCTCAAAAAGAAAGGCTTCCTCTCAAACCTAATCCTGTACCTTTGGAATGTTCTACATGCAACACTTCTACCAAGTGTGGTTGCTCCAGCAACTCTCGGAACAAAAAAACTCCCAATTGAACTCTCTGTTGGGCTAGAAACGTACTCTGATGCTGAAGCTCCTACTGACAAGTGTTCCCTCTCTAGCCTTTGTGCTACTGCAACATCTCCATGCATCTCGCACTGTTTCACACCTCTCTCTGCCATCATGCACTAGTGCAACACACTTGTGCCTTTCGCATTGTTGCAGCCTGCTAGCTCTATGTTATCTTTGGATTCCTACACTGTAGCTCTCTCTACCACTCCATCCGCATTTGTCTCTACCTAATCAGTCAGTCCTACTACTTATCATTGGGGCTCTTCTAGCAAAGTCGAATCAAATAGGTTGGCTACCTCAAATATCATGCCCCTCCTCCTTGGGATGATCACTCCACATTGCCCAACCTCCTACTTGGAGGTATGGCTGTATGTGATCCCTCAGCCCACCTGGCTCAAAGTTTCCCCCTACTGGAGGTCTCTGCATAAGTAGATTTCACTACTCAATCTCCACTCAGCTTCCCCTGTTGTGGCTGCTCCATAACCTCCTGAAGCTGCTGCACCAATCATGGCTCCTCCACAATCATCTGAGACTTCTTCTGGCACTGCATGTTGAGAGGTAATGTACTCTCCCTCTCAACCAGCAAGTATCTAACCTTTGCCTTGCTCCTCAAGGATTTTCATGCATCTTGTACCTCAAGTGCATACAAGTTCTTCGCTAGCATACCAATCTGTTTCCACTTTTCTGTCGTCACGAAATTTTCTGGAAAAAGAGTTTATTTTAAATCAGCGACATCTCCCTCATTCGAACTCTGATTTAGTCTATTTTTTTTCTTGAATTTGGGACTTTTTCCGAAAGGAATCCAAATCTACTATTTGTTTCTGAAAATTTTGTACAAAAATGTTCAGATATGTTCTGCAAACTCTCGGCCCAAAAGTTAAAACTTTGAAATATCCCCTTAGTATATTGTTCTTCCTTGATCACCTTTGCTCTAATACCATGTAGGATTTTTCTATTATCAGCTAGCTTTGATACCATATATAAATTCCCACTATAGATCACCTGGTAATGCAATGTACTAAAGCAAAACACATGATCTACTTCTACAAACAATTTAGCGGAAGTGTAATTGAACATGAGCAACATCAATAAGAACACATATAACTGATAAGAAGAAATCAATCACACATAACACAGAAGAATTTACCTGGGGAAAGCCTCAGCCTAAAACCCCAACTCTGTATTATCATACAAGTGGAAATATAACTAGTATTACCAAAAGAATCAACTCAAAAGCTATCCTACTCTCTCTGCAATACCTCTGCTGCTCATAGATAGTGAAAGGCATCTATCTAACCTTTGGTCTCCCCTCCAAGCCTCCTATTTCTTTGCACAATTATGATTGGGATCCAGTGCAACCACATGTGTGAATTGGCCTCTTCACACACTCACTAACCTCTAATCCAACTACGTAGTCCTAAAGGAGATAAATCCTCATCATGGATGAGCTTCCTTTATAAGAAAAATATTCATCCAACTGATAGTACATTGTCCCTTCTTTGATCTCAAATAGGTCTCTGTCTTAATTGACATGCAGGAGTTATTCATGAGAGAATCTTCAGTTATCTGAAGTATAGCAGTTATATGCTAGCATGCATTAACTAATTGAACTCACATTAATTTAAACAGATTGTTTAAATCAATCTAACTGGACTTGACTCAGTTAACTCAGCCAACTAATTACTACTCAAATTAGAACTCATCCTTATCTATTTAACTAATGGATAAATTCCTCAATTAATAGAGAAATTGTTGCATGTCCTCACATAGACTTCATGTTTGAATTTTCACAACTAATTAACTCATGGTGAATTAATTAATTTATTTTCAAACAACTATTAAGTTCGAATTCGAATTTTATTTCCTATTTTTAGTCCAGGGACTAACTAAAATTGAAATCCATCATGAACTGCTAAAAATAGCAATTCTATTTTTAGCACTTCCGTTTTTCACTCCCTATTTCCCAATCCAGTACTGGTACCCAAACTGCTATTTTTAGCACTTATATTTTGAGCATTTCTTGTTTCCATTTTCAACAAGTATTTCACATATTTGACTATATGGTTTATACCTAGCGACCATGCACATATTATATATTAATTACCCTTGTCACTTGTTCATTTTATGAGTTTGGCTCTAATATTCGTCGATACTATCATTTTTCATTGTACATATTCTATATATGTTATGATAACCCTTCAAGAAGTTTCATAAACCTGGAAAACCAAAAGCATTCCACGTGTTCCATCATTGATGAATCATGAGGCATTTGACCTAGCCCAACTATTCGATGCCTCTGATGTGATCTTGTTGGATTGATGATGATTAGAAAGAATAGGGTTTTCCTATAGTGTAATGACTACCCAGCAGTTTCTTGATCATTCATTCATTCATTTGTTTACACTCTATGGCTTGAATCTCTACAAATAATTCTTTGAGTCTTTTCTACTAGCAACGATATGTTAGTAAATAGGTTTTCATCTCTAGAATTCACTGTGTCATTAATTCCTTGAGGTGAAGATTTCAACAGAGATAATTTCCACTGTTATGTTACTACTCTCGTTCTTAAGTTGTTTCATTGCTATATTTTATTAGGGTTTAGTTTCCTTATGAGCTAATTCTCTCAATCTCAACTTTGATAGGTGTTTGTTGTTGCATTCAAGATCTTTCTTTGCCAAATGTTTCCTGCGGATCCTTGGTTGTTGTCTATGAAATACATTCTGGAAACTATTGATATAATGATGAGAAATTTCTCATTGTAAGCATTAGATTTCCTATTTTCATCAAGAAATGTCTCTTTGGTAACCTTTTGAGCTGAAATCCCTAGTTTTTTCCTTATTTTCCAATACAAAATCTTGTTTTTTTAACATCTAATTGCTTGGATACATTTACAATTTTTCTAAATTGGCATATGTTGGAGAGACTACTAAAACTCAAAGGTCTTTTGGCTTTATTATTCAATTCATTGGTTTATTGATTACTAGGTAAAATACTTGAGAATTTCCTCTTAAAGTTATTGATTTTGACATTTCCAATCCCATTTCATAGTTTCCTTTGTTATTAGCGATTTTCTATGTGATTTGTTTCTAAGGTTTTTACCCATATTGTTCTTGGTCCTTCTAACCTCAAGGTTATAAATTATCTTTCTATAGAGAACAAAAAACTGTATAAAAAATAAAAATATTAAATTTAGTTTTTTTTTTAATGTTTTTTTAATTTATTAAGATATGTTTAGGGCTATGGTTTTCCTTTAATCCTAAACATTCCATAACCACATAATAGATTCATCATTGTCCTTTATTCTTGGATGTGATTATGTTATATAGTTGGGTCACTTAATAAGCATGATAAAAATTTATTTAATTCTAACCCTAACCTCCAACGTTAGTCATGTAGTTGGGTCACTTAATAATCTTACCGAAAAGTGTGGTTGATTCTGACATTGACCTCGAACCTTAGTTGTGTACTTGGGTCTCTTAATAATTTTGACAAAATGTATTTTAACTCTGATCCAGACTTTTGACCTTAGTCATGTAGTCGGGTCGCTTAATAAGCTTGACAAAAAGTGTTTTAATTCTAACACCAACCTATGACCTTGGAAATATTATAATACATTACACAACTTCGTAGCTAATACATGACAACAATTACCAATTTGTTAAGCCATATTAACCACATTATATCATCGAATATCATAAATCCTTGTTTTATAATCCTTGTTTTATCCGTTTCAAATTTTATTTCCTAAAAGTATGTGGCATAATTACTTAGCTTTAACTAGCTCTTCTCGAATAGTTATAACTATGTACTTTCATCTCAGTAATGCCTGTAATTACATGCACACTTTGCTATTTTTTGTTCTATACATGTCTAAGTTATGTTGCATCAACTCTATCACTATTTCTTTTACATTTTTACTAACTTCATCTATTTTTATGACACATATTAATGACGAGGCCTTTCATATTTTAGGCCTCTATTTTAGGTAAAAAATCGATATTATTTCTGAAATGATTTAACAATTTATTTGTATTTAAATATATACAAATTTTAATATATTCCTTGGTGCTCACATATATTTCCAAGGAATTTCTAGCGTGTATATTCATTATAAAATTATTATTTTGATGAAAAGACTCAAAGTATTTTTCCTATTCACAGTAATTTGTCAACTGTCACTTACCAGGTTGGATGACCTGAACCCTTGGTTACCTCGTCTACATAGGTTTGAATGCTATGTGGTTATGGGTGTGAACAGAGTTTTAGGATTTTCAACTACTGATCATCTGATAGGCATAAATGTTTATGTTTTATTTATATACTCACCTCCAATGATTTATGCCTGAATTGTATTGAACTTATGGTAAAATATATTCCCTATTTTCTTGTAGAATATTTTAAACTTATGTTTAGTTTCTTAGGGTTATGTAAAAACATTTTTTGTGCTTCTTCAACAATGAATTCAAGTCATTAAACATTCACATTTTAAGGTGAATAATATGCACATGTTTTGTTTTTTTTGTTTTTTTACAAATTGTCTTTTCTTCATGTTTATTTATTAATGAAAAACTCTTAGCATGATCTATTTTATGTTGGGTCCCTATAATACTAGTGATTACCCCATTACTATTGTAGTTATACCCCTTATTTATATTGTTGTGCCCCTATTACCCCCATATTGTTATTTCTATGCCCCATAGAATCCCTCTATTGTTATTTCTGTGGCTTTATATTATTACTGTTAGGTCGGCTGGATTATATTGTGACTCCTTAGACTCCTATATATAGAAAGGAGGTTTTGTCATTTGAATCATCCAAGAATTGTTCATTTATGTAATGTAAAGGAGGTTTCCCCCTCGAAGAGGCTGAATTCTAAGGCGTTTATCTATCTTTTATATCTTTTCTTGAGCTGGTTTCATAACATTTGGTATCAGAGCTTTGGATTCTAGGGTTTCGCTGCTCCAAACAGGCCATCGTGGAATTTTCGCTATAACTTTTTTTCTGTGACGTTTCAGAAGTCGCAAAAGAAACCCATTTGAGAAGAAATCGTGTGGAACCTTGGGTCCGAATTTCAGGTCTTTTTGCGCAATATTTGCGGAGATATGATCTGAGGAAGTTGGTCTTTTTTCAGACTCCTGAATTACATTCAAAACAGGTGACCTGGGGAAAATCGTCATAACTTTCTCTCTGGGAATCAGATTGAAATTTCATAAGAAGGTACTTTAAGAGGACGGACTGTAGTTTCTTGTATATCTTTTTCATAACCAAATATCGAAAATTGTACACGTGGCACTTCATACAAGTTCGCTCTTCTGGAAAGGTCTATAATCAGGTCATCTTGGGAGATTGTGCATAACTCTTTCTTGGAGAATCCAATTTGGATCAGACTAGTAGCATTGGAAAAAGGACATAGAGAGATACTACAGGTCACAAATTCAGAACTAGATGATTGGAAAGTACAGAGATACATCAGAGGCAATATCGAGCTCCTACAAAGTGAAAAAATGTGTGTAGATTTTTTTTTAATTTTTGCTTAAGCTTGGTTTGAAAATTTATTTTGAAGGAATTCAAAGGGCATAGTAGAGCATTATTATCGGTAACTGATGCCCCGAGGAAAGAAAATGCAAACACCTAGTAAGGAACCTGAAAGCGCTAGCATGACTCATGAAGAAGAGGAAGAAATGCTACATGATATATCAAAATTACAAGAACAAGTGCAACAAATGTCACGCTCACAAAAGTTAACAGAAGCTAAGATAAATGGCGTGGAAGCTAAGATGAATGGCATGGAAGCTAAGATGGACAATTTGAAGATAGATTTGAACACAAATTTGAAGACAGGCATGGCAGATTTGAAGACGTATTTGACAAATTTTCTACAAGAAATAATTACTAATGGTGAAAAGGTAGTAAAGGAAACTCATTATGAGAACAAAAGAAATGTTAATCATGATTCCATAGACACTAATGTTGGATCGAAGAATCACCATATTCCAAAAATCGATATGAGGAAGTTTGATGGCAAGGATCCCGCCACATGGATATTACAGATGGAGCAATTCTTCGATCTCAATAATGTGCAAAACGCACAAAAGTTACGTATGGCAACTGTATATTTGGAACCAAATCAGTTTGTATGGTATCAATGGCTTTGTTCTCGTAAACAATTTATCACTTGGGCAATTTTTACAGAAGAATTGATAGCACATTATGAGGATACAAAAAGCAACACTTTTTTTAGCCAATTGATAAGTCTTAAACAAAAGGGTTCAATAATGGAGCACATTGAGGAGTTCCAAAAATTGAACATAAGGGTGAAAGATATTCCAGAGGAGCATAGGATTGATGTGTTCATAGGGTCTTTAAAGGATAATATCCAACATGATGTTCGCCTTTGGGAACCTGATTCATTAGAGAAGGCATTCAGGTTAGCAAGAAAAATGGAAAGCAAAATTATGGCAACTAGGAAGCACACCACTCACAACTATAAAGACGGAAGTGTTGTTGCCCCTAGTCTTCCACAACCTACAAGGTTGACACCACAACTATTGGAAGAAAAAAGAGCAAAAGGGCTTTGTTACAATTGTGATAGAAAATACACAAAAGGTCATAAGTGTGCTGAGAAGAAATTATTCTACATAGATTGTGAAGAGGAAGAAGAAAAGGAGCAAGAAAGGTCAAAAGAAGAGGATATACTCCAGGAACAAAGCCTAGATGAAGAACAAATAAATCCGACCATATCTTGTAATGCATTGGCAGGAATTACCACTCCTCAAACCATCAAGATAGAAGGACAAATCAAGAAGAAAAAGGTAATAGTGTTGATTGATTCAGGAAGCACCCACAATTTTATTCATTGTAGGGTAGCAAAAGAATTGAATTGCTTCCTATATCCAGCACAAGAGTGTCAAGTGATGATTGGAAATGGAGGAAAAATAAATTGCTCCGGAAAGTGCCATAATATCAAGCTATCCATGGGAGAATATGTATTGACTAGCCCAATGCTTTCCATTCCAATGGGAGGTGCTGACGTTGTACTAGGAGTCCAGTGGCTACAATCCTTGGGTACAATAGCTTTTAATTTTCAAGAACTTTTCATCAAATTTTCTACGGAAGGAAAGGAAGTTGAATTAAGGGGTATTGCAAGGAAACCAGGAAAGATAATCAGCTCTAATGGCATGACAAAGCTTCTAAAAAAGGAGCAAAGAGGTGTAATTGCACAACTATGTTCGCTAGATGTTTCCACATTGGAATCATCTATTTCTACAGATCTCAAAAAAGTCTTGGACAATCATTCCAAGGTATTTGAGATTCCCAAAGGTCTCCCACCTATGAGTGATCATGATCATGCTATTCATCTGATTCCAGGAAGTGTTCCTCCAAACATCAGGCAGTACAGATATCCCTATGTCCAAAAAAGTGAAATTGAACGTATGGTTGCAGAAATGCTAGAGGCTGGTATAATTCAACCGAGTCAAAATTCTTTCTCAGCTCTAGTAGTATTGGTGCACAAGAAGGATGGATCATGGCGCATGTGTCCGGATTATAGGGAGCTCAACAAGCTCACTATTAAAGATAAGTTCCCCATTCCTGTCATTGATGAATTACTGGATGAATTGCAATGATCAATTTACTTCACCAAGTTGGATCTTCGTTCGGGATATCATCAAATCAGAATGAAGATTGAAGACATTCCGAAAATGGCATTTAGAACTCATGAGGGTCATTATGAATTTTTGGTCATGCCTTTTGGCCTTACCAATGTACCTTCAACATTTCAAGGTTTGATGAATTCAATTTTCAAACCATTCCTTAGAAAATTTGTGTTAGTATTTTTTGATGATATACTAATCTACAGCAAGTCTTGGAAGGATCATGTTGAACATGTTGACAGGGTGCTACAACTATTGGAGGAGAAACAATTATATGCAAAAAGATCCAAATGTTTCTTTGGAGTCCAGGAGGTGGAATATTTGGGTCATATTGTATCTCATGAAGGAGTTAAGGTAGACCCTAGCAAAATTAGAGCCATTAAGGAATGGAAAATCCCCACATCCATAAAGCATCTGCAAGGATTTCTTGGGTTGACAGGGTATTATCGCAAGTTTGTTAAGAATTATGGGAGAATAGCAGCACCTCTAACAACATTATTGAAGAAAGATTCATTTTCATGGACTCCGGAAGCAACAAAGGCCTTTGAACATCTTAAAGAGGCAATGTGCCAAGCACTGGTCCTAGCTACATCGGACTTCACAAAAACCTTTATTGTGGAATGTGATGCTTCAAGAAATGGAATTGGTGTTGTTCTAATGCAAGATGAAAGACCCATTTCTTTTGAAAGTCGTCCAATCAAGGGAATGTTTTTAAGCAAATCTATTTATGAGAAGGAAATGTTGGAAATACTCCATGCACTTAAGAAATTGCGACCCTAACTAATGGGAAGACACTTCAAGGTAAAAACGGATCATGATAGCCTTAAATAATTTTTAGAACAAAGATTATCCTCTGAAGAGCAACAAAAGTGGGTCACAAAGATGTTGGGTTATGACTTTGAAATCATCTACAAAAAAGAGAAGCAAAATGTGGTGGCAGATGCACTGTTAAGAAAGGATGAGGATGTGGAAGCATTGTTGTGTGCCATTTCTATTATCCAACCATATTGGATAAACGAAGCAAGGGAGGAATGGAAGAATGACGAAGAAGTGTGGGCACTTATTCAAAAGCTACAACAAGATTCCAGTACTTCTGATACATTTAGCTGGCAAAATGATTCGTTATGGTACAAAGGTCGCTTATACCTCTGTAAGAATTCCTAGCTAAAACAAAAGATTCTTATGGAATTGCACACTTCTCCCTTAGGAGGGCACTCAGGATTTTTAAAAACTTACCACAGGGTTAAGAAGGATTTTTTTTGGGATGGCCTTAAATCAAATATTCAAACGTTTGTGGCGGAATGTTTGGTTTGCCAACAAAATAAAGTTGAAACAATTAAGACGCCAGGTCTATTACAACCTTTATCCATTCCAAGCCAACGTTGGGAGGAGGTTTCAATGGATTTTATCACAGGTTTACCCAAGTCTGAGGGAATGAGTGTCATCATGGTGGTAGTTGATAGACTTACCAAGTATGCACACTTTTGTGCATTATCACATCCATTTAAAGCTAGTACAGTTTCTACTGCATTTATGGAATCAGTTCAAAAGCTACATGGAAACCCAAAGATTATTGTAAGTGACAGAGATCCCATTTTCACTGGAAATTTTTGGACATAATTATTTTCTTGTCTTGGTACTCAGTTAGCTCATAGCTCATCTTATCATCCTCAATCTGATGGGCAAACTGAGATAGTAAACAAATGTTTGGAAGGATATCTTCGTTGCTTTGTATCTGATAAACAGACACAATGAGTCAAATGGTTGCCTCTGGCTGAATGGTGGTATAACACTTCCTTCCATACAGCAACAAAAATGACCCCATTTATGGCACTTTATGGGTATCAACCACCATCCATCACATCATATTTAAGAGAAAATTCTAAGGTTCAGGCAGTGGAACATCACATCGAACATCAACAACAAGTCCTCTAACTCTTAAAGGATAACCTCGTGTTGGCACAATATAGAATGAAACAACAGGCAGATCAACATCGCAGTGAAAGAATTTTTTATGTAGGTGATTGGGTATTCCTACGGCTACAACCATATAAGCAAATGTCCCTAAAGCAAGTTAAGAAGGATAATAAATTATCACCAAAGTATTATGGTCCATACAAGGTGTTGCAAAAGATTGGTACTATGGCATACAAATTGGAGCTTCCTGCAGCTTCTCGATTGCACCCAGTTTTCCATGTTTCATGTTTAAAGAAGGTTATAGGCAACAAGCTCCCAATTCAAACAATATTGCCAGAACTTGACGAGGAAGGAAAAATTATATTGGAACCGGAAGCAGTCACAGAAACAAGAACTCGACAACTACGAAATCGATCAATTTCAGAGTATCTTATCAAGTGGAAGAACTTATCCGCTGAAGATTCCACATTGGAGGATGAGAATTTTATGCAGAAGTATCCAGAACTACTCAAGCGTTGAGGACAACACTTTTTTTGAAGGATAGGGGCATGTTGGGTCCCTATAATACTAGTGATTACCCCATTACTATTGTAGTTATGCCCCTTATTTATATTGTTGTGCCCCTATTACCCCCATATTGTTATTTATGTGCCCCATAGAATCCCTCTATTGTTATTTCTGTGGCTTTATATTATTACTTCTAGGTCGGTTGGATTATATTGTGACTCCTTAGACTCCTATATATAGAAAGGAGGTTTTGTCATTTGAATCATCCAAGAATTGTTCATTTATGTAATGTAAAGGAGGTTGCCCCCTCGAAGAGGTTGAATTCTAAGGCGTTGATCTATCTTTTCTATCTTTTCTTGAGCTGGTTTCATAACATTTTACTTTATTACATGACTCAAATTGTATTGTCTCTATTTGTATAAATTTTTAACATAAGATTACACTGTCGAAATTCTATGTTTGTACTATGTTATCTGGTAGTTGTTGTAAGTTTAAAAATGAACTATTAGATATTTCTTTACAACTAGTTTTTATTTCCTCCCGTATTTTCTAATTAACTAGAATCTAATCAATTTATATCACACCCTGTCATTATACAGTTACTCTTTTCTAGTTCTTGTTCTACTCCATATATACTTTTTCTATGCCATAGTTATATACATTTACATATGTAGATATGTATATCAATACCTTTACTATTATACCTATAAATAGTTTTCTAACTTAGAAAATATAACTCAATACAATTTATCATTTCAAAACTTACCTTCAAAAATTTTTATTCTTAAATGTACTTGATAAACAATATAATTGAGCATTTCTTTTGTATAATAATCACTTGCGTTATACTAATTTAAATTCTTGTATTTTTTCAATAGGAATTTAACATTAATTGAATTTGGAAAAATTGCACTAATTTACTCTTCTCATCATAACTTCTAATATTTCATCTTAAAAATAAAATGTACATAACTATAAACAAATCATAGCTATTTATTTTATTTTTCTAAATAAGACAGTAGGTAAGAACAATGACTTGAAATTTTTATCTAGAAAATTAATAATTGAGTACTTGTCTCCTCCTAGACTTAATACTTCTTCCAAAAGATATCCCCTCGACCACATGTATGCAATTCATTCTTTTCTATTTGTCCTTAGCACTAGATTTTATTCAGTATCTCTCTAGATAGAATGAGATCCAAAATCAAGAAGACAAAAGAATAGAATCTTCTTTTTACCCATATGTGACTCATTTTGGTATTTGGTCACTACCTCCACCTCACCAAGAGGTCACAGATAGTTACTAGCTCAGAAATGAGCTTTACTTCCAACTCCCAAAGAAAACATCATTTCTTTTAATCTTATCATCCGGACTCAATGCCTAGGACTTGACACTAGGTAATTAACATTCATCATCAAATTGCAGCCTCACCTCTTTGAGCCAAGTGTACTCCATCATTAATTTTTCAAACCTCTTTATTTATTATAAGCACTTGAAATAAAAGTTTACAATCATTCACTTTTATGAATCAAATATTGATAAATAAGTTCTTCATATATATTTCAAACTTAAACATCCAACAAGGAAAACAAATATACATATTATTTAAACATACTATTCAAGTCAGGAGATATCACATTTTTTAAACATATTAGAATATCATAAAAAAACCAATATAATCTTATATAAATAATTGTTGAACACAAAGTTCATTAGACATATAAAAGTAGTAGGTGCATTGGTAAGACCAAATAGTATTAATACAACTTCTTAGTGTCCATACCTTGTTCGATATGCATTCTTATGTATGTCCTCGTCTTTGATTGTTAAATGGTGATATTTTGATCTAAGATCTATTTTTGAGAACATTGTTTCCCATCTAAGTTGATCAAACAAATCATCTATTCAGTGTAAAGGATATTTATTTTTAATTGTTAGGTTGTTTAATTATAAATAATCTATGCACAACCTGAAAATCCCATATTTCCTTTTACCAAACAACATTAGGGCTCCCCGTGGGGAAACACTTGGTCTGATATAAAATTTATCCAATAATTCTTGTAACTATATTTTCAATTCCATGTGTTCAAGGATGCTTATCTTATCCAGTGCCTTTGACACAAGTATGGCTCCTGGTACCAAGTCAATAGTAAATTCTATGTCTTTTCTTGATAGTAATCTTAAAGCTTCTTTAAGGAAAACGTCCTAAAACTCTCTATTTACAGCCTGATCATTAATAGTTTTATCTTTTAACTTCTATGTTTTATGCTACCTGAACAACAGATAATTTATAGCCTTTTCGGGAATATTCTTTCATCTATAAGGATGAAATTTGTCTTGTTGAGATAGGTTTAGGTATACCTCTAATCACTTGCACATTTCCTTCACTCGTTACATAAGTAATAGTCTTTTCTAAATAATTTATTATGTATTTGTTTTTCTCCAACCTGTCCATTCTTATCAACAAGTGATAAGAACATAAAGGTAGTATGCTTAGATTTAATTATGTTTTACATCAATTTAGTTATACATGATATTGTTTTATCTATTTTGTTATCTTTCTTTGTTCTTTTGTAGCTAGATGAAATAACCATAAATTTTAAATTTTTTAGCATTCAATTTGCATTTTTTCCACAAGTTGTGAACTAGCATAACTAAGACTAGCTCCCATATCTACTAAAATAGATTCAAGAAGGTGTAATATAATACCTTCAATTTGGATCATGGTTGATTGATGTTCTACTTGTTTTTCTTCATTATATTTTTGGATATGTCATTTACCATTGGTTGCCTCTTTCACCAGTTGCAATGGTTGAAATGATTCGTTAAGAAGTGTAGCAAGAAAGTCTTAATTTCACTTTGCCTTGGCCGAATTGAGAAAAAGTTAATTTCCACATCAGTATATAACTTGGAGGCAGCTAACATATGTGACATGGCTCTTTTCACTCAGTTATCTCAATAAATTTGAGTTAGAGGGCTTGGAATTTAGCTAAGAATGTGTGATTGCTAATTTGTAGCAATCAAGGTCTATTATTTCCAATTGTATTCAGTCAAACTAGTTCGAATTGTTGATAGAAATAGTGGAAAGTCAAGTTTGCGATGGGACAATAGACAAACTTAGTAATCATCCAATTAACTTATCAATCAACCTAAATATCTAGTGCATGCAAGGAATTCTAGCTCCTCAGTTGTAGTGGAGATTCCAAGCAAGGGTAACAAGAAGTTGTAAACTAGTTTGAGTGTACAAGTGTTGCTTGCAGTCAGATGATAAACCTTGGGAATTACGCAATCAATTGGAGGAAAATTACTAAAAGATAGTGGCTAATTCCTTAGTGTTTGTGCAAGGAAATAAGGGCTCAAGAATAGGCATAAATTGACTAAGTCTAGGTCGTATCTTCTCATTGAGAAGAGAGATAGGTTCTTCAATTGTAGGTTCTGCTAAGAGTGGACAAGCAATTGTAATATAGTCTCTATTCAATTGAGTAATGCAAAAAGGCTTGAGATTTTTTTTTTGAATAGGGACCTCGTAGAAAAATACTATGCATGTGTAGTTTTTCTCATTTCATGTTTGTGAATGTCGTTCTATATTATGAATTAATTTCTATAGAGTAGTAGAGTAGAATTGTGTTTGTTTATTTAGATTATATTTCTTGAGCAGTTTAAATTATATCACCAAATTTCTACATGGTATCAAAGCTAGATTCACATTAGAATAGGAATTTCAAAGTTTTTCCTTAGGAGGTTTGAATTTTCAGCTTCATTGTATTAGGATCTGTTTAGTGTTGGGAAGATGACCTTTAACGGGGTAAGATTAGAGTATGCCTTAAAAGGCAGCTTGAATTTCATTGCATGGAAGGATCATAGGGAGGCGATTCTTGATGACAATCGATTGTTGGAATATGTCAAGAAAAACATTGCAAAACTAGGATCAATTGATGCACAAAACCTATCCCATTAGAAGAAATATGTAGCCAAGGTGAGGATAATTGTCTTAAAGGGAGTGTGAGACCACATTGTCTCAAATCTTTATTAGAGAGAAACTAATTTTTCAATGTAGAAGACAATAATAGAGCTATTCGATAATAACAGTGACAATAGAAAAAATGCCTCAAAGACAAACTTCAAAATATCAAGATGTAGAAGAATGACACTATTCCACAGTATCTCACTAGATTTACACAAGTTTAAGACGAGCTTGGAGGGCTTGGTGTGACTATTGTAGAAGATGAACTAGTGAGCCTGACTCTTCCATGCCTTCCAAAATCATGGCACAATTACTAGGACTATGTAAATGTAAGGGAAAAATCAATGAATTGGGAATACTTATGATCTGATTTGTTACAACAAGAAATTAGGAAAAATACCAGAGATGAAAGTTCATCGAAGGGAGAGGATGAAGAAAAAATTTCATTGGTTGAAAAGGGAAAGAAGGGAAAATAGAAGAAGTCTCAAACCAAAACCAAAATCCATCCAAGGGGAAAGAAGAAAGACTTGTCCAAAACTAAATGCTTCAATTTTCATGAATTCGGGCACTGTGCTACAAATTGTCCACACAAAATGTCTAGAAATAAGAACTCAGGAGGAGCAGCGGGTGAAACATTCGCTTCATAGTTTGAGCTAGATTTCACCCTTATCACATGCATGATTAAGACTATGATCAGAAATGTGTGGTACTTGGACTCAGGTGCCTCGTTCCACATGAAAGGATATAGAGATATTTTTAGTGACCTAGAGGAGAAGGATCTCTATATACATAATGAAATTGGGGCGATGGAAGGTACAATGCTACCAGGATTGGTACTGTAACCTTTAAGAGAGAGTGTATATCCCCTCTTTGCCTCAAAGATGTCATGTTTTTTCTAGGCCTAAAGAATAATATCATCTTGGTAGCAGTTTTGGAAGACCATTGTTATGATGCGATCTTCAAAAAAGGTAAAGCAATTTTTAGACACGTAGCCACTCTATGGGTGAAGCAAATCGAGGTTCATGTGAGTAACCTATATAAACTTGATGTAGAAGATTATGTTGCATTAAAAATTAAGGTAGAGAAAGTGTACAGTCACAATTTTGGCGAGCTTTGGCATAAGAGAAAGGGCCATTTGCATCATGGTGCCTTAAATAGTATGCAGCAAATAACCATTGGCCTCCATAAAGGATCACTTAAGGAGTAGGAAATCTGAAAAGGTTGTACCTTGGGGAAGTATGTGAAATCCATATTCCATGATTGAGACAACAAAGCACATGCAGTCTTGGAGAGAGTCCACTCTGATGTTTGTGGACATTTCTCAACAACCTCCACTACCAGACATAATTACTTTGTTATTTTAATTGATGATTTCTCACGGAAGTGTTGGATATTTTTCATGTGGAAGAAGGATGTGAAATTCTCAAAGTTTATAGAATTCAAACCACTAGTTGAGAAAGAGACTGGCAAGAAGGTGAAGGATCTGAAGAGAGAAAATGTAGGTGAGTATGTTTTGAATGACTTCAAGGATTTCAACATGAAAGAAGGCATTTGAAGAGAGATGACAACACCATATAGCCCATAGTAGAATGGGGTAGTTGAGGGGAAGAACCAAAGCATTGTGGGTGCTGTGAGAGATATGCAACATGACCAAATATTGTTGCTGCATTTGTGGGTAAAGGCATGCAAATTTTTTACTATAGTTTCAACAGCTCATGTGATGTACTAGAACATAAGACAAGAATATACTCTAATCTTTATAGTGGAAAACAATAATGATCGATGAAAATAATAATCTAAAAGAGGAAGAATATCAATAGAACATAACACAATATTTCTTTGGGGAAAGCAAATGATCAAAACCCTGACCATCTATATTGCATTACCTAGAAGATATAAGAAGGAAATAAAATGCCTTTTCTCGCTAGAACAATCCCTGCACAAGTATTATCAACTCACTTCCTCACAAGTTAGCTCTAGCCAACACATAGCCAATTCTGCTATCTTCCAATCCGCTATTTCCTTGCACAATTCCTAGAGGAATTAGCCTTTATGTAATGAGGAAATCCTTCTGTTATCGGGAAAACTAGTGTCCATTCAGAGTAGCTAGTCCCACTAAGATGGGTAGCTATCTTAGAAACAAACAAACTGAAGTTACTTGTGTTTTCCTTTATGAGAGATAGATGAGAGAGAAGCAAAGAGTACCAACCTCAGTCTTTCACTAGTCTCCTTACTTTTTTCCTCTCTCCCTTGACAGAGCTTTCGCCACTCCTTTCTCGCTTGTCCCGCTTCAAAGAACACTTACAGAGTCAAAGCAGTAAAATACCATCAAAGCATAGAGATCTATAACCATAAACAATGTAGGATCATATGTACATTAACCATACAAATGCATATACAAATACAAGATTCAGAGATATACAAGCATATGGAGGAAAACTCAAATAGCTTTATTGATAGTAGTAGAAGAGAGGATTACAACCAAGCTATCTAATCCAGCATCATACCCCCAGCATGAAAGCCCTCTTCACTTAATACAAAGAAATATCACCCAACAATACAAAGTCTCAAAGAGAAACCAATAACACTTCCTTACAAATTACAAAATTCCAGCCTTTGGATCTCTAGGATGAGGGATCCATATATAGATTTTTCCAGGAGAGTGAGTCGGCTTTTGGGATTTTTATTAGTGTCATTTCACTGATAGTTCTTGGTTCCACTTGGAGATTTCATGATCTCTTACTCATCCCTGGGCAAATTCAAAGAGGCAAGTGTCATATGAGCATTTTCTAAAAGATTCTTTGAGTTTCCACCTAGAAAAATGCTTTTGCCATTTGTCTACTCTCCCTCATCGCACCTTATAGAAGGGAATTTCAGTATGCATCATACCCCCCGTGTGTAACAAGTGAGATGCATCACACCCTCAACATGGAGCAATCTTGATGGTCCAGTTTTGACCAGTCCTGAGCAGTTTTTCAAGGAGAACTTCTGGGAAATTATGTAATCGACTGACCTTGTTCCTTTAGGTTATGAAACAACGCTTTTAGGGGTTTAGAAGCCCTTGGTTTATGGACATATGTGATTTGGGTTGTAGTGCCCAAATATTTCTATAACAGTTTTGTTATATACCTAGGGGGGATAATATGGGGTACCAAGGGAGGTACCCAAGGTAATAATGTAATAATGGGATGGGCCATAGTAATAAATAAGGTGGTTAACCCATGTGATGTAAGGGACCACAAGTAGTTAATAATAATGTAATGGGCCCATGGTATTAGTCGATGGTATGAGGGAACCATGGTAATGATACATGGTATTGTATGTATGAGGCCTATATAAAGGCTAGAGACTCCACATGGGATATGAAGTGAAGAATTATTGTATGAACGGGCATATGGCTTGTGGAGTATTCTCCTTCCTTAAGGAGTGAATGTATGGTGTTGCCCTACCATAAGGGTTTTAATAATAAAGAAGCTTTTCTATCTATTTCTATCTTGTTATTCTTGGGTTATTTCTATTCTCATATATCTTTTGGATCAGATCTACAACAAGTTTCCCCCTAAAGCATGAGGTCATAAATTTTTTGATGTCGGGTGAAATGCTTTACTATTAGGATCCAAGGTTTTTTGAACTGGAAGGTGACCTATAATAAGATACAATATAATACAATATCTTCATAATATTTTCATGATCTAGCTGAGGCGGGAATTCCCATGCTCAGCTTTATAAATTCATATTCATGTACATAGGACAGACAATCGTCTATGTGGCAGACTAATGATTCTGGTAGAGCCATCATCCTTTAGTTTGGATGATTATCTGTGCAGCAATGATGTACATTTGATGTCTTTATTTTCCTGAATATATCACAGCCCAGATGGACGAAACTAGATCCGGTGTCTTCAAACTCATTCAATCTTCGCCCGAAGTACAAGTCGATCCATGTGAAAAGATGTTCTGATGTCGAACATGGAAAGACATCACCTGATTACCAGCTAATGATGTAAGTTGTTAACAAGTGCGAGAGTAATCACCGATAATGATGATGACCCTCAAGGTACTGTAGTACAATTCACGTGGTGTGAATACATGAGTTGATGTCAAACACCACGCAAAATCTTTCGGTCGAAGGCCATTGATGTAAACGTGTTGCCGGAAGTGAGAAACTTGCCATTGAGGCATGCAAGCTTCAAAGTACTGAAACAATTATTCCTAAGTC
Organism: Pinus tabuliformis; assembly: GCA_031772625.1. Taxonomy (NCBI): domain Eukaryota; kingdom Viridiplantae; phylum Streptophyta; class Pinopsida; order Pinales; family Pinaceae; genus Pinus; species Pinus tabuliformis. The sequence goes on along the minus strand of CM062819.1, from coordinate 1,716,067,329 downwards.
GACTTCTTGGATAATGAGCTAATGTCGACAAGAAGTGACCTATTGTAGGAGGGCCTTAATGAATCCCACATCTACGATATGGAATGGAGCAAATGATTTTTGTAGAGGTGAAAACGATTTGATGATAGAAGGTTCAGGGTGGCGGTCATGAAAAATGAAGAGTGAAGGTGTTGAAGCAGATGAGGCGTTAGCTAGGTCGGTGAATTCTCTGAGCGACTTCTCTTGAACATATCGGCGACACTGAAATGCATTGGTAGCGTTAACCCCAAAATGGATGGTATAGTGGACCAATGGTGATATGACTAGTGAACGGAATAACCTAACCCGACTTAATCATGGTGATGGAGGGAAAGTGTCATGTTCAAGAGCAACCTGCTGCCAATGAAGTTATTCAAGTTTTCTTCCCTTTTTCCCCAGTCATTGTTGACCAATACCTCTTTATTTTTGTCAAGCTTGAGGAGGATAACATATGCTTGTTCTATAATTTTCCCTTCGGGCAAACCTGTCACTATGTTTTAACGAGCCTAGTGACAGTGAAACTCGCTCTTATCTGCATGGACAAGTTTGTCACTATTGTTTTAACCAGTTTAACAACGAAGATAACTCGGTCCTTTTCATTTTTAGAGAGTCTAAAAAGAGACAGAAAGGCAACTCCAACATTCCTTTTTCGTAATATAATCCCTTAAGTCCAAAAAAGTATAAAATAATATGAAACGGATGACTTTCCGATAGTTTTAACGAGTCGAACAAGACAAGCGCTCGATCTTTTTGTGTAATGATCCCTCAGGTCCAAAAAGATTAAAAGCTAGAGGAGGGATGGCACTTTCGATCACTTTAATGAGCTGGAGAGGCCAATTGCTCGGCAATATTTTCATATTTTATGAGTCAGATGAAAAGAGCTTAAAGGAAACTCGTTTTTTGAGGAACAAGTGATGTTTTCATATAGTAACTGGTTCCAAGTAAGGTTTGGAATTTTTCAATCACGACAGTGTAAAGAAGGTGGCTAATAGAATCACTCATCGCAGCTATTCCTCAAAAGGGTAAACAATCAAATGGAGGCATATGATCAGCTAAAAAAGAGTGGAGGTGATGGTAAGAACATGACCAAGGCTCAAAAGATGATAATTATGTGATCGCAAAGATTATTTACCAAAGGTGGGTTCATTTTTTAGTGAGCTTAAACTCTGGGGGAACATTTTCTCATTACTAGGTTTATCTTCTAACGAGCTTGAACTTTACGTAAAACTGCTCATGCCAGTCGTGTAATAAGGATGTCTCATCAATAGGTTCGTTTTGTAGGGAGCTTGCCCCATTCGAAACATTGCTCTGGAGCCTTTTGTATGCAAGATAGGAATGACCAACCTACGAGTTTAAAGGGTTGAGAGCCTACAAACTATGAAAATAAAAGGTCTTTTTTCACTTACATGCAAAAATGTTTGCATGCTCCCAGGTATAACGAGGTAGAGTTTCCAGGTTACCATACGGAAGTTCTTGCATTAGTAAGGTTGTTCCATCTGCATGGCAGAAAAAACACTTCCTTAGCGTTGTCCATCGAAATGGACAAAGGTGATTGTTGTCAATTCCAATCACATAACCTTTGATGAAGAAAAGATATTTCCAGACTGATCCATTTTCCTAAACCGATAGGATAGTTAGACTAGTCATATTTCCTATGTGGAAACCTACCTTATAACTGGGGTTTTCCTACCAAAGCTGACTAAGGTGCAGGCCTCCTCGGTTTTAGTCACAATCACTGAATCACTTGCGCTCATCAGGTGGACGGACTAGAGATTGATGAGACATTCCTTGTGCAAAAAGACCGGTTAGGGATGGAATTTGAATAATAGTTATGTTTGAACTAGGGAATGAAAGCTAGTCAACTAGGTGGACCATTCTACATTCATGCAGAAACCACATCACTCAAAAGAGTGAGGAAACAATAGATCCCATGCTATAAATGTAGTCATGCCCAAGGAGTAGATTGTAATCTAGAAGCCCTTAGACCACCATCACATTTAGATGAATGACTTTCCTTCTCAAAGTTATAGGCAAATTTGGAAGGATCCCCAATGGTTGACTAGTTCCTTTGTTGAAGCCTATCATATTTCGAATCTCAGGTAGAAGAGATGGCGAACCAAGTGCTTTCCAAGTGGTTGAGGAAAGGGTACTCATAGAAGCCCCTTCATCTATGATAGTACCAACCATGATCATTCTGTAAGCTTGTACTATGATTCAGAATGATACATTAGATGGTAGGTGGGGTCTCCCTAGTAGATTCCAATCGAAGGAAACGACTAGATTGCTTGGAGGAGGGAACGAATAAACGGTCGGATAAATCTCTAAAAAACTTCCTTCCTACAGTAAAGGAACGGGTAGATTTCCCCCATGCTCATCGGATTCTGTGTTAACAAAAATAATTTGAATGGTGTCATTCTCATTCTCTTTGGTGATAGTATCATCTGAAGGTGGATCTTCTGAAGACAAGGCTAGGTCGACTGCTATCTCGACCTATTGAATTTGGTCCGGTGTGGACTCAAAGGGTTTATCTTCAATGATAGGTGCTTCGACCAACAAGAACGGTGTGTTAGTCGGATTTTCAACTAGCGATGGACTCGACAAGAGTTTCTTGTATCCATGAGGAAGTCGCTGTGGTGAAGCAGAACGATCATCCAAGACTCTTTTAGCTTCATCTAGGAAAGGACAACGGTGGAGGACATGATCACCTTCACACAGTCTATAAGGAAATTTAGATCTTTCTTTCTTTCCATTGGCTTCGTTTTCACTAGTTGATGGTGTGCTCTCAACATGATCATCAAAGGTTGAAGACACCGGATTGTACAAATGGGGAGACCAGTCCCTTAGGATCCATGGGATGCAGGGACAATCTCGATGATAGTGGTCTCCCTTGCAAATGACACATGGATATTTAGGTTTGGAAGGTGCATTGTGTGGATTTTCGCCAGATGATACATGGTTGCCCCCTTTTGCCATTGGATTCTTCTTCTTCTTAGTTACTTGGTTTTTAGCATTACTAGCTTCACCAAGTGAAGAGGAAGAAGGAGAGGGAGAAACAAATCAAGTAGAAGGTGGGGGAGAAACTTCAGTATCATCTGGTTGCTGATTTGATTACTGAGGAATTGCAGTGTTTTGAATGACAGAGGTCGAGAAAAGCCATACTGGCAGGCCAATTATGAGTCCTGGAAGGGACAATGTAGCCATGTGTGGAGCACCAACATCTCCCCAAGAGGAGAAGGGACTAGGATTTCCCCAAGGGGAAATCCTTGACTGGTAGACTCCATTTTCTAAACCTAAGACCAATGAGGAAACAGTGATGTTATTCCGATTAAAATAGATTTTATGACGCTTTGACACAACTTGCTTTTCCAATTTTTAACAGTCGAGAAAAATCTAAAGATGACTCTAGTCGCCTTTGATTTTTAATGAGCTTGAAGTGACAAGTGCTTAGATGGACCTTTTATTTTAAGCAGTTTGAAAAGGAATGAAAGTGACTTCTCTGGAAATCTAGACAGAGGGATTACCAAACCAATCGCAAAACTGCAGAATACTCTTTACGGTACAGTAGTCAATCTTCCCGAATGCTGTGTTTAGTGCATTGCGATCGATAGGGCGGCAGACACGGCTTCCTAAGGATAAAGGATATAGCCTATTGTGGTCTCCCAATATATAATTGATGGTACATGGGAGGAAAAATCTGTACCGGCACTTTTCGGATCAAAGAGGAGGAATCACCCAACCTATGATGAAAATGATAGTTACTTGGCTTTACGATGCCAGAATACATCTCTAGCCTAGACTTCTAGATGTTGTGTGTTAGGTTCCAAAGCGTTTTTATGTTCATTGAGGTTTATTTTACAGTTGATCTTTCTTAAGAAGTTTGCCTTTAAGGTTCACCGCATGATGTAGATATACAATTCCTAAACATGCAATCTAAGATGATAAACAGTCGTTTACTTTCTTTTTGCAATGAAAATCCTAGCTACTAAGGAAAGAGAAATGAAATTCTTTCAACATAGAGCGGAGAGCACACAATGATGCACTTTTCCTAGGTCAATTTCAGCATGTTGTCTAAATGCAAATGCACATGCATGTATTGTTTTTCAGTTTCCTTAATGTGAGAATGACAAAAAGAAAACTATGTATAGATCTTAACTATCTTCTTTCAAAGCGACAGTACTAACAATTTTTGAATTCAAAAAACAAAAGGAAGACTAAGACGACACTTTGCGATTTTGAATTTAAAATTCCTTTCGACACTTGAAATACTATTAATTCAAATCAAATACAATGGCAAAAGTCTAACCGATTATCTAAAATAGGAAGACTTTATGACACTCTTTTTGTTAACTGAAAATGACACTTGCGACACTTTCAAATCAAAAGACGATAGTTCAATTAAGCTATTGTTTGCAAAGGAGAACTGTGAATGATGAAAAATACATAAAAAGAATTCACAATTCTTTATCAACGGAGGCTGAATAATGAAAAGGAAGATGGTTTCAACAATGATACACTGATCATAGACAGCAAAACTACTGAATCAAGCTAAAGAAAATGAAGAAAAAACCAAAATCTGGAGGCAAAAACAGTCTTAATTAATCATCGCACCTGTAACACACGGAAACAAGGATGCATCTCACCTGCAACACACGGGAGGTGTGATGCATCCAGATTTCCAATGAGAGATAGTGCGATGGTCTAGGGGCGAGACTGAGCTTGGTTTTCACTCATATTTTGTAGCTAATTTCAGGGATTTAGGCTAAGCTAATGATAGTCAGTAAACAAAAAGTATAGGGGCTGATCTAATGAGGTTATTTGAGCTACCACCAGGGCACTTAGGATGTTTGCAAGTCATATGTTCAGTTCATAAACCAACCCGGAGATTGACTGAAGCAGCATTGATCTACTTTGCAGTTGCATAGAAAAAGCAGTTCGAAGGCTAGCTAGCTTAACTTTAGGCTCCGTCTGTAGTTTATAAAGAAAACAACAGTAACAAAACAACCAAACTATTTGCTCCCCAGCGGAGTCGCCATTTTGTTATCGGGAAAACTAGTGTCCATTCAGAGCTGCTAGTCCCACTAAGATGGGTAGCTATCTTAGAAACAAACAAACTAAAGTTACTTGCGTTTTCCTTTATCAGAGATAGATGAGAGAGAAGCAAAGAGTACCAACCTCAGTCTTTCGCTAGTCTCCTTACTTGTTTCCTCTCTCCCTTGATAGAGCTTTCACCAATCCTTTCTCGCTTGTCCCGCTTCAAAGAACACCTGCAGAGTCAAAGCAGCAAAATACCATCAAAGCATAGAGATCTATAACCATAAACAATGTAGGATCAGATGTACATTAACCATACAAATCCATATACAAATACAAGATTCAGAGATATACAAGCATATGGAGGAAAACTCAAATAGCTTTATTGATAGAATTAGTAGAAGAGAGGATTACAACCAAGCTGTCTGATCTAGCATCATCCTTCCAGCATGAAAGCCCTCTTCACCTCATACAAAGCAAGATCACCCAACAATACAAAGTCTCAAAGAGAAACCAACAGCACTTCCTTACAAATTACAAAATTCTAGCCTCTGGATCTCTAGGATGAGGGATCCATATATAGATGTTTGCATGAGAGTGAGTCAGCTTTTGGGATTCTGATTAGTGTCATTTCACTGATAGTTCTTGGTTCCACTTGGAGATTTCATGATCTCTTACTCATCCCTGGGTGAATTCAGAGAGGCAAGTGTCATATGAGTTGTTTCTAGAAGATTCTTTGAGTTTCCACCTAGCAAACTGCTTCTGCCATTTGTATCCTCTCGCTCATTGCACCCTACAGAAGGGCTTTTCAGTATGCATCACACCCCCCATGTGAGCAAGTGAGATGCATCGCACCCTCAGCATGGAGCAGTCTGTATGGTCCAGTTTTGACCAATTCTGAGCAGTTTTTCAGGGAGAACTTTTGGGAAACGATGTAATCGGCTGACCTTGTTCCTTTAGGGTATGAAACAAAATTTTTAGGGGTTTAGAAGCCCTTGGTTTATGGAAATATGTGATTGAGGTTGTAGTGCCGAAATATGTCTATAACACCTTCTTCCATAAATGCGTGATCCAAACTTAGGTCCTCAACTGATTTCGTGCATCATCTCCAGAACTTGGAAAATTATACAACTGATAGTTCACTGTCACTGCACTCTAGTCTCAACTGGGTCTTCCTCTAAACTGACATGCATGAGTTATTACTGAGTGAATCTTCAGTTAGGTGGTGTGTCACTAAGGATGCACTAGTGCACCAACTCACTACTAGACCTCTACTAGTTCCTCCAACAATTAGAACTACTTTAACTGATTATAACTCAGTTGAAATGAGTTATCTAATTAGAAATACAATAAATTTAAAATGGACCCCTAAAACTTAAAGATCACACTTACATGACTCTAAATAGACTTCCAACTCGAAATGCCTAAGTTAACTAAGTCAACTTATTTTAATTATTACAAGTTGCTATGAGAAAAGAATTATAATTTAATTCTCAATTTAATTCAAGGACAAACTAAATTCAAATTTCTAGATGTTATTTTTAACATTTCTTGTTATTATTCTCAACACTCCCTCTCAACAAGAAAGGAATTCAACTATATCCCGATCCTCAACCTTTGGAATGTTCTGCATGCAAAATATCTCTAGTGTTGTTGCTACAATAGCTCATGAAAATGAAAAAAAAAACATCCAACCCGAATCAGTATGATGCATATGTCATAAAAGTCTTTGACTTCTACTATCTCTGCCTTTGTCTAAAAAGTTTGTGCTTCTGCTAACTCTGCCTTTCTGCATTTTTGTCAACTGTAGTCTATACTCTCTAGTATCTAACTTCTCTAGCCTTTGTCACTCTGACATCTCACTACGTCAACCACCACTAATCCATCCTGCTACTATGTACTTTGGGCTCCCGTAGCAAGGTATTGTCCAAGAGATAAAACCTCTCAATGGACCCTACCCAATTTCTGCCCTCTTGGGATATCACTTCACATCGCCCCACCTTTCACCTAGAGGTATGACTGCATGTGCTCCCTCTGCCAACTTGGCATGAAAATTCCCCTTACTAGAGGTCTCTCCTTGAGTGGAAGCCCTCACTAGGTATCCTCTCTGCTTCTCAAATTTTGGTTGCTCCACAAATTTTTGAGACTACTTCTAAGGCTTCTTCTTCTCTACTTGAGTGGATCTCTCTAGTTGGTCTCCTCTCTACTTCTCCAACTATGGCCTCTCCACAATTTTCTGAGACTGCTTCTGAGGATTCTTCTAGGGCTTCATGTTGAGAGGTAATTCACTCTGCCTCTCAACCACCAAGTCTCTGACCATTACCTTGCTCCTCAAGTCTTTGCATGCATCTTGTACCTCAAGATCATATAGGTTATTAACTAGAAAACTAATTTGTTTCACCTATCCCGTGGCGATGTGTCTAAGGAAAACCTTTCCCTTACTAAAAATCACGTCATAACAATTGTCTTCCAATACTGTAATGGAAACAAGATTCTTCTTTAGTCCTGGAACATACATCACATCTTTGATTATGAGAGTAGAGCCAGATGTAATATAAAAGGTAATTGTACCAATCTCGGTAGTGTTATAACTCCCATCATCTTCAAGCTCTATGTTCTTCTTAAGGTATTTCTCCTCAAAATCACTAAAGATATTTTTGTTCCCCATCATTTGGAACAATGCATTGCTGTCAAGATACCACATGCCTCCCATTACAGTGCTCACCATGCGTGCAATGAGAGTGAAATCAAGTTTGAATTGTGAAGCTAGAGCTTCACCTATTGCAGCTACTTCAGCCTCCTTCATTCTTGCTTTCTTCTATGGCCAATTTGTGGCATAGTACCCATGCTCATGGCAGTGAAAACACTTGACCTTCAACAAGTTCATATTATTGTGCCCGCCTCGCCTTAGGACTTCTTTCCCTTGAATTTCTTTTCCTTACTCACTAAGGAAAAGTCCTCTTCCACTTCTTTGGAAGAGGTCCCATCTCTAGTGTTCCATCGAAACTCTTCCTATAGAAAATATGATCATAGTCATTCTGAAATATCGTAGCTTCTCCTTCCCATTGATAGATTCCCAATAACTATGACAACTCTTGGAAAGTTCGAGAAGAGATAGGCTGACCATATCATCCTCATAAACAATAATCCTAACACTTCAAAGCTCATCCCGACAATGGGTGAAACACATCTGTCAATTCCTTCCACATTGAGTATGGAGTATCCTTGCCATGGATACTTGAGACAATGTGATCTCAAACTCCCTCAAGGATAATCTACCTTTCCCTTTCCACACACTTGCTTCATTTAGCCATATCTTTAGCATATGATGATGGAGGATTAGAAATCCCTTGATCAATGAATTCCTTGAGGCCTTTGTCTTCCAACACTGCTTCCATCTTGTTCTTCTAGGATATGTAATTCAAACTGCCATTCAAGGCATACTCAAGTCTCAAAATGTAGAAATCCATTTTCCGACTCTGAAGTACGAAATGAAAATTTGAATTTCACTTGCACAAAAAAGCTTGAAATCTCCTCTTCTATAATGTCTTTAGCTCCAATACCATGTAGATTGTTTACTATATATTCAATAGCTTATGTGATGTACTAAAACATAAGACAAGAATCTATTGTACTCTTTACAGTGGAAACCAATAATGGTCGACGAAAATAATAATCGTAAAGAGGAATAATATCAATGGAACATAACACAATATTTCTCTGTGGAAAGCAACTGATCAAAACCCCCACTATCTATATTGCATTAAACAGAAGATCTGAGAAGAAAATTCAATGTTTTTTCTCAATAGAACAATCCCTACACAAGTATGATCAACTAACTGCCTCACAGGCCGAATCTAGTCAATAATTAGCTAATTATAATACCTTTCAAGCCCCTATTTCCTTGTGCAGCTCCTATAGGAATTAGCCTCTTTGTAATGGGGAAATCCTTCTTCCAGAACTGCACAATCCAAACGTAGGTCCTCAACTAATTTCATGCCCCATTTGTACAACTAGGAAAATTATACAACTGATAGTACATTGTCCCTACACTCTAGTCTAAATTGGTTCTTCCTCTAAACTGACATGCATGAGTTATTATTGAGTGAATCTTCAGTTGGATGGTATGGCACTAAGGATGCACTAGTGCACCAACTCGCTACTAGACTTCTATTAGTTCCTCCAATAGTTAGAGCTAGTTTAACCGACTATAACTCAATTGACCTGAGTTACCTAATTACAACTCCAATAAACTCAATCTTGACCACTAAAACTTAGGGATCACACTTACATGACTCTAGATAGACTTTCAACTTGAAATTCCTAAGTTAACTAAGTCAACTTAACTTTGTTTAACTATTACAATTTATTATGAGAAAAGGATTACAATTTAATTCTCAATCTAACTCACTACAACAAAACCTTGTGGTTAGCATCCCTTTTTGCTTAATTTTTGTGTCAGAGTCCATTTTGGGTGTTATTTGTGTCCATTATCAAATCTGGTGCAAAAAGTGATGCAAAGTTTGCATCAAGTTTTGTACCAAGTCTTAAACCAAGTTTAGAACAAGGTATTGCAATAGGTTTGGAACTAGATTTTACACCAGGTTTTATGTTAGGTTTTATGCCATGTTTTGTGCCATCCTTTGCACCATGCTTTGCATCAAGTTTGGAACATAATTTTGCTTCAGAAAATTTTGCATCCTCTATTGCATCCACTTTTTGTGCCTACACTTTCATCAACTTCTGCATCATCTCTTGCATCCTCTTTTGCATCATTTTTTAGATCATTTTTTGCATCCATTTTTGCATCCCCTTTACTTCAAGTTTTGAATCGAGGTTCGTGTCTAGTTTTTCATATAATTTTGCATCTACGTTTGTTGCATCCACTTTTACATCTTATTTTTCAACCATATTTACATCCTCTTTTTCATCTATTATTGTGTCCACTATTGCATCCAATTTTCTTGTGCCATAATTTGCACCTAGTTTGGCACCTACCTTTGCACCCATTTTTGTTTCTAAATTTGCATCCACGATTGCATCCTCATATACATCTAGGTTTTCATCGACTTTTACATCTATTTTTGCATCCCTTTTTGTATCCACTTTTGCGTCAAGATTTGTATCAAGTTTTGTGTCGCATATTGCATCTACTTTTGCATCGGATTTGTTGCATCAACTTTTTCATCCTATTTTCCATCCATTGTTTCCCCCATGTTTACGTCCACTTTCGCATCCCTTTTTTCATCTTATTTTGCATCTTCATTTGCTTCTTTTTTTGCATCTATCATTACATACACCTTTTGTGTGAAACAATTTGTGCCATGTTTTGTACTTAATGTTCTACCCATGTTTGCTTCCAATTTTGCATCTATCTTTGCATCCTCTTTTGCATCAAATATTACATCCACTTTTCTGTTGGATTTTACGTCTCATTTCGTATCTTATTTTGCATCTACTTCCATTGCATCCTATTTTGCATCCAATTTTGTTTCTACTATTGCACCAATGTTTGCATCCAATTTTGTTTCTACTGTTGCACCAATGTTTGCATCCAATTTTACATCCTGTTGTAGCTGCTAAAACCACCCTCCAAATTTTTATTTAGCTTGTTTTGGAGCCTATGTACCAACCTTACGCAACACTTTGTCTTGCTTCATCAAGTACTCAAGATTTAGTGTTTTCCTTTCACAAAGGAAACCTTTCAATCACAATCGATCCATTCCCTTCACAAGTTGCTTACTCGGAGTTGGTTCAGCTGCAAGCTGAGCAAATTCCCCTTGAAAATTGTACATTCCTAAAGGGAAACCAGCCTTCCCTCCAGGAATTGTGCAATCCTCTCTGACAGCCTGCTGGGCTCCAAGATTGCGCTATCATGCCAATGAACCCTCCCAGCAGTATTTGCGCAATTTTTCCCAGCAACAGGTTGTTCAGCCTAGGATTTTCACAAATCTAGGTAGTAGTCAGCTGCTCTACCCAAAAATTATGCAAACCTCCCAGGTATTCAGCCTAGCTCCGAGCTAGGAATGTAGACTTTTCCCAAGTAGTTGAGCAGTGGCATGCATGGACAGTTCGGTTGACTAGTTCAACTTGGGACAAAGGAAAATTGACTTGCATGCATGTATGACTTGATTTTCCCAGAATAGCAAGAGACAACATGCAAAAGGAATCCCATGACGCGGGGATCTATTTTTAGCAGTTAGGAGTTACATGCAAAGTTGTTTTAGAAGTTTCCCTCCAAGTGTCGTTTTTTCCTAGATTTGTGGCTTGCACGTCATAAGACCAAACTTATTTATTCGACGCGTCAGAGCTCATCCATTCACATCAATCTTAGAGCTATGACATCCCATAGGACATCCAAGACTCTTTGACACATCCAACTCAGCTATTCATGGGAAAGTGGCCTCAAATTATATTTTTCACCATTTCGATCACTTGTTGTGTATTCGCTTGTGTGAGTGTTGTTTGCCCCATTTCTTTGAATGCCTGCTGTCGTTTACATATATTATAGCTTTTCCTAGCTATGTTTCAAATTTTGTTGCTATCTAACTGTTGTTACATGCATGAAACTATTTTACACGGACGTTCGCCCAACCACAGAATGACCTCACCGACATGTATGTTGATCTGTTTGTTGAATTTTCCATTCATGTTTTGCATGCATTGTTTATCAATTTTTCTATCACTTAGTGTCACCATGCATTTCATCCACTCACTTGCTTTCAGTTGCCCATCGACGAGTTGGGCTAACCTTGGCCTGATATTTTCCTTCACCAAGGCTGCATTGTGCAATCTAGGGAAGGAAGGCTCACCTTCCTCCCTAGATTTTCAAATTCTAGCCTAGCACTCACCTCTTGGATTGTTTTGTGCATTTTTGGAGGATAGTGGTTTCTTGGCCCAGGAAATTGCGCAAATTTGTCCCTAGGCCAGCAGTCCTTTCCAATTGGAATTTCGCATTGCGTAATCCTTGCAGCTAGCTACCCAACTGCATTGTGCATTTCATATATCCAATAGCCATTCCAGCCTCCCAGATATCCCAAACTGCCTTTTCACAGTTATGGTAGCTAGTCACTTAGCCTCCCAGTGAAATTTGTGCAATATTGCTCATTAGTTTCCCAGGTATGTGCTGTGTCCTTCCCTGGATTTTCTTTGTTTTCACTGACATATTTCTTGCCATGCATGTTGCTTGTTTCAAATCTTTGACGTGTTCACCTGCCTCAATGGCTTCCAAGAGAACAAGATCTTAGGACACTAATGGTATGGCATCTAGAGCAGCAGTTGATTAGCTGTCCATTGGTTTGCCAATCTATGAAGATACGAAGTTGTATCTATGCAAGGACATCAGAAAAAAGTGGAAAGAGGTGAATGAAAAATTCACAGTTACTTTTGGTGAATATCTTGAACACCTTCAGGCGTACGTGAACATTCATAAGTATGGGTTGTACCGAATTTCATGCAGATACCCTGTGTTCCAATGCACAGATATGATTCATTATATCGTCTCTCACACTGACCCCAAGACAATGACCTTGAGTAATGTCAATGGGACAAAGCTTGCAACCTTCTCAGCACAAGATTACGATGAGATGTATCAGATGATCGAGCTCATGACTGTCATGACTCCACCATTCAACTTGCCCAACTGCAAAGGCCAATCCAGAGACATTGTGAAGGATTGGGTAAAGGAGCCAGCTCGTTTTAGGATGACCCCCAATCAGATCTATAAGATGCAGATATTGAGGAAGGAATACCAAGACTTGGTTATATTCGCATGTTGAATGAGTGGCCAAGTTAGCATTGAAACCTTCCATTGGAGTTAGGTGGTCATGCTGGACCAACTGGCTAGAGAAGGAAGGCCATGCAACAAGTCTGGCATATTGGCACATCAGCTGAAGGAGCAAGTCACGAAGGCTTAACAGTCACCCAAAGGCATGCATGTAGAGATTTATATGTTCGCCTGCATTCTAGATGCAGTCTATGCCCAACATGAGTTCCCAAGCTTATAGTGGGCATGGTCACCAGCGGAGACTATTGTGAGCACGTATTTCAAGTTATTTTCTGAGTGTAGCTTCATAGGAGTGATCATACAACTGTCTGACCATCTTGTCACCCTAGTGTATAGGTTTACATTCAAACAAGATCCACCATGCATGTCAGAAGAAGTGATGAAGGCATTGTTAGGCATTGCAGATTGGTATGCCTCACTTGATGACATGTTTATCCAAGTGTTCAGTGCGGAGAAGCCTTCGCATGTTCTACGAAAGTTTGTGTTGGACATGCTTGTCATGCAGGATGTACCATATCATATCTCAGCAGCATTAACGACTAAGGTTCCATGGAAGAAGAAGGCACCTTAGTGATCTCTTCCATTGTGGATTGGGTTATACGAGATCCAGAGCATCAACCAAGTGGATGTCGAAGCTGAACAGATGAAGAAATAGCCGTTCGACCTCCGAATCTTCAACCCATATGACCCACATTGCATTTTGAAGGATCACTTCATGAGAGTTCAGTTCAATTGGATCCATGGGGCATGTCATTAGGCCGAGGAGGACTCATGGAGGTATTGCTTCAATTCCTCCAAACATATGAACAGTTCGGTTTCACCGTAGAATGGTTAGCAAGCAAAATGAAGTAGCATCACATATAACACCGATAGTAGCAGCAACAGTAGAAGCATTAGGGCTAAGCATACCTATGCGCAACAAAGGGACGAGAAATATTGTCAACCGCATGGAGGAGGAACAAAGCTATAGTTTTGTGCCTATCAACTTGTAGAACAAGCAGCTATGGCTATTCAACAGAAGAGGTAGTAGTGTGATAAGCAAATCACGTGAAGGTATAGGGATAAGAAGAGAATGGAAGAAGAAGAGGAGGAGTTGCATGAGCTGAGGGAGTAACACGGGAAAGAACAAGAGCTGTGCCAACATGATAAGGAAGTGCATCCGCAGTAGATTTGGCAGGGGGCGCATCATGTGCAGATAGACAAAGAAGTGCCCATACAAGTAGTTGATTCTTCTGAATAGATGGCATCAGGTGGATAGTGTGAACCCTCACAAGGGCAATGCTTTGCTCATGAGATAGAATAGACTCTTGAATAGTTGAATGCAGACATGGAGTAGTAGGAGATGGAACAGGATGCTAACCTCATGCCCCACCAAAGAGAGGTCAACTCGCCTACTTCAATGCATCCAGACGATGAGCAAGTCTCGGCTGACCAAGGAGGCACTAAGATCCTTGGTGGTCGACTAGAAGAAGAGATGCACAACATCTCCTTTGACGTATCTCATCACAAAGTTGTGTAGTCTCAGAGAGTACCGACTTCAGAAGACCAAACATCCCCTATGCAATTTGAAGAGCAAGTGATAGTGGCTAATGTGAACAAGAATCCAGCTACATTGGCTGATGCAATTAGAGTGTATGGTGAAGCCACTAGCTCCAGTGTTCGTTTTCTCATAGTTGATAATGAGTGAATGTTGAAGGAACTAAAGGTGGCCAAGAATGGAGAAGACTTGGTGACAATGTCCACCCAAGCTGAACTGAAGAAGGCAATACTGGATGAAGTATTGTCCTTGGACATAGTTATGCGAGCATTGTACTCCACATTTGGTACTGTGCATCAACCAGTCGTTCATCTCCATGGATGGCGACAGATGTGCAAGAAGAGTATGCATCTTAAAGAACATACATACTAGTGTTGATAACATGTGATCATGGATGATGAAGTACAAGGGAGCCTCACTTCACTTGCCAAAGATGATGAAGGCTAATGAGGTCGAGATGCAAGCACGTATCCGGAGTCAAGTTTGGAACTATGAAGAATTGCTGCAACTCATCACTAGCATACATGCTTCCCATGCACGAGTATTCAAAATCATGGAGGTTATAGTGCACACTCATGCGATCCCATCACCTGGGACCCTCACTCAAGTGAAGACCAAGAAGAAGGTCCAATAGAAGATTGAGTCATACTTCGACAAGTTGATGTGCACCACCATCATGTGCAAGTAGGTTTCTAGTCTAGCTACACTAAATAAAATGATGTGCATGCTCACAGACGAGTTGGATAGCGGAGCGTGAGTAGTGTACCTAGATGCTATGGAGGAAAGGTTTGGGTTTCAAATGGATGTCACAGCAGAACACATAGACACTCTCAAGGACTACCAACCTTTGCATCAATATGTCAATGTTGATCAGCATGAGGATGTCGAGTAGTTGGAATTCTATGGCTGTTTAAGTTTGAATGACATCTAGTTTGGCTTGTCCAAGCCATTTTTCACATGGGTACATGTGCGTTGTAATGTTGAGTCATGTCAAGTGTAAGTGAAGTGTCAAAAGTGGATGTAACAATCATAGAGTAGGTGAAGAGTCATGAGGGTAGTTGAATGGTCACAAAGGTAAATGTCAAGGGTCACCCCACCCTTTGCTATAAATAGTCCCTCATAACTCATTGTAGAGGCTTTTGGTTAGCCAAGCTTCTACTAAGACTATTTTCAAGAAGGTTTGGACACTATTGTAACATGCCTTGGCTTCTCCACTGCACAAAGCTAGTACATCTCTTTGGAGGAGCACGCAGATGTGGCCATAACGTTCCATTATTGGGGCTAGTAGGTTTACCTGGATGTATTGTATGGTTGTGACTTACACTTCTTTATATAAAAAGAGTCAGCACATTTTCATGCATATGTTGTTATTGTAGTTAGGCTGCTTTGGTTGCTTTAATCATATGTGTTGTTTAACTTACGTACTTGTGTATGAACTTATTCACATGAAATTATATGAATTTTGTTGTTAATGTGTTTCATATGTTGTTAATGTTGTCACTGTCCATGTCAACTACTCTTGCAGACATCATATAAACCTTTCACTTGAACCTTGCTATAACAACCATCACTCTCATCTCGGATAGGTCTGTGAGCGTTGCATGTGTTATCTTACCTTGTATGATGTGACTGCCGCATCTGAGTGGATTGCTCCACCAGAAGCTATGCATGTCCTTTGTGTTGTGTGTTCCTAGCTGAGTTGGGATTGCTCGATTCCATCCTAGAACTCACCTTCACCTCCTACCTCTTTTGAAGTGTTGGAACCTCTCGTACAACTTCCTTTAACTCACTGCATCAGTCACACCCTTGCTACTAACATAGTTATTCTACTTGCCTTTGTGTGACACCATGGTCAAGGAATTACCTTATGACCCACTGTTGAGACTCCTACATCAAATGGTCTGAGGTCTAATTGGGACTTCTTATTGGGGGGATCCTGTTGACTTGTTGGCGGGTCCAGCACCATCAACATTTCTAGTGCTAGAAGGAGGGCGTGAGGACAAGCAGTGTCCTCTCATCCAGTTTTGAACCTTTGCATATCTTCCATGGAGTCTTGCATTATTCTTCCCCCAAGGTGTTTTTTGAATCATGAAGATGTCTCCATGTCGGGGAAGCTTTTTGATCTCTTGTCCACTCACATGTATGATGGTTAAGGTGAAGTGGCCTGGCCTGAGCACTTACATAACTTCTTTTCCATGATTCATGGGGAAGATGAGTTTACTGATGAACAGGACGATTTGCTTCTTGCATTCACACTTCGCGAATCTCCATTTCGTTGGGTGCTCAGCCTATCGGCTGACATTGTGCACTCATTTGAACACTTTTGTGATCTTACTGAAGACATGTTCTATCATTTTGATCCAGACCATATTGACCAGAAACTGTTATAGCAATGGAGGGCTCCACATGAATCCATTATCCATTTTTGGCAGTGCTTCCATGACTTACAGTTTCAAGCTCCAAGGAGCCAGATGAAGTTCGCTTATCTCTGGGAATAGTTCGAGTACTGTCTTAAGAAATATGCATGTCCCAAGAGAAATCTTGATGTCAAGCCTTGCTCAACCTTCTTCGTTTATGGAACTACGTAATCTCATGTGGGAGCAGGCACTGTCCCAATGGACTTTCCACCTCCCTCTCATTCAATAGTTCCACCATCGCCCAGTGATGCTGAGGATCATGTTTGCACACTTGTTCATCCTTCACACTCTCCCAACATCACTCCACTCCATTTTCACACAAATTTGGTTGTGAGTCCTTCGAGTTCCCATATGCATTCTTTTCTTCAACCTCCATCTTCACAGTCAGGTGTTCCTTCGAATAGTGTTGTCTCGTGTTCATCCATTCCGGAATCTTCACTTGTTGTGAACGAGGAACAACCCACTGACAGAGTTGGAGTTGCACAACCAACATGCGCTGTCATTCATGAAGAGTATGAGTGGGAGCTTGAACATCAACAGTCAGGGAAGGATGACTCCCTTCCGTCCGAGCCCCCTCCGTTATTTCCTAGCTTCTTTGGTGAACCTGCCATCCATGATTTTTCATGTTTGTCTTCATCCACAGATGCACCCATTGTTGATCACTCGCAGGACTCACCAATTGTTAGTCCATCATTCGACAATGAAGAGAATAAGTTATTCATTGAAGATCCACTTGATCCTTCATCTGTCTTTTCCAAAAACATAGAGGATGAGTTTGTTTGCTTTTCATCTACCCCTTTGTTTGATTCATCTGATCATGAGGATGCTGAAGAATTCATTAATTTTTCTGATCGTGGTAGTCATGATCCATTTGCTTCCAATTTTGATGACAATCACGAATCTATCATAGTTGATTTTTCAAAGATACCGGTGTATGATGATATACCTAATGATGAAGTTGAGACACCCAAGACTGTCGCAGCACTTCAGCCCGAGCTAATGGTTATGTCAGGCCCTCGCTCTCATGAGGTTAGTCTCACATCCGATCATGAAATAGTTCAATCCCCCAAGGCTCCTCATCACTCATTTGTATGCATTGAAGATCCATCTCACACACAGATGACACTTCCTCCACTCAAACTGCATGATCCCATTGCTCATGCTTTGAATGAGTCTTACATTGCAAGCACTCATTCCTGATGCAATATGTCCTTGTTTCTTTCGTTTGCTTGCATATCATAGTCAAGAATGTGCTTATGCTACAAAGTTACACGTAGTGTCACACAACACCATGAGAAGTCCACGGATGTTCCGTCATCCACATGCACTCACTTATGTCACGCGGGTGCTTTGAAACACGAAGTGTGGTTGTCTTCATTGTTATATCTATCTTTCTTGCTGGTTCGCACCACTGGGTTACTTACGGACCAAGACTTCACCAACATGGGTCTACCAATGCACCGGTGGCTGCACTGGAAGTATCACTTCATGTGATTAGGCCCATGCACTGTTAGAATAGGAGTAGGAGTAGTGTTTTCTTTTAGTTGTTTGCTTGCATGCTTGTTTGCTTCCATGCTTTTTTTGCTTGATTGCTTGATTTCTTATTTGTTTTCTTGATTTACTTTCAGTTTTTCTTCTACTTTTTCTTGGCTTTGTTGTTAGTTCGTTCGCTTGTTTCGTTCATAGGTTAGTTCACATGAAACCATGTGTCACTCATGAAATGAGATGGGTAAATTGCAAGAGGGCTTGTACAACTATCACTACTTGGTTATCTGTCATCTTGCCTCTGTATGATGAGCTTGTTACTCTTAGTCCATGATACATCGAAGGAAAATAGGTACTCTTTGAAGTGAACCTTGCTGTAAACACAATTCTTATGCACTAACTAGTGTCACTTTCTCTAGTGGATTGTTTTTGGGTTAATCGTTGTCAGCTCAGTCAAGTAGAGTAAGGTGAGGGGGAAAACCTTAACAAGAACGTCAGAGATATAATAAAATACTTCTCTTCTTGAACAACCTCCTCTTCTCTCAATAAGTCGGGATACCTCTTCCACCTTTGAAATGAGTAAGTGCTATGCATAGTGAAAATGAAAAATGAAAAGTAAAAAAAAATCGAAATGAAAAATAGATAAGGCGAAAGAAGAGAAAGGATTCTTGTGTAGGGAGGTGATGCAAGTAACTCCACCGGGGTACTGACCAAGCTCACTAGTAGAAGAGCCATGCTTGTGTTCCTATGTGACTCCACCGGGGTACTGTCCAAGCCTGCTGGTAGTGGAGCAACACGAGAGATGAAACTAAGACTCTGATGACTATACTGCTTGTGCACCTATATACTCCTCAACCCAAATCAAAACAACTCTATTACCTTGGCTTGGAATGTGTGTCAATCAACCAGGCTCTTGGCATATACTACATGTTACAATCAAGTTAGTGTGAAAACAAGATGAGCTAAGAACGGAACAATACTTCCGAAGGTGTTATACTTGCTTTTCATAAACAAGGTCTATGCAGAGAGCTGGAGTTATCCCAGTGTGTCTCCAAGTGTTGTAGCGGCTACAACCACCCTCCAAAAGTTTTCCTTATCCTTCTTTGGAGCCTCCATACCAACCTTGCACAACACTTTGTCTTTCTTTTTCAAATACTCAAGCATCAATGTTTTCCTCGCACAAAGGTAGTTTGTTGATCACAGTCGATCCATTCCCCTCACAGGCTGCTTACTCGGACTTGGTCCAGCTACAGGCCGAGCATCTTCCCCTTAAAAATTGCACATTCTTGGAGGGAAACCAACCTTCCCTCCAAGAATTGCGCAATCCTCTCTGACAACTTGCTGGGCTCTAGGATTGCGCAATCTTGCCAACCAACCCTTCCAGCAGGATTTGCGGAATTTTTCCCAGCAACAGGCTGTTCAACCCAGGATTTTCACAAATTTGGGCAGTAGTCAGCTACTCTACCCAGAAGTTATGGAAACCTCCCAAGTAGTCAGCCCAGTTCCCAGCCAAGAATGCACATTTTTCTCAAGCAGTTGAGTACTAGCATGCATGGACAGTCCAGTTGACTAGTTCCCCTCAGGACCGAGGAAACTTGACTTGCATGCATGCATGAATTGATCTCCCCAAAATAGCAAGAGACAACATGCAAAATGAATCCCATGATTCAAGGATCTATTTTTAGCAGCATGGGGTTACATGCAAAGTTGTTTTAGAAGTTTCCCTCCAAGTGTCGCTTTTTCCTAGATTTGTGGCATGCGCGTCATAAGACCAAACTTATTTATTCGACACATCAGAGCTCATTCATTCACATCGATCTTGGAGCTCTAACATCCCACATCACATCCAGGATTCTCGACACATCTAGGTCAACTATTCATGGGTAAGTGGCCTCAAATTGTCTTTTTCAACATTTCAGTCGCTTGTTGTGTATTCGCTTGTGTGAGTGTTTTTTTCCCCATTTCTTTGAACGCCTTCTGTCGTTTACATATATTATAGCTTTTCCTAGCAATGTTTCAATTTTTGTTGCTATCTCACTGCTGTTACATGCATGAAACTGTTTTGCACGGACGTTTGCCCAATAGGAGAATGACCTCAACCACATGTATGTTGATCTATTTGTTGAATTTTCCATTCATGTTTTACATGCATTGTTTATCACTTTTGTTATCACTTAGTGTTGCCATGCATTTCATCGACTCACTTGCTTTCAGTTTCCCGTCGGCAGGTCGAGCCAACCTTGGCCTTGTCTTTGCCTTCACCAAGGATGCATTACACAATCTGAGGAAGGCAGGCTCACCTTCCTCTCCATATTTGTGGATTCTAGCCCAGCACTGGCCTCCTAGATTTTTTTGTGCATTCCTGGAGGATAGTGGCTGCTTAGTCCAGGAAATTGTGAAAATATATCCATGGGCCAGTACTCCTTCCTAGCTAGAATTGCGCATTGCGCAATCCTAGCAGCCAGATACCCAACTAGATTGCGCATTTTGCAAATCCAGTAGCCAATCCAGCCTCACAGATAACCCAGACCGCCTTTTGCACAATTCTAGTAGCCTGTCACTCACCCTCTTAGTGAAAATTCTGCAATCTTTCTCATCAGTTTCCCAGGTATGTGTTGTGTCCTTCCCTGGATTTGCTTTGTTTTCACTGACATATCTCTTGCCATGCATGTTGCTTTTCTAAGATATTTCAGGTGTTCATCTATCTCAATGGCTTTCAAGAGAATAGGATCTTAGGACACTACTGGTATGGCAGCTAGAGCAGTAGCTAAGCAGGTGTCCTCTAGTTTGTCGATCTATGAAGATACAAAGTTGTATCTAGACAAGCACATCAAAATGAAGTGGCAAGAGGTGAATGAAACATTCGCAAGTAATTTTCAAGAATACCTTAAAGGCCATCAGGTGTAAGTGAACATTTATAAGTTTGGCTTGTATTGGATTGCATGTAGATACACTTCGTTCCCATGCGCAGACATGATTCACTGGATCGTCTCTCACACTGACCCCAAGACGATGACGTTGAGTAGTGTCAATGGGACAGAGCTTGCAACCTTCTCGGCACAAGATTACGATGAGATGTATCAGATTACTGAGCCCATGACTATCATGACTCCCCCATTTAGCTTTCCCAACAACAAATGCCACTCCAGAGACATTCTAAGGGATTCGTTAAAGGATCCATCTCATTTCAAGGTGACCCCCAATCAGATCTATAAGATGAAGATATTGAGGAAGGCATACTAGTACTTGGTCATATTCGCATGTTGAATAAGTGGCCAAGCATGCACTGAAACCTTCCCTTAGAGTTGGGTGGTCGCGCTGGACCAACAGGCTAGAGAAGGAAGACCATGCAACTGATCTGGTGTATTGGCTCATCAGCTGAAGGAGCAAGTCACACAATCTCGACAGTCTCCTGAAGGAATGCATGCAAATATTTATATGTCCGCCTATAATCTAGATGCAGTCTGTGCCCAACATGAGTTCCCAGGCTTAGAGTGGACATGGTCACTGGCAGAGATTGTTGTGAGCATGTACTTCAAGTTATTATCTGAGTGTAGCTTCAGAGGAATCATCGTATGGCTGTCTGGCCATCTTGTCACCCCAGTGTATAGGTTGATATTCGAACAAGATCCACCATGCATGTCAGAAGAAGTGATGAAGGCATTGTTAGGCATTGCAAATTGGTATGCCTCACTAGACGACACATTCATCCAAGTGTTCAGTGCGGAGAAGCCTCTACATGTTCTGCCAAAGTTTGTGTTTGAGGTGCTTGTCAAGTAGGAAGTAGTTTATCATAACTTAGCAGGATTAAAAACTAGGCTGCAGTGGAAGAAGAAGGCACCTTGGCCCACTCTTCCGACGTGGATTGGGTTATACAAGATCCGGAGCATTAAGCAAGTAGATGTTGAAGCTGAACAGATGAAGAAGTACATGTTCAACCTCTGAAGCTTCAACCCGTATGACCCACATTGGATTGTGAAGGATCATTGCATGAGATTTCAGTTCAATTGGATCCATGGGGCATGTCATTGGGCCGAGGAGGACTCATGGAGGTATTGTTTCAATTCCTCAAGACCCAATGAACATGTCATTTTTTCCATATAATTGTTAGCACAACAGCATGAAGTAGCATCACAGAGAACACCAGTAGCACAACAACAGCAGAAGCAACAGAGCCAAGCATACCTATGCGTGAAAAAGGGGAGAGAAATATTGTTGACCGCATGGAGGAGGAACAAAGCTGCAAGTTTTGAGTAGATCGACTTGTAGAACAAGCAGTTATGGCTATTCAACAGAAGAGGGGCACCATGACAAGTGAATCACTTGAAGGCAGAGGGATAAGAAGAGAATGGAAGAAGCAGAGAAGGACTTGCATGAGCTGAGGGAGCAACTCCAGAAAGAACAAGAGTTGTTCCAACATGAGAAGGAAGCACAGCAGCAACAAATTTGGCAGGGGGCACATCACGTGTAGACAAATAAAGCAATGCCCGTACAAGTAGTTGATTCTTTTGAACAACTGTCATCAGGCGAACATGGTGAACCCTCACAAGGGAAAGGATTTGGTCATGAGATAGAACAGGCTCTTGAATAGTTGGACGCAGACATGGAGCAGTAGGAGGTGGAACAAGACACTAACCTCATGCCTCAACAAAGAGAGGTCAACACACCTGCTTCAATGCATCCAAATGATGAGAAAGTCTTGGATGACCAAAGAGGCACTGAGATCCTTGGTGGTCAACCGAAAGCAGAGATACAGAACATCTCCTTTGACGAATCTCATCACAGAGTTGTGCAGTCTCAAATACTGTCGACTCTAGAAGACCAAATATCTATTGCACAATTTGAATAGCAAGTGATCGTGACTGATGTGCACAAGCATCCAGCTACATTGGCTAATGCAACTAGAGCGTATACCGAAGCCACTAGTTCCATTATTTGTTTTCTCATAGATGAGAATGAGCAAATGGCAAAGGAACTACAGGTGGCCAAGCAAGGAGGAGACTTGGTGACAATGTCCACCCGAGCTAAACTAAAGAAGGAAATATTGGATGAAGTATTGTCCTCAGACATAGCTATGCGAGCATTGTACTCCAAGTTTGGTACCGTGTATCAAGCAGTCGTTCATCTCCATGGATGACAACAATGATGTGCAAGAAGAGTATGCATCTTGAAGAACATACATACTGTTGTTGATAACATGCTAGCATGGACGATGAAGTATAAGGGAGCCTTGCTTCACTTGTCAAAGATGATAAAGGCTAATGTGGTCAAGCTACAACCACGTATCCGGAGTCAGGTCCGGAACTACGATGACCTACCACAACTCATCACTAGCATACAGGCTTCCCATGCACAAGTATTCAAAAGCATGGAGTTATAGTACACACTCATGCAATCCCATCACTTGGGACCCTCACTCAAGTGAATACCAAGAAGTAGGTCCAATAGGAGGTTGACTCATACTTCGATAAGCTGATGCATACTACCACCAGCCCAGACTTGCCTATCAGTGTAGACATCATGCACAAGCACGTTTCTGCTCTGGCCACACCAAAGACAATGATACGCATGCTCACAGATGAGTTGGATAGAGGAGCCCGAGCAGTGTACCCAAATGCTATGGAGGTAAGGTTCAGGTTTTAGACGAATGTCACAGTACAACACACAGACAGTCTCAAGGAAAACCAATCTTGGCATCAATATCTCACTGTTGATCAGCATGAGGATGTCGAGCAATTGGGCTTCTATTGTTATCGAAGTTCGAATGATGTCTAGTTTGGGTTTTCCAAGCCATTTTTCACATGGGTATTGTTAGGTTCCTATACCAATAGGAGTCATAATTTTTGAATGACTGAGATTAAACCTGCAATATGTACATACCTTTTCTTTTATAAATGTTTTCTATATTCAAGAAATTAAAAATGTACAAAAAGGACAAAAGAAAAATCAAAGGACAAAAAGAATAAAAAGGTCAAAAAAAATGAAAAATACGAACCCCAAGAAAAGAAAAGACCATGAAAATGTGCTAGTCAAAATGCCACTACTATTTACTTTTTATGTAGAATATATGATTGTGTGCAGTTTGTTACCTATGCCAAAATCCATGGTAGTCAAAATGTTTAAACTTGGCTATTTCATGTTTCAATTTCATTTTTATAGACAGAAAATAAAAATCTGACCAAAAAGTGTAATCTTGGAAGATAAGTAGATTAGGTAGAGTAAATAAAAAGGAGGTCAACTGTTTAATCTGAGCCCTTGGATGTAATAAGGTTAGATTTAGTTAGATTGCCATTGTAAAGAAAAGAAAAATGTTTGATAAGGGTTTGCTAGCTTAAATGCACCCTAATAAAGAGAAGTAAAAAAGGTAGGATGAGTAGATGGGTAAGTAGAAGAAAAGTTGTAGAATTGTGATGATTGTTAGACAAAAAAATTTAACACCCTCATCATGAAAGTTCTAAGTATGAATGAGAAATTGGACTGGCATAAAATTCACAAAGTCAAATTAATTAATTTCCCCTCACTCATTTCACCCTCTACTTAACTAATTTCCCACAATAAGTTTGAAGTACCCAAAATCTTAAGTCAAAGGGGCTCAGAGCATTTCTCTGACTTCAGGAGGGTGAAGACCCTTGGCCCAATGACTTATAGATCTTAAGTACTAAAATCCCCTCATAAACATTCACCCCCTTTAGTTCATTCATTTTCCCCTAATAGATCCCTTTTCCTAAGGTAAAAACTCTATTTTCCTAAGGAAAAGCAATCACCCCCCATGAATACACCTTTTTTATGATAACCCACAAAAATTCACTTAGCCTAAGTTGTAATGTTTCTATGTAAAAAGTGAATGAATTACAAAAACACATTATGCTTAACGCAATCCATTTTCTGCCATTTTCATATTAACTTCTGATTTTATTTATATTTATTAATTCCCGAAAACAAAAACCCCTTTTTCCTGTATATTTTATTAAATCCCTTTAATATTAATATCCCTACCCTGAAGTTTGAAATATAAACTTTATATTATCTAAACCCCACAAATGAAATAATTAATCGATCTGCGATTAATTTAAGTCAAACCATCGACCAATCATATCCCACCGATATTTTAATCCCTGCCTTAACCCCTCATTAAGCTAAAACCGCCATGTTTAAATGCCCGCTGGAACCCTCCATCACCTTCCATGCAACTCCCATGCTCGACCACCACACGATCTCCCCCCTCCCCATCTGATAGCCCATGTTAATTTACGAAGGGCCCAAAATCCGAACGATACTCGCTCAAAATGGGTTGTTTTACGTTGGGCCCCCGAAACGACGTGGCGCACAATGAATGGAATCGGGTGACCTCCCCCCAAAACCGCCGAGCACCCAAAGGCTATGCGAAATAAACCACTTACCACCAGCCCGCAACTCACCAACATAGTCATTGTTCATCCCGCTACGCGACAATCAGTCACTGTTCACCTGCACTCACCAAATTGACTTTTCACGCATAAATCCAAAAAGCCACAAATCATTGTTTTTATCATTTTCAACTGTAATTTTCCATGCATGCCCCTGTGAATGTTGAAAGCCATCAACCCACGTACAATTACACTCTAAAGATGCCAAAAGATCCCATATTGCCTTCTAGCTTCATTGAAGCCTTTTCAACCACTCAAAATTACAAGTTACCCAGTTTACTCCAAATTCCAGGTATTTAAGCTAAAATCCATTGAAAGCCCTATAAATTTTCGAACCAATCTCTAATTTTTCTTAATTGAAATTAAAGGGAACTTTAGTAACATAAAAAACACCTGGAATTGATCCCCATTACCTCAAAAACTAAAAATTTATTGTCCCCATTCTTAAATCCACAAGAACTAAGAATGGTTACCCCTATTGCCATGGATGTCAGGCCAATTACTACTCCTCACCTGGACTGGACCACCTTCCCCTTGCTGATAAATATTTCCAAATCAAGGCCACCTCTGTCCATGAATTGTTGGGAATAATACTGAGAGGGGGGGGGTGAATCAGTGTTATTAAGTTCTTTTCAATAAACCATCCAGATTTATACTTTAATTTATTCTTCCGATATTGATAATTAACTTGTATGTCAGAACCATATAATAATGAACAAGAACAATGAAAAAAAAGATAGTCACACAAAGGAACACCAGATATAAGGTGGAAACCCAATGTGGGTGAAAACCACCTGCTGCAATATGTTTCTATCTTCTTTCAAATAGAACTTCTTTTACAATGAATTTGTACTAGTGTAGTCCTTTACCAGTACGCAGGCTGCAACCTACAGAGAGCTGCAACTCTCTCTCTCGTTCTCCAGTCTCTCCTGGAAGGGAGCTACAACCCCCTACTTCTTTTAAGGACCATGTTTCATTAATTTTCAGACTGGATCCAAGAAGATCAAATGAGAATCAACTAATTTCCTTATACAACAAATCTTCAGAATCACCCAAGCACCAGATCAATATACGTATAAGTATATTATGATAGTTATCTACCCAATCTAATCAACCATCAATACAGAGGCTAATAATGCCGATATCAGAACTCAATACAAGGGATAAACATAATATTACGCACCCAGAACTCTACAGATTAGTCAAAGGCAGATAAAACAAATCTCGACCAGGGACCGCGACTTTTCAAAACATCTGTGAACATCTGCGCCTGTGCTTCTTTTTGATATGTAGGTATAAGCGCCTGCACAGTCGTCTGCTCTACGCACCGTATCACTCCTACGAATAGATGATTTTCAGGCTTCCAGCATACCCAGACTGCGCCGATGAGATCTCAACCATCACTTCCCCATCGATCGCAAGTGTTTCGGAATTGTTCTTTCGTAAGATCTTCACCATTCACCCATGTCATTCCCACGATCTCCTTTCCTCTTATATAGTCAATCTCTTGTTAAAACAAAGAATCGAAACCGTAGATTACCAATATAGGGGATCCGAAAACCTGGGGCTCAATAGCTTGGACCAATCACTTAAACGATGACTTAAGTGATCAAACAAGGAAAAATGATGAAAAATAGTCCAAACGACTAAAAGGCGGACATCAAGCAATATTAAACCCGCATCTAAAATATATCGGGTCCACTTCTCAAGACATCGCCGATGGCCGATAGGCCAATGGGCCGATCCTCCTATGGACGCGATATTACATTGAATCATGTTGTATATGCCTATCAGGTCTGCTTGCTTATTGCAATTGGCGTTCAGGTGTGGCAGGGATTCAAGTGCTGCGATACACAACTCTCCGATATGACGGACGCGATATTATTATAAACCAAGATTAATGCCACCATTGGGTCCGCTTCGCAATCGGAGGTTTCAGCGGTGTCACATAGCGGTACCCCCGATCAACGATGCACCGATATCCATATATGCCGAACTATATATTAACACATATAACTGTGTTTTTCCATCGAAAGGGGAAATGCCTTTGATTATTGTAAAATGCATATATATGGGTTTTAATCACCCGATAACTCCCGATAACTCTGTCTGTTGCTCTCGATGGCTCCCGATAAGCTCCCGATGGCTCCTCTGGCTTGGTAGTGTCTTCCAAAGACCTTCTTGCATTGTTAATGCCTCTATTGCTCCGATAAGTTCTGTTTTCTCTGTAGATTGATCCGATTGTATATAAGTGAGATGTTCTTCTATGAGAGGGTTGCCATCAAGTACAACACATGCATCATAATGCCAACAATCTCCCCTTTTGGAGTTGATGGAAACAACTCCAATATCACTCTCCCCCTTTGACATCAAGGGCAAAGGGGCTGACATACTCTTTCCTTGTAATACATGCAGCTATCCAAACCTGCTTCTCCTGACTATATCTCCCCCTAAGAACCTGCTCCTTTTGATTATAAACCGGATCATGAAAGAGATAGAGGCATATTACTCCTTCTGCACTACCATAATGCCAACAATGTATTATATATGCTCCCCCTGAACATGTACGCGTATACCCCATATGAACCTCGCGTACAACCAACAATCTCTGAAACAGATGAGATTTAACAACAAGATGATGCATCAACAACCCCCAGCTTTTGCCTGAGGTATTCAAAGGTCTCCTTGGGCAATGGTTTGGTGAGTATATCAGCAACTTGTTCCTTAGAAGGAACATACTCCAACTTGACCTTTTGTTCAAACACTTGTTCCCTGAGAAAATGATACTTGATCGGTATGTGATTGGTCTTTGAATGCATGACTGGGTTCTTTGAAATGCTGATTGCACTTGTATTATCACAGAAGATGGAGATAGGTGGTGTACAAGTGATTTGAAAATCCTGCAAGGTTCGCATCATCCAAAGAAGTTGAGTGCAAGATGATGTAGCAGCCACATATTCTGCCTCAGCTGTAGATAAAGCAATCGAACTCTTTTTCTTGCTAAACCAAGATACTAATCTAGAACCCATAAAGAAAGCACCACCGCTTGTGCTTTTCCTGTCATCCACACTTCCGGCCCAATCTGCATCTGTGTAAGCATGAAGTGTGAGATCTGTGTCTCTAGGATACCATAAGCCATAGTTTTGAGTTCCTTGAAGATACTTGAAAATTCTCTTCACTGCCTGAAGATGAGTTTCCTTTGGATTTGCCTGAAATCTTCCAACTATTCCTACTGCATGCATGATGTCTGGTCGGGTACCTGTCAAATAAAGTAGACTTCCAATCATAGATCTGTAGGTTGGTTGATGAACTGCTGCTGATTCATCATTCACACTAAGACTGCATCCTGTAACCATAGGGGTACATACTGGTTTCGAATCTTCCATGCCATACTTCTTCAGAATTTACTTGAGGTACTTGGTTTGAGACAAGAAGATACCGCCTTCATTTTGTTGGATTTGTAGTCCAAGAAAGTATGTCAGTTCTCCAAGCAAGGACATTTCGAATTCTTTCTTCATTACCAAGGCAAAGCTTTGACTCATAGCTTCTTCATTGCTGCCAAAGATAATATCATCTACATACACAACGAGTATTAGCACTTTGTCATTTTCAATTTTTATATAAAGATTGCTATCTGCTGATCCTTTTGAAAATCCTTGTTGATGAAGGTATTTGTCCAAACGGTAGTACCAAGCCCTTGGAGCCTATTTAAGACCATAGAGAGCCTTTTTCAGTCTGCATACAAGATTTGAATCATTCCCAAGAATGAAACCATCTGGCTGCTCAATGTATACTTCTTCTTCTAAGTCGCCATTCAGAAAAGCTAATTTCACATCCATTTGAAATACTTTGAACTTTTGAAAGCTTGAGAGAGCAAGGAACATTCGGATGGCCTCAATTCTTGCAACAGGAGCAAAAGTTTCTTCAAAATCTATTCCTTCTTGTTGAGCATACCCTTTACACACAAGTCTGGCCTTGTTTCTAATTACTTCCCCACTTTAATTCAACTTATTTTTGAAGATCCATTTTGTCCCTATGACATTTTTATCTTTTGGTATAGGAACCAACTCCAAAGTGTTGTTATTTTCGATCTACTCAAGTTCTTCATCCATTGCCTTGACCCAGCATTCATCTTTGCATGCCTCTTTTACATTTTGTGGTTCAGTGGAGGAGAGTAATGCAAAATAGCTTGAAGCTTCTGCAATTGTTCTTCTTGTTTGTACACCTGCCTCTTTCTGCCCCAAAATCTGAGATTCTGGATGATTCTTCTGAACGTACCTGGATGGAGTCTTCTCTTCTATCCTTATCTGTTCCTCTGGTGCCTCTTAAGTTTCTTCTTCATCATCAATCTGATTTGGAGTGTAGTCTTCATCTTCTTCGATATTTTCATAATTTACTTGCCTGGGAATGTATCCTTTTTCATCAACTACTACATCAATGTTGTCAACAATTCTTCCAAGTCTTTTATTGTAACACTTATATGCTTTGCTGTGGGGAGAATAACCAAGGAGAATGCCTTCATCTGCTCTAGGTTCAATTTTATCAAGCTGTTCATCATTATTCTTAATATAGCATTTGCTTCCAAAAATTTTGAAATGCTTTACCCATGGAGTCTCACCATACCAGAGCTCATGAGGAGTTTGAGTTTTGTTCACTCGAACATTTGTTTTGTTGAGAATAACAACCGCAACAAAAGCAGCTTCACCCCAGAAGGTTGCGAGAGTGCCAGACTCATCAATCATAGCACGAGCCATTTGTTGGACCATTCTGTTCATCCTTTCCACCACTCCATTCTGCTGAGGAGTCCTAGCTGTAGAGAATTCCCTTCTTATTCCATGTTCTTCACAGAAATCGAAAAATTCATTTGAGGTAAATTCCCCACCTCTGTCAGACCTGAGACACTTAATTTTGTGTTCTGATTCGTTTTCAACCAAGGCTTTGAAAGATTTGAATTTTTCGAATGCTTCGTCCTTGTGTTTCATAAGTCCCAACCAAATCATCCTGGAGAAGTCGTCAATGAATAGTATAAAGTATTCTTCTCCTCGAGGTGACCTTGTCCTAAATGGACCACATACATCTGTATGGACTAGTTCAAGAGGCCTACTGGCAGATCCTTCCTTCTCAGGGAAGTTAGTTCTGGTTTGCTTACCAAACTGACATGATTTGCATATGGTGTTGTCTGGAATTTTGATATCTAGAAGCCCACGAACTGCCTAGTATTTGCATGCCTTCCTTATTTGTGAAAAGCTTAGATGCCCCAACCTCCGGTGCCATAACTAGTGTTCATCATCCTTGCTCAAATAGCATTGTTATTGTCCTTCTTCAAATAAATAAATTATTTGGAGTTCTTCTACCTTTCATCACTGTTTTTCCTGTATCAAGATCACGAACACTACATCCATTTGATCGAAATATTACCTCAGTTCCTTGATCGCACATCTGACTGACACTAAGAAGATTGTTAAACACACATGGACAGCAAAGACTAGGAAAGATAAATCATGTGAGTTCACTTTTTTTATTAACAGGAGATATACATTTATAGTACATTATGTGACCGTTGGGATTCAGATCCCAAGGTCTCTTGGACTGCTTTTGTCCATTCGACTTCCACACTAACCCATTAGGATTAGGTGTCCAACATTCCCCCCCTTAATCCAAAGGGTTATGTATGAGTCCAAGAAGAGAGTTGTAATACAGCATGTGCAAAAAAATGCATGGCAGCACTAGGCTGAATGTGCTCTCTGAAATGTTGGTATAAAGGGCGGTGGTTTAAGGATGACCACCAACACTGGAACGCTTAGTGCAGTTCCCAGAACTCTTCCAAAACTGGCAAGAAGCTGGAGTCTTCTGCTAGAGGAAGTGTTCTTAATCTGTGATGGTTTAAGGATGACCAACAACTCTGGAATGCTTAATGCAATTCCTGGAACTCTTCCAAAACTGGCAAGAAGCTGGTGTCTTCTGCTAGAGGAAGTGTTCTTAATCTGTGATGGTTTAAGGATGACCAACAACTCTGCGATTCCTGGAACTCTTCCAAAACTGGCAAGAAGCTGGAGTCTTCTGCTAGAGGAAGTGTCCCAGATTGCCAACTGAAGGCATGTTCAAGCATCTTGTCTCTGGCTACAACTCTGAAACTGGTGTGGAAGGTTGTGGCTCAGGCTCGCTTGATGTGACTTTGAAGCTTGTAGATGACCATCATTTCCCCCCCTGTCAGATACAAGGTGAGATGATGGAGAAAACTCAACTGCAAGACTGTTCAATACTCTGGAACAAGTTCTGACATGTGTTTGGAATATCTTCTTGGCTGTTGATGCCCATTGCCAAGAAGCGATCCATCCAAGATGAATCTTTGTTCTTGCAGGACATTTATTTCTGAAGCATCTGTGTGAAGAATGACTGGTTTTATGGCAGTGCTTACATGGATGAAGATCAAAACAGTGATCTTTCAGATGGCCAACTCGGTCATAGTGTTGGCATTTCACGATCTGTTGTTGTTGTTGTTGTTGTTGCTGAGGAAGAGGGGCAGAATCTGGAACAGCTGAAGCTGAACTGTCATAAGGAGCAGGTGAACTGTCATGAATGAATCCAGCACTCTGAAACTGAATGGGCTTGGTGTAGTCTGGAATATGAAAGGACAAGTCCTTGTCATATCCAAGACCAGTTCTGTGCTTGTTGTGGACAAGCTATTCCCAAGGTCTGATGATGGGCTTAGGAAGTGCAGATTGAGTTTCTGCATCTGCATGTTCAACTGCTGCTTTATTGGGTACTGAATCTGAATGAACTTGATCAATATTGACTTGTTGTTTATGGGATTCTGCTTCATTGTTTTGAACAGAAACAGGTTCAGAATGATGACTCCACTGCTGTAATTCTTCCTGCTGCAGTTGTGATTCAAGCTGCAAAAACTCTATCTTTTCTTGTGCATATTGCAGACATGTTTGAATGTCTGAAAGAGAGGCTTTGTTAATTTTGACTGTGCTGTTAGAAGTGGACATTATTAGAGTTCTCAATAACTCTAATATTCTTTCAAGCTTAGCCATTTTTCTACACCTTAAAAAAAAACTCCAAATCCCACAGAAAAGTGTAAGCTGCTAAATATCTTCAAGT
Organism: Pinus tabuliformis; assembly: GCA_031772625.1. Taxonomy (NCBI): domain Eukaryota; kingdom Viridiplantae; phylum Streptophyta; class Pinopsida; order Pinales; family Pinaceae; genus Pinus; species Pinus tabuliformis. The sequence continues at coordinate 1,716,034,542 of CM062819.1, read as the reverse complement.
TACACAAGAAAGCCCTATAGCTTAAAGAGAAAAAACAACCAACAAATTACTTCAAGAAATTTAGCAGCTGATAGTTCAAGGTATCTTCAATAAGTTGCTCAAGTTCTGCACCAATCAATTCTTCAAGTGCTTCACAATGTGCTCTAGGATGATACTCCAAGGTCTGCTCAAAGTGGCTTTGAGAGGCTTTCTCAAGACTGTTGTAAATTCTTCTTCAAGGCTTCTGGAAGCAAATTTAAACCGCACTGAACACCGATACATGACAGAATCTAGGACATTCCAAATACATGCAGTAATAATAAAAATGAATTCCTATTGCGAGAAGCTCGACCTCGAGCTCCGCGGAATTTGCAGGCCTGTAAGGTAACGATTCGAATCACTAAATATTTTTAGAGCTGCAGTGAGTCGAACTCCAGACTACCTTAAATCTAGTGGAAAATGCAATTCCCGCCGCAGAAAGAAGGAAGGTTATGCCTGTAAGAAAATATTTGTGCTCTTCCAAGAACCTCAAGAACCGTCGGCGGAATCACCAAATCGGATCTGGTGGTAGATTAAACTACAGAGCTCAACTCAGGAAGAGTTTATATAAGAATGGGCCTAAATTTGAAAATATGGCTCAGGCTAAGCAAGCAGGTGATCCTCAGGCATTATTATGCGGTGTATTGCAGGTGATTATACAGAAGCTCGGCCTATGCTTTTGGGTCTATTATTGAAGGACCGTCCTTGGAAAAACTCGCACCGCTTGTCAATATGGTATTGAATTTTATACTTTACGCCTTGAAAGTTGAAAGATGAGAAAAATCAAGTAAAAGATACCTCAGCTTGGACTCTTGGTAGAATCTTTGAGTTCTTGCATGGCCCCACTGTCCAATCCCCGGTGCTTACTCTGGCAAACCTTCAATCCATTGTTGCGGCACTGTTGGAAATCATTAAAGATGCTCCAAATGTTGCAGATAAGGTTTGTGGCGCCTTATATTTTCTTTCTTAGGGATATGAGCAGGTCAATGCAGAGATATTGTTCTTTGAACGACCTGAACTGTGGATCCACGAAAAATTTGGTCTCCTGAGCAATTCATCTCAGTCGGTGCACTGCGGAAGTCTTGAGGCAACTCCCGCAAGCATTCAGGCCTTTGCAAAACGACGGATTGAATCCTCTGAGTTTAAGAGAGAGCCGGACGAAAGCTGGGAGTATTGAGAGTTTTGAACTCTTACTGGATCAATCAGGACTCCACCTACAAGTATTATGAAGTGATACTGGTTGACGAGGCACACAAGGTAATACGAAATGATCCTCGAATCAACTGGATCTGTAATGCAGTTCACAAGCACAGGGAGCTTCAGAAATGGGCAGAGCAGGCCTCGGAACGAGCTTGTTGTGTGTTCTGATTTTTCTGTCTGGATTGGCTCTTTCAAACGCTCAGTCAAAAATAAGTTCCTCCACCAACAGGAATCAACTATGGACAAGTCGCAGATGACTTGGCACCGCCGGAACTAGTAGTGGGTCTTCAGCCACAAAGATCACAGGCGAGGTTTACACAGGAACTGACACGTAGTTAATGGCAAACCTGGTTCCCGCAATGAAAAACATCCATTCGGCCCTTGTCAGCATCGGTGCAGACATGAATATTAAAGTTACCACTCCCCATTCTCTTGTTGTACTTGGGAATTCATTTCCACCGTCTGCTGGTTCCTTTGCATCAAACGTGAAGAGCCTAATGAAACCACTTTTGGATTTGTTGTCTCAGATTGGTTCTCCTTTCTTCATAAATGCTTATCCATATTTTGCATACAAGGGTGACCCCAGCCAGATATCCCTGCCTTATGTACTATTCGAACCAAATACAGGTGTTATTCACCCGAACAATAATGTTAATTATAACAACATGTTATATGCACAGGTTGATGCTTTTTATTCTGCGTTGTCTGCTCTAGGATATGCTAATATAGAAGTCACGGTCTCCTCTGGAAAGATGAATTCGTCCTTGGCAGAGATAAGGTCTGCACATAAAATAAACTCAGCCTCTGATAATAAGAATTCGTCCTCTTTAAAACTGATTTAGAATTCCTGAAAGATACCAAAGATAATTTTGTTCTCCACCCAAAATAACAAGCTTCTGATTTGGATCCTTTTGCTGGAAAATTTGTATTTCTTCTTGAGGAGAAATCGACCATCCAAGCAAAATGAATTTGGCCCTCTTGAAAGACTAACTTGGCCCCTTTATAGATCAATGCCTTCAACTTCAAAATCCATCATCTCTTCAAGTAATCGACATCTGCTTCATATCTAAAAGGATCTGGGATTTCTCGACTATATGCTGGGCGGATGGCACAATAGAAAACCCACTCGGCCTTTGCAACAAAAGACAAATTTGACCCTCTACAGTTCTGCCTCCCACACTTGCTAATTCAATCTGAAGATGGATAAATTCATCGCCTTTTTGTTCTGCTTTAGAATTGAAGGGATACTCAGCCCTCTTGAGAATAATAAGAATCCCGTACTCGTGCGGAAACTGAAAGCCTTCAGACATTGCAAGGCATATCCTCCTGCGAAATTACTAAGTCGAATAGACTGTTTCAAAGGCATGAACTGTTATCTGACAGGATAGAGCAGCGCATGCATAGGGATAGCATACTAAAAATACCATATGGCAGAGAGGAGCAGCGAACAGTCACCTACTGGCAGACGTTTATGAACAGTGAACGTTTATGGACAGAGAACGCAGGTCTCATAAATAGAATAGGGAAGACAGACATCTCAGAACGGCTTGGACAGATGCGTTATATGGCAGAGGCAGCATGTCAGGAGCGCTGGAAAAGAATATGGCAGAGGGCCAGGACTGACATGACATGCACATAACAGGCCACAGAAAAACAAGCGGCTCTGATACCATGTTAAACACACATGGACAACAAAGACTAGGAAAGATAAATCATGTGAGTTCACTTTTTTTATTAACAGGAGATATACATTTATAGTACATTATGTGACCGTTGGGATTCAAATCCCAAGGTCTCTTGGACTACTTTTGTCCATTCGACTTCCACACTAACCCATTAGAATTAGGTGTCCAACAAAGATTATGCTTCGAGCCATCAACAAACAAAACATTTCCAGCTTTGACCTTTTCTTTCAAATGAGCAGTGCCTTGTCCTTTTATGACTGCAGGGGTATCATTTCCAAAAGAGACTTTCTTTCCCTTTTCTAAAACACTATATGGTTCAAGTTTTTCTTTATCACCTGTCATATGCTTCGAACATGCACTGTCGATGTACCATAGATTTTCCTGTCCTTCTACATAAAAAGCTATTCCACATCTTTCTGGTTGTGGTTCCTTCATTCTCCATGTTCTGGAATTCGGGCTTTGTTCCTTCTGAGTTATCTTCTGAACCCTGCTCCTGCATTCAGAATCTTCATGACCGAAGTTATTACAAATAGAACATTCAATTTCACTTTCAAGGACGGAAAAATTGTTATAGGTCCTCTTCTTGATTCCAGATATACTTCTTTGTTTTTGAGCTTCTCTAGTCATGATTGTCTTACAGGCAACACATTGAGCTACTTTGTGACCAAAGTTATGGCAAGAGAAACATTGCCCATTGAAGAAACTTCTGTGATTGTCAAATCTATCATTCAACCGATTGTAGTTTCTACCAACATCCATTCTTGAGGCAAATTGGGAAGATTTTACCTGTGGCTGGTTGTAGCTTCTATTTGTCCTTAAGGTAGTTTGCCCCCGATTTTCTTGATATTCTTTGTTTGTTCTTGAGGTAAACTGTCCCTGATTTACTTGATGATTTCTATTAGGCCTTTGCACGCTCCTCCTTGCTGCATCAAGATAACTTTTGGAGGTGGATGCTTGAGATGATTCTCCATTATATCCCAGACCTGTCTTGACTAGTGGAGAATGCTGCACATTGATAATCTCATCCAGAGTTTCAGATCCTTTAACAAATTTGAGATTAAGAGTTTTTGTTTTCTCAATCTCTTTTCTAAGACCAACAATTTCACATTCCAATTTTTCAAGATGTTTTTCCCTTTCAGCCAGTTGACATTGCAGAGAATCAATAATCACATTTTTCTCTTCTAAGAAAATTTTGAGATTAGAAATCTCTTCATAAAAAACTTCTTTGTCTATAGCATCCATGTAATCATCATCTTCAAAAACCATTAAAAGTTTATAATCATTACCTCGTTCATCTTCATCACTATTTGAAAGTCCATCACTATCTTCATGAGTGTAGTAGATTTTCTTATTTGTATTCTATTTCTTGTTCCATCTAATAGGTTCCTTCCCTTTGTCATTCTTATCCTTATGAGGACATTTGGTAGCATAGTGACCGACTCTTCCACAAGCAAAGCATTTGAAAGGTAACTTACCTCGGAATCGTCCAGCACCCCGTTGAAGATTTCTGACAAAATTTGATTCTTCTTCTTCTTCTGATATGTGTCCTGACTCACAGTAGTCTCCTTTTCCAGAAGCTTTGAAGGCAGCTTCTCTCCTGTCTGATGGTCCTCCTTTCCTCATTTCATAAGCAGTTAGAATTTCATGCAGCTGTGACATTTTAAGGTTTTGAAGATTCTCCTTTTCTTCTATTACAGAAACTTTAGATTCAAACCTAGGGGACAAAGATCTTAGAACCTTTTCAACCACAACAGCTTCTTTTATTTCTTCACCCAAGTTTTTCATAGAATTAACAATCTCATCTACTTGAAGAAAATAGTTAGCCACACTTTCATCATTGTACATTCTGAGATTTTCATACTGAATTCTGAGGGTTTGAAGTTTTGCTCGTTTTACCTGATCATCTCCTTCATAGCTCAGTACAATCTTGTCCCATATTTCTTTTGCGGATTTAAACTGCATAACCTTGACAAATTCTGATTGAGATAGGCATCCTAATAGAGTATTGACCGCCTTTGCATTTGTTTCATATTTCTTCTTCTCAGCCGGATCTGTAGGAGTTGCTGATGGAAAAGTATACCCTATTTCTATGATATCCCAGACTTCTGTACCAAGAGATTGAAGATAGGCAGTAACTCTTACCTTCCAATATACGAAGTTTGTCCCATCAAAAATTTGTGGCCTGATTGATGCTTCCCTCTCGTAGTTGCTCATGATGAATGATCTTCCTTCAAGCGATCGAGCTTCTTCTGAAGGACCGACTCTGATACCAATTGTTGGGAATAATACCGAGAGGGGGGGGGGGGGGGGGGGGGGGGCGAATCAATATTATTATGTTCTTTTCAATAAACCATCCAGATTTATGCTTTAAATTATTCTTCCGATATTGATAATTAACTTGTATGTCAGAACCATATAATAATGAACAAGAACAGTGAAAAAATAGATAGTCACACAAAGGAACACCAGATATAAGGTGGAAATCCAATGTGGGTGAAAACCACATGCTGCAATATGTTTCTATCTTCTTTCAAATATAACTTCTTTTACAATGAATTTGTACTAGTGCAGTCCTTTACCAGTACGCAGGCTGCAACCTGCAGAGAGCTACAACTCTCTCTCATTCTCCAGTCTCTCCTGGAAGGGAGCAACAACCCCCTACTTCTTTTAAGGACCACGTTTCATTAATTTTCAGACTGGATCCAAGAAGATCAAATGAGAATCAACTAATTTCCTTATACAACAAATCTTTAGAATCACCCAAGCACCAGATCAATATATGTATAAGTATATTATGATATTTATCTACCCGATCTAATCAACCATCAATACAGAGGCTAATCATGCCGATATAAGAACTCAATACAGCGGATAAACATAATATTGCACACCCATAACTCTGCAGATTAGTCAAAGGTAGATAAAACAAATCTTGACCAAGGACAGCGACTTTTCAAAACATCTGGGAACATCTGTGCCTATGCTTCTTTTTAATATGCGGGTATAAGCGCCTGCACAGTCTTCTACTCTGCACACCGTATCACTCCTGTGAATAGATGATTTCCAAGCTTCCATCATACCCAAACTGCGCCGATGAGATCTCAACCATCACTTCCCTACCGATCGCAAGTGTTTCGGAACTGTTCTTTCGTAAGATCTTCAACATTCACCCATGTCATGCCACACGATCTCCTTTCCTCTTATATAGTCAAGCTCTTGTTAAAACAAAGAATCGAAACCATAGATTACCAATACAGGGGATCCGAAAACCTGGGGCTCAATAGCTTGGACCGATCACTTAAACGATGACTTAAGTGATAAAACAAGGAAAAATGATGAAAAAGAGTCCAAACGACTAAAAGGCGAACTTCAAGCAATATTAAACCCACATCTAAAACATATCGGGTCCACTTCTAAAGACATCACCGATGACCGATAGGCTGATGGGCCGATCCTCCTATGGACACAATATTACATTGAATCATGTTGTATATGCCTGTCGGGTCCGCTTGCTTATCGCAATCGGCGTTCAGGTGTGGCAGGGCTTCAATTGCTGCGATACACAACTCTCCGATATGACGGATGCGATATTATTATAAACAAAGATTAATGCCACCATCAGGTCCACTTCGCAATCGGAGGTTTCAGCGGTGTCACATAGCGGTACCCCCGATCAGCAATGCGCCGATATCCATATATGCCAAACTATATATTAACACATATAACTGTGTTTTTCCGTCGAAAGGGGAAATGCCTTTGATTATTGTAAAATGCATATATATGGGTTTTAATCGCCTAATAACTCCCGATAACTCTATTTTTTTCTCTCGATGGCTCCTCTAGCTTGGTAGTGTCTTCCAAAGACCTTTTTGCATATGTTAATGCCTATATTGCTCCGATAAGTTCTGTTTTCTCTGTAGATTCATCCGATTGTATACAAGTGAGATGTTCTTCTATGAGAGGGTTGCCATCAAGTACAACACATGCATCATAATGCCAACATGAATGCCCTCTAAAATTATACTATCGATACAAAGATCAGTACCTAAACCAAGTTGACAAAATAGGTCTTTGGGAGTCTAATTTGCCCAAGTACCAATTCCATGAGGTGCACATCTTTCTAGAGATTTTCCATTATTGCCATGCCAAATACATCCCCAATCAAAGAGCAGTGATGTCCCCTGAGCAAACCATACTTTTCACCATCACTGCCGAGTTAATCAATGAAGTGCTACAGCTACAACCAGGGCAAAACTTAACCCCTATTTCAATTGGAGACCTACTAGACAAATTTCCCAAGCTTAACACTACCAAGCTTGCTGAAATGTTCCAAACTTTTATTGTAGAGAAAAAACATATCCCACAAGATCCTCCCCCATATATATATACCATATTTTCTCAGTTTGGCCAAGACATTGTGTCAATGATATCTAATATCTTAGGCTATAGAACCAGTGAAGACATAGATGAGATCGTCTTAGCCTTCATGTCCATTTTTACTCCAGGATAGCCCCTTGTTGTCTTGTATGATTATGCCAAGTACATAGCTGATAGGATGCATGAAAAATTTCTGAGAATGAGTAATGAAAGAGTATTTAAATATTCTTCAGTTTGTACCACCTTTTCTTATATTACCAAGCTGACAAGTTCTCCTTCACTCTCCAAAAGATTGATACCAAAGGTCATCCTAGGTCAGTATATTTTGGACTCCTTTGATACATAAGTGTGATTCCCCATATCCATACACAGACTTCATAGATATTTTTGTACATCCTATAGTGACCATACTGCTAGGAAGTCCTCCTCCAAGAATCAGTTCGGATATCAGGAGGATCCTCCAACTGTCAAAACAACACAAAATGGAAGATTGATACTTTTACCAAAATCTTATAGAAATTAGGATCTGTGGCTGTGAGTTGGCCCCATATAAACTACCAAGATACCTCCCGATGAGGTTATTTTCTCTGGAGTACTACAGGCAGATAATCAACTCAGATGAGGTGCATTTTGTTAAGGCCAAAAATAAAGCCCAGTTCAGAATCAAAGATCAACTAGGCCCTTTTGTATGTAATAGCTAACAAGTTGCAAGAGAAGCAGAAGAAATCCTTTAGAGACTTAAACTAAAACAAAGCTTCATGTGGAGATATGACCCCTATGAATTTATCTGCAACAGAAGACAAAAAAACAAGATGGCTCCCTACATTCACCACTGAATCCCTGAGATAGAGAAATATGTAAATAAATTGGAATGGGTGGAGAATACTTTAGTAGACAGGGATAGCATTGACATTGTAGTTGAAAATCCTCTAATTGATTTGGAGAAAAGGCATGATGAGGGTTCTTTCCTGCAGGTGCGAGGAGAATATCAAGTCCAAGGATAGTCTCAAATCCAAGAAGAATCACAGGCACGGGGAGAGTCTTAGGCACCAAGTTAATCACATATAGAAGAAGAATCCCAGGTGCAATAAGAATCAGAATAGCCAGGCTTATCAGAGGAATTAAATCAAACAGGTATACAAGAGCATATCATGAGTACTCCCCCTACCTTGAAAACTCCTCTAAATGAGGAGAAAAGCCTCCAAAGGAACAAGGAATAAGCCACTACATCAGGCAGAGCAACCACACAAACATATGTAGAGACCAGCCTAGTCAAAAGGCAGAGGTTAAATCCTGTTTCAGAATAAGAATTCACAGAAGAAATTGTTGGGGCCACCAGCACAGAAAGAGAAAGAAGCAGACCTGCCACTCCCTCTAGGGGCACACTGTAACCTTCCACATCAAATACTTAGATGTTGGAGAGGCAACAGAGTGTTGATGTGTCCTCCTTTAGGATGCCACCTGACAGGGATCAAGACATCAGAGAAAGGTACAAGGATATAAAGGCCAAGAATGAGAGGCTAAAAGCCCAAAATTATGCATAGTACCTAAAGATGGCACCTACAAACGAGACAAGGCTTATGTCAGCCTATGATGTTAAAGAAGGCAAGATGTCGATGACATTTTTGAAACCTACCACTCAGCAACAAAGAACAGTGACTGACTTAAGGAAGATATATTTTGAAGTGCTCGTAAAGGACATACATCCCATTGACTAGATTGAGCTACACAAACAGACAGGGGAGATGATTTACTCCACCTTGACAGGGAAAGCTATCACAGCTCACCAAATGAAAAATTCCCTAAATAACATATCAGCTCAATTCCAATTGGAAAAGGCCTCTTCATAGGCAAAAGACACCAGAATCAATTCCTTAGAGGACTTAATCATTAAGTTGGGACATGATCCCAAAGATTTGAAGGCCATTGAAATACTGATCAAGAAGAAAAATGATGATATGGCTGCTTTGAAGAAGCAACTTAAGATTCCACCACTACATCACCCACAGACAGCAAAAGTCCTAGAGACCCAAAAAGGATAAGAAGAGCTTATGGACTTGGTCCTAAAGCTAAATGACCAATTGAAAGAAACAAAGAAAGAATTGGACACATTGATTCAGTACAAACAAAGTGAATTGGCCACCACTTCTACAACTGCCATTCCCACAGTAACAACTACAGTTCCCTCAACACTCGCAGCATCTTTGGCACCAACAGCTCTGCCTGCCATAGCACTGCTAGTCAGAACTGAATCTACAACAGAAGGTACTTCAATAGAAAAGACAACAGAGCTAGTGAAAGCGATGGAGGAAATGTCCATCCAGGAAACAGAACTTAAACAACTTAAGGAGAAAGTGGCAAGCTTAGAAACACACTACAAGCTTGCCTAGATTCAATAGAGAGAAGAAACACAAAAAGCCCTAAGGATGGGTGAGAAGATTAAGGTCCTAGAAAAAGATTTAACTCTACAAAAGCCACTAGGATAGACCAAAGTTATGCTCTGGGCCAATATCATTGACTCTGTCAATGATATTTGGCCATCGATTCAAGTAATATTTGAGCAAACAGAACTGGTGAAAGTGACCACCGAAGCAATTCAAAATGTAAAGGAAGACTTAGGAGACCAGCCTGTGGATGCCAATCGACTCATCCACTTTTTGAATAGTAAGAACAGACATGAACTTAATGTGATGGGTGTAGAGGATAGAACTAAATCTATCATAGAAGTCAAAAAGGTTCTTTCCAAAAGAAACCTTATGCTTAACCTGGAGGAAAAATGCCATAGCATGCAGGTTGGCACTGATAGATTCATGGCAAAATTTCAAATTTTGAGGGATAAAGGCCTTCCAAGTCCTATGGTCATCCATGACAAACTTATGACCCAATTAGATTACGTTGAAAGATTAAGGAAGTTGTCCAAGGAATAGGCAAGCACTTTAGGTATCAAAGCCTTGCCAATAGGGAAAGTATTTTATGATACTTTAGAGAATCCATTTTTCCTAGAGCATGAGGTGAAACATATATTTCTCACCAAGCCAAATTTTTCCAAGTACACTGAGGCAGACGAGATCTATAGAAGAATTCTCAAAGTAAAGTTTCTTGAAGATGAATGGTGGGAAAAGATGACAGATTTACTATAAGCTACCACAGTTAATCTGCATGGTAGCCAGATGAAACAGGGGAATAGGGTCAAAGAGTAGCAGGTTAAAGAGTTTCTGTAAAAGACTAAAGACAAAGACAATTCTACCATACAAATATCAGCCAACTTAAAAGGTCTCAAATTCAACTGCAACAGCCAGCACTACCACAATAGGAGGGACAACATGATGTAGTTTTCCATCTGTCTCTATCTTCATGCTTGAAGATATTCTTATTTACTTAATTAAATCTCAAACTGTTAAGAGATATTTTGTAATAATTTTGTATAAATACTTCCCATTTCGAAGTATTTAGTGTGTATTCAAAGACATTTCTGTAGACTTTTATCTAAAATCAAAGTGCTATTGTATCAAAATTGGATTGCCTTGTTGGATCATGGAATAAAGTTTTATTTTCAAACATTTTACAAGATTCTTGTGTAAAGTGAAAATAAAATAAGTATTCTCTCATGTGTATTATTGTTTTTCCTTATGCTTACTAATAATCATATGTGTTTCTATGAAATCTGAATGGTAAACTAGGAATGATATTTCCAAACTTGCGTTAATGCACTTTGTCTTGATTTTTTACATTCTTAATGTTTTCTGCTAAACTATCTTAGTTAGGGAATGCTTAAATGCTCCCTTACTTCTGTAGTTTCTCACCATGATCTATAACAAAGGATTCTTAATTGTCCTTTTTTCATGATCACCTATTTTCTTTCATTCTGATCCTGGTCTAAGGATCCTTCATTGCATTTTTACCCTGGTTAGAACCATCTCATCCGTCAAACCTAAAAATTTGCCTTTCTCTTTGCTAGCCTGCCATGTGGACAATCCCTTTAATGATCTGGTCCAGTTAAGCTATCCTTTGATTGACTCTATATCCCAATGGCTTGAAGACCTAGCTCTATCCATCTGTTCCAAGAATTCCACCACCCAATTTTCAATCAAAATCAAAATCCTCATGAACACTAAGAACTAGCCTAAAATGTAATAGAAACAAAGTTAAATTATAAAAAGAGAGTCCTCTCTAGACTTAGGTTGGCTAGAACCTGAGTCTAAAAGATTTGGTTTGTGGTTACCTCGGATTATTCCTTCTTTTGATAACTTCTAGGGAAAACTTCTGATTCATAACATAGTGGCGACCGTAATGGGGACTCAAATCCTCAGTCTTAATGAACCTTTGAGAAATGTCAAATGTTTATTTCAAGCCTCTTGAAGGGTTTATTAGAAGTTATTTACAAAAAATTCATAAAAATAAAGTAATTAGAAAAATTTGAAATTCTGGCTTCAAGGAGAACTCACTATACTAGGGCCAACCAAGATCCAAACCCTCCCCAAGTATTTGATAATCCTAATCTAATTTCAAGAATATTTAGAAGACAAGAATGTTCAGTCAGTCCTTTACATTCAATCAAAGCAAATGCATGCCCTGATGAGTGGTTGTTTTTAGAAGACCTCCCCTTTGATGATTCATTTGACCTTTCCCTCTTTAGAACCAAGTCTGAAAGTGCACTTGATGACATAGTTCTAGAACCAGAGTTTATTGAAGAACTTGAAGTCCAAAAGGCAAACCTGTTAATTGATCAGTATATACTAAGTTCCCCTCAGTCATCCCTTACTATTATTAAGATCCTTGAGCTTTCTGAAATAGTTTCAACTCCCTTTAGTTCACCATTATTCCCTTCCATCTCTGAAGTTCATTCCTCACCTCCATTTATACCTTCACTTCCCCACCAACCTACCATTACACATCAGTCACCCATTACTCCCAATTCTCCATCACCCACTGTATCATCTTCTAGTACCCAAACTCCACTTCTTAGTCCTACCCAACTTAGAGCCATGGCAAATAGATATGCTCCTCTTGTGTTGCCTGCTCCACGAGGTGCCATGCCACAAGATTACCAGAACAAAATTGTCCAATTTGATGGCATAGGAACTTACAAAACACAATAACACACAAAAAAATGACAAATTTCTTTGAATTACATGAAATTGATATTGGAGATGTCCAAATGAAACTATTTTCTTAGACTCTAACTGGTGATGTAAGAACAAGGTTTAGATCTTTACCTGCTAATAGCATAGAAACTTTAGAAGTATTTTATCAACAATTTTTAAATTGATGGGAAAAGAAAAATAACCCTTTGCAGATCCTTTCAGAATATGAAAACATCAAGAGAGGACCAAATGAAACAGTCCAGGATTACTGTACTAGATTCAATAATATATACAATGCAATACCCGTCAATCTCAGACCCCCACCTGGCTTAGCTCTGATAAGGTTTCTTGATGGGTTTGATACTGATATGGCCTTCCAACTTTAAAAGACATCGAGAGTGTAACAGTTAGTGTAGAAGCTAATTTGTTAGCAAAAATAGCTAGTGTTAGGAATGAAAGGAAAGGACCCTTGAAAGATGAAGCCTCATCCTCTAACCTTAAAATGATGCCCTAGCTAAAGAAATGGAAAAATTGATGGATAGGATAGAGAATATTGAAAGGAGGCCTCACTAGGATAATCAACAAGCACCTCCAGTGAGAAATCCAAACTTTAGAAAGAATCAAAATCAAAATACTGGAAAAAAAGGACTTGATCAGAATATTAGGCCTCCTTTTGAAGAAAACTATGCTGAAACTTGCCATTCAGAAGACCCTAAACAAGACACACAAAATAACTTAATGGGATTAGACGATGAGGAAACTGTCTTTTTGACCCAAGATGATCAGGAACTACACATGCTTCAGTAATTACAGACCCAATCAGGGGAATCATTCAATTACAAGAAAGGGTATGATTTTGCTATCTTCAAAGTGCAGAACAGTACAATTTTAGGAGTAAAAGGAACACTAATACTCCTGACCAAAACAAGAAAGCAGTACCAAATCAACCTAAGAAAATCAAAGAAGTTCCAATTACAAAAACTCTCCAAATTCTCTCTAGACCAAATCAGAATCCTTTTGGTCCCACCATTATAGATATAACCAATGACCAACCCCCTAATAATCAACCATCCACATTGACCCCCTCCAAGGAGACAGTGGAGGAAACTCCAAACATCATAATAAAAAAATCCACAGAAAAAGACTTCAAATGCAGAAAAAGAAGAGCAACCTACTCCAAATCCTGCCATGAGAATTCCAAATCCTCAAACAGATAAAGCCCCTTTTCCTTTCAATTTGGGATAAAAGGTGACTAAGCTAAGAATTTTAGTCCCCTTAATAGAATTGATTAAAAATGAAACTTATAAGGCTCAAATAAGAAAATATTTAAACTTCTTTGAGAATGAAGACTCTGTTAACTTATTCGATGATCTACTTGAGCTTATATTCAGTCCTAATGTTAATGGAAAACCATTAGAAGGAGGGATACCACCCTTTTATATTAGCCTTAACATTCATGACAAGATCTTACACAATGCAATGTTAGATTCTAGGGCTTCACACAATTTAATGCCTAAATCGGTTATGGAAAAATTGAACTTAGACATCACTAGGCCTTACAATAAACTATTTTCATTTGATTCAAGTCAGGTAAAGTGCCTAGGGCTGATCAAAGACCTGTGTGTTTCCTTAGTACAATATCCTGCTAAGAAAATTCTCATGGACATAGTTGTTGCTGATATACCACCTAAATATGGCATGTTATTGTGTAGATCATGGGGGGCTAAAATCCAAGGATATTTGCAACTTGACATGTCATATTCCACAATTCCAGTCTTTGGGCATCCTAAAAAACTATACAAAGAGACCCTAATAAAATATGTAGTGAGTAGCCAGGCTAGGCCTCAAAACATTCATATCTATTCCTTGCATTCTGACATTGATTCTTTTTTCTGTACAATGTTGAACAAACACAAGAAATTACTTCAAACAACACTATTTCATAACCAAAAGAAATTGCAGTTACAGTTCAAAATGAAATTGTCCAAACTCAAGAGCTTTTAGATAAGAAAGATGATCAAGATACCTTAATCAAAGAAGATTTTGTCCCCCTAGACAGTAAGAATTATGAACATGAAATGTTATGGCATCTTGAATTTGATGGATCAGTGAACAAGTTAGGAGCAGGAGAAGGAGTGTGGATTTACAATTTAGAGAATGATTATTAAAAGGGCCATGCTTACAGACTGAACTTCAAATGCACCAACGACATGGCTGAGTATGAAGCACTTCTTTTAGGTCTCAAATTGGTTAAAAATTTAGGAACTATAAGAGTTTTTATTATGGGAGATTCTGAGTTGGTTATAAAACAAATTAATATTGTATATGGTGGGCTCGAGTATTGTAGCAATAATGCTACAACTCCTGGAGCTTCCTATCTCTAATTTTATCAACCCGGTCGTTCGTAACAAACTTGGAAGCGACGGTGCTGTATGCACAAGTACTAGCTCTTGTCGCAGTTGTCACTTGGTCAGCTGGCACAAGTCTGCTAGGGCTCAAGCCAACTTCTATATGCTCTCAGAAGAAGCTTTCTAAATGATGGACGAAGACTATCTCAAAGGAAATTGACCTACTTTGCAATAATGAACTGAAAGCCAACAAAACAGGGAAACCCTAGTAAACCCTAATCTGACTAATCCAATCTCTATGATGCAATGGTGGGAGTGCAAACTTCTAGAAATGATGCCATTACTTCTAGTGATATGAGATGCATGAATTTAAGCTACTTCTACTGAAAAGAACATTGTTTTTGTATTTTTGCTTAAGTGGTTGGAGTTATTATGATTTTGTTTCTTATTAGGGTTTGACTGTGCAGGGGTAGTTCGAAGGGAAAGAAAGCTTGGGAAAGGTCAGGAGGGCTAGGAGAGCTTCCAGGGGATCCCTAACGTCATTCCATAGAAGTCCACAACGTTCAGATGCTTGGCAACCGAGGTTACAGGTTTCTACGGGATGTTTGCAGGGGATCCTACAGGAAGCTCGGGATTTCTACAGGAAGTCTGCTAACTTCTACAGGATGTTCTGTGGTTGGAGTTTTTGGTGATGGAGGAGTGGAGGAGTTGGATGGGTGGATAAGTAGGATGGAAAGGGACCTTATGATGGCTCAGGGACAGAGATATGAGATGAGGAAAGAGTGGGTACAGTTGGTTGGTGGATAGAAGGGTGGAAGCAATGAAAAGTCCAAAAAGATGGAGCTACGTGAACAGTAGAAGTGTTGGAAGGCAAACGAGCTGAACAGAGGTTGGGTAGGTGACTTTAGGCGTGGTTGAGAAGAAGAAGAAGATAACAGAGTGATGCAACGCAGTGTAAAGGAAACAAATCTGCACAAAACCGAGAATTCATCAACCTATCCTAACTGTGTTATGAAATCAACGAACAGCAATGTAAACTTCAGAGAAAAATCGTGCATGGAGTCGGAATGAAGAACTACTGCTCAAGATCAGAATGCATGGATGGATCTACGATTGAAATGACTATGTTGCAGCTTGAATGAAAGTGTATGACTGCGTTTTTTTGGTGGCTGGTACGGTCTACACCCCCAATCTCTAAACAGAGATGGCAGTGAGTGCACTGTCAGCCTTTTCTTGGAGCTCTACTGAATGTTGATCCTCCTACTCTAATCTAAGCAACTAAAAGAACTTGAACCGGAAACTAATCCTACTCAATCACATAAAAGAAATCAAATCAGCAGACTGTAATTTCTAAATGCATGTCAAAACAGAGGGATAAAGTGCTGAAAAGAAAGACAAGTAACAATACAAGGAAGAGGAGGTCTATTTCTCTCAGGTTGGGCCCTAACCTGAGAGCTATAGCTCCGTTAAAAACTCAGAATTGAATCCAAAGCTGCCTGTCTTTATTGAATAATCATGAGTCTAATAACATGCCAAAACTGGCTTACAAAGAGCAAAAACTGAGCTGTAGCTCGTGCTTAGAAATTGCAACAGTAGTTCAAAAGTTCAAAAAGCTCCTATCAAAGGCCACGGCCTTAATATTTATACATGATGAGGATCAAGCTGGCTTCCTCAATTAATGGAGCTCGGATGTCCAACTAAAAGTAAACTACTGTAGACTGTTGTTCCTGTAGAATCCGTTGGCTGCCTTTAAGCTCGGTGGGGAAAGCTGTTGGAGCTCGGAGTTAGGGTGGAGATCACGAGGGAGGTCATTAAGGCTGTAGACAACCTCCCTATAAACCTGCAATGCCACCTTTGTTGTCTCCTTGTCTCCTT
This sequence comes from Pinus tabuliformis, assembly GCA_031772625.1. Lineage (NCBI taxonomy): Eukaryota > Viridiplantae > Streptophyta > Pinopsida > Pinales > Pinaceae > Pinus > Pinus tabuliformis. Next base: position 1,716,017,955 of record CM062819.1, on the reverse strand, counting down.
CTGCGTGGTCTTTGCCCACTTTAATGCCAAAAAACTTGAAATCATCATGTATTAGCCACATAGATATAATGCCTGCCCTTCTTCCTACAAATAACACGAATATACCAAGAAATGAATGCATAAGTGATAAAAGATGAAGGGTTGAGCAAGGTAAGTAGGCCAAATGAGCCCAATTTGTTACCAAAAATTGGGGCTCATCATCACCCCCCAGCTAAAATATTTGCTCATCCTTGAGCAATTTTGCCCCAGCTCCTTGTCCTTGGCCGAGAACTAGGCGCCAGAATACGCTCTTTCTTTCCTACTTTTGGTGGCTCTGCCTGTTCTGCCCTTGGTGGCGATGAGGGTGCCGCTCCTCCTTCACTCTTCTCTGTTTCCTTGACCTTGAGCCGGGTTTTTGAAGCCGATTGGTCTATCCTTCTTTTCCAAGTAGTTGTTTTTGGGCTCCCCCTCTCGTAGGTGACCGATATCTTCGAGGGGGACCTCTCACTGGGTGAAGTAGGGGCATCCCCTGTAGTGATTTGGCTGCTGGATGGGGGCTGTGGCTTGCCCGTCTTTATTCTCGAACTTCTTCGAACTTCAAAGTATAGAGGGGTCTCCCTCTTTCTCTTTTCTTTTGGCTTAGGTGGCGTGCTGAGGCCAGCTAGTACAGCTGCTGCCTCCCTTGCTAGAATGTCCGCCTTCTTCTCCTTGGGTTTCACCTTTCCGGGGCTTCCTATAGAAGACCCTGTTTTGGTCAATTTCGGGTTTCTTGTAGAAGACCCTTTTCCTGTTTTCGGGCTTCCTGTAGAAGCCTGTTTCTGCTTTCCTGTAGACACAGGTGTCACCACCTTGGCTTGCTTTGCTGCATGGGTTTTGCTTTTTGATTTGGTTGCGGGTGCTGACGAGGTACTTGTGCTGATGTGGACCTTCTCAGCTTTGTCCGTTCTGCTCTGCAACCTTTTCTCTCTTGCTGACAAGATGGGTGTGTCACCTTTTTCCTCAGCATCCTTTTTCTCGTGCTTCCTCCTTTGTTCTTTCTTCTGCACTGTGGTCGGGGTCTTCTGGCCTGTTTCTTTCTTTCCCGCGGCCACTGCTTCTTTTTCCTCACTGCTGGAGGAACCACTTTCTTCAGTCAACATCCTTATGTCTCCATCTCTTGTCAAATTTCTGAATGCTTCCCATGAGAGGGGAATCTTATATGAATGAAGCGCATCCTCCACAAGAAGTTTGATCAATCCATGGTGGGCTACCTGATCTGGTATGCCTTCTTTTAACTTTGTGGCACACTCAATTAGAGACTGTAGCAAGAAATAAGGAATGCTCAGTTTGTTTTCTACAGGAAGATCAATCTGGTGTCTCAATTCAGTGAGCAACCTAAAGTGATACCCGTACACGATGCTAAAACGGCCTTCACAGGTTATATACTTCATGATCTGTAGGCTAACTTCATTCCATGGTGGCAGCAAACTGGTTCTACGCACCCCATTTTTGTCCTCCGTGAATTCCTCCTCAGGTGGAAAGAATTCTTTCTTTGCCTGCTGGCTCAACTTCCTTTCTTCCTTATCCCATGGCAAACCCATTGGAAGTTCAGTAATTCGACTGATATATTGCGGGGTGAGCTTGAGGCTTAGGCCCCTGAAGTTCACGGTGGCCAATGTTTTGGATTTCGGCCTCAAAGCTTGTAAAAATTCTTCTGCCACTTCGTCGTCATAACCCTGCAACTTGTCACAAAAGGATATCCATTGTGCTCGTGTGAAGAGCTCCACCACCTCCTGGTTTTCTCTTAACTTTGATGAATCAGTGGGTTCCCATCTAATAAACCCACCCGGCATGAGAAAAACTGTTGCTAGAGGTGGCGAACGCGGAAGAAATGTAGCCTACTGAAACAGAGCGTAGAATTACGCTTCTGTTGTGCAAATAATCCACAAAACTTATCCCTGAGGACCTTAACACAGTTTAATTACACCGTCATCCTGTAGAACGACAGTCTATGCACAGCAGACAACACTTGCAACAACTTTCTACGACCAGACTGTAGACGACGATTCTGCCACCTTTAAAAACCAATTGCATGGAGAGTTCAGGGTTACCTTTTTATCTGCCACCTTTTTACGTGAGGAACCCGCCTTCCAGTAGAAACAGCTTTCCTGTAGGAGCAGCGTGTGATTCCTGGGGAAGATTGCAGTTGGTCTGCGCTCTCGGTGTTGCTTCACAGCCGTTCTGATAGCCAAAGGCTCGGAGTTTCGAACTGCAGAGGGATCTGAATGTTCGCTCAAGTTTCAAACGGTGGATGATACATGCATGCGGGCAATCTAGACGATTAGATTTGAATCGGCGGAATCCGTGGCGTGGGGGTGAGCTGTCCCCGCCGGACCGTTGGATGACGTTGTTCCATCATTTGTCTGCGAGTTCACTTACTACCGCATCATCCCTCCAGCAGATCCGTCGTCGTTTCTTTTGCTAAATCCGTTTTTCCCGACGGGGATTGTTCTCACGTGTGTGCTGCCCATTCCTTTTGTCACGGCCACCACCCAAACATCTGACTGGACCTTTAACCAGTCGACGTGGCCAGTCAACTGGCCATACAGCCGCTCAACCTATTCTCTTCACACTTTGCAAACAATTCAAAGTAAAATTCATGCAATCTGACGGAAGAAAGGGTCGAGACACTTACCTGCGCGGCTGCAACACGATTTTTTGGGTTTTGGACGATGATGAATGGATCTATCTGCTGCTGGTGAATTTGCACAAGCCCGGAGGTTCACGTTTACAGGCTACCGACGATGGAGTTGATGCTTGGCTGCATGCGTCCGCGTTCATTGCATATGGCCAGCGCTGTGAATAGTATACACTCTAGCGTTCTTAACTGTTACAAGACTCCCGCGGGATGTCTGGTAACAGTTCTTCCTCCTTGGGTGCATGCTGCACGACGAAGGATCTGGCCGCCCAATCACGCTCCCAGGGCTTCTGGATGACTGGGATGGATCTGGTATGAGATCTCAGTGATTTTTCATTTGAAAATTGCTTTTTCTTGCTAACTCATCGATCTGCTTTGCTGGTGCAGGTAACTTCGTTGCATGTCGACAAGGAGGGCAGGACGAGGTGACAACAATGTGCAAGGGAGATAACAATAGCTTGCATGCATCCAAACCGATCCTTAGTCGTTAGATCTCCTCACAAAATGGATTCTGGGCCGTTCTGAACTTCTACAGGAAGTTTCCTGTAGAAATACAGAGCTTCCTGTAGAAAGGTTGCGTTTCCTGTAGAGAGTCTGCACCTTCCTGTAGAAAATCTGCATTTTCCTGTAGAAAATCTACGTCTTCCTGTAGAAAATCTGCGTCTTCCTGTAGAAGACTCAAGCCGTAATAAAATTGCACATACCTTGGAGAAAATGAGTATTCTTGGAGGAGGTGCTGGTGAGGTCTCCTGACTGTATGATAAGGATCCTGAGCTTTGAGTTGAGAGGCTTCCTCTCCTCCATAGAACACCTGCAACCTGCATGCAATTTTACATTATGAATTTGCTGACCTTGTTTTTTTTTTTTTTCTTTTTTCTCTTTTTTTTTTTTGAAAGATAACAGGGGCGCCTCATTGAGGTTTTCACCCTTGCCATCTGCCTTAAGCGCCTCAGAGAGGTTTTCACTCAAGGATCTTTTTTCACTCAAAGACAATAGGGGCGCCTCAATGAGGTTTTCACCCCTACCACCTGCCTTGGGCGCCTTAGAAAGGTTTTCACCCAAGGATCTTTATTAATTTTTTTTTTTTTTTTTTTTTTTTTTTTTTTTTAGATCTTTAAGGGTATGCCCAAAGGAGAGGCAGAACCCTTCTCTATGACCAATACTGATTTCTCCATAGTTTTGATGAACTCTTGTCTTGAGAGAGGCTTCCTGTAGATCTTCAGTCGATGCCCATTGACAAGCATGGGGATGGCTTCCTCATCAATGGTCCGAATAAGAACAGATCCATTGTCATGACATGTTTCCACTGCATATGGTCCTATCCATCTGGTTCTCAGCTTCCCCTTGAAATCTTTGTATCTGGAGTCATACAACAAGGCCCAATCTCCCGGCTGAAATTGCTTGTCATGGAGATGTTGGTCATGCCACACCTTTCTCTGAAGTTGAACCACTTCTGAGTGAAGGAGGGCCTGCATTCGGTGCTCATCCAGTCCATTCAGCTGCAATAACCTTTCTTGTTGTGTATGGCTGAGATCTAGGTCCAGCTGAGCTGCCATCCTCAAAGTGTTGTATTCAAATTCAATGGACAGCAAAGCTTTCTTCCCATAGACCAGCTCATAAGGTGTGAAGCCAGTGGTGGTCTTCCAGGTGGTGTTGTAAGCCCATGTGGCCTCAACCAGGCGATCTGCCCAGTCCTTTCTACTGCTGCTCACCACCTTAGTCAAGATCCCTTCTAATGCTCTATTGGTGACTTCCACCTGCCCATTTGCTTGAGGGTGATAGGGGGTGGAAGTCCTATGCTTGATCTTGTGGTGAGCTAGTAAGTCTTCAACCAGGTTGGATGTGAACTGGCTCCCTTGATCGGTGACTAGCTCTCTTGGGTAGCCAAACTTGTAGAAGATGTTTTCACTTAAGAACTCGGCCACCTTTTCTTCTGTTGCTGCTTTGATTGCTTTAGTCTCTGCCCACTTTGTCAGGTAGTCAGTACACACAATGATGTAAGACCTTTGCCTCAAAGGAGGGTTGATTGGACCCACAAAGTCCATGCCCCACTTCTCAAATGGCTCAAGAGTCACTTGAGGTTGGAGAGGCATCTCATCCCTTTGAGTCGGTTTCCCCATTCTTTGGCATTGGTCACATTGGCTGATATATCTTCTGACATCTTGATGAAGTGTGGGCCAATAGTAGCCTGCCTGCAAGATCTTGAAGGCAGTTCTCTTTGCTGCAAAATGTCCTCCACAAGGCCCATCATGACAGGTGAGGAGGATATCAAAGACTTCCTCCTCCCTTACACAACGCCTTAAGATCTGATCGGGGCCAAGTTTGAACAGATTGCCCCCGATCCAAGTAAATGAGGCACTTTTTCTGATGATTCTGCTCTTCTCTCTTGAAGATAGGTGCGAAGGGAACTGTGCTGAAACAAGGTAGTTTGCTATATCAGCAAACCATGGAGAGAGTGCTGAGATAGCAAACAGATGTTCATCAGGCATCTGGTCATCCACTGTTCCATCCTCATCTGCAGACAAATCCAATCTAGATAAAAAGTCAGCAACAACATTTTCTTTACCTGGTTTGTCAACAATGGTCAAATCAAACTGCTGCAACAAAAGTAACCATCTAATAATACGAGCATTCACATCTGGTTTATTCATTAAATATCTAATTGCAGCATGGTCAGTATGTACAAATGTTTGATAGCCAGTGATATAATGTCGGAACTTGTTCAGTGCATGGACCACAGCCAAAAACTCTTTCTCAGTTACAGTGTAATTCAGCTCAGCTTTGGACAAGTTTTTACTAACAAAGTAAATGGCATATGGAAGTTTTTGTTCGACTTGTCCTAAAGCTGCACCTATGGCTTTGTTCGAGGCATCAGTGTGGATGTGGAAAGGTAGGGCCCAGTTTGGACCTCTCAGGATTGGGGCTGACACCAACTTGTCCTTTAATTCATTCAAAGCCCTCTGACAATCATCAGTCCACTTAAACTCCACATCTTTTGCCAACAGGCCAAACAATGGCGAGGCTAGCTTGCTGAAGTCCTTAATGAATCTCCTGTAATACCCTGCTAATCCTAAGAAACTCCGAACATCCCTTACCTTTTGAGGAGGTGGAACCTTCTTGATGAGAGCAATTTTGTTAGGATCCACCTGTAACCCTTGGCAAGAAATGGTATGGCCTAACACGGTCCCTTCAGTCATCAGGAATTCACATTTTTCAGGACTAAGGGACAGGTTCATCTCAATGCATTTGGTTAGGACTTTTCCCAGATTGGACAACGCTTCCTGGAAATTTGCCCCATAAGGAGTGAAGTCATCCATATAGATTTCCACTGCATCATGGACCAGCTCCGAGAAGATGCTCAAGACAGCTCTCTGGAAGGTAGCAGGAGCATTGCATAGCCCAAAGGGAAGAACTCGGTAGGCAAAGGTACCCCAAGGACAAGTGAAGGTGGTCTTATCTTGGTCTTCCGGGCTGATTTGGATCTGGTTGTACCCGCTAAACCCATCCAGGAAAGAGAAGAACTTCTTTCCTGCCAGTCCATCCAACACTTGATCTATGAAAGGTAGAGGGAAATGGTCTTTCTTGGTAGCTTTGTTCAGTTCTCGGTAGTCCACACAGATTCTCCATTTCCCATTCTTCTTGGGAACCAACACTAGAGGGGACACCCATTCACTATCTGAGATGGGGTAAATGAATCCGGCATCCAAAAGTTTTTGCAATTCTTTCTTGACAATGTCCTTAAGGGCTGGATTCATTCTCCTCTGAGGTTGCCTAACCGGTTTACAACCCTCTTTGATGTATATGTGATGGGTACAGACCGAGGGATGGACTCCTTTCATCTCCTTATAGCTCCAAGCAAAAGCATCTAGGTGACTGGCCAACAGGCTACACAGCTCCTTTTCCTAGGAAGGAGATAGGGAGGAGCTGATATTTAACGTTCTCTCAGGGCCGAACTCCACATTTTTGACTCTAGGAGTGACAGGGTTGGTCGTACAAAGATCCACTAAGGTGCTGGCTTGGGCATCCTCCACCAATTTTTCTAAGGATAGTGCACTGGAAGGTGGATTCTGGATCAAGGTCTCAATCAAGTCATCCTCGGTTGGGGGGTCTCTTCTAGTGGTATCTAGGGTGCACAAAGGTGCTGAGTATACTTCATCCTCTTCTCCTTCCTCCAACCAAAGTGGTAAGTCATGCTCTAAGGAAGGTTGGGCAGGAGGGTATAGGACTAGCTGCTTGGACATAGGACCATTTTTGATGGTCATATTTCCTGCACGACAACTTATGTAAGCATCTGCAGTGGCTAACCAAGGCCTTCCCAAAATAAGAGGATATCCAGTAAGCTTTGCCTTGGGTTGCAGGACCAAGAAATCTGCAGGGTATTCCCAAGAGTCGACAGAGACCAAGACATCCTCCACAATCCCTTCGGGAGTCACAGTGGAGCGATCTGCTAGTTGCAGAACTGTCGAGGTCTTCCTCAAGGAACCCTGAAGATTGAGTTTGAGCATGGTATCCCTGGTCATCACATTAATGGCAGCCCCCAAATCAATCAAAGTGTGAGGTATGATGATGCCATTGATGTGGACATCTACTACAGGACTCCCAGGATCTAGATACTTTGGGCAGATGACTTGTCCTAACATAAGGTCAGACAGTTGTCCTAAGACATTGATGGTTGAAGCATCTCTCTTTCGCCTGCCTGGGTGTTTGAAACAGTTTTCCCTAACCAGTTTGTTGTATATTGGCACATCCTTGATGGCTTGGAGAAGTGGTATTTTCACACACAACTGCTTGAGCTCACCCAGAAGCTCATCCTCCTCTGGGTTGGGTTGTGTGGTGGCTGTTAGTCTCTCAGGAAAGGGTGGAATAGCCTTTGGTTCACTTTCCTGTTTATCTTCCTCATCCTCTGGGGAGGAGGGTGGCGATCTGGAAGAGTCTTGCTAGATCGAAGATTGATCTCCTAGATCTCCACAGCATAAGTAGGGCATGATGTTTCCCCAGTGTATACCTGCTGGGCCTGTCTATTGTTGGGGTTCGGGTTCGGTTGAGCAGGTATTTGAGGTTGCCTTGGAGGAGCAGGAGGTAATGGTTGAGGTTGAACTGGTGGTGGAGGCAAAATGGCAGGAGGAGTGTTGTATTGGGGCCTCCACCCCGACTGAGGTGCATTCCACTGAGGCTGTGGCTGGGCATGTGAATGATAGGAATGAGTAGTGGGTTGAGTAGGGTACTGAGGTGGGTAAGACCAGGGAGGAGGCATGGACCAAGAAGGATGAGCAGGGGGACCCCAGGAAGGCATAGGAGTCGATTGGTTGGGGTTGTAATAAGCTTGAGGTGCCCCTTGCATCCCCTGCTGGTAAGGTCTAGGTCCTTGTGGCCTCCTTTGGTTGAGGTAATAGAGAGGTTCAGTGGGAGCTTCTGTCCCTTGGTACATGGCTTTAAATCCAGGTAAGGTTGGACATTGGTTTGTGGGATGGTCCTCCTCACAAACGAAACACACTTCAACCGAATGCAATGGACATTCGTTCTTAGGGTGTCTCCTGGTACATCTAGGGCAGAAGATAGCCAAGGCTCTCTCAGCTTCTTCCTTCTTCTGCTGCATCCTGAATGTGTCCAGCTGCATGGCAATGGTCTGTCTCACCTCACTCTTAAGATCTTCCAATTGATTTGCAAACTCATGTTTGGAGAAAGGGACACCAGTTGAGAGGAGGTTTCCTCTACCTCGTTTCCGAGCTGCCCTGGAGTGGTTTCTAAACACAGTCTTGATGTCCTCATAAGGCAGTTGGTAAATGTCCCCCCCAGCTAACATGTGAAGGGTATCTAAGAGGTCTTCGGGGACTCCTCGGAGCAGGACCAACTTGAGGGATTCAGGGTCAAGTGTGCACCTGGCCCGCTTATAGCTAAGTTGGAACCTCTCCTCATAATCCTCTAAGGACTCATCATTTCCCATGGTCATCCGAAAGATTTCCCCCTTGGTTTCCTTGGACCTACAGTAGTCCCGGTACTTGGTATTGAAAGCTTGCTGCATCTGAGCCCAAGTAGTGATACTATTCCCAGGTAAGCCCATGAACCAGCGTAATGCTGCATCCTTAAGAGTGGAAGGGAAGAGTTTCAGCTTCTGCTCATCTTCAGTATAGTCATAGGTTCTACAAAGGACAGCAAACTCAAACAGGAAGGTATCAGGATCTTCAGTAGTCAGTCCATGGAAGTGAGGTAAAGCGGAGGGGCTAATGTTCTTCATTTTCATCTCTCCATTGGTCTCTCAGATGGGGAAGGCACCTTCTATTCTCTCATCTTCTCTTCTATTGTCAGCCATAGCTTCAGATGGGATGGTCTCTAATTCTTCTTCTGCTATAGGATCTTCGTATATCTCAGGAGGTTCACCTATAGGTTCTTCTGGATCACTGTCACCGAAGAAGAGAGAAGGGTGACTCAGTGATGTGGTGGGGGTGTTGGGTAAGAATTTGCCTGTTTTATCTCGATTCCTACGAGGCATGAAATGGAAAGACTTTTTTGATTGCTTTTGTTTTTTTTCTTTGGTACCTGCAAAACTGAAACAGATTGATCTACAACTAACTATCTTACTGAAATAAAGATGCAGAATTAAATTGAAAGCATGAAAGAACTAATCTACTTTGCTCAAATGAAATTGCAGGAATGGAAATGCTAGTCTACGCTTGCAGAATTGAAACACTAATCTACGCTTGCAGAAATGAAGTTGCAGAATTGAAATGCTAATCTATGAAAGCAGGAAATGCTAATCTATGAAAGCAGGAAATGCTAATCTATGAAAGCAGGAAATGTCTATGCTACTTTTGCAGAATGGAAATGAAATAAACTACTGAGCAGAAGGCAAGAGTAAGAAAATAGAAGAAAAGCAACAATTACTAATACTCTGACGCTTCCCCGGCAACGGCGCCAAAAAGATGGTGGGCTCCAGTATTGTAGCAATAATGCTACAACTCCTGGAGCTTCCTATCTCTAATTTTATCAACCCGGTAGTTCGTAACAAACTTGGAAGCGACGGTGCTGTATGCACAAGTACTAGCTCTTGTCGCAACTGTCACTTGGTCAGCTGGCACAAGTCCGCTAGGGCTCAAGCCAACTTCTATATGCTCTCAGAAGAAGCTTTCTAAATGATGGACGAAGACTATCTCAAAGGAAATTGACCTACTTTGCAATAATGAACTGAAAGCCAACAAAACAGGGAAACCCTAGTAAACCCTAATCTGACTAGTCCAATCTCTATGATGCAATGGTGGGAGTGCAAACTTCTAGAAATGATGCCATTACTTCTAGTGATATGAGATGCATGAATTTAAGCTACTTCTACTGAAAAGAACATTGTTTTTGTATTTTTGCTTAAGTGGTTGGAGTTATTATGATTTTGTTTCTTATTAGGGTTTGAGTGTGCAGGGGTAGTTCGAAGGGAAAGAAAGCTTGGGAAAGGTCAGGAGGGCTAGGAGAGGTTTTAGGGGATCCCTAACGTCATTCCACAGAAGTCCACAACGTTCAGATGCTTGGCAACCGAGGTTACAGGTTTCTACAGGATGTCTGCAGGGGATCCTACAGGAAGCTCGGGATTTCTACAGGAAGTCTGCTAACTTCTATAGGATGTTCTGTGGTTGGAGTTTTGGGTGATGGAGGAGTGGAGTAGTTGGATGGGTGGATAAGTAGGATGGAAAGGGAGCTTATGATGGCTCAGGGACAGAGATATGAGATGAGGAAAGAGTGGGTACAGTTGGTTGGTGGATAGAAGGGTGGAAGCAATGAAAAGTCCAAAAAGATGGAGCTACGTGAACAGTAGAAGTGTTGGAAGGCAAACGAGCTGAACAGAGGTTGGGTAGGTGACTTTAGGCATGGTTGAGAAGAAGAAGAAGATAACAGAGTGATGCAACACAGTGTAAAGGAAACAAATCTGCACAAAACCGAGAATTCATCAACCTATCCTAACTGTGTTATGAAATCAACGAACAACAATGTAAACTTCAGAGAAAAATCGTGCATGGAGTCGTAATGAAGAACTACTGCTCAAGATCAGAATGCATGGATGGATCTACGATTGAAATGACTGTGTTGCAGCTTGAATGAAAGTGTATGACTGCGTTTTTTTGGTGGCTGGTACGGTCTACACCCCCAATCTCTAAACAGAGATGGCAGTGAGTGCACTGTCAGCCTTTTCTTGGAGCTCTACTTAATGTTGATCCTCCTACTCTAATCTAAGCAACTAAAAGCACTTGAACCAGAAACTAATCCTACTCAATCACATAAAAGAAATCAAATCAGCAGACTGTAATTTCTAAATGCGTGTCAAAATAGAGGGATAAAGTGCTGAAAAGAAAGACAAGTAACAATACAAGGAAGAGGAGGTCTATTGCTCTCAGGTTGGGCCCTAACCTGAGAGCTATAGCTCCCTTAAAAACTCAGAATTGAATCCAAAGCTGCCTGTCTTTATTGAATAATCATGAGTCTAATAACATGCCAAAACTGGCTTACAAAGAGCAAAAACCGAGCTGTAGCTCGTGCTTAGAAATTGAAACAGTATTTCAAAAGTTCAAAAAGCTCCTATCAAATGCCACGGCCTTAATATTTATACATGATGAGGATCAAGCTGGCTTCCTCAATTAATGGAGCTCGGCTGTCCAACTAAAAGTAAACTGCTGTAGACTGTTGTTCCTGTAGAATCCGTTGGCTGCCTTTAAGCTCGGTGGGGAAAGCTGTTGGAGCTCAGAGTTAGGGTGGAGATCACGAGGGAGGTCATTAAGGCTGTAGACAACCTCCCTATAAACCTGCAATGCCACCTTTGTTGTCTCCTTGTCTCCTTCTGCGTGGTCTTTGCTCCCTTTAATGCCAAAAAACCTGAAATCATCATGTATTAGCCACATAGATATAATGCCTGCCCTTCTTCCTACAAATAACACGAATATACCAAGAAATGAATGCATAAGTGATAAAAGATGAAGGGTTGAGCAAGGTAAGTAGGCCAAATGAGCCCAATTTGTTACCAAAAATTGGGGCTCATCAGTATATATGACCAAAGACCCTAGATTAAGTTTTCATAGAGGAATAGTTGTAGAAATATTGAATACTTTTCTAGAAACTAAGCTTTCAGTCATTCCAAGGAAGCATAATATGCAGGCTCATAGTTTAGCAATGTTTGCCAGCAATTGTAAGTTACCATTCCAACCTAACCATCAGTACACTGCTGAGGTTAGGCACAGACCTGCTATCCCAGATAACTTTAAAAACTGTCAAGTATTCACTAACGACCAACAAATAAATAGTTTTTTAACTTTAGAGGAGGAATTCATAAATAGTAATATAGATACTGACATAACATTAGATCTTGATTTTACAGATAAAATAAAAATTAACAAATTTGAAGATGAAGAGATAAATAGATTCCATCCCACAAAGTTTACAAAATCAGATATTCAAAACCTAAAGCAAGTTGAAATTAAAGAGATAATTAACGAAGATTCTGAAATCATTAATCTCAAAGACAACTTTTTGCCCAAAGGATTAACCCCTTTGGAAGACTTCTTTGATTCAAATGATGTCCCTAGAAAACCAAAGATGGAACCCTTAAAATCTGATATAGAAGAGTGCAACATAGGGACTGAGGAAAATCCTAAATTGATAAAACTTTCAAAGTCATTACCTCCTACTGAAAAAGTGAAATACATAGAACTGCTAAGGGAATTCCAAGATGTCTTTGCTTGGAGTTATGAGAACCTCAAGTCCTATGACACCAATGTAGTACAACACACTATCCCCATAAAAGAAAACCAGAAACCTTTTAGACAAAAGCTTAGGAGGATTAATCCTATTCTATTTCCTTCTATTGAAAAGGAAATCAGAAGAATGTATGAAGCCAAGATAATAGCACCAATTAGATTCTCTGATTGGGTTTCAAATTTGGTGCCCACAAGGAAAGAAACCGGTGAGATTAGATTGTGTGTTGATCTCAGCAATCTCAATAAAGTTTCACTTAAAGACAATTACCCTCTCCCTAAAATGGATCATATATTACAAAGGGTAGTAGGGTCAACCAAGATCTCATTATTGGATGGATTTTCTGGTTACAATCAGATTTTAGTTCACCCAGATGACCAGGCAAAAACGACATTCACTACTCCTTGGGGCACATTCATGTCTGTGAAGATGCCTTTTGGATTAAAGAATGCAGGGGCCACCTTTCAAAGATCTATGGACATAGCTTTTACTAAGGAGATTCATGACTTCCTAGTAATATACTTAGATGATATCACTATATTCTCAAAATCTGATAAACAACACTTAGATCATCTAAGACAGGTTTTCATCGAATGTAGGAAGTACATAATTTCTTTGAATCCTAAAAAATCTTTATTTCAGTTAGAAGAGGGTAAATTGTTAGGCCACATAATCTCCAAAGATGGTATCTGAATAGACCATGCAAGAATTGAAGCCATCTTACTAATACAACATCCTAGGAGCATTAGGAAATTACAAGCCTTGTTAGGAAAAATAAACTTTCTTAGGAGATTTATTTCTAATTTAGAAGAATTAATTAGATCACTGAATAACATGTTGAAGAAAGATTCGGCGATAAAATGGATAGTTGAGGCTAATAAATCCTTTGAAGATAGTAAACTAGCCTTAACAAAAACACTAGTTTTGATCAATCCAAAGTTTGATAGGGATTTCATTATATTCTCTTTTGCCTTAGAACACACAATAGCTGCAGTCCTACTACAGAAGAATGATGAGGGTTATGAACAACCTATTGCCTTTTTTAGCAAAGCCCTGAGAGATGCCTCTTTAAAATACAATATAATGGAAAAGCAAGCTTTTTCTTTGGTCAAAGCTATCAAAGATTTTAGAGTTTACATTTTATATTCTCATATAATAGCCTATGTCCCCAATGCAATAGTCAAGGATATCCTAACACAATATGGTCCAGATGGAAAGAGAGGGAAATGGATTGCTACTAGATTAGAATATGACCTAGAAATCAAGCCAACCAAGTTAATCAAAGTCCAAGGTTTAGCTAAGATCATGGCTGAATTGAACTGTTAGGACTTAGAAATAAATTGTATTGCAGAAATGGATAATGGAGAGGAAATGGTGACTCCACCAATCAGCCACGCCTTTATTGAATCACCATGGTATGCTGACATCATATATGTTTTACAGAATTTACAAGCTCCTACTGAATTATCCAGGACCAAAAGCAGGTTTTAAAAAATGAAATCTTTAAAATTTTGCATACTTGACAATGCTTTGTTTTGGAGGAATCATGAAGGTATCATTCTTAACTATTTATTGAAAGAAGAATCTGACAAGGTGTTACAAGAGTTTCATGCAGGTGACTGTGGAGGACATCTTTACTGGAAAAGCACTGCTGACAAGATTCTTAGAGTCGGTTTCTATTGGCCCACGTTGTTTTCTGATGTGAAGAAATTTGTAACCCCATGTCATAAATGCCAAATTTTTGAAGGAAAGAAAAGGTTTTACTCCTGCTTCTAAAACCAATATCTGCTAAAGCACCTTTTCAACAATGGGGTCTTGACTTCGTTGGTGAAATCCACCCACCTTCCTCTGCTCAACACAAATGGATTCTCACTGCTACAGATTACTTTACCAAATGGATAGAAGCCATACCATCAAGGCAAGCCACTGACATTGTTATAATAACCTTCCTTGAATCCAACATCCTATCTAGATTTGGGTGCCCAACCAAAATCATCACTAATAATGTAGCAGCCTTCAAATCTAAGAGAATGATTGATTTATGTAACAAGTACCATATAACTTTGGGCCATTCCACAACTTATTACCCCTAAGGAAATGGAATAGCAGATTCCTCAAATAAAATTCTGGTGAACATCATCAAAAAGATGTTAGAAGACAACAAGAAAACATGGAACAAGAAGCTAGTGAATGCCTTATGGGCAGACAAGCTAACCACAAAGAAATCCAATGGTACTAGTACTTATCAATTAGTTTATGGAATGGAAGTTGTTTTCCCATCTTCCTTGGGAACACCAGTGATGAAGTTGCTCCAAGAGTTGCAGGTTGAACCAAATAACATACAAAGGAGAATCAACCAAACTATTCACTTGCAGCAGACCATGGAAGAAGTGTACATTAGTTCTCAAGTTGTGCAGGAAAGGATCAAGAAAGCTTTTGATAAAAGGACTAAGGCAGGATATTTTTACCTAGGGGACAAAGTTTTGAAATGGGACTCAAGAAGAGAGGGTAAAGGTAAATATGGGAAATTTGATTTTCTATGGAAAGGCCCATATATCATCTATGCATTCAGAGGTAATAATGCTTTCTTCCTTAGAGAAATGGATGGCACAGAAGCAGAAGGAGGACAAATTAATGGTCGAATTCTTAAACACTACATTGAACCTAGTTAGTGATTCCACTAATCATTTGTACATATTCTGTTTTTCAAAGTCTAGAATTTATTGGATAGTGATTCTTTGGAGTTGAAGCCCGATGAGAAGGCCCTAAGATTCAAAGGTTTTACTGTCATAAATAGAAATAATGTGGAAAAGTGAAAGCGAAAAGTTGCAGGAGAACACCACAGTAATTCAGAAGGCCATTGATCTACAAGATCTTGACATTTCACCAGGAAATACCATCCCCAAGTGGAGCCACTGTTAGGTTCCTATACCAATAGGAGTCATAATTTTTGAATGACTGAGATTAAACCTGTAATATGTACATACCTTTGCTTTTTGCAAATGTTTTTCATATTCAAAAAATTAAGAAATGTAAAGAGGGTATGTCCTAAAATAAAAATCAAAGGAAAAAAAGAATAAAAAGGTTAAAAAAAATGAAAAATACGAACCCCAAGAAAAGAAAGGACCATGAAAATGTGCTAGTCAAAATGCCACTACAATTTACTTTTTATATAGAATAAATGATTGTGTGCAATTTCTTACCTATGCCACAATCCATGGTAGTCAAAATGTTTAAACTTGGCTATTTCATGTTTCAATTTCATGTTTATAGATAGAAAATAAAAATCTGAACAAACAGTGTAATCTTGGCAGATAAGTAGATTAGGTAGAGTAAATAAAAAGGAGCTCAACTATTTAATCTGAGCCCTTGGATGTAATAAGGTTAGATTTAGTTAGATTGCCATTTTAAAGAAAAGGAAAATGTTTGATAAGGGTTTGCTAGCTTAAATGCACCCTAATAAAGAGAAGTAAAAAAAGGTAGGATGAATAGATGGGTAAGTAGAAGAAAGGTTGCATAATTGTGATGATTGTTAGACAAAAGCATATTTATCATCCTCATCATGAAATTTCTAAGTATGAATGAGAAATTGGACTGGCATAAAATTTGCAAAGTCAAATTAATTAATTTCCCCTCACTCATTTCACCCTTTACTTAACTAATTTCCCACAATAAGTCTGAAGTACCCAAAATCTTAAGTCAATGGGGCTTAGAGCATTTCTCTGACTTCTTGAGGGACCGGACCCTCGGCCCAATGACTTATAGATCTTAAGCACTAAAATCCCCTCATAAACATTCGCCCCCTTTAGTTCATTCATTTTCCCCTAATAGATCCCTTTTCCTAAGGTTAAAACTCTATTTTCATAAGGAAAAGCAATCACCCCCATGAATACACCCTTTTTATGAAAACCCACAAAAATACACTTAGCCTAAGTTATAATGTTTGTATGTAAAAAGCGAATGAATTACAAAAACACATTATGCTTAGTGCAATCCATTTTCCACCTTTTTCATATTAACTTCTAATTTTATTTGTATTTACTAATTCTCGAAAAAAAAACCCCTTTTTCTATATATTTTATTAAATCCCTTTAATATTAATATCCCTACCCAGAAGTTTGAAATATAAGATTTATATTATCCAAACACCACAAATGACATAATTAATCTATCTGCGATTAATTGAAGTCAAACCATCCACCAATCATATCCCACCTGATATTTTAATCCCCACCATAACCCCTCATTAAGCTAAAACCGCCACGTTTAAATGCCCGTCGGGGCCCTCCATTACTTCCCGTGCAACTCCCACTCCCGACCACCACACGATCTCCCCCCTCCCCATCCTATAGCCCATGTTGATTTCGGAAGGGCCCGAAATCCGAACAATACCCGCCCGAAATGGGTTGTCTTCCATTGGGCCTCCGAAACGACGTGGTTCATGATGAATGGAATCGGGCGGCCTCCCCCCAAAACTGCCGAGCGCCCAAAGGCTGTACGAAGTAAACCACTTACCACTAGCCTGCTAACCTCCAAAACAGTCATTGTTCATCCTTCTACGCGACAAGCAACCACTGTTCACCCGTACCTGCCAAATTGACTTTTCACGCATAAATCCAAAAAGCCCCAAATCATTGTTTTTATCATTTTCAACTGTAATTTTCCATGCATGCGCCTGTGAATGTTGAAAGAATCAGCCCACGTACACTTGCACTCTGAAGATGCCAAAATCTCCCAGTTTGCCTTCTAGGCTGATTGAAGCCTTTTCTACCATTCAGAATTTCCAGTTACCCGGTTCAGACCCAGTTTACTCTGAATTCTAGGTATTTAAGCTAGAATCCATTGAAAGCCCCATAAATTTCCAAAACAGAATCTAATTTTTCTTAATTGAAATTAAAGAGAACTTTAGTAACATGAAACCCACCTATAATTGAACCCCCATTACCTCAAAAAATGAAAAATTATCATCCCCATTCTTAAATCCATAAGAACTAAGAATGGCTGCCCCTATTGCCATGGATGTCAGGCCAATTACTGCTCCTCAGCTAGACCTGGACCACCTTCCCTTTGCTGATAAAAATTTCCAAATCAAGGACACCTCTCTCCATGAATTCCCTCTAAAATTATGCTATCGATACAGAGATCAATACCTAAACCAAGCTGATAAAATAGGTCTTTGGGAGTCTAATTTGCCCAAGTACCAATTCCCTGAGGTGCACATCTTTCCAAAGATTGTCCATTATTGCCATGCAAAATACATCCCCAGTCAAAGAGCAGTGATGTCCCCTGAGCAAACCATACTTTTCACCATCACTGCCGAGTCAATCAATGAAATACTGCAACTACAATGAGGGCAGAACTTAACCCCTATTTCAATTGGAGACCTACTAGACAAATTTCCCAAGATTACAACCGCCAAGCTCGCTGAAATGTTCCAAACTTTTATTGTAGAGGAAATACATAGCCCACAAGATCCTCCCCCATATATATACCATATTTTCTCAGTTTGGCCAAGACATTGTGTCAATGATATCTAGTGTCTTAGGCTATACAACCAATGAGTACATAGATGAAATCATCTTAGCCTTCATGTCCATTTTTACTCCAGGATAGACCCCCGTTGTCTTGTATGATTATGCCATGTACATAGCTGATATGCATGAACAATTTCTGAGAATGAGTAATGAAAGAGTATTTAAATATTCCTCAGTTTTGTACCACCTTTTCTTATATTACCAAGCTGTCAAGTTCCCCTTCACTCTCCAAAAGCTTGATACCAAAGGTCATCCTATGTCAGTAATCTTTTGGACTCCTTCGATACATAAGTATGATTCCCCATATCTATACACAAACTTCAAAGATCTCTTTGTACATCCTGTAGTGACCATGCTGCTAGGAAGTCCTCCTCCAAGAATCAGTTCAGATATCAAGAGGATCTTGCAACTGTCAAAACAACACAAAGTGGGAGATTGGTACTTGTACCAAAATCACACAGAAATTAGGATCTATCGCTGTGAGTTGGCCCCATATAAACTGCCCAGATATCTCCCAATGAGGTTATTTGCTCTGGAATACTATAGGAATATAATCAACTTAGATGAGGTGCATTTTGTTAAGGCCAAAAAGAAGGCCCAACTCAGAATCAAAGATCAACTAGGCCCCTTTGTATGTAATAGTCGAGAAGATGGAAGAGAAGCAGAAGAAATCCTTCAGAGACTTAAACTAAAACAAAGCTTCATGTGGAGATATGACCCCTGTGACTTTATCTGCCACGGAAGATAGAAAAACAAGATGGCTCCCTACATTCACCACCGAATCCCTAAGATAGAGAAGTATGCAAATTAATTGGAATGGGTGGAGAATACTTTAATAGATAGGGATAGCACTGAAGTTGCAGTTGAAAACACTCTAATTGATTTGGAGAAAAGGCTTGATGAGGGTTCTTCCTGCAAGTGCCAGGAGAATCTCAAGTCCAAGGAGAGTCTCAAATCCAAGAAGAATCACAGGCACAGGGAGAATCTCAGGCACCAAGTGAATCACATATAGAAGAAGAATCCCAGGTGCAAGAAGAGTCAGAACAGCCAGGCCTACCAGAGGAATTAAATCAAACAGGTATACAAGAGCCTATCATGAGTACTCCTCCTACCTTGTAAACTCCTCTAAATAAGGAGAAAAGCCTCAAAAGGAACAAGGAAGAGGCCACTACATCAGGAAGAGAAACCACACAAACATATGCAGAGACCAGCCTAGTCAAAAGGCAGAGGTTAAATCCTGTTTCAGAACAGGAATTCACATAAGAAACTATTGGGGCCACCAGCACAGAAAGAGAAAGAAGCGGGCCTTCCAATCCCTCTAGGGGCACACTAGAACCTTCCACATCAAATACTTAGATGTTGGAGAGGCAACAGAGTCTTGAAGTGTCCTCCTTTAGGATTCCAGCTGACGGGGATCAAGACATCAGAGAAAGGTACAAGGATAGAAATGTGAGGAATGAGAGGCTAAAAGCCCAGACTTATGCACAGTACCTAAAGATGGCACCTACAAACTAGAGAAGGCTTATGTCAGCCTATGATGTTAAAGAAGGCAAGATGCAAAAGACATTTGTGAAACCTACCACTCAGCAACCAAGAATAGTAGTTGACTTCCAAACTACTTGTAAGACGAAACGAGCTTGGCTCACTTATCAGTTACGGAATCGAGTGGCATCTTATATGGGTGAATCATGTGCCATATCATTTTATCCACGTTAGCATTAAATGATTTCTACTAACCACCCAGGCAGAAAAATGGACCTCAAGGGTCCAACTCAGACTGCAGTGGGCCCGCCTAGGTCAAACGAGAGTAAGGAGAAGGTGGAAGTCGATTTCTGGGGTCCCATGAGTGGTGACAATCCAACATTAGTCGTTTTCAACTTGTAGCATTTGTTTGACACGTTAACGAGCTGAAATGCAAGACATTTAATTTGTTTAAATAACTAATGCTTGCAAGTGGCATAGGCATTTAACTTCATTGTCATCATTGTGTAACACTTTTATGGTGAAGAAATGTGTGCAAAGCCTTTAAGTAAATTCGTTTGAACTTCGAACATAAAGCACGTGGAAGTGAAAAAAAAAAGCTAATTGAATGCTAAATTATTTACCTACTTAAATAAATAAGTGATAATTTTATTTTCAAATTTAAATAACTTATAAATTTTGAATCCATAAGTGAATATTTAATTAGAATGATTACTTTTTGAAAGATATAATATTGGATAGTTACAAAGTGCTTTGTTAGGATATTATGTGGTGTAAAGGTTTTTTGTTGAAAATCTTGTGCTCAAAATTCTAACTATGCTAGGGGCTAGACCAAAGGGCTTAGATCAGATGTGAGAGGGTGTTCTATTGAAGTACTCCTTGGTGTAAAGATGTGAGAGGGTGTTCTATTAAGGTACTCCTTGGTGTAAAGGTAACCAGTTGAGAACATGATGGGTAAAAATCCTGCAATGCTAAGTGCTAGTGTGGTTGGCATCGGTGATCAAATTTGAATAGTTGGTTTTAATTTCAATTAGAAGGTTATATATCCATACAACCCTTCCACAATGACAAGTTTAAAATTAAATTACATTTCAATTAACAATATTATCTTTACATTTCATTTTCAATCAAAATTAAAGGCACAAAAATTCCTAACACACATATGTATCACATCTACAAATACATAATCATTCTATATGTTATATTTTTATTGCTTTTGACTACCCTATTGAAAGAGATAAATTAAATGTTCATATTCAGTTGAGTATGGCACACATAGAAAGCATTGACTCTTTCACTAGTCATTATCATAACACTTTATTTTGGTCCTAGACTTTGAGTTGTCATAGTGGTAAGCATCCTCATCTAGAAATACACCACAACCACACAAACTAGCCATTGCATGAGGTTAAAACATAATAAATTTGAAAAAAAAATTGAAAGTTGCCAAAACATGAAGTAGCTTCGGACCTACTTTTAAAATTGTAAGTGTAAACATAAAATAGCTCCATACCTACTTTAAGAAAATTGAAAATTGTGTCAAAAGGTATTGAAGCAATCACTTAGGTATATATAGTTTATTTTAATTCAAATTATTATCCACTTTTAAGGATCCTTATTATAAAGATCATTATTGTTCTTATCTTTTGAACAGTCACTTAAATCTATTGAATAACATAACAAGGATTTCCACCCTATGGCCATTTTGAGCCCAAACATTAAGGTGATTACACTCTTGTGCTTTGAATTTCATCTCAGTAATGTGTTGCGAAATTTTTTAGATGCGTCCATTGTGCTTTACTCTTTTTCTTTCTAATTCTCTCATTGCACTAAACTCCTTTTTATTTAAAATGCCCTCTTCTTTTTCTAATGCTCTACTTGCACTATACTTTTTTTATTTAAAATGCTTTCGTTATTATTAACTTATCTACATAAAATGATATTTCCTTGCAACATATCATTTGTGAAAATCAAATTAGAGTGGAGCATAACAAAATTCCACTTTAACCACCGGAACCATTTTGTTTGTAAAAATACTCCAAATCCAAATAAAAAACAACTCACCACTGTCCACATAATATTCCACCTAATTCAAAAATATATACTACCTAATTCAATTGAAATGTATACTAACAAACTATCTTTCGAAATTTTTTTCATAGAATTAATCTAAATAATGTGCTAGTTAATTTCACTTGAAAACACTTTTTTAATTTGAAAATTCAAAAATATATACTACCTAATTCAATTGAAATGTATACTAACAAACTATCTTTCGAAATTTTTTTCATAGAATTAATCTAAATAATGTGCTAGTTAATTTCACTTGAAAACACTTTTTTAATTTGAAATGCTTTCATCGCATCTGCTAATATATGAAACTAATGGGATTAACAACATTTTTAACTAAATGATTTTATGAGCCAAAATGTTAAAAAAGCTTCATTGTGCACACATATTGCACCTAAATCCATTAAGGAATATAAAATCGGGGAAAAACTTAAACCTAAATCAATTGAGCAATATAAAGCTAAAGAAAGCTTCTAAAAAAGAAAAAAGGAAGCGGGTTTTTTCAAATGCAGAGTAAGGAACCATATTATTCATTTCCTGACCATCGGAACACATGTCATGACTTTTGTCTTGAAAATTTCTCAATATAAATCTTTCCTAACCTTTTTACCCTTTGGAATGTGCCCATGAATCAAATTTTAGATCCGTTAATAACATGTTTGTTCATCTGGTCATAACTAGATTTTGTCTCTCACTAATCCCTATCTATTTTTTAATAGTATATTTCTTATTGTGCAGAGAACCTGCATTTAATTCCCAGATTATACATTCGGTTCTCATGAATTCTGATGTCATTAGTTTCATTTTCTAGGAAAAAAAACAAAGATTAAAACCCATTTCCAACCCAGGAATCTCATGAACAAGTGACTCATTCCACTCCACTTTGGAAGGTTGAGATCTTCAAATCAGTGGAGGAGTGGGTAGTAAAAAATATATTGATCGATTTAAAGCCTGTTCACCAAGTCTTGGAATCCATAATACCTTTTTCCTTATCCTTCTTCTATGTTGAAGTCGTCCCATGAATTTCCAGATGACTATTTACTTACTCTATTTGGAAACATGACTATAGAGGACACATTGTCTACTTACCAAACTTAACTTAACACATACAATGGTGTAAGAGATGAGACTGGTGCGACTCCCACTTTGTTGGCAACAGGGAAATATATGTAGACAGCTGAGGAGAATAGACATGGTGATCTTCATAATATCTTTGCTTGTCTGGTCGAGTAGACATGAGACAGATTGAAAAATACATATAGTGTCTTATTGAGTTTGGAATGGTACAAACTCTTAACATTACCAGCATTTTTCAAAATATTTTACTAACGTTACAAGAATTTTTCAAAATATTTTATTATGTTTACGATTGTTGCAACAAGATGTGCGGTTCCACTCTATTCGTTTACTTAGACATATTGCATGTTGAAGCTTTCTATGAGGATATTTTAGTTTTTGAATGAAAAAACTATGACTTTAATCTTTTTGAATGTTTAGTATCGAGACAGAGAAAATAGTCGCCATCTTGGATTCTTATACACTTCCTTCCAGGAAAGAGCATCATTCATTTACTTTGATTTGGGGTAATTCAAGGAGTGACAGGAACTCTCAATCTAAGTTTTCAATTTATGTCATAATACACTCAACACAGACTATTTTTAAAACATTAAAGAAGTCGCGTGTCCATCTCTATTATCCAGAGACCAATTTCAGCATATAGGGCTTTCAGCAGAATACCTTATCAACATCCAATTTGGGTTCTCTCCAATGGATGCTTGATATTTCAAATTCGAGCAAGATGCAATACCAAAGCTTTAGGAGTCAGGAGGACGGCACAAGTTACACTGCTACATAATACAACCCTCCTCTAGTTCTGCCCTTTATAGCTGCAGAGATGTAATGGTGTCCAGTGTGCTATCAATGCAGTTCAACCTCCATTAAAATTTACACTTTATTTATTGCCTCCAGGCTCCATTACAGTTGAGAGTCACAACTACTGCAATCAATCCCAGCTTTTACGTCACAACCACTTGAACATCCAATTATCCGAAAATATTTGGATATCAAATCTAGCTTAGTGTTCCAATGACAAGATGGGAAATAAAGTGTTTTCTTGTTTGAAACATCTGATTATGGGGCTTGGCCTTCCATCTGATGTTGCTTTCTTGTCGTAAATGAAATAAGAAATCCGGTTTTTCAATTTTGAAAATAGTATATCTCCGAAAACCCCTGGATAAAGGAGGGAACAATAACATATTGGCATTTAGTGGCACCCTATTTATCCCTTCATACTTCGCTAAACCATCCCCAAAATTGTTTAAAAACCCTCGAGGGTTTCAAGCTTAATGTCCACAATGCTACAATGGGCTTGTTTTGATGAAACTAGTGAGTCTGTTATAACCTCATATCTGCCAATCACATTCAAAATACCTATTGATTCTCAATCAATGGAATGGAATGGTGAGTCTAGAATCACTTTGTATATGCCCGTCATATTCCGGATGTCTACATGCTTATCATGGTTAGACGACTTAATTGTCCCATTCTCAGAATCAGATGGTGCAGGGTCTTTGTATATCTACTTAATAATATGTAGTAAATGCTTCTGTGTTTTCAGCTATTACTTAATTTATAGACCTAACCCTGCCGAATTGAAATGATGGCTGCGTACTTCGGAGTTTTAGCAAGTTGCAACCAGGTGGCACCATGGCAGGGTCCAACCATCCAAGATATCCATAATCCGACAATTTATCAGGCAGGTTGCAGCTCTTCATAGGACACTTTATTAAATTATTTGAATTAAAAAAACAATAGAAACAAAATTTAACTTTTTTTTGAAGCGTAATTTTATCTTAGCACTTCTGGGACGTGCTAGCGCCCTCTCGACGAGCTGTGAAGGGTTCAACTTTGAACCATGATTGGGATTGAATTTGATACCCAAATAATTCGACAGCTTAGATACCCATATTAAGTGTATCAATCATGTCAAGAC
Organism: Pinus tabuliformis; assembly: GCA_031772625.1. Taxonomy (NCBI): domain Eukaryota; kingdom Viridiplantae; phylum Streptophyta; class Pinopsida; order Pinales; family Pinaceae; genus Pinus; species Pinus tabuliformis. The sequence continues at coordinate 1,715,993,492 of CM062819.1, read as the reverse complement.
TCACAAAATTTATGAAAAAAAAAACTTAATATTTATGTTTCAATTATACATACTTTAAACGACACATTTAGAAAGATATATAACAATTTACCTTTTCTAAAATTATTTTAAAAACAAGTTTCTTAAATAAAATTCCCAAAAGTAAATTTTGTAATTTTTAAATATTTTATTTTTTATGTTATAAATAAAATCTGTTTTTTAATCTATGAATACTTCATAATCTATGAATACTTCATAAGTACATATTAAAATCCTTATTAACGTAAATTCAATTATACATGCTTTAAACAACATATTTAAAAAGCTATATGGCAATTTACCTCTTCTAAAATTACTCCAAAGACAAGTTTCTTAAGATTTTTTCCCAAGACTAAACTTCATAATTTTTATTTTTTAAATTTTTCTCTTTCATAAATAAATTTTATTTTTTAATTTATCAATACTTCATAGTTAATATTAAAATCCTTAATAAAATTAATAATACAAAAGAAAACAAATATAACCTTACTTGAACCGCGATTTTTATATCATGCAATGTCCTATTAATTTAGAGTAATGATATATTTTTATATCTTTGACCATCTTTCTATTATCAATCGTCAATAGAGACATGTTTCTTTGCACTGAATTCTTTATTTAGGAAGTCATTCTAATTAATTTTATTTTTTATTTTATTTTTAATATTTATTAAATAAATTTAGTTTTTTTATATTAATATATTTGGTTGTTTGTTGTTCTAAGTGAAGATTGGGATGTTTTATTTAAATCTAAGATCCTATTATTTAAAGAGTAACTCAAACCACTTAACTAATGGTTCAAATCACTCAACTAATGTATAATTTAACGAGACTTTGATTGAATGAAGAGTGTTGGGTGCTTTAGAATGGAGAGCTTCTAGATTTTATCTCATATTTTGTCTCTCCTTGATTTTAACATGGTATCTGAGCTAGATCGACTTGCGTGTTGAGGAAAGTTGACTGGAGTTGTGAAGAGCAGACTGTGGTATGTTTTGATTCAATGAGGAGAGTGCGGATCATGAGGAAAGTTGTTCGATACCGAAAGCGATGTGTGTATTCGTTCATCGTTAGAGTTGTTGGAAAGCGTGAGCCACTGCCTAAGATTTTAAATAGGGTTAGCTTATTAGTGGAGGTTCGTGGCTCTCTTGTTCGGTTCCCTTTGTTTCTAGTGAACGTGTGTGGTTTATTTGAGCTAGTGTGTTACAATAGTATCGTTGAAGAAGATTGAAGATTGTTGAGTGTGAAGGAGCACCCAAGTCAACTGGGAGTGGATTTGTTACATTGTCAAGTTTAGCCTTTCAAGAGTTTTGGATAAGGCATTCTAGGTCGTCGACGCTGCCACTACTGTTATTGTATGCCATATCGTGATCCGAGATCTAGGAGTTGCTGCGTGTCATCATTGGAGCTGGTCTTCATCAGTATTTTGCTTGCGGACCTGTATTTGGACGAAAGCTCGTTGTGAGTTTTTTTTGTTGGTGCAACTTTGAAAACGTGGAGCGTTGATCTGAGGAGGCACAACGTTAGCCCAAGGAGAGTGGCAAATCTGGGTCGATCGGTGGCCCTGTGAACGTTGATTACTCGAGGAGAGTGGCAGATCTGGGATCGGTGATGAGGTAGCCCATGCCTCTTCTGATTGCGGGAAGTTGAGATTGCCCGTGGTGTGGCAAATTCAGCGTGAACCCTTTCAGCAGTGGATCAGCGTGAGCATTTCTCAGTGAGGATCGTTTGAGCAGTGGCTATTTGCACTTTGGGTGAGCATTTCTCTTTGTGAGTGGCATCGTTTGCCATGGTAGCATCCCCGCCGTAGTGGTGAACTGTGGCCTAAGCTTGGTTGAATTGTGGTCCCCCGCCATGGGCCATGGTGGTGAAGTGGCTTGTTAAAGTGGCTTCTGTGCATAGCTTCAATCTCTGGAAAAGACTGGGCAAAGGGAAGCATGAGCAAGGTGGTGAGCGTGAATTCGAAGGGGCGCCGAGTAGATTGACTGTCGAAGTGGTGTCGGGTGAATTCATGGTTGTGTGGATTGATTTAAACCCTGTTGAATCTAGTGAATTTATGGCCGAAGGTCGATCTGCTGTGAGCGTGGAGCAGCGGTCGTTTTTTTCTCTCTCGGCACTGGTGTGGTTGGTATTTGCCTGTTTGTATTTCCTTGATTTTAACAGTGTTGTGTGGGGCCACGGTGAACCAGGTCAACTATTTTGTTGTGAAAGAGGCGAGGAGTTGTACTACAGAAGGTTAGTCGTTGGAGTTGTGAGGCAGTTTTATTTGCGTAGAATTGTAGTCGCATGAGATGTGTGTGGAGTCTCGGAAAGAAATTTGGAGTGAAATAAGTGGTCTTATCAATATGTTTGTATTTTTAGACGTCCCTGATATGGATCTTTTTTATGATGTCCCTTTTTTATGATGTCTTTTTCCTGCGGCTATTGGGAGGCATTTTTGGCTTGGGTAGTATTTTTGAGTCAAACAAATTCTACAACAAACAATATGGTTTTATTAATGACCAAAAGTATCATGAGTCACAATCTGATCAACAAGTTTTTGCAATTGAAGAGGATTGTGCAATTGAAGAGCTACCAGTGGTTCACGAAGGAGGGTGTAAACACTTGAATCATGAACCTATTGTTCAAGATCTAGATGATGACGAGGGAAACACAGAACTAAGAACACAATAGAGACAGAAAGGAAACAAAGGTGCCTTCAATGTAACTAACAATTCTTATCAAAGCCAATCATCATCTCAAGCTTTTCCATCTCAAAGCTCCAAAGTAATCTATAGGGGACAAAATAAATCATATTATACATCCTTAATAATAAGGAGAATGGACTTTAATGAGGTGATCCACAAGGAGCACATGGAATCTGATAAAACAGTGTGTGGGTGGAAATATTCTCATACTCGATAATTGACACTAGAAGTATTTCTTCAAGTAAGCTTGCACTTTGTGGAGCTTTATCTATCACCAATGATCAAGACAAACCGCATCAAGTGGCCTATGTTAAGCCAAGAAAGGAAAAACACGACTTTAGGTGAATTTCTCCATTAAGGGAGAGAGTTAGATGAATGGAGAAATCTAGACTTTTCTATGTTAATGTATTTGGTTGTCTGTTGTTATAGGTGAGGATTGTGATCCTCTATTTAGATCTAAGATCCTATTATTTAGGGAGTGGTTCAAACCACCCAACTAATGCATGATTTTATATGTACAAGACTTTGATTAAATGAAGGGTGTTGAGTGCTTTGGCATTCTCAAGGTGACTCATCTAGAGAGCCTCTTGATTTCATTTCATATTCTGTCTCTCAATTTTAACATTATTTGGTTCAAATTTTTTTATCTGGTACAAAATTTGAAAATTTTGATTTTTATGATAACACATTTCTTTTATTTTAAACATATTAATAAAATGTCTTAACAATAAAAAGATTTTTATTTTCAATTACCTTATATATTCTACATATAGTCGACATTGAATTATGTTATTCTACATGAACATTGAATTATATTATTTATGCCCACATTATATATATTAAAGACTTCATTTATTTTAATAACACATGTCTTTTATTTTAAACACATCAATAAAATATTTTCATTTTTTTATATATTCTATATATAATTAAAATTAAAATATATTTTCCAACGCGAGTATTGACCTATATTATTTATATTCACATTAACTATATATATATTTATTTAAATATACATTTCTTTCTTTAATATATATATAATATTTAATAGTGTTATTAATATTTTTTTAAATATAATATTTTTTTTACAAATTATCTATCACATTATTAAATATAATTAATATCAAAATTATTAAAAAAAAATTAGTTTAATTTTAAATAAAATTACATTTTTATCCTTTTTGGAATGAATATGATTATTTACATAATTTTGATTTTCAATAAGGTTTAGATCTATGTGATGAAGATTTATGTGATGAAATATTTTTTTGTTTTCTTTTGTTTTTATGGGTATGTTGACGCTTAGTTTTATATTGGTTTTTGTTTATTATATTTTTTTAATGATCTTGTAGCGAAGGTAATGAAACATTATCATTTCTTAATGTTCTAATAATTTATGGAGAATTCGTGAGAGAAAGGTATAAGGTGTGTAAGGTGCATAGGTTGTATTTTAAGATATATAGTGTACGTTATGGTATAAAAAATAATTTTCAAATTATATTTATATTTGAGTAAGTGTATTAAGAGTGAGTTATGGTGGATGATGATGATGATATAGGGGAAGAGAAAGGGTAGATATGAAATTTTAGTGGAAGAATGGTTCATGGATTATGTATGAGAAAAAGGTTTGTAGACCAACTAATACAGTGGTTGGGAACCCATGTATTTTGGTGGATCTTTACATTTTTACATAGAACGCAACAATGTTTACATTTTGTAGGTAAAATGTGTAAAATGAAAGCGATAAAAAATGAAGATAGAAAACTAAAAATGATACCTTTGTAATCATGTAGATTAGTTATAGTCTTCATAGGAATTAGAGATTAGAAGTATGAGAGATATTAGAGATGAAGTCTTCGTGGATGTGAAGATAATTATGGGAATTGTTTGAAAAAACGTCCAATTATCATGTATATTCAATATGATCACCTATTCTTATACAAAAATTACCCTTTGTAGTATAGTGATAGAAATAAAAATGTTTTATAAAATATAATATCCCTTTTGAGATATTTATAGAATATATATTCTTGATATCTTTTGTTTTGCATAATATAATGTAATGTAATGTAGATATATATAAACAACTCTAGTTTCATGGGCCTTTGTTATTTGCAGATATAAGAATTGCATATAGAAGAGAATTAAACAAATGATAGATGTGTTTCATTGGAAACTAAATACCTCCTACACATGTTGAGGCGTGTTCTCTTTTAGTAGATTATATTATCATACTCCATTGTATTCCATCCAAGCTATGGTCTAATTAAATTTGCATAAGTCACACACAAAAAAATGATTTATACAAAAATAATAATATAATATAAATGCAAGAAGTTATGTCTTCGGATAGTTTATCTATCTTGGACATATAATTTTTTAATTACTTAAATATCTCAATCACACGCCAATCCACCATGCTAAGTAGGTGGAGAGGATCTCTCAACCAACTATGCCTTACCAAACACCTAAACATTAGGGAAAGACTCCTATAGATGGAAAACATCAGAAGTAAGAAAAGTAGGAATTATATTTCCAACTCGTTTTTATCTCAATCAAAAAAGCCTATATGTGGTCTTGGTGTTCACAAACATGACAAAAAATATGCCAACGTCCACAGAAAGGAACATCAATCCATCGGAATACATGGGTGGCTAACCGCTGGAACTGCCAGTCTACTATGATCTTATTCATGTACATGGTTCAGTCAACCATTATATTTGCATACATGGACTTGTCCCTGTAAGTCCCCCTCCATCGTTATCATTTCAAAAGTTCAGTCAACCATTATATTTGCATACATGGACTTGTCCCTGTAAGTCCCCCTCCATGGCTATCATTTCAAAATTTTCTAGGTTAGTAACCCCATCAAGTTGTCTTTTAACCCTAGTAAAGATGTAGTTGACAAGTTGGATTCCCGAGTTCCACTCTCTAACCCCTCAATCCAGGGATCTCCTAAAGTCAATTATTGAACAACATCTCACATTGTGGCATAACCTCACTAGAAGACCACTCTCATGTCTTCAACAAATGATCGGTCCTTCTCTAGATCCATCGCTGCCAAACTAACTCTACAACCATCCATACTGAGTTTTACCTGCACTTGATTCCTCCTATAAATCATAAATCACTTCAGACCATTAAACCAATTTGTAAACCTCTTTCACATTATAAATTACAAACCATAATAATATTAAACATAATCAAAAACTTTATCTGACAGACAAATTTCGCATACAAATACTAATATTAAACATAATCAAAAACTTTATCTCGCAAAAAAAAATTCCCATACAATTTTATTATAGCTCTAAAAAAAAACTGTGCAGCACCAACATAAACATGCTCATAGAAAGCCTTCTGTCACGAGCTTCTGCTTTATTTGTTTGTCATATCCGAACAATCTCATCTATGGATTAAATGATAACGTCCCTGAAAAATCGACAATCTCTGTAGAGAACTTGTCATGCCTCACTAGCACTTCCACTACATTGATCTTCAGATATGTCAAATGTTCGTTTTCTATATGTGTGTTCTCTGTGTGCTCAAATCGGCTATAATGCAGCTAATGAACAGATGGGTATGCGCAGCAGTAACGATATGCACGACTGTATAATAAGTCTGATGCGTTCGGTCCTCAAGAAAAGTTGGCTATATTAATCATTCCAAAATGTCTGTTAAACCACCCAATTCTATGCACGGTAACACTGGATATCAATGCTATGCACAGTAACACCGGATATCAATGCTACTCCGCTTTTACTGTGCTGGTTTTTTTGATTTGTCGGCTATAATTATGATATGCAAGCCGTAGACGAAAAAGTGAATAAAATATCAAAATTTGTTCCATCTGAAACTTTTCCGATCCCTCCCTCCTTTGGCAATGATTTGACCCCTTGGGAATAGCGGCTCAAGGGTTCACGCCCTCGGCCTCGTCTCTTGCAGGTCCCCTTTTCGTCAACAACTCTACTCAAACACCAACAACTCAGCAGCGGTTGCAATAAAGTGCTTTTCAACAACTCGCAAGGTGCAATCTAACCCAATCTGCACTTGTCTTCCACAAGCAGCGTGATCCCACTTACAATTGGCTCCTTTGCGCTGATCCCCTTCCACGTAACAGCGAGCTTTCACTTCTTTCAGGGCTCACGACAGTGGTAGAATCTGAAGGTAAGACCATATATATTTGAAGAAAATAGGAAGCGAAAGAAACTGTTCTACACAGGCTATTATGGTGCAATATTTGGAATAATGTTTACAATAGCTATAATGGTATATAGGTAGGGTTAGATTTTTTGTTGAGAGATTTTATTAATTTTTCTTATTTTATTTTAAATTTATTAGATTTTATGAAAATTATTTATGGGGTTTGTAATTTGGTTTATAATAAAATATATTAATAATGTTGTGTGTATGGTTATCAAGTTCTGCAAAATAATTCAAGAATTCCCAAAATATGTTGAATTCGATCATTAATGTGGCAAATTCTAATTCGGTACACATAAAAAATGGTTGGTTAAAACTGGTAATGCCCCGTCGTCAATTTTGCAGCAGGTCGAGCGATGGGTCGGTAGTAGACAAACGCAACCAGAACAACAATCTTAAGTAGTCTGCGAGAGATCGGCTGGAATCAGAACGAATTAACCCATAGTCCGAGAAAGATTTTCGAACGATATTTGATAAAAAAATATTTTCAAAAGCTTTTGTAAATATTTGATAAAAAATATCTTTTTTTTTTCCTTTAGTAAAAAAACGCCTTCTTTAATATTAAGTAAAAGAACGTACAATTTCATAGTGTTCTATGATATACATTTATATTTAATAACAAAAAAACCGAAACAGAAAAAGGCATAAGGTCTGTTTGTTATACTATCATCCACTGTATGTATCATCCACTTTTTGTTCATTTATTTTTCAGTATATGTTTAATTACACAAGACAAAACAAAAATAGCAAATATTTTATAATAATCTTACTTAAGAGGTAGGAATAGTGCCAAAGTCAAATTTGGAATTTCGGTTATATGCAGCATACTGTATGACTCCATGAGATGCTGAAATGTATTTTTTGAAGAGTAAGTTAGCCATGATGTTTTGCTCCATATATATATATATATATGATTCAAATCAATGTGTTAGAATGTTCTTATCAGGATATAAATGCATTGAATCCAATAAGGCAGAAGGAGTGGTTGAAAACATGACACTCCCTTGATCCAATCTATGCATCTTTTAGAATCCCCAAAAACATCCAGGGTGGTAATGTTGAGCCAGCTAGCAGTGAATAGCAGCCCAAATAATGTGATGATTTTCTGAGCAGTGAATAGCAGCCCCAATAATGTGATGATTTCGGCCTGTTGTTGGCACTGGTACCACCCTCCCACCAAAAGTGATAATAGCAATGAGTACACCACATCTGCATAGTCCATATTTACAAGCCCCATCAAAGAATCCCACTAGATACTCATTCCAGATGTCTTGCAAAATGACTTGTCTAGATTTTTTAATATGATTCATGGGTCCTGTCTTAGAAAAATAAGACACAATCCCCATGACTGAGTATCTAATATCAATTTGTTTGTCTTCAAATATCCTAAGATTCTTGTAGCGCCATATGCCCCAAATGATGAAGAAAGGCAGAGAACCAAATACTTGTTGTGACTGAAACCAATGCTTAAAACATGCCAACAGTGAAATATGCTTCCAATCCTCAACAATTGGACCGAAAGCCAAATTTCTGTGGCAACCTGGCTGTTCAAAAAAGAGATGTTCAACATCTTCAGAATTTTGCTTGCACAACATACAAATACTTGGTCCAATGAAACCTCTGCGAGCTAAATTCTTCCAGGTGAGTACTTTTTCATTCAAGACCAACCATCCAAAACATTTGAGCTTCAAGGGGAAATTCCATTTCCAAGATTTGTGATACCAGGATAGCTCCACAGTAGAATTATTTGGGATGGAAATGGATTTGTAAATGTCGTTGGTTGCAATCTGGTTCTTGTGTACTTGTCCAACCCATCTCATCTTATCTATCTTATCTGAAATAAAAATGCTTGCAGCCTCAATCTGTCTAATATAAAGAGTCCACTCTGTAGCCAAAAGACCAGAGAGATCAATGTCTTCTTCCGGGAGCCAAGTATGTAAATATGGAGAGTGAGCACGAAAAGCAGCAATATGAGATAAAAGATAAATACCTCTGTCATGCAAGTGTTGGAGGAGAGGGACAGATAGCATATGTATCCCTTGGAAACCAAATACAATGTCCAGTCCAACCTTGATCCTACTACCAATACCAGTATCCCTTGGAAACCAAATACAATGTCCAGTCCAATCTTGATCCTACTACCAATACCGACCTCCCAACAAAGCCCTGCAAATGCCTTTGTCTCATTATATTGAGCGAGATGTATAAGGATGAGAGGGAGATTTTTGCACCACCTTTAATTCAGTCTTCATAGTCATGGTGGTCCAAATCTTTACCTATGATGATTTGGGACCATATACCCATACGGGACAGCCCTTTCCACATACTTTTACATATGAGTGCCCTATTAAAAAATCTCTCTTACTCTATTCAGTTGGTGTCAATTGAAGTCAACTCTAATCATATGCCTGAAAAGGATACACAAAAGAAGAAATATAGAATTAAAATTAATTATATATATATATATATAATTAAATTTATATGTAATAAATTATATGGTTTTTATTTTTATGTGGTTAAATTTACATATAATTAGTAAAATTATATAGGTGGATGGGATAAGTAATTTTTTTAATTAGAAAATAAAATATAGAAAAATAAGGGTAAACAATTTAAAAGAAATTAAGAAAAGTGTTTTTAAAATAATAATTTTTTTTAGTATTTATTAAAGATATATTTTCGAATTTTTTCGATATTAAAATTGATGCTGGTAAAACTTTCTAGTATGAATCGAATTTAAATTTGATAACTATACTTTTATATGCATCATGATTGTTTCTCTAATTCGATATCGAAGCAGCTCTAACATTTACTCCCTCACCGGCGGATTTGGGAGATGAAAGAGGTGAGATTTGATGCTCTGGACGTAGGGTAGTTAGTGTGTAAGAATGTTTTCCGATTGCTTATGTATTGAAATTGATATTTATTTTTGGTTTTTCTTGTCGTGCGTGAATGTGAGTACAGGAAAGAGCTAACCAGCCATATATTGGGTATTTAATGCCCTCAGAGCAGCACGCCACTTAAAGCGATAACACGGGAGCAGGCAAATTCGGCATTAAATAATATTTGCCCGCTCCCGTGTTATCGAGCTAAGTGGCCTGCTGCTCTGAGGGCATTAAATACCCAATATATGGCTGGTTAGCTCCAGTCGTGAGTACAAGCCAAAAATAACAGATAACCCTCACCGCTGTGTCGCTAAGTGGCTGCTGCTATGAGGGCATTAAATACCCAATATATGGCTGGTTAGCTCCAGTCGTGAGTACAAGCCAAAAATAACAGATGACTCTCACCGCTGTGTCAGGGAGTTATTTCGTTGTGGTGCCCTGAATTTATTTTCTCCAATTCCCATATTAATTGGGAGTAGCTTCCTTCGGCAGCGGCTAACCAGCATGTCATAGGGCATTAAATGTCTGGGGAGCCCTGAATTTATTTTCTCCAATTCCCATATTAATTGGGAGTAGCTTCCTTCGGCAGCGGCTAACCAGCATGTCATAGGGCATTAAATGTCTGGGGAGATGCAGGCTGGATAGCCCTATAACACGCAAATTCCCATTTCTTATTTAATGCCCAATCTCCCCGCTCGCGTATTATCGGGTTATCCAGCCTACATTTCCCCGGACATTTAATGCCCTATGACAGACTGGTTAGCGCTGCCAGCTTCCTTAAGACATTACGTTATCGCTGCTTTCATTAATTATTTGTAACAAGACGTTTAAAAGGAAGTCGTTGTGTGCACTCGACGATTTATTTTTCTTTTCAATCGTGTTCGTTGAGGTAGTGGCCTTCACGTGTGGTCCACCTAGTCTGCAGTCTTCTACTGAAAGGAAATGAAAAGCGTGATGTATGATGGAGTCATGGATTTCCAGGGCAGGATCAGCGTCCCTGAACATTGTAATATTGCAAATCGTCACGTCGAGAAGCCCTTTCTGGTCCTAGTTTCCATTGTTGCGATTGGTAGTTTTAAGTGCCACTAGCAGTATTGACTGACAAAGGCTGTTGGCAACATCTAAGAGCACTTTCATTCCATTTGGTGGTAATATCGAGCTTGTGCATAGGAACCTTGTGCGTGTGCAAAACAAACAAGAGTGTTTTGTTTTTTTAATTGGATTGATCTAGCATTAGCGTTGTCCTGGCTTCGTGGGCATCTGCAACGTTGATCAATATATCAACAGTTGGAGAGGATCAATTTGAGTTCTCTTTCCAATAAAGACGATGGGCCAATCTTCAACAAGAATTACTTTATTCAACACTTGGAAGCTAGTGAAGGTGTAAGGGTTGCAAATGAGCTTGGAAGTGGAAATGGAAACTGTGTCTGAACTGTGTTGGAACGAAACGTGTTTGATGGGATTCACAGTGGCTTCTGTTTCAGTGGTTATTAATTTTATTTATTATAGTGGTGGTAAAATGAAAAAAATGGTGGTAAAATATTTATTTCAAGTTCACTGCTATTAGTTTTGATTTTGTTCCTTAGCATGCTATGAGTAAGACGTCACAATGCAGAATGTATGATCTAAACTTGATAGGTGATGGCCAACCTATTCAGTTTAGTTTTCATTTTGTTCTTTAGCATGCTATGAGTAAGACTTCACAATGCAGAATTTATGAGCTAAGCTTGATAGGTGATGGCCAATCTATTCAGTTTATATAACTGTTGGAGATTGACAGCTAATTATGTAAATTTGGGTAAAAATGTATTAGTTATTGACAAGTTAGTTTTATACTGAACAACAGTTATGTAACTGATGAGGCACTTATAAAACTTATGAAACTTATGAGAATCATTTATTGATTTAATAGAAATTCCAAAAACTGATAAATGCCTGAACTATTGTAAGGAGAATCATTTATTGATTTAATAGAAATTCCAATCCCTTGCCCCGTGGATGTTTCCTTGACACCTGTCACTACTTAAATCTTGATTTTTTATTTGTGTGGTTGTATTCAATCTCATTTATTTATTGATTTAATAGAAATTCTAATCCCTTGCCCCGTGGATGTTTCCTTGACACCTGTCACTACTTAAATCTTGATTTTTTATTTGTGTGGTTGTATTCAGTCTCATTTCTTTTTTGGTTAAATTAACTTATTGTAACTACAAATGGTATGAGAGCCAAGTTGAGTTGAGGTGAGGAAATGCTACATAAGAAGAGGTGAAAGAGAGACGTCGGTGAAAGAGGAGAGACGCATCAGAGCTGCCTGAAAATTGGTCTTGAAAACGTTGCATGGTATCAAAGGAAGACTGGGTCATTTGTTTCAGTGGACAACTGCTGCATGTTACCACTCTGCTCTATGCGTGGACCACTGAAGCGTGTTACGAATAGGAGCCGTTGGTGGCCCAATCCTGGACCCATCAAGGAGTGTTGTTGCGTGTTACCACTGGCTTGTCCAGAGGCGTGGACCAGAGCCGTAGAGGACCCGTCAAGGAGTTCTACATCATTCATTTATACAAAAGCTGGGTGTATTTGCTCAGATATAAGAGGTTATAAGGAATTCTCAAAGTGCTAGCTCATGGGGCTCGATCAAATGGACTGAAACCAAAACCAACGTTGGGAGAGAGCTTCACTCCAGTCGGTTCCCATTGACATTCTTCATGCGATACTGACAGTCGTTTTTTCTTAAGGAGCCCTGTCTGGAAACACAAGTACAGTTTGTCTGTCTAGAAAAACGTCGGGAGAATGAAAAATACAGTTTTTGATCAGCAGAAATAAGTCCAGGTAGTTTTTTTTTAAGAATTTTTTGTTGAGACGTTGGTGAATTTGAATTTTTTTGGGGGTTTGAAGTAATTTTCTTGGAAATTGAATTGTTTCATGTATATTTGAAGTAATAAATATGTGTAAAACAAATTCAGAGAAATAAATTAGGGTTAAAAAAAGGGCAACAAAAATTAAGTTTTTTTGTTGAAAGGAAAGAAACCCTAGTTGCTAGTTGAAGGGAGATTGTGGAGAAATTCAACCCTAGAAGTAATAGTTTATAAGAAAATTAGAAAGAAATGGCTAAGATGACGAATGCAAAGTTCGAGGTGGAGAAATTCACCGGCCAGAACAACTTTGCTCTTTGGAAACTGAAAGTTAGGGATTTGCTGGTGCAACAAGGGTTACACGAAACTTTGGACGGGGCAAAGAAAAAACCTGCTAGCATGAAAGATTCGGACTGGGAGGACTTAGATGCCCGAGCTCTCAGTACCATCAAGTTATTCCTGGCTTATGGAAAAAAACTGGAAAAGCTATATATGACAAAGTCGTTAACCAATAGAATTTATTTGAAAAGACAATTGTGCAGTCTTCGAATGAAGGAGGGTTCAAAATTTGGAGAGCATTTAAATGTTTTTAATACACTTATATGCCAATTATCAGATATGGAAGTTAAAATTCAGGAAGAAGACAAAGCTATAACCTTGGTGTGTTCTATGCCCGAGTCATGGGACCACTTCGTAACTTCAATTAGTTTGAGCACCACTGATTCTTTGAAATTTGAATCAGTTGTTGGATCTCTCTTGTCTGAAGAAGTACGAAGGAAATCCAGTACTGAAACAACTGCACTAGAAGCCATGATAGCTAGAGGACGGTCAGAGGAAAGAGGAGAAAAAACAAGGGGGTCTTCCAGATCTAAATCAAAGGGAAAGAAGTGTAAGGAAAAATGTTTGCACTGCAACAAAATTGGACACCTTAAGAAAGACTATTGGAAACGAAAAGAGTCTGATAACATGAAGAAGGAAGCAAATCAGGTTGATTCAGGTATGACAGACGAAGTTTTATCTGCAAAAGAATTATGTATGATAGATGAAACTTTACCTGTATGTAATGTCTCTCAGGGTTTTTAAAGTTGGTTGTTAGACTCTCGTGCTTCTCATCACATGTCCACATAGAAATTGGTTTACTTCATATGAAGATGTAAATGGTAGTTCTATGTTTATGGGTAATAATGTATCATGTTAGATTATTTGGATGGGAAATATCAGGATTAAAATGTATGATAACATGGTTAGAACATTAACTAGTGTTAGACATGTACCTGAATTGAAGAAAAAATTGATTTCTTTGGGAGTGTTGGATTCAGATGGTTATAAGTTTACAGGTCAGAATGGAGTGCTGAAAGTCTCTAAAGGCACCCTAGTTGTTATGAAAGAAGAAAAGGTCGGAAATATTTACAAACTCAAAGGAAGTACTCAAGTCAGTGAAGCGACAATTGTGTCAGAAAAAGAAAAAGAAGGTACTCGCCTATGGCATCAGCGATTGGGTCACATGAGTGAGAAAGGTCTTCAAGTATTGATGAAACTTAAATCACTTCCTGATCTGAAATCTTTGAAGTTGGATTTCTGTAAACATTGTGTGTATGGAAAACAGTGTAAACAAAGATTTAAAACTGGAAATCATAATAGTAAAGATATTTTAGACTATATTCATTTTGATCTGTGGGGACCATCTCCTGTTGTATCATATGGAGGTGCTCTATATTTTTTAACGTTTATTGATGATTTCTCCCGTAAAGTTTAGGTCTTTATGCTGAAAAAGAAAGCTGATGTATTCAATATCTTTAACAATTTAAAGCAATGGTAGAGACAAGAATAGGAAAATTAATTAAATGTTTAAGAGCTGACAATGGTGGTGAATTTACTTCAATAGAATTTGAACAATACTATAAGGATGAAGGAATTGTTAGACACAAAACTGCTATTTATACTCCTCAGCAAAATGGTGTTGCTAAACGTACGAATCAGACTCTTATGGAAAGAGCCAGAAGCATGATCAGCAATGCTAACTTGCAAAAGGAGTTGTGGGCAAAAACAATATCCACTGTTTGTTATTTAGTTAACAGATCACCTTCAGTAGCAATTAATTGTAAAATTCCTGAAGAAGTTTGGTCAGGTCAGTCTTGTGATTATTCACATTTAAGGATATTTGGCTATGATGCTTATGCTCTTATTCCTAAAAATCAGCATTCAAAATTAGATCCAAAATCGAAATGTTATGTCTTTGTTGGGTATGATTATGCGGTGAAAGGATACAAGTTGTGGGATCCTACATTGCGGAAGATAGTCATTAGTAGAGATGTAACATTTGATCAATCTTCTCTTTTAAAATCAAATGTTGAAAGAATTGAATAGGAATAGGCATCGCCAAATCAACAAATTCAGTTGGAGGCTAGACCTTTTGGTGACAGTCAAAAGGAAGAAGAGAATTCTAGAGAAAAAGGTGTTGAAGATACAAAGGAAACTGTTGAACTTTCTGAACCAGTTCAACAACTAGTCACTCTAAGAAGGTATACAAGGGAAAGAAAAACTCCCAAAAGGTATGAAGATTTTGCTTCATCTTTTTCTTTGATTACTGAAGATGGGGAACCTTTTTGTTATCAGGAAGCAGTAGATGATACAGATAGTGAAAAATGGAAAACAACTATGAAAGAAGAAATGGATTCCTTAGCCAAGAACAATACCTGGGATCTTGTAGAACTTCCTTAAAGGAGAAGTGTTGTTAGATGCAAATGGGTCTTCAAACTGAAATGGAAAGTTGATGGAAGTATCGAAGGTATAAGGCAAGACTAGTAGAAAAAGGGTATTCTCAGGTTAAAGGTATCAACTTTCATGAGAATTTTTCACTAGTTGTAAAACATGTTTCTATTCGTATTGTGTTGGCACTAACTGCATTACTTAACCTTGAGTTAGAAAAGTTAGATGTTAAAACAACTTTTCTACATGGTGATTTGAATGAAGAGTTATATATGGAACAACTAGAAGGTTTTTTACATGGTCGTAGCAAAAGATTAGTTTGCAAGCTCAGGAAATCATTGTATGGTCTGATGCAGTCACCTAAACAATGGTACAAGAAGTTTGACACCTTCATGGTGGGCTAAAGCTTTATTAGAAGTGAGTATTATCATTGTGTATACTTCAAATGTTTCAATGGCATATTCATTATCTTAGCTTTGTATGTTGATGATATTCTTATTGCAAGAAAAAGCATGGAAGAGATCAACAGGTTAAAGGCTCAGCTCTCTAGGACGTTTGATATGAAGGATCTTGGAGCAGCAAAACATATCTTGGGCATGGAGATACATAGAGATAGGAAAAATGGTAAGCTTTCACTATCACAGCAGAAGTATGTGGAGAAAGTACTTGAAAAGTGTTGTATGAACAATGTGAAACATGCTAATGTTCCATTAGCTTCCCATTTTAAGCTTTCTTCAGTTTTGAGTCCTAGAACTGATGAAGAAAAGCAATATATGTCTCATGTACAATATGCAAATGCTGTAGGCAACTTAATGTATGCGATGGTATCTACAAGACCTGACATTTCACATGTAGTTGGAGTTGTTAGTAGGTTTATGGCAAATCCAGGTGAAGAACAATGGTGAGTAGTGAAATGGGTCCTTCGATATCTAAGAGGCACAAGTGACCATTGCATCATCTTTAATGGTAGTGAAGGATCAGTCTATGGATACGTAGACGCTAATTATGTAGGTGATTTGGAAAAAAGAAGATCTACTATAGGTTATGTCTTTACTCTTGCAGGTGGAGGAATTAGTTGGATGTCAAACCTTCAAGAAACAATTGCATTTTCCACTATCGAAGCAAAATATATTGCTGCTTCAGATGCTAGTAAAGAAGCAATCTGGTTAAAGGGTCTACTTGATGAGATTGGAAGGATGCAGGAGAAAGTGAATGTACTTTGTGATAGTCAGAGTGCTATTCACTTGGCTACAAATCCTACCTATCAAAGTAGAACTAAGCACATTGATGTAAGGTATCATTTCTTGAGACATGTGATCGATGGCAGAAAAGTAGCTCTTCAAAAGGTCCATACACGAGAGAATTGTGTAGACATATTCACAAAGCTAGTTACAGTAGAGAAGTTGCAATGGTGTTTAGCTTCTCTTGGCTTGCAGAAGAGATGATGAATGGGCATAGCCAAGGGATTAGGAAAATTGTTGTCAAAGTGGAGTTTGTTGGAAATTGACAACTAATTATGTAAATTTGGGTAAAAATGTATCAGTTATTGACAAGTTAGTTTTATACCGAAACAACAGTTATGTAACTTAGGAGGCTCTTATAGAACTGATCAATTCCCAAACTATTGTAAGGAGAATCATTTATTGATTTAATAGAAATTCTAATCCCTTACCCATGGATGTTTCCTTGACACCCTGTTAGGGTTTTACCACATAAATCTTACATTTTTACTTGTGTGATTGTATTCAGTTTCATTTGTTTCTTGGTTAAATTAACCTATTGTAACTACAATAACAATATTGACAGGAGGGAAATATGGAGATCCAAGAATACCATCAATGGAATTTGGTTTAGAGAGAGCATGAACCTCTTATTTCTTTCTTAAGTAGTTATCAAACAATTATTTGTATATTTTTTGTTGTTTTGAAAAAGTTGCAGAACCAATTAATTAATAGAAGAACATAATTAATCTAGTGGTTCTTGATGTTCTTCAGTGCCATGAGAATGTATAGCTAATTTGACTGTGCTAATTTTATTGTGTGAGCTTGTTATGCGTTGATGGCTCTTGACTTGTTTTGAGCTTCAAGAGCATCAATTACAGGTTATGTTATGTTATGAGATCCATGTGTGTATAAAGGTCAGTTGCGTAATTGATGGTTGCATATAGTCTAGTATTGAAATTGTCTTGAGGGAGATCAATAAGTGTCAATTATACAAACTTCGTCAAAGATGTTTAGAGATGGTTATGTCTTAAATGAGTTAAATGGGAAGCTTGAAAATTGTGGTAGTGAAAAAATCATTGTCCATGAGACTTCAGAGTGGGGACAAGTGCCGAAGACCAGTCAGACATATGTGATTATAATTTGTCATTTTTGTATTAATCTTTGTAATGATTAAATGTAAGCATTAAATTGGGGACTTGGAATAATTCTTACAATAGTATTTACCTAGGATTGGTTTTTTGTTGAAAGATTTTCTCAACAATATTCTCCTTGTCTTAAATTTGTTAGATCTCATGAGCACTATATATGTGGCTTGTAATTTGGCTTTGAATGGAATATAAGAATATTTTTGTATGCATCTTGACTGCTCCTCTAATTTCTATTTCACTAAATCAAAGGTTGAATTCACTTATTTGAACCAGGGATTTTTATGTTATAAGGCTACAATTTGGAATAGTGGAAAATTAAATTTACTTTTCCATAATCTAGTTCAATAGGAAGTATTTGATCTCATACGATATCATTGAATGTGACTTGTGACTTTATAGAATGCTTTCTAATGACTATTTCATACTGGCTGAGAAAACAAATCTTTTGTACTTGGGAAACATTGCCAAAAATGTAGTTCCCTTGAAATCAATGCTCAAAGGTTTTTTATTTACTTTCAATGCATGTCAATTTCCATGCCATTGACATGATGATAAGAAAAACATAGTCTTTAGTCCCAAGATTGTGGTCCAATGGCTATGTGTGGAGGCTTGGTCCCCACAAGTCCGTCCATCCAATTTTGGACAAAACTATACACACCTGAGAGCTCCTCTAAGTATAATTTCTTTAGTTGAAAAAGAGAAAGAAAAGCAAATTCTTTAGGTGTGGCAAAAAATATGACCCTGAAACAGGAATTGAATTTAATGGTAAGCATACTAGAATCAGTGATCCAAATATTTACAAGTGGTTGATAGTGTGTAATATATAACATGAAACTATAGATGGAGCCCATTGATAACAAGATAAGAGTGATAACAAATTGGATGCCAAGAGATGAAAATGACAAGGCAAATAAAGATGCAAAGATGGAACAAGGTGCAAAATAGCTTAATATATTTTTGAAGTGATTACTAGCTTAATGATAGTCTTGATGTAGAATGACAACAAGTTGGATTCCAAGAGATGAAAATGAGAAGGAAGATGAAAATGCCTAGATGGGAAAAGTTCTGGAGTCCCTTGATTTATTTTTGACGTGATTTAGTAGCCTAGTTATACCTCTGATGTAAGAATGAAAAAAATTTGAATGCCAATAGATGAAAATGACAAGGCCCGCGAATATGCCAAGATGGGAGAAGGCGAAAAGTCCCTTCATTTATTTTTGAAGTGATTTAGTAGATTAGTGTTAGTATTGACTTTTAGTAAAGAATGGTGATTATTAATTGTTGAGTCATTTCAAACCTGGTGAAAAATTGATTGTAAATATGTCTGCAAAATTTTAATTTTAAAATAATAAAAGTAGAAATCATTTTAGTCCAAGAATGGTGTCTTTTGAGAGTTATAAATTTTATGATATCAAGTCTAGTAAAGCATTAAGTGATTGAGAGTTCATAGTCTATGCTATCAATTCTAGTTGAGGTAACTGGAAGCTTGGGTAGCATTATAATTGACTTAATCCAACAGAATTAATTCAAGAGAGTAATTAAAAATTCATGTTGTAACGGTATTTTACCATATTTATTAATACAAAGATATAATCTAAGTGAATGTCAAAGGTAAATTAAAGCAATTAAAAAATTTTCATCATAGTCAATATTGAAATTATTTTGATGCAATGCACTTATTGGAAATTGTTAATGCGAAAGGTTTTCGTTAAAATATTGAGAGTGGAATGAAGTTTGAAGAAATTTAGAGTTATGCTTTTTTTATTATTAGTTATTGTTATCCAATTAGTCACAAGTTAGAGTCTATGTTGGAATTGGCCATTCTAACATTATTAATATTATTTTTTTTTAAATCATTGACTATTAAGCATAAAAATCATTAATATAGGAAGAATGTCATGATGAAGAAGGGCTTTTATTGGTGGTACTGGACACCTAATTATAATTTATGATCAAGTCATGTTTATTTCATGTCCATGGTGTGCCAATTTAGTTCACCAATCAAAGTCATACACTGGACATTGTACAATGCAAAAAAACATATTTGTAAGAATGCAATTATAGGTGGATGAAGAAAATTATAGGTTTCAATGACATATGATGAAAGTGGAAGTGAAATTCATGAAGAGAGAAATAATGTTGACTCCATGGCACAAGAAAATGATAAAAAAGGTGCAAGCTAGAAGAATACTAAAAGAGGAAAGATGAATTTGGAGGCAAGAGAAAGCCTTACCGCTACTGATACATGAAATGTGAGGAGTAAAGAGTAGATAACAGATAAAAGTGAATGTTCAAGGTGAATAAGGATCATAAAAACCAAAATACTAAGTTCAAAGAAAGAGACAATGTAGGTGAGGTAGATAGAAAAGTGAGAAATATTATCTTAGGGGGAAGTGGCACATTGAGCCTTCAACTGAAGGGGAGGAGAAGGTAAGCACATTGAAGCTAAAGGGAAGGGATTAATACTAGGAAAAGGATATACAAAGGTGAAAGAATATGAAAACATCAAAACAGAGGAAGATGACAAACATGATATTGCAAATGGCATGAACAAAATATAAGAATAAACTAGAAAGCAAGATCCTAGATATGATCAAGAGGAGCATAATAAAAGAAGAGTGAAGCAATATAAGAAAATCACAAAAGAAGAAAAAGAGAAGTAAACAACAAATGAATAATAATAAACAATGATGACAAAAAATGCAGTGAAGATGTAGCTTAGAGAAAGAGAAATGAAGATATAAGGGAAAAGTAGGAATAAGGAAGCAAAGAAAGGTAATCATAAAGAGCCATCTGTAGCTTCAATAAATCCATGACAATGACATCCCTCAAGAATGGCCTTGGAGTAATGTTTTTCCTTTAATAATGGAAATAAAATGTTCCTGGTCATATCTTATATGAATTCTATCTCGTCATAAGGTTAGAGTTGAAATTTTATGTACGTGATTCAATGTTGATGTAATCATAATGAAGCAGGTATAGCCCCATTGAAATGTTTGTAGTCCTCTAAAACCTAGTTTGTCGTGAATGGTTTTTGGTCAATAGAAACCACTAATGTAATGAAGGTATTTCATAAACTGGAAACCATGTGCCACAATATATAAGTAGCTAAAGGAAATGAAGAATTTGTGAGACAAAATGAGAAGCTCCATAGTGGGAAGAATTGTAGATTTGAGATTGTCAACACCAAGTAAGAATGGAAATTTGAGTGGTAAATGTAGTCATGAACATTCCAAGTCATGAAAAAGGCACATGCATTGAGGACATGATGGATAAAAGTATATTATGAAGCATTACTGTGCAAGAATAAAATGGGAGAGAAAGAGAGCTCATGGATAGGATTCCATGAAGATGCATTTTTCTCCTTTGTATTATGATGTAGGTGCATTGAAATCATGGCTACAAGTCACCAAGATGAAAATGAGAATGATGATGATGTATGAGAAAGAAAAGGTACATGTATGAAGACTTGTTATGGAAGAATGGTTGATGAAACATGTTCTAGAAAGAGCTTTGTAGTGAACTTACAAATACAATAGTTGATTATCCATGTATGTTGGAGGATAGTTACCTTTTTATATGCATCTTAACAATGTTTATGTTTTACATGTGCAACATGTAAAATGAAGGGGATTGGAAATGAATATAGAATAAAAATTATTATAGACTATTGGATATGAAAAAGGACCATAAAGTACCAAATACAATGATGTCATATTGAAATTACAATTATTTATTAAGGGGAGTATGAAAGATTGTTTCCTACTTGTGATGTTTAATAAATAAATTAAATGATGGGTTTGTAATGATGTAGGATAATTATAGAAATATAAATTTGAATATGAGATGATGAGAATGAGCAATATTAGGGATGAAGATATATTAAGAAATTCATGGAGATATTGTGGAGATAGTTATGGAGATGGTTTGAATGAAATTTCAAATTATCATGTATTCATTATGGTCAGCTATTCTTATATAAAATGACCATTTGTACAATAGTGACACACATGATAATGGTTTATTAAAATGATATCCCATTTTTGGGTTTTTGGAAGATATACTCATAGTTTTCTTTTTTGATATTGTAGTGTTGATATATGTGTGTTATTGCTAAAAAAAATATTATCAGATAAAGAAGGATATTTTTTGGGATGAGCTTCAAAATATTTTGAAAATTTTATCATGGAATGTGTGGTCTTTCAACGGAATAAGGGAGGGAAATTGAAGACCCTGGGTATCCTACAACCATTAGCTATGAAAATTCAAATTTGGGAAGAAATTTTAATTAATGTTATTATAAGTTTAGTCAAATTTAAAGGAATGAATCTCATTATGGTAGTAGTAGATTTAATGACAAAGTATTCCCATTTTTCCTGTTTCTCATTATTTTAAAGAAAGCATGGTGGTAGAAAAATTCGTGGTAATAGTTCGAAAGATAAGTGGAATCATAAATATTATCATAAGTGATAGAGATCCAATTTTCAATGGAATTTTTTGGGCTAAATTATTTTCTTGTTTGGGTGGTCATTTTTTCATAGCTCATCTTACCATCCTCAATCTGATACAAGTTGAATCTCCTTAATTTCTCCTCCTCTTCTATACATCAAGCCTATTCTATATATTTAGATCTATCTTATCTATCGTCCTCATATGCTGCTCCTCTATTATGCCCTTGTATGCTTTAATCTTTTGGAAGCAATACCTTGTTCTACTTGTTTACAATTCAGAATTCATAACAACATTCATGGATATTGGAGTTATAGATTTCACATCCTTCTATTGCACTCAGATTGAATTTCTTCACACATATTCATTGAATTTATCCTCTAATGTCTTTTTGGATCACATGTTTTCCATGGATTTCATTTCATGAGCATATTCTTCTTTGATTCATGAATACATTCTTTTCACTTCTCATTCCTTTTATCTATCCGCACAACGAAGCCAAAATGATGATCACTTTATATGTTACAAAAGCACCATTATATCAATCACATTCAATCACAACACTCGATTCCAATTTGTTCTACTTTATTTATACTTTATCAAATCAAAAAACCATGGTAAGGACAACATTCCATGGAGGACCACCAATAAAACATGAAGTATTACTACAATGTCTTCTGCTAAAGATCCAGTTTGGATGACCTAGATAAGATTTTAATTAATGTATCCTCGAATCCTCATGGGTTTAAATATTGTTTTATGAAACTACAAGCTATAATTGGCTTAAACAAGCATCTCAAAAAGTTTGAATCCTCGTCCACTTAGAGTACTAGACACCATCTCATTTACCTAAATTTCTTAATATGAATTGTAGCTCCATGGGCTTTATAATCATCCCATATGGCTATGTCAGGACTTAGTTCTTAAGCCCCAAGGGTGCCTAGGCTTGGACCCATGCAATTCACCCATTTTTAGACAACTGTTAATTTATAAAACAAATCAATTGATCTAATTAAAATCAAAAGCATAGAAGATAGTTCCATCCTTGCTTACCTATCTAAACTTTAACAAAAGGGTGGGGTGCAATTTGTTGTATAAGTAATTAGACATCCACCAAGTTTTTGGAGCATTCCAAATGATCTCATGCACTGATCAAATTTGATTGAAGAGATGTTAATTTGTGGAACTCACATATCCACAAATTAATGGGGAGAGGGGGGGGGTCTAATCTTTTTTTTTTTACAGCCATGCGACTTGGGATATCCACCTAGCACCATATCGTTGTTTCCATATCATTGTTCTACCATATGATCACTCTTGCCATAGCTTCGATATGATTTCTCTTCTGTATCATTTCTCTACTTTTCATGCCATGTGAGCCCCACATCATTGCCCCATGTCACTTCATCCAGTTGCCACATCATAACTTTGTCACCTAGCACCACTTATACTGCCACTTCATGCTACCACCTCTTTGGCATCCACTTGCTGGATTAGACTAGGAAATTTGGTATTCGACCTTTATTGACTGATTTTCCTAGTGCATCCTCGAATGCATTTCAATGGTTCAAATATATTTCGTGGCTTAGATATACCAAGGGCCTAGATATCCAAATTCCCTCGAACTTTAGTAAATTATCTTCACTTCAGATTCACATTCTTCATCATTCCTTGGAAGTTTTTCTACATGCCATATACCATTGGAAACTTGTTTTATAGGGATATCTATCCAACCACTTCGGATGCTCCTTTTATCAAAATAAATGAAGATAAATTCTTGTAAACCTAGGTTATCTAGTTGACTACATTTACTTTAATCAAGAATATTCAATAATCTCCCTCTAAACTTGACATCAATCTCTCATGATGTTGGACTTTGACATCAATGAAACTACAATTGGCATCAATGAAAACTTATGAAAAATAGTATCCCTCTTTGGAATCGATGGTAACACCGCCAGACGTCTGCTAGTCATTAATGATCTTGGGCTAGACTCCTCCTATTAGCTTTCCGATTGTTCTTCTCTTGATGTCTTCACATTCTCCTGCTTTGGAATCAATGGAAAAAGGAATTTACTCTCCCTAAGATGATGCATACTATTTCCTTGAACTCCCCCTATCACCAACACGTTTCTTGGTTGAAATTAGTAGATCACTCCCCCATTATGAGGAAAAAACAACACCCATTTTTTCAAAGATATTCAAAATTAATCGACGAAGAGTTTTGGTAAATATGTTACAATTTATTATTTTATTCGAATGTATTGCAATCTAATAGTTTTATTAAAAAAAATATCTCAAAGAAAATGGTATTTTATAGGGATGTGCTTTGTTTTCGAATGCATAACAACATTTTTAGAGATTAAACACTTGTATTGTCACACATGATGGGAACACACTCCCCACCATATTCCTAAAGATCCTTTAAATTATTATTCATCCATTCAAGTTGAGTGTGACATGATGTCACTGCAATATATTGAACCTCATCCATCAATAAAGAAATGGAGGCTTGCTTTTTGCTAAGACAAGAGTACAAAAGGTTACCTAAACAAAAGGACCCCCAACTAGTTCTCTTCTTAACATCAACAATTCCAACTCAATATGCATTTTTATAAGTACTAAGAGTAAGATATATTTCCCTTTGAATACCACAAGCCATAATCTATGGTGCAATATAGATATTTAAATATCCTTTTGATTGCATTCACATTAGTTTCTTTCACTCTTGATTGAAATCTTCGCACCAGACCTACTATTTGCATGATATCCAATCTTAATGACATTAAATAAAGAAGGTTTTCAGTCATGGACATGTACATGGTATGATTTAGTTCTAGATACCTATAATGTGTCGTAATCACACAATAATTTTTTTCTCTCTACTAACATAATTACAGTTCCACACACGGATCCTTCACTCAATCAACCTTTGACATATCACATGCGTTTGTGGCATAATAAACAATACCCTTATTTTGGCCACATATTGGAAAATTCCTCTAAAAATCACATTATTTAACCCCCTCCCAATACAAACGCAATACACCTTCCTAATTTGAAAAACCCCTACATTCACTAGATATTTCAGGTATCCATCTTTTCATTAACATTTTTTATACCCATTTATATTTTTCATTAACTTTGAGCTCCATTTTTTATACCTGCCAATATAAAAACCCTTTACCCCCAAATATATGCTCAATATATTATATCATGTTTTCCTAAATATATATCTCCCAATATGAATGCGCGTGGTATGGTATTGCTCCCCATGTGAAGTCCCCTTGGTTCCACAGTAAGTTTGTTGGAGAAATTAATTATTTATTAATGTCAAAGGATATCTGAATGAAGAATAAAATTGGATAGGATTAAATAGGACATTAAGCCATTTTCAATGAGTACTTACATGGTTCCTAACTCTACCTTAATGAAGAGAATTTGATTTTTTAAGTAAAAACACCAATTATTTCAACCTCTTTCAAGTCAGTGTACCCAAGCACATGTCCCCTCAAATATACATGTCAATGCTATTTTATGAGGTTGATCTAGTATATATACAAGTCATTTCTCCTTCATTCGATCATCATCTCACTCAAGAAAGTAAAGGAGTATTCTGACCTATGGGAGAAGGAGAAGGTTCATATCTCATGAACTTATGGGAAAAGTGAAGGAAGGATTTCTTGGTTGAATTCTTAAAGGTTATTGTTTTTCATTCTCATTAATTTCTTTGGGAAGTTCTAGAGCTATTTTTATCCTTTCTTTCTACCTTATCATATCTCATATCCCTACCTCTCTATCATAAGAAACTCAACAATGACTTTAGATCTTGGAGGCATAAAACACATACTTGCTACTAAACTCAGATCTGTAATAAATTTAGACTATGGTAGACTTAGGTTTCAGACTATGATAGAGTCAAATCTCAAACTATGGCAGATTTAGATCTTGAATTATGGCAGACTAGGACTTGTAAATGTGAAGAATCTCGACATTGTGATAGAACCTAAACTATAGTAGAGTTCCACCCTTTTTAAAAAGCATACTTGACTTTAGTTTTGGAGAACATCATTTTCATCTTTGGAGTAGAGTTGGTATTGTGTTGATATGATTTTCAAGTAATTTTTATGAACATCTATGTAGCTTAGTTGAGACGACCTTTTGAGTAGCATTTTTTTAGCATTCTTAATAATTTTTTGAAGAAGACTTGCAGGCCCTTTGGAGAGAACTTGGTGACCCTTTGTATCTAGCTTGAAGACATCCTTGTGTAGCAGACTTTGGAATAATTTTGTGAATGATTTGGTGGGGGCTATTTGTAGCAGCTTTGGAAGCCTCAATTGAAGAAAAAATGAAGAATTCTTGGAGAAGGCTTGGATAAGATCTTCAATACCTCTTTTGAAGTGTATTTGGAACTAATTTTTGAAATACCTGTTTGAAGACATCTTCAAGAAGTTGATTTTGAAGTTGATTTGGGAAGGTTGGAGCCTAGGAGGATTGGAGTCCTTATTTTGACCAGGTTGGTGCTTGGATTTGTTGCAAGGATTGGAGTCCTCATTAATTTTGGAGACTTGAAGTGAAATATTTTGCTGTACCAAGTGGAGCTTCAATTTTTGTAAATGAGGATTGATGTCCTCACTATCTTCATTAATAAAAATATTTTTGTGTTCTACTTCTCCCATTCTTATTTAACTTGTAATAAAATATTAATTAGCATAATATAACAATTGAAATAAATATTGATTCACCCCTCAGTATTTCCAAAAATGTCTTCATCATTGTGAAGCATAATTTTATCATATAATTTGAACACTAATGATATCTCTCCTTAAATTCACGAAAGAAATGGTTAAATTTAACATTGAACTTTAACTCTGTTATAAGTACCAAG
This sequence comes from Pinus tabuliformis, assembly GCA_031772625.1. Lineage (NCBI taxonomy): Eukaryota > Viridiplantae > Streptophyta > Pinopsida > Pinales > Pinaceae > Pinus > Pinus tabuliformis. The sequence goes on along the minus strand of CM062819.1, from coordinate 1,715,966,434 downwards.
AGTCTCACTCCTTTTATCTTATTCGTATTTAATCCATGTCTATGTTTTGGGTTTGAGATATATTAACATACAATTCCTCTAAATTTATTATGTGGGTTTTTTCTCTCACCATACTTTCTAACTCCACATGCTAAATTACAATAAGGTTTTCCCTATAGTCCTTTGTGCCCTAAACATTTGTATGGAGTAGGATTTATTTTATATGTATGATATATCGTATAGGGATTCTAACCCCTTTAATCCTACTACAAGGATTATTTTAAGTGGATTCCCCCCTTTATTTTGAGTAAGGGATTTGTACTCCCCATATTATTCTAGCAAATGGATTGATATATGTATGGACCCATTTTTCAATTTATGTCGAATCAGACACTTACAAATAATTTATATATTTTGTGTTTGAACATTATACACATATGTATGCTTGCATGGAGCTTATGGTATTTGGGTCTCGACACCCATGTGAATTTTACCACGTGTCCATGGCCCAACGCACCTTGTTCACATGTCATTCAAGGGAATCCAATGGTCGTGGTTAATGGATGGTCATATGACTAGGGTTTCTTTCCCTTTTCTCTGTTCATTTTAATTTTTTGATCGTTTCTACTGTCGCCAAGATTTTACTCTGTAGTGGTCCAGAGGAGGTTTCGAACCTCAATGTTTTCTATTGTACAAGTGTATTATCGAACTCTTAAACATTAGTGGCCTCTGGTTTATTTCGTTTGTTAAGATGTTCCTCATCCATGCAGAAGAATGCAAAGATATTAAGTCGTAATACACTGTCACTCCTTATTCAAACAAGGTTTGAATTTAAGATTTTCTTCTCCACCATTATAACCTTCTAACTTGATCCCATGTTTTTCCCTTGTAGGCTATGTGAGGGTTAACATACCGCGCACCAGTGGAGACCCTTTTCATTGTTTGTATTCATTTTTCTAAGTGATTTATTCTAAGCTTTGATGGAGTCTAAAGGTTTTACAGAAGCGTTTGGCCCTCAAGTATTTCCCATCAGAGCTTATCCTTAAACTATGGAACCTTGTGATTCAAATGATTTTTTATTCATTCTTTGTCTTTAAATGATTATGGTTAATGTCCTCACTCTTATTATTCTTATATTCAGTTTCTGGTGAATAAATAGATGGAGTTCCTTCTTGTGGTTCTCCATGAACATTATAGGTAACTTTTGCTGCTCTCCTTTAAACATTTCGTTTGTTTTTACTATTTCTTCTTGGGGTTATAATTATCTTTCTCTATAATAGATATTTCCCTTATCTGTAACAAGGTTTCAAATTCGGACCCTCTCGACGTTTTTATTAGAAGTTGATTCTGATTTTCATATCAATGGCTTGGCTTAGAACCTGGATGTGATTTGGTCATTTCCTGTAATATTGTTATTGGGGTTTTAACCCCTCTCTAAGCTATCGAAATTTACACTGATACTTTACTCTCAGGATTAGCCTTTATGAAATATAAATTTTCCTCTCTTATCTATATATATATAAATTTATTCTCTATTTTTATTAAGAAAAATAATATAATATAGGATGTTGTCAATTGAATATGTCGTAGGTGGATTCCCTAGAAACCATCTTTCTCAAGTATAAACAAGTACGATCACTCTCTTCCTTTGTTACACAAAACCACTAGTTCATCTCTGAGTTCTTCTATTTTAATTTGAAACAGGTATGATCGACCTTCACCGTGACTATTGTTCATTCCATTATTTGGACATCTTGGTCATGTGAGACTTGACCCCTGGCCTCTTTATTACACAAGTTGGAGCCTACATATTGGTTGATTTTCCTTCTTTTAAATTTTGTATTTCTACCTCTCTTGTAAAATGGGCATTTTATAATGATTAAGCCGTTGTCATCATAGCTAACATATTTCATGTATTTCATTAGTAAAATATTTTCTAAAAGAACCATCATGGTCCTTATATTTGACTGAATAACCAAGTTAGGTTAGTGACCCCTCACTCTCTATATTGTATTGTTAAACAAATTTGTTAATGGGAATTATTTTTGTCCCATTTTCATAATTTTTATCATATTAGTTTTAGTTACAAATTTTCCTCAGTCTCATCAACTGACCATAATAAAGCTGGTAATATAATGTTCATAGAATTTTGAATCTTGAACTATGTAATTAATAGCAATGACTATTTACGTAGTTATTTTAGATGCATTTATGATTGTTACATGTAATATTTTCAATAGCATTAGTACTTTCTTGACATAACTCTTATCTCTCTTATTGTTACTTTTTTTTCTCATTGTCCTTCAATGTAACAACTCTTGGTTGATTTTCCATGTAAATAAAATAAGAGCAAGGTCATGGGACACGTATTCCAAGTTGAATGTTGGGCAAAATATAGCGATAGGTATCACTAGTGATTAACTAATGGTCATGGAAATTGGAAAAGGTATTGGCAAAGGAAAAGTGGCAATAATTGGAATTTCTTTATGAAAAGAAAGGAAAATAGAATAAAAGGAAGGTGAAGAGACATATATGTGCATGAGAGGGAAAATGAAGGGAAAAGTAAAGAAAATGAAGAATATAGACGCCTTAATGATAAAAATGATTTTGAGGAGAAACTTCTATATTTGGGACAATTTTGGGTTGATTTCCCTTCCATTATCTCATTCTCTCATACTCTTGTACACTTTGAGAATTTTTAGAGCATTCTTGAAGCATTCTAGTATTCACTTGGATTTGAAGAAAGTGGTGAGCTCCAATATTGTAGCAATAATGCTGCAACTCCTAGGGCTTCCTTCTTTACTTTTATCAACCCAGTAGTTTGGAACAAAATTGGAAGCAACGGTGCTGTATGCACGAGTACTAGCTCTTACTGCATGCTGTCACTCGATCAGATGGCGCAAATTCGCTAGGAGCTCAAGCCAACTTCTACGAGTTCTCAGAAGATGCTTTTACTGTGATGGAAGAAAGCTAACTCTATAGGGGTTATTCTACTTCCAAAAAGAGAAGGAAAACTGAAATGAAACTTAAAACCTAGCAAACCCTAGTTTACCCACTAACCCTACTTTTGCAAGAAAAGAGATGGAAACTACTGAAATGGGTGTCATTGACTACTGAAAAGGTAAAATGCATTTATTCAAGCTAATTATGAAGAGAAATGAGAATAAATCATCCTTTTGTACTTTTGCGCATTTTTATGTGGAATTATTATGGTTGTGTTTTAACTGGTTATGGCTATGCAGAGGTTTGGTGGCAAAGGGAGATGGAGTTAGCTTTTGTAGAAGGTGAGGAAGGTGTGGAGGGGTCCTAAGGAGCCCTTAGTACCCTTCTGGAGACTTCTGTTGCGATCAGAATTCGAAAAATCACTCACAGGAATTTCTACAGAAGGCTGTAGGGGATCTACAGGAGGTTCTATAGGAGGATCTACAGGAGGAGGCCGAGAGTGATTTTTGGAGGTTTGAAGGTGGAAAAATGATGGGAAAAGGGAAATGAATGTTGGATGAAGGATTTGAGGTGTCTAGAACTTGTCAATGAAGATCAGGAACAAAAGAGATGGTTGGATTTATTCAAAAGGCAAGGAAGCAACTCTATGAAAAAACACAGAAATTAGGGCAGATTGGTGAAATGTGGCAAATGAGTGGGGAAATCTTGGACAAGTGAGTTGGTGTTGGCTGTTTGATGGAGGGATAGTGATTTTAGATGTCCTACAATAGATCTACACATTCACTTAGCAAAACTGACCATAGCAAGAACAAAAAATAGAGTTTTGTCTAACTTAACCTAATTTCTAACCTAAAACCAGAGAAATGTTGAATAGTATCTTATGAACAAGAAATCATGTGAGAAAACCAGGGTAAATAAACAGGAAATGATCTAACCATGTGGATCTAAACTAATGTCAACTTCTCCAACTCGAAATATCACACTAGCAGTTGCATTGGAAGAGCAAAAACTATGTTTTTGGTGGCAGCAGTAGTGCCTTGACCTCAAATCATGGTCCCAAGGAGGGAGAAAGGAGATCAAGACCACCTGTTGACCTTTTTCGATCTTTTTTTGTCACTATAGCAAACTACTTAAGCAACTCGAAGCAAAAACAACTATTCTAACCATCAAAAGCAACCTAATCTAATGAAGCAAAATGAACCTTAACAACAGAAATTATCTCATGAATAAAAGCAAAATAATATAAATACACAAAGGAGGTGCTAGGAAACTTGTGTTGGGCCCTAAGCCAAGAGGTTCAGCCCTCTAGAAAAGATCAGTGCTAGTTCAAAACTTGGTTCATCTTCATTTATAAAAAAAAATAGCAGTTATATCACAAAACTATCTTCAAAAAAAGCTCGAAAATGAGTTGAGTACTATGATGCACCAAAGTGTAAAAATAGACTAAGAAATGGCTAACCTACTGAGGCTTGAAGCCTTCTTATTTATACAAGTGGGGACTCCCAATAGTCCTCCTAAACTTAAGGAACTTAGCTGTCTAGAACTGAAGATAACAGCAGCCCTACTTGACTTGCTCGGCTGCCCCTTGGAATCATCAATGTGGGCCTTTGTACTCCGAGCTGCTGATGGAGAATTCAAGGAAAGGGTCATTAATGAAGGAGACACCCCTCCTACAAGTCCTCATCCCTGTTTCCTCAAGTTTGGCTGCCATTTTGCTCATAAATTCTTGGTCCTTATCCAAAATTGTCCAAAACTTTTGCAGTAAACACTCATTAGACTACATGGCAAAGTGACTATCCCCATTCACTCTATTGACATAAATATATTCAAAAACATGCACAAAACTATTGAGAATGGTGGATTAAATGAAAATAATAGGCAGAATGAGCCCATATAGTTACCCATTTCTGGGGCTCATCATCACCCCCTACTGAATAGGTTTCTCATCCTCTGAGCAACTAATCTAGTTCTTCATCTTTAATAGCTCTAACAGATTCCCTGACATCCCAAGCCTCTGATGTGATGTCTTCCTCTCTGTCATGGAAACCTACTTTCCTGTCCACTTCCTCCCATTGTTTTTGTTCTTCCTCCTCCTTAACTCCTTCCAACAGTCCTAGCAGTAGTGGAGGACTGAATTTAAGACCAATCCAGTTGGCTTTCAAGTTTTGCATTGATTGTTTATATAGGGTCACTCTCCTAATAGCTTCCCTCATTCTGATTGGGGATTGATACTATCTGATCTTTAGGTTATGTTATAATGTATTCCAACTTCTCATGTAGGTATGAAGGTAGTCATCACCAAACAATCTCTCCATATCTTCAAGGTGTGTATTAGCCTGTGCTTGCATGTCAACATAGTTAGGGGCAACTTGATGATTTACTGCAAGGTGTTGGTGGGCATATACGAGATCCAATGGTTCTGCTAGTTCGCCCTTACAATCAAGGGCTCACTTAGCTCTTTTGCCATGATCTTTTGAATTTCCACTGCTCTCTTTTCTTCATGGCTCAACCAAGAAGCCATAGCCATGGGCTATAGGTCTCCTACTGTAGCATTTGCATCCCATAAATTCATGTCAGGAAGTTCTATGTTGTGTAGGTAAAATTCTGCTAGCTTGGCTTTATCCTTGGCTGAACTATTATCACATAAATGCATAAATTGGCCATAATCTTGAAATGGTGTTGTGCCCCTCTGGGCCAATGTGTTAATCTGGAATTGTAGCCACTGATCTTTGAGATAAAGTGCATATGATCTAGCTGGCTATCTGCACTGTAAGGCCTCCATTGCCCAGTTAGCCATGCAGGCCATCTGGGCTTCCTTTTCGTACCACTGCCTTATCAACACTTTAGTTGTTGTCTGGGATTCTTTTTCTTGCTGCTATTTCATTAGTGTCTCACTATCTGTCTGTAGTTCTTCTTCTTGCTACTATTTCTCTGTTGCTTCACTATCTGCCTGGGGTCACTCTTTTTGTTGCTGTCCTTCTAAAATTGGCAGCTTATCTCCTCCTTGAGGTCCTCTTTCCTGTAGCTGCTTTTTCAATAGTTCATTTTCTTCTTGTAGTTGAGCTCTTCTAATGCTCTTTGTGTGCCTTACCATGCCCAATTCTCTGCTCATCTCTCTCAACCTATTTTCCATGTGCCCTATATCTTTGACCCTCTACATTTGGCAATTTTCATCTAGGTGTGGGTCCTAACTCATTCCTTTTCTAGTTCGAAGAAAAGAGGCACTGCGAATTTTTGTGGGATGATCTTTCCACCTTCTAGAAGATTGTAATAGGAGCCTAAATTAGGTTGAGGGCTTGGCTCAGGTATTTCTTTTGCCTTACCTTCCTCTTGGGACTGTTCTTTGCCTTCTTTTCCAATTTTTCAGTTTCTTTGAGCTTGGCTTGTGTCTTCTGTAGAGAGGTTTGTGCCTACTGTAGGACTACTTTAGAGTCCATAAATTTGATCCTTTCCTTCCAGGTGGAGGTCTTAGGACTCCCTCTCTCGTAGGTGATAGAGATTTTGGAGGGAGATTCCTTTCTTGTCACAGTAGGTGCATCCTCAATGATAATGGGTTCTTTTGATGGTGGTTGTGGCTTGCCTACCTTAATTCTGGTGCTCCTCCAGGCTTTGAAATACATAGACTTTTGTCTTTTTCTTTTCCCCTTTTTCTTAGCTGGAGTGCTCAATCCAGCAAGGGCAGCTACTGCTTCCCTTGCTAGTGTCTCAGGATAGACTTCTTCTTGCTATTCATTTTCTTCATCCCCTGCAGTTTTTCTTGTGTCTGTTGTTTATGTTTTTCTTTCTGTTGTCTCTGGGGGTGTTTTCTCCTTCTCTTGTTGAGTTTCTGCCTTCCCTGTGGCAGTCCTTTTTTGAGCTTTCTTGGGCTTCTTCTTCTTAGCTTTTGTCCTCTTCCTCTTCTCTGCCTTTGATGTTGTTTTCTTTTCTGGCTTAGGTTCAACTATGGTTTTGTCATGTTTCTCTTCTTCTTGCTGTTTATCCTCTTTTTCTTATTTTATTTGAATATTTTGTGCTTCCTCCTAAATTTCCTTTCCAATTTCCTTTGTCTTCTCCTCCTTGTCACTGCCAGATGGGCTAAGGTCATCAGTAAGAGTTTTGATGTCATCTTCTCTAGACATGTTCCTGAAAATTTCCTAGGCTATAAGGATGGTGTATGTGTGTAGGGCATCCTCTACCAACAATTTAATGAGCTCATCGTGGGCCAGTTGGTCTGAAACACCTGCATTCAATTTGGTGCCACACTCTATCAAAGACAGGAGGAGAAAATATGGCAGACTGAGTTTTCTAGCTGCAGGTAAGTCCATTCCATATCTTAATTCATGCAATAATCTAAAGTGATAACCATAAACTATAATGAACCTTCCTTCAGAAGAGATATATTTCATGATCTGGTAGCTGACCTCACCCCATGGATGAGGTAAACTTGTCCTTCTCACCCCATTCTTTTCCTCTACAAGATGTTCATCAAGCTGAAAAAATGTCTTTTTAGCAACCTGTTCTAATGGTTTTTCTTCTTTGCTCCAGGGGAGCCCAAGTAGAAGATCTATGACTCTGATGATGAATTCTGGTGTAAGCCCTATGGTTAAACCCCTGAAACTAACTATAACATGGGTTTTTGAATGTGGTCTTAAGGACATTAACAATTCCTCTGTCACCTCCTCATCATATCCATGAATTTTCTCAAAGAAAGGCATGCAAGTGGCCCTCGTGAAGAGGGCTACCACTTTTGGGTGTTCATGCAATTTGCTGGAGATCAAAGGCTCCTTTCTCATAAAACCTCCTGGCATGGTGTTTAGTGACTGCTGGAAATGTTCAGGTGAGGAGGAATGCAACAAAATTCAAGACTGAAATCAGAGGAATAGCTGAGGTTTATCTTCTTGAAACTAGAGAGGGAATTTCTCGTGTTCTTCTTTTTTCACAACATCAATTTTCAATGTTTCCTCCCTTTAACCTAGTTTCCAACCTGAATTTACTTCTCGGCTTTTGGAAGAAATCAATATTTTGACAGAATAGAGAATATATAAAACAATGTTTTTTCACAGAGTAGACAGACTTGCAACTTCATTTTTTCACAGGCTTGATTTCTATGGTTGCATCCCCTTTTTTTACAGGAGAACATGGGAAAGGGAAAAATATAGATTTTTGAGTGCAGAGAAGAAAATTGAGAGACTGTACAGAATTCAGGAAAACGCAAGCATACTTTTGAGCTCTCTTTCCGTTCATTTTTCAACCCAATACTTTGCTTCTAATCCACCACCTTGTATAGATATATCACATGCATAGTGGGTTTCTGAGCCTACCTCTTTTCAAGCTCGAATTTGACAAAAATTCCAAATTTTTCCTCTACAGAGCTGCTCTCTGGCCTTCCTTTATAAAGCCTCCTATACACGGTGTTCCTACTCCTGTAGAATGCAATAATGCTCTTATAGAGCACGATAAGCAGGAGGGTTTTGAAAACTGGCAGAGAATGACTGGTTTGTTGTTCTGAAGGTGGTAGGTGAGTGCTACAGTCGAGAACTCGTCAATGCAAATGAAGGAAAATGGTGGTGGAGGCTTAGAATGCATTGTACTTAAGCTAATGGCATGATCTGCGGTGACAAGGTGAGGTGGCAGGATGGGTACGTTATCCCCAACTAGACCGTTGGTCCCACTCTAGTGCCATTATGGTATTTCATGTCACCTGATCACCATCACTTCCATTATTCGATTATATGTCGCCACGACTACCGGTTCTGAGTTTTTTCTTCCTAAGTTGATGGGCCGCACGTGCTAGCAGCGTATCTAAACAGCTCTTTGAATGGAACAAAGCTTGTTTGAAATCAACAAGGGTGATTTTAACTGAAAAGGGTGATTTGAACTGAATGAGGGTGGCTAGTTAGCTGGCCACTAATTTCATTTAATCATGACCATCCCAATATTTCATGCAGTTTCTAAATAATATTCATTCAACAGAGGAACAGGTTTAGCCACTTACCTGTTAGTCGTTGTTGGTGCTCTGCATGCTCGGACTTTGGCACTTCATTTTCTCATTGCTGCTACTGCTACTGCTCTACATGCTTGGACTTTGGCACTTCATTTTCTCATTGTTGCTGCTGTTGTTGCTCATGGCCTCTGAACTGGTGGCTTATGTTGGTGATTTTTTGATTAGGCTCTGCTTCTTGTATGTTGCATTCATCTTGGTTGCGACCCTATCTTTGGAGCTTGTTTTTTAAAGGGATCAACTGCTATAGAAATCCTGCAGGATTTCCTGTAGCTTCTTCTCCCTTTGAAATTTTAGGCTGATGCCTGAGCAGGGGCCGAAGAGATAGCTGAAGAAGGTTATGAATGAAAGGAATAACAGCTGGAAGGCATTAGGTAAGAACAAGTGAAGAATGTTGTTTTTTTATTCATTATTTTTTCAAAAAACAAAAGAAACAGAAGTCTATGTGTTTTTTTTCTCTTCTTTTGTGCGCAGGGAAGAAAAAGCAAGTGGAAATGTGGGTGTGTAGGGAGGTCCACAGGCCTTCTGAATAAATTTCTAGCCCTCGGATTCTTTTCTAAACTTGATTTTGAGCTCTCTGTGATTTCTACAGGAGCCTCTTGTAGAATGCACAAAGTTTCTTGTAGGATGCGAAATCTTAAGGATAGGTGAGACCAATGCCTGGGAAAAGATGACAGTGATGGAGGAATGGACTATGAAGCATGTATGGAACCTGGCCATGTTCTTTTTTCCCTCTGTGACCCTCCTGCAATTTGTAATGCATTCAAAAGATGTTAGCTTTTTCTATTTTTCTCTCTCTTTTTTTTTGAGACAGCTGGGGCGCCTCCAGGAGGTTTTCACTCTCATTGCCTAGCCTGGGCGCCTCCAATAGGTTTTCACCCAGGGATTTTTGATTCCTTTTTCTATCTTTTTCTTTTTCTCTGTATATATATATATATATATATATATATATATATATATATATATATATATATATATATATATATATATATATATATATATATTTATTTATCTTTTTTTAGCTCAGGGTGTGGGTGGAGTGGAGACAAAGACCTACTCCATTACCAACACTGTTTTACCTAGATCCTCAATTAATTCCTTCTTGGAAAGGGGCTTCCTGTAGATCTTCAACCTATGCCCATTGGCGAGCATGGGGATGGCTTCTTCATCAATGGTCAAGATCAGGACTGAACCATTGTCATTGCATTTTTCTACTGTGTATGTTCCTAGCGATCTTGTCCTCACTTTGCCCTTGAAATCTTTATATCTTGAATCATACAACAGCACCCAATCTCCTTGCTGGAATTGTTTTTATTTGAGGTGTCTGTCATGCCATATTTTTCTTTGAAGTTGGACTACCTCTGAGTGGAGAAGGGCCTATAATCTTTTTTCATCCAATCCATTTAGCTGAAGCAATTTTTCCTTATGTGCATGGCTGAGATCTAGGTCCAGCTAAGCTGCCATCCTTAATGTGTTACATTCAAGCTGTATTGACAACAAGGCCTTCTTGCCATAGACTAGCTCATAGGGTGTGAACCCTGTGGTGGTTTTCCAAGTGGTGTAATAGGCCTAGGTGGCCTCAACCAATCGATTTGCCCAATATTTTCTACTGCTGCTCAATACCTTAGTCAAAATTCCTTTCAAAGCTCTCTTAGTGGCTTCAACCTATCCATTGCTTGCGGATGATAAGGGGTGGAAGTTCTGTGCTTAATCTTGTGATCTGTGAGCAGGTCTTCAATCAAATTGGAGGTAAACTAACTACCTTGATCTGTGACTAATTCTCTTGGATAACCAAACTTGTAGAAGATATTTTCACTCAAAAACTCGGCTACTTTTTCTTCTGTTGCTGCCTTGATCACCTTTGTTTCTGCCTATTTTGTCAGATAATTAGTACACAAAATGATGTAAGATTTATATTTTGAAGGGGGGTTTATAGGACCCACAAAGTCCATGCCCCACCTCTCAAATTGCTCGAAAGTCACTTGAGGCTGCAGGGGCTTCTCATCCCTTGGAGTAGGTTTCCCCATCCTTTGACATCAGTCACATTGGCTGATATATCTCCTGACATCTTGATGAAGAGTGGGCCAATAGTAACCTGCTTGCAGAATTTTGAAGGCAATCCTCTTTCTTGCAAAATGGCCCCCCATAGGGCTTGTCATGACAGGTTAGGAGGATGTCAGAAACTTCCTCCTCCCTTACACACCACCTCAAAATCTAATCTTCGCCAAGTTTAAAAGGATTGCCCCCAATCCAAGTGAATGGGGCACTTTTCCTCACAATCTTTCTCTTCTCTTTTGAGGACAGGTGTGGTGGAAACTGTGCTGAAACCAAATAATTTTCTATATCAGCAAACCATGGAGAGAGTACTGAAATAGAAAATAGGTGTTCATATGGCATTTAATCTTCCACCATTCTTTCTTCACCTACAAGCAAATCTAGTCTAGACAGAAAAATAGCAACAACATTTTCCTTACCCGACTTATCAACAATGGTCAAATCAAATTGTTGCAATAAAAGTAACAATATAATGATACAAGCATTTACATCCAGTTTATTCATCAAATACCTAATTGCAGCATGATCAGTGTGTATGAATGTTAGATAGATGGTGATGTAGTGTATGAACTTATTTAGGGAATGGATTACAGCTAGGAGATCCTTTTCGGTTACAGTGTAGTTTAGTTCTGCCTTGGACAAATTTTTACTTACAAAGTATATGGCATAAGGCAACTTCTCATCAACTCGCTCGCAGCCTATTCTTATCGCTTTTTTCTAGGCATCTGTGTGAATGTGGAAAGGTATGGCCTAGGTTGGACCTCTCAAAATTGGGGCAGTTACCAGTTTACCTTTCAATGCATCCAAAGCCTCTTGATAGTTGTTAGTCCATATGAACTCAACATCTTTTCCCAAAAGACCAAATAATGGAGAGGCTAGCTTACTAAAATCTTTAATGAATTTTCGATAATACCCTGCTAAGCCTAGAAAACTCCGAACATCTGTTACTTTTTGAGGAGGTGGGACCCTTTGGATGATGGCAATCTTGTTGGGATCCACCTGTAATCCTTGCTTGTATGACCTAGCAAGCTCCCTTCAGTCATCAGGAATTCGCATTTTTCAAGACTGAGGGACAGGTTCATTTCAATACACTTGTCTAAAATCTTTCGCGGGTTAGTCAAGGCTTCCTGGAAGTTAGAACCATAAGGGGTAAAGTCATCCATATAGATTTCCACTGAGTCATGAACCAGTTCAGCAAATATGCTTAGTACTGCTCTCTGGAAAGTGGTGGGAGCATTGCACAACCCAAAAGGAAGGACCCCGTATGCAAAAGTACCCCAAGGACAAGTGAAAGTGGTCTTATCTTGGTCTTCTAGGCTGATTTGGATCTCGTTGTACCCACTAAACCCATGTACGAAGGAGAAGAACTTCTTCCTTACCAGGCCATCTAACACTTGAGCTATGAAAGGCAAAGGGAAATGATCCTTCTTGGTGGCCTTGTTTAGTTCCCAATAATCTACGCAAATTCTCCACTTCCCATTTTTCTTTAGCACTAGCACCAAAGGAGAGATCCATTCGCTGTTAGAGATGGGGTAGATGAATCCTGCATCCAACAACTTTTGTAGTTCTTCTTTGACAATGTCCTTAAGGGCTAGATTCATCCTCGTTTGAGGCTGCCTGACTGGTTTACAATCTTCTTTAATGTAAATGTGATGAGTACAAATTGAAGCGTGGACTCCCTTCATCTCCTTATAGCTCCAAGCAAAAGCATCCAAGTGGTTTTTCAATAAGCTACACAGTTCTTTCTCCTGAGAGGTGGATAGGGATGAGTTGATCTACAAGGTTATTTCTAGGCCAAATTCCACATCCTTAACTCAGAGAGGGCTCAGATCAGCCACACAGAGATCAACTAAAGCATTGGGTTGGGTTTCTTCCACCAACTCTTCTAATGGCAACACACTGGGGGGTGGATTCTGAATCAAGTTTTCAATAAGGTCATCCTCGGTTTTTGGGCCCCCCAGGGTAGCCTCTATTGTACACAATGGTGTGGAATATACTTCATCCTCATCTTCCTCCTCCAACCATAGAGGTAAATATGTTCTAACAGAGGTTGGGCAAGAGGATATAGGACTAGCTACTTGGACATATGCCCATTCTTGATTGTCATGTTCCTAACTTGATAACTGATGTAGGCATCTGCAGTAGCCAACCAAGGCCTTCCCAGGATGAGAGGATACCCAGTGAGCTTTTCCTTTGGCTGGAGAACCAGGAAATCAACAGGGTACTCCCAGGAATCAATCAAGACCATTACATCTTCCACAATCCCCTCAGGGGTCACGGTGGAACGGTCTACTAACTGCAGTACTATTGTTGTCTTCCTCAGGGAACCCTAAAGGTTGAGCTTAGGCATAGTGTCCCTGGTCACCAGATTAATTGCAACCCTTAGATCAATCAGGGTATGGGGGATTATAGTGCCATTGATGTGGACATCGACTACAGGACTCCCAGGGTCTAGATATTTCAGACGGATCATCTGCCCCAGCATTAGGTCGAATAGTTGTCCTATGACATTGATAGTTGGAGCATCTCTCTTGCACCTACCTGGGTGCCTGAAGCACTTCTCCTTGATCAACTTGTTGTAGATAGGTACATCTTTTATGGCTTGGAGAAGTGGTATCTTTACACATAATTGTTTTAGTTCTCCCAGAAGTTCAGTTTCTTCTGGGGTTGGTTGTGTGGTTCAAGTTAGTCTCTTAGCAAAGGGTGGAATGGCTTTTGGTTCACTTTCCTGTGTTTCTTCCTCATCCTCCTTAGGAGGAGGCTGGCTATCTGGTAGAACCTTCCCAGACTGTAGGTTAATCTCCTGAATCTCCACAGCATAGATCAGGCATGATTTTTCTCCACTATATACATGTTGGGCCTGTCTGTTATTGGGGTTCGGGTTTGGTTGAGTAGGTATTTGGGGTTGTCTTTTTGGAGCAGGAGGTAATGGTTGCGGTTGAGCAGGTGGTGGAGGAAAAAGAGTGGGAGGAGGGTTGTATTGGGGCCTCCACCCTTGATAAGGTGCATTCCACTGAGGTTGTGGCTGAGCATAAGAGTGAAACGAATGAGCAACTGGCGAAGCCTAGTATTGAGGAGGATAGAAACAAGGAGGGGCTATGGACTAGGAAGGATGAATAGGGTGTTGGAAATAATACTGAGAGGGGGGGTGAATCAGTATTATCAAGTTCTTTTAATAAATCTTCCTTATTTATTCTTTGAATTATTTTTGCATGTCAGTACTATAAAATAATGAGCATGAACAAAGAAAACAGATAGTCACACCAAAGAACACAAGATGTAAGGTGGAAACCCAATGTGGGTGAAAACCACCTGCTGCAATATGTCTCTATCTTCTTTCAAATTAGAAACTCCTTTTACAATGGTTTTGTACTGGTGCAGTCCTTTACTAGTACGCAGGCTGCAACCTGCAGAGAGCTACAACTCTCTCTCGTTTTCCAGTCTCTCTTGGAAGGGAGCTACAACCCCCTACTTCTTTTCTTTCAAGGACCACTTTTCATAAATTTTCAAACTGGATCCAAGAACATCAAAAACCCATCAACTACACTTGCATCATCAATCTCTGATTTCACCAAAGCCAACTCGCATACAGATATGCAACTATTTCCTTATAACTTTGCAGTTGTTACATCAGACATACCCAGATCATAACATGTGTAAAATAAAACATGCATCAATAATTCAGACCTAGATTATTAGATTTATAGATCAAGCGTATGCCACATATCACAGATCAAAATCGTATAGAGATACCACTATTCCAGCCTTAAGATTTTGACCCTTCAATAGAACTTATCCTTCTCCTTACGCTCAGGTTCCTTCTTCATTCAGATCCAGATCTGCACCAAAACCCAATCACAATATTCGAGATCTAGCACTTTATCAGATATTCGATAATTCAGAAGATGCTTTGCCAAATGATCTCCTTCCTCTTTTATAGTCTTAGGCCTTTCACAATACCACGGGCCAAAACCATAGGATCAAAAAACTATTGGACTAATACCATGAACCAACCATGAAAGTACGTGAGATCAACACTTTTGGTTGCAATACCATGGGCCAAAACCATAGGATCAAAAACTGTCGGACTAATACCATGAACCAACCATGAAATTGCGTGAGATCAACACTTTTGACGAGGTACCATGGTCCAAAACCATAGGTTCAAATACCATGGACTAACTACCATGGACCAAAGGTAATTTCTCCAACATATACGCGCTTTTCCTTGCATGAAAGTGCGTACCATGGTCCAAAACCATAGGTTCAAATACCAAGGACTAACTACCATGGACCAAAGGTAAGTTCTCCAACATATACACGCTTTTCCTCATAGGTTCAAATACCAAGGACTAACTACCATGGACCAAAGGTAAGTTCTCCAACATATACGCGCTTTTCCTTGCATGAAAGTGCGTGAACTTTTTCTCTACATGAAATAAACTTTTCTCTGCATAAAAGTGCATGAACTTTTCTCTACATGAAATAAACTTTTCTCTGCATATAAGTGCGTGAACTTTTCTCTACACTATAATTTATTATCTGAGATGAGTGGGTTGCCATCAAGTACAACATATGTATCATAATGCCAACAATCTCCCCCTTTGGACTTGATGGCAACAACAACCAATCACTCTCCCCCTTTGACATCAAGGGCAAAGGGTTATGCTCCCCCTGACTATAAACCAGATCTGCAAAGAAGAACCATAATCCATGACCATGAAAGAGATAGAGATGTATTGCAACAATATTCAGACCAGCATCCATGATCTCCTTCTGTACTTCCTCCATAATGCCAACAATGCATGATATGCTCGCCCTGAACCTGTGCCATTCGATCTTTGACCAATCTGCAACCCAGCACATGTACGCATATACTTCAGATGAACCTTGCGTACAACCAACAATCAGAAGAGATTCAACAACAAGATGATGCATCAACAACCCCCAGCTTTTGCCTGAGGTATTCAAAGGTCTCCCTAGGCAATGGTTTGGTGAGTATATCAGCAACCTGTTCCTTAGAAGGAACATACTCCAACTTGACCTTTTGTTCAAGCACTTGTTCCCGGAGAAAGTGATACTTGATTGGTATGTGCTTGGTTTTTGAATGCATGACTGGGTTCTTTGAAATGCTGATTGCACTTGTATTATCACATAAGATGGAGATGGGTGGTGTACAGGTGATTTGAAAATCCTGCAAGGTCTGCATCATCCAAAGGAGTTGAGTGCAGCAAGATGTAGCAGCAACATATTCTGCTTCAGCTGTAGACAAGGCAATCGAACTCTATTTCTTGCTGAACCAAGATACTAATATGGAACCCATAAAGAATAAACCACCACTTGTGCTTTTCCTGTCATCCACGCTTCCGGCCCAATCTGCATCTGTATAAGCATGAAGTGTGAGATCTGTATCTCTAGGATACCATAAGCCATAGTTTTGAGTCCCTTGAAGATATTTGAAGATTCTCTTTACTGCTTGAAGATGAGTTTCCTTTGGATTTGCCTGAAATCTTCCAACTATTCCCACTGCATGCATGATGTCTGGTCGGGTACCTGTCAAATAAAGTAGACTTCCAATCATAGATCTGTAAGTTGGTTGATGCACTGCTGCTGATTCATCATTTGCACTGAGGTTACATCCTGTGACCATGGGTGTACATACTGGTTTTGCTTCTTCCATACCATATTTCTTCAAAATCTGCTTGAGATACTTGGTTTGAGACAAGAAGATCCCTCCTTCATTTTGTTGGATTTGCAAACCAAGAAAATATGTCAGTTCTCCCAGCAAGGACATTTCGAATTCTTTCTGCATCACCAAGGCAAAGCTTTGACTCATAGCTTCTTCATTGCTGCCAAAGATAATGTCATCTACATACACAACAAGTATCAGCAATTTGTCATTTTCAACTTTTATATAAAGATTGTTGTCTGCTGATCCTTTTGAAAAACCTTGTTGATGAAGATATTTGTCCAAACGATAGTACCAAGCCCTTGGAGCTTGTTTGAGGCCATAGAGAGCCTTTTTCAATCTGCATACAAGATTTGGATCATTTCCAAGAATGAAACCATCTGGCTGCTCAATGTATACTTCTTCTTCCAAGTCTCCATTCAGAAAGGTTGATTTCACGTCCATTTGAAATACTTTGAAGTTTTGAAAGCTTGAGAGAGCAAGGAACATTCGGATGGCCTCAAGTCTTGCAACAGGAGCAAAAGTTTCTTCAAAATCTATTCCTTCTTGCTGCGCATACCCTTTACAAACAAGTCTGGCCTTGTTTCTAATTACTTCTCCATTTTCATTCAATTTATTTTTGAAGACCCATTTTGTTCCTATAACATTCTTATCCTTTGGTCTAGGAACCAGCTCCCAAGTGTTGTTCTTTTCGATCTGCTCAAGTTCTTCATCCATTGCTTTGACCCAACATTCATCTTTGCATGCCTCTTTCACATTTTGTGGTTCAGTGGAAGAGAGTAATGCCAAATAGCTTGAAGCTTCTGCAATTGTTCTTCTTGTTTGTACACCTGCTTCTTTCTGTCCCAAAATCTGAGATTCTGGATGATTCTTCTGAACATATCTGGATGGAGTCTTTTCTTCTATGCTTATCTACTCCTCTGGTTCTTCTTGAGGTTCTTCTTCTTCATCATTCTGTCTTTGAGGATGGCCTTCATCTTCTTCGATATCTTCATGATTTACTTGCCTAGGAATGTATCCCTTCTCATCAACCACTACCTCAATGCTGTCAACAATTCTTCCAAGTCTTTTATTATAGCATTTGTATGCTTTGCTGTGTGGAGAATAACCAAGAAGGATGCCTTCATCTGCTCTAGGTTCAAGTTTGCCAAGTTGCTCATCAGTATTTTTAATATAGCATTTGCTCCCAAAGATTTTGAAGTGCTTTACCGAAGGAATCTCACCATACCAGAGCTCATGAGGGGTTTGAGTGCTGTTCACTTGGACATTTGTTTTGTTGAGAATAATAACCGCAGCATGTGCTGCTTCACCCCAGAAAGTTGCGGGAGTTCCAAATTCATCAAGCATAGCACGAGCCATTTGTTGGACAGTTCTATTCATTCTTTCCACCACTCCATTTTGCTGAGGAGTTCTAGCTGTAGAGAATTCTCTTCTTATCCCATGTTTTTCACAGAAATCGAAAAATTCATTTGAGGTAAACTCCCCACCTCTGTCGGATCTAAGACACTTAATTTTGTATCCTGATTCATTTTCAACCAAGGCTTTAAAGGATTTGAATTTTTCGAATGCTTCATCTTTGTGCTTCATAAGTCCTAACCAGACAAACTTGGAGAAATCGTCAATGAATAGTATCAAGTATTCTTCTCCTTGAGGTGTCCTTTTCCTGAATGGACCACATGTATCTGTATGTACTAGCTCAAGAGGCATGCTAGCTGATCCTTCCTTTTCCGGAAAGGTAGTTCTGGTTTGCTTTCCAAACTGACATGATTTGCATATGGTGTTGTCTGGAACTTTGATATCTGGAAGACCACGAACTGCCTGATATTTGCATGCTTTCCTTATTTGTGAAAAGCTTAGATGCCCCAACCTTTGGTGCCATAACCAGTGCTCATCATCCTTGCTAAGATAGCATTGTTGTTGTCCTTCTTCAAATATGTATAGATTATTTGGAGTTCTTTTACCTTTGATCACTGTTTTACGTGTATCAAGATCACGAACAAGACATCCATTTGATCTAAATATCACCTCGGTTCTTTGATCACACATCTGGCTGACACTTAGAAGATTATGTTTCAATCCATCAACATACAAAACATTTCCAGCTTTGACCTTTTCTTTTAACTGAGCAGTGCCTTTTCCTTTTATAGTTGCAGGAGTCTCATTTCCAAAAGAAACTTTCTTTCCTTTTTCTAGAGCAGAATATGATTCAAGTTTTTCTTTATCACCTGTCATATGCTTCGAACATCCACTGTCAATGTACCATAGATTTTCCTGTCCCTCTGCATAAAATGCTATCCCACATCTTTCTGTTTGTGGTTCCTTTATTCTCCATGTTTTGGTGCTTGAGGCTTGTTCCTTTGTCTGCTGAAACCTGCTCCTGCATTCAGAATCTTCATGACCAAAGTTATTGCAAATAGAACATTCAACTTCATTTTCAAGAACCGAAAAGTTGTTATAGGTCCTTTTTGTAATCCCAGTCATACTTCTTTGTTTTTGAGCTTCTCTAGTCATGATCGTTTTATATGCAACACATTGAGTTGCTTTGTGACCAAAGTTATGGCAAGAAAAGAATTGTCCATTGAAGAAATTTCTGCGGTTATCAAATCTTCTGGCCAAATGATTGTAATTTCTATTGTCATTCATTCTTGAAGCAAATTGAGAGGATTTTACCTGTGGCTGGTTGTAGCTTTTGTTCATCCTTAAGACAGATTGCCCCTGATTTGCCTGATAGTCTTTGTTTGTAATTGGTCCCTGCTTTACTTGGTGATCTCCATTGTGCTTTTGCTCATTCCTTCTTGCTGCATCAAGATAACTCTTTGAGGTGGATGCTTGAGAAGTTTCTCCATTATAGCCCAGACCTGTCTTGTTTAGAGGAGAGTGTTGTACATTGATGATCTCATCCAGAGTTTCAGATCCTTTGACAAACTTAAGATTAATAGCCTTTGTTTTCTCAATCTCTTTTCTAAGACCAACAATTTCGCCTTCTAACTTTTCAAGATATTTTTCTTTTTCATTAATTTGAAGTTGTAGAGTATCAATGATCCTATTCTTTTCTTCTGTACATGTCTTGAGTCTAGAAATTTCTTCAAAAAAGCTATCCACATCTATAGCATTCATGTAATCATCATCTTCAAATGCCATTAAGAGTTTATAGTCATTAGCTCGTTCATCTTCGTCACTATTTGATAGACCATCACTATCTTCATGAGTGTAGTAGCTTTTCTTATTTGCAATTTGTTTCTTGTTCCATCTAGCAGGTTCCTTTCCTTTATCCTTATGAGGACATTTTGCAGCATAATGACCTACTCTTCCACAAGCAAAGCATTTAAAAGGTAACTTACCTCTGAACCTTCTAGTTCCCCTTTGAAGATTTCTGACAAAATTTGATTCTTCTTCTTCTTCTTCTGGCACGTGACTTGCTTCATAATAGTCTCCTTTGCCTGAAGCCTTGAAAGCAGCTTCTCTTCTGTCTGATGGACCTCCCTTTCTCATTTCATAAGCAGTTAGAATTCCGTGTAGCTGAGACATAATAAGAATTCGTAGATTTTCCTTTTCTTCTATTGCAGACACTTTAGATTCAAACTTGGGGGACAATGATCTTAGAACCTTTTCAACCACAATAGCCTCTTTTATTTATTCACCCAAGTTTTTCATGCAATTAACAATATCATCTACCCGAAGGAAATAGTTAGCCACA
The DNA here is from genome assembly GCA_031772625.1 of Pinus tabuliformis. Lineage (NCBI taxonomy): Eukaryota > Viridiplantae > Streptophyta > Pinopsida > Pinales > Pinaceae > Pinus > Pinus tabuliformis. Next base: position 1,715,946,091 of record CM062819.1, on the reverse strand, counting down.
CTTTCATCATTATACATTCTGAGATTCTCATACTGAATCCTGAGGGTTTGAAGTTTAGCACGCTTTACCTGTTCATCTCCTTCGTAGCTCAAGACAATCTTGTCCCATATTTCTTTTGCGGATTTATATTGCATAACCTTCACGAATTCTGTTTGAGATAAGCATCCCAGCAGAGTATTGACTTCTTTAGCATTTGTTTCATATTTCTTCTTTTCGGCCGTATCTGTAGGAGTAGCTGAAGGAAAAGTGTAGCCTGTATCTATGATATCCCAAACTTCTGTACCAAGAGATTGAAGATAGGCAGTAACTCTTACCTTCCAATAATTGAAGTTTGTCCCATCAAAAATTGGTGGCTTGATTGATGCTTCCCTCTCGTAGTTGCTCATGATGAAAGATCTTCCTTCAAGCGATCAAGCTTCTCTAAAGGACCTGCTCTGATACCAATTGTTGGAAATAATACTGAGAGGGGGGGTGAATCAGTATTATCAAGTTCTTTTAATAAATCTTCCTTATTTATTCTTTGAATTATTTTTGCATGTCAGTACCATAAAATAATGAGCATGAACAAAGAAAACAGATAGTCACACCAAAGAACACAAGATGTAAGGTGGAAACCCAATGTGGGTGAAAACCACCTGCTGCAATATGTCTCTATCTTCTTTCAAATTAGAAACTCCTTTTACAATGGTTTTGTACTGGTGCAGTCCTTTACCAGTACGCAGGCTGCAACCTGCAGAGAGCTACAACTCTCTCTCGTTTTCCAGTCTCTCCTGGAAGGGAGCTACAACCCCCTACTTCTTTTCTTTCAAGGACCACTTTTCATAAATTTTCAAACTGGATCCAAGAACATCAAAAACCCATCAACTACACTTGCATCATCAATCTCTGATTTCACCAGAGCCAACCCGCATACAGATCTGCAAATATTTCCTTATAACTTTGCAGTTGTTACATCAGACATACCCAGATCATAACATGTGTAAAATAAAACATGCATCAATAATTCAGACCCAGATTATTAGATTTATAGATCAAGCGTATGCCACATATCACAGATCAAAATCATATAGAGATACCACTATTCCAGCCTTAAGATTTTGACCCATCAATAGAACTTATCCTTCTCCTTACGCTCAGGTTCCTTCTTCATTCAGATCCAGATCTGCACCAAAACCCAATCACAATATTCCAGATCTAGCACTTTATCAGATATTCGATAATTCAGAAGATGCTTTGCCAAATGATCTCCTTCCTCTTTTATAGTCTTATTCCTTTCACAATACCACGGGCCAAAACCATAGGATCAAAAAACTGTTGGACTAATACCATGAACCAACCATGAAAGTACGTGAGATCAACACTTTTGGATGCAATACCACGGGCCAAAACCATAGGATCAAAAACTGTCAGACTAATACCATGAACCAACCATGAAATTGTGTGAGATCAACACTTTTGACGAGGTACCATGGTCCAAAACCATAGGTTCAAATACCAAGGACTAACTACCATGGACCAAAGGTAATTTCTCCAACATATACGCGCTTTTCCTTGCATGAAAGTGCGTACCATGGTCCAAAACCATAGGTTCAAATACCAAGGACTAACTACCATGGACCAAAGGTAAGTTCTCCAACATATACGCGCTTTTCCTCATAGGTTCAAATACCAAGGACTAACTACCATGGACCAAAGGTAAGTTCTCCAACATATACGCGCTTTTCCTTGCATGAAAGTGCATGAACTTTTTCTCTACATGAAATAAACTTTTCTCTGCATAAAAGTGCGTGAACTTTTCTCTACATGAAATAAACTTTTCTCTGCATAAAAGTGCGTGAACTTTTCTCTACATGAAATAAACTTTTCTCTGCATAAAAGTGCGTGAACTTTTCTCTACATGAAATAAACTTTTCTCTGCATATAAGTGCGTGAACTTTTCTCTACACTATAATTTATTATCTGAGATGAGTGGGTTGCCATCAAGTACAACATATGTATCATAATGCCAACATAGGGGGACCCCAAGAAGGCATGGAAGTGGCTTGATTGGGGTTGTAATAGGTCTGGGATGTCCCTTTTATTCCCTGCTAGTAAGGTTTGGGTCCATGTGGCCTCCTTTGGTTCATGAAATAGAGTGGTTCAATGGCTCCTTCAACCCCCTGATATGCGGCTTTAATTCCGGGCAAGGAAGGGCACTGATTCATAAGATGGTATTCTTCACTAAGATGCTTTCTAGTGCACCTGGGATAAAAGATGGCCAAAGCCCTCTCGGATTCCTCTTGTTTGCTTTTGATATGAAAGGTATCCATTTGCATGGCAAGAGTCTACCTCACCTCACTCTTGAAATCTTCCAGTCGATCCTCAAGTTCGTTTCTAATGGATGAATTGGATGAGGATGTACTAGCTAAAGATTAACTTCCCCTACCTCTCTTTCTCGTTGACCTGGAATGGTTTCTAAACACAGTGTTTATGTCATCATAAGGTAGTTCGTAGATGTCTCCCCCAGCCAGCAGATGGGGGGTATCTAGAAGGTCTTCAGGGACTCCTCTGAGCAGAACCAACTTCAGAGATTCAGGGTCAAGTGTGCACTTGGTCCTCTTATAATTGAGTTGAAACCTTTCTTCATAGTCTTCTAAAGATTCACCACTCCCCATGGTCATTCAGAAGATTTCTTCCTTGGTATCCTTTGACCTACAGTAGTCCCGGTATTTGTTGTTAAAGGCTTGTTGCATCTGAGCCCAAGTTGTGGTACTGTTTCCCGGTAACCCCATGAACCAGTGCAAGGCTGCATCCTTGAGGGTAAAAGGAAACAGTTTCAACTTCTGCTCGTCTTCTGCATAGTAATAGGTTCGACGTAGAACAACAAATTCAAACAAGAAGGTATCAGGATCTTCGGTAGTCAATCCATGGAAGTGAGGTAAGGCTGAAGGACTTATGTTTTTCATTTTTGTGTCCCCATTGTTTTATCGGATAGGAAAGGCACCTTCTATTCTTTCTCCATTTCCTCTAACGTTTTTATTTGAAGCCATGGTCTTAGGAGGAATGGTTTCTTGCTCTTCTTCTGTTATAGGATCTTCGTATATCACTAGAGGTTCACTTATATGTTCTTCTGGATCATTGCCACCAAAGAAGAGAGAAGGGTGACTTAGTGATGTGGTGGGGGTGTTGGGTAGGAATTTTCTTGAATTGTCTTTGTTCGTACGAGGCATGAAAAGAAATCTCTTTTGGGCAATTTTTGTTTTTTTGTTTTTTCTGCTTGTACCTGCAAAACTAAAATGGATTGAACAACAAATTGCAACTAACTAAAATGAATCTTGCTGAAATGGAAATTGTAGAATTGAAATGAAAGCAGGAAATACCTAATCTACACTTGTTGAAATGAAATTGCAGAATTGAAATGAAAGAAGGAAATGCCTAATCTACGCTTGCTGAAATGAGATTGCAGAATTGAAATGAAAGAAGGAAATGTCTAATCTACTTTTGTAGAAATGAAATTGTAGAATTGAAATGAAACAACTACTCTACTTTTGTTGAAATAAACTACTTAGCAGAATGTTGTAGTAGAAAATAGAAGAAAAGCAGTAATCACAAAATACTTTGATGCTTCTGCGGCAACGACGCCAAAAAGAGTGGTGAGCTCCAGTATTACAACAATAATGCTGCAACTCCTGGGGCTTGGTTCTTTAATTTTATCAACCTGGTAGTTCGTAACAAACTTGGAAGCGACGATGTTGTATGCACAAGTACTAGCTCTTACTGCAGGCTGTCACTTGATCAGTTGGTGCAGGTTTGCTAGGAGATCAAGCCAACTTCTACGAGTTCTCAGAAGAATTTTTTACTGTGATGGAAGAAAGATAACTCTATAGGGGCTATTCTACTTGTAGAAAGAGAAGGAAAACTGAAATGAAACACAAACCCTAGCAAACCCTAGAAAACCCTAGTTTACCCACTAACCCTACTTTTTCAAGAAAGGAGATGGAAACTACTGAAATGGGTGCCATTAACTACTGAAAAGGTAAAATGCATTTATTCAAGCTACTTCTAAATAGAAATGAGAAGAAATCATCTTTTTGTACTTTTGAACATTTTTATGTGGAATTATTATGCTTGTGTTTTAACTGGTTGTGGTTGTGTAGAGGTTTGGTGGTAAAGGGAGATGGAGTTGGCTTTTACAGGAGGCAAGGAAGGTGTGGAGGGGTCCTAAGAAGCCCCTAGTATCCTTTTGAAGACTTCCTTTGTGATCAGACTTCGAAAAATCACTCATAGGAATTTCTATAGGAGGCTGCAGGGGATCTACATGAGGTTCTACAAGAGGATCTATGGGAGGAGGCCGAAAGTGATTTTTGGAGGTTTGAAGGTGGAAAAATGATGGGAAAAGATAAATGAAGGCTGGATGAAGGTGTTGAGGTGTATATAAATTTTCAAGGAAGATCAGGAACGAAAGAGATGGTTGGATTTGTTCAAAAGGCAAGGAAGCAACTTTGTGAAAAACCGTAGAAATTATGGAAGATTGGTGAAATGTGGTGAATGAGTGGGGAAATCTTGGAGAAATGAGTTGGTGTTGGCTGTTTGATGGAGGGATAGTGAGCTGAGATGTCCTACAATAGATGTACACATTCATTTAGCAAAACTGACCATAGCAAGAACAAAAAACAGAGTTTTGTCTAAATCATGTGAGAAAACCGTGCTAAATAAATAGGAAACGATCTAAGCATGTGGATCTAAACTAATGTCAACTTCTCCAACTCGAAATATCACACTAGAAGCTGCATTGGAAGAGAAAAAACTGTGTTTTTGGTGGCAACAATAGTGCCTTGACCTCAAATCATGGTCCCAAGGAGGGAGAAAGGAGATCAAGACCGGCCGTTGACCTTTTTGGATCTTTTTCTGTCACTACAGCAAACTATTTAAGCAAATTGAAGCAAAAACATCTATTCTAAACATCAAAAGTAACCTAATCTAATGAGGCAAAATGAACTTTAACAACAGATATTATCTCATGAATGAAAGAAAAATCATATAAATACAGAAAGGAAGTGCTAGACAACTTGGGTTGGGCCCTCACCCAAGAGGTCCAGCCCTCTAGAAAATACTAGTGCTGGTTCAAAACTTGGTTCATCTTCATTTATTAGAAAAATAGCAGTTACATCACAAAAATGTCTTCAAAAAGAGCTCGAAAATGAGCTAAGTACACTGCTACACCAAAGTGCGAAAATAGAATAAGAAATGGCTAACCTACTGAGGCTTGAAGCCTTATTATTTATACAAGTGGGGACTTCCAACAATCCTCCTAAACTTAAGGAACTCGATTGTCTAGAACTGAAGATAACAGCAACCCTACTTGACTTGCTCGACTGCCCCTTGGAATCATCAATGTGGGCCTTTGTACTTCAAGTCGCTGATGGAGAATTAGAGGAAAGGGTCATTAATGAAGGATACACCCATCCTACAAGTCCTCATCCCTATTTCCTCGAGTTTGGTTGCCATTTTGCTCATAAATTCCTTATCCTTATCCAAAATTGTCCAAAAAATCTGCAATAAACACTTATTAGACTACATGGCAAAGTGACTATCCCCATTCACTCTATTGACATAAATATATTCAAAAACATGTAAAAAACTATTGAGAATGGTAGATTAAATGAAAATAATAGGCAGAATGAGCCCATATAGTTACCAATTTCTGGGGCTCATCACCCCCCCCATGTTGAATGGGTTGCTCATCCTCTGAGAAACTAATCTAGTTCTTCATATTTAATAGCTCTAATAGATTCCCTAACATCTCAAGCCTCTGATGTGATGTCTTCCTCTATGTCATGGAAACATCCTTTCCTATCCACTTCCTCCCATTGTTTATGTTCTTCCTCCTCCTTAACTCCTTCCAACAGTGCTAACAGCAGTGGAGGACTGACGTTAATACCAATCCAGTTGGCTTTCAAGTTTTGCATTGACTGTTTATATAGAGGAACTCTCCTCATGGCTTGCCTCATTCTGGTTGGGGAGTGATACTCCTTGATCTTTAGGCTATGTGATAATGTATTCCACCTTCTCATGCAGGCATGAAGGCAGTCATCACCAAATAATCTCTCCATATCTTCAAAGTGAGCAATAGCCTCTGCTTGCCTATCAACATAGTCAGGGGCAACTTGAGGATTGGCTACAAGGTGCTGGTGGGCATATATGAGATCCAATGGTTCTACCCTTATCATCAGGGGCTCACTTAGCTCTTTTGCTATGATTTTTTGAATTTCTGTTGCTCTCTTTTCTTCATGGTTCAACCAAGAAGCCATAACCATGAGTTGTAGGTCTCCTAATGTAGTATTTGGATCCCATAAATTCATGTCAGGAAGTGCCATGTTGTGTAGGTAAAATTCTGCTAGCTTGGCTTTATCCTCGGCTGAACTATTATCACATAAATGCATAAATTGGCCATAATCTTGAAATGGTGTTGTGCCCCTCTGGGCCAATGTGTTAATCTGGAATTGGAGCCACTAATCTTTGAGATATAGTGCATATGATCTAGCTAGTTGTCTGCACTGTAAGGCCTCCATTGCCCAGCTGGCTGTGTAGGCCATCTAGGCTTCCTTTTCCTGTAGCTGTCTTTTAAAAATCAGCACTTCAGTTGCTACCTAAGATTCTTTTTCTTACTACTATTTCATCAGTCTCATTATCTGTCTGTAGTTCTTCTTCTTGCTGATGTTTCTCTGTTGCTTCACTATCTGCCTGGGGTCCCTCTTTTTGTTGCTTTCCTTCCAAAATTGGTAGCTTATCTCCTCCTTGAGGTCCCCTTTCCTGTAGCTTCTTTTTCAACAGTTCATTTTCTTCCTGTAGTTGAGCTCTTCTAATGCTCTGTGTGTGCCTTACCATGCCCAATTCTCTACTCATCTCTCTCAACCTATTTTCCATGTGCCCTATATCTTCGACCCCTTTAGATTTGGAAATTTGCATCTGGGTGTGGGTCCTGACTCGTTCCTTTTCTAGGTCGAAGAAAAGAGGCACTACTAATTTTTGTGGGATGATCTTCCCACCTTCCAGAAGATTGTAATAGGAGCCTAAATTAGGCTGAGGGCTTGGCTCAGGTAGTTCTTTTGCCTTACTTTCCTCTTGGGACTATTCTTTTGCCTTCTTTTCCAATTTTTCAATTTCTTTGAGCTTGGCCAGTGTCTCCTGTAGAGAGGTTTGTGCCTGCTGTAGGACTGCTTTAGAGTCCATCAATTTGATCCTTTCCTTCCAGGTGGAGGTATTAGGACTCCCTTTCTCATAGGTGATAGAGATTTTGGAGGGAGATTCCTCTCTTGTCACAGTAGGTGCATCCTCAATGATAATGGGTTATTTTGATGGTGGCTGTGGCTTGCCTACCTTAATTCTGGTGCTCCTTTGGGCTTTGAAATACATAGATGTCTATCTTTTTCTTTTCCCCTTTTTATTAGCTGGAGTGCTCAATGCAACAAGGATAGCTGTTGCTTCCCTTGCTAGTGTCTTAGGAGACACTTATTCTTGTTGTTCTTTTTCTTCATCCTCTGCAGTTTTTCTTGTGTCTGCTATTTCTATTTATGTTTATGTTGTCTCTAGGGGTGTTTTCTCCTTCTCTTGCAGAGTTTCTGCCTTCCATGTGACAGTCGTTTTTTGAGCTTTCTTGGGCTTCTTCTTCTCAGCTTTTGTCCTCTTCCTCTTCTCTGTCCTTGATGCTGTTTTCTTTTCTACCTTAGTTTCAACTGTGGTTTTGTCCTCTTTCTCTTCTTCTTTCCGTTTTTCCTCTTTTTCCTCTTTTATTTGAATATTTTGTGCTTCCTCCTGAATTTCCTTTCCAAGTTCCTCTGTCTTCTCCTCCTCTTTAGTGCCAGATGGGCTAAGGTCATCAGTAAGAGTTTTGATGTCATCTTCTCTGGACATGTTCCTGAAAATTTCCTACGCTATAGGGATGGTGTATGTGTGTAGGGCATCCTCTACCAATAATTTGATGTTCCCATGGTGGGCCAGTTGGTCTGGAACCCCTGCATTCAATTTGGTGCCACACGCTACCAAAGACTGGAGGATAAAATATGGCAGACTGAGTTTTCTAGCTGCATGTAATTCCATTCCATATCTTAATTCATGCAATAATCTGAAGTGATAACCATAAACTATACTGAACCTTCCTTCACAAGAGATATATTTCATGATCTGGAAGCTGACCTCACCCCATGGATGAGGTAAACTTGTCCTTCTGACCCCATTCTTATCCTCTACAGGATGTTCATCAAGCTGAAAAAATGTATTTTTAGCAACTTGTCCTAATGGTTTTTCTTCTTTTCTCTAGGGGAGCCCAAGTGGAAGATCTGTGACTCTGTTGATGAATTCTGGTGTAAGCTCTATGGTCAAACCCTTGAAACTGACTGTAGCATGGGTTTTTGAATGTGGTCTTAAGGACATTAAAAATTCCTTTGTCACCTCCTCATCATATCCATGAATTTTCTCAAAGAAAGGCATCCAACTAGCCCTGGTGAAGAGGGATACCACTTCTGGGTGTTCATGCAATTTGCTGGAGTTCAAAGGCTCCTTTCTCATAAAACCTCCTGGCATGGTGTTTAGTGACTGCTGCAAATGTTTAGGTGAGGAGGAATGCAACAAACTTTAAGACCGAAATCAGAGGAATAGCCAAGGTTTATCTTTCTGAAACCAGAGAGGGAATTTCTCATGTTCTTCTTTTTTCACAACATCAATTTGTAATTTTTCGTCCCTTCAACCCAGTTTCCAACCTGAATTTACTTCTCGGCTTTTGGAAGAAATCAATATTTTGACATAATAGATAATATATAAAACAATGTTTTTTCACAGAGTAGACAAACTTGCAACTTCGTTTTCTCACAGGCTTGGTTCCTGTGGTTGCATCCCCTTTTTTTACAGGAGAATACGGGAAAGGGAAAAAAACATATTTTTGAGTGTAGAAAAGAAACTTGGAAGACTGTATGGAATTCAAGAAAACACATGCAGACTTTTCAACTCTCTCTCCATTCGTTTTTCAACCCAATACTTTGCTTCTAATCCACCACCTTGTATAGATATATCACATGCAGAGCGGGTTTCTGAGCCTACCTCTTTTCAAACTCGAATTTAACAAAAATTATGAATTTTTCCTCTGCAGAGCTGCTCTCTGGCCTTCCTGTAGAAAGCCTCCTGTAGACGGTGTTCCTGCTCCTGTAGAATGCAGTAATGCTCCAATAGAGCCCGATAAGTAGGAGGGTTTTGAAAACTGGCAGAGAACAACTCGTTCGTTGTTCTGAAAGTGGTAGGTGAGTGCTGCAGTCGAGAACCCGTTGATGCAAATGAAGGAAAAAGGTGGTGGAGGCTTAGACTACACTGTACTTACGCTGATGGCGTGATCTTCAGTGATGAGGTGAGGTGCCAGGATGGGTACGTTATCCCTATCTGGACCATTGGTCATACTCCAGTGCCATTATGTTATTTCATGTCACTTGACCGCCATCACTTCCATTACTCCGTTATACGCCACCACCATTACCAGTTCTGAGTTTTTTCTTCCTGAGTTGATAGGCCACACATGCTGAGTGCATATCTGAACTGTTGTTTGAATGGGACAAAGCATGTTTGAACTCAACAAAGTTGATTTGAACTAAACAAGGGTGATTTGAACTGAACGAGGGTGGCTAGTTAGCTGGCCACCGATTTCATTTAAACGTGACCATCCCAATAGTTCATGCAGTTCCTAAATAATATTCATTCAACAAAGAAACAGGTTTAGCCACTTACCTATTAGTCGCTGCTAGTGCTCTACATGCTCGGACTTTGGCACTTCATTTTCTCATTGCTGCTACTGTTGGTGCTCTGCATGCTCGAACTTTGGCAATTCATTTTCTCATTGGTGCTGCTACTGCTGCTCATGGCCTCTGAACTGGTGGCTTATGCTGGTGATTTTTCAATTAGGCTCTGTTCCTTGTATGTTGCATTCATCTTGGTTGCGCCGACCCTGTCTCTGGAGCTTGTTTTTTAAAGTGATCAGCTGTTACAGGAATCCTGCAGGATTTCTTGTAGCTGCTTCTCCCTTTGAAATTTCAGGCTGATGCATGAGCAGGGGCTGAAGCGACAGCTAAAGAAGGTTCTGAATGAAAGGAATAACATCTGGAAGGCATTAGGTAAGAACAAGTGAAAAATGTTGTTGTTTTACTCATTATTCTTTCAAAAAAACAAAAGAAACAGATGTTTGTGTGTGTGTGTGTTTTTTTTTTGTGTGCAGGGAAAAAAAAGCAAGTGGAAATGTGGGTGTGCAAGGAGGTGAATAAATTTCTAGCCCTCAGATTCTTTTCTAAACTTGATTTTCATCTCTCTATGATTTCTACAGGAGCCTCCTGTAGAATGCACAGAGTTTCATGTAGGATGTGAAATCTTCAGGACAGGTGAGACCAAGGCCTGGGAAAAGATGATGGTGATGGAGGAATGGACTATGAAGGGTGTATGAAACCTAGCCATGTCCTTTTTTCCCTTTGTGACCCTCCTGCAATTTGTAATGAATTCAAAAGAAGTTAGTTTTTTTTGTTTTTTTGTTTTTTTTTTAGACAACTAGGGCACCTCCAGGAGGTTTTCACCCTCACTGCCTGCCCTGGGCGCCTCCAAGAGGTTTTCACCCAGATATCTTTGATTATTTTTTCTGTTTTTTTCTTTTTCTCTGTGTGTGTGTATATATATATATATATATATATATATATATATATATATATATATATATATATATATATATATATATATATATATATATATATATATATATATATATATATATATATATATATATATAGCTCAAGGTGTGGGTGGAGTGGAGATAGATACCTGCTCCACTACCAAAACTGGTTTACCCAGATCCTCAATGAATTCCTTCTTGGAAAGGGGCTTCCTTTAGATCTTCAACCTATGTCCATTGGTGAGCATGGGGATGGCTTCTTCGTCAATGGTCTGGATCAGGAATGAACCATTGTCATTGCAATTTTCTACTGTGTATGGTCCCAGCCATCTTTTCGTCACTTTGCCCTTGAAATCTTTATATCTTGAATCATACAAAAACACCCAATCTCCTTGCTAGAATTGTTTTTCTTTGAGGTGTCTGTCATGCCATATTTTTCTTTGAAGTTGGACTACCTCTGAGTGGAGAAGGGCCTGTAATCTCTATTCATCTAATCCATTTAGCTAAAGCAATATTTCCTTTTGTGCATGGCTGAGATCTAGGTCCAGCTGAGTTGCCATCCTTATTGTGTTATATTCGAATTCTATTGACAACAAAGCCTTCTTCCCATAGACCAGCTCATAGGGTGTGAACCCTGTGGTTATTTTCCAAGTCGTGTTATAGGCCCAAGTGGCCTCAACCAATCGATCTACCTAATATTTTCTACTGCTGCTCACTACCTTAGTCAAAATTCCTTCCAAAGCTCTGTTAGTGACTTCCACCTTTCCATTTGCTTGTGGATGATAATGGGTGGAAGTTTTGTGCTTAATATTGTGATGTGTGAGCATGTCTTCAATCAGATTGGAGGTAAACTGACTCCCTTGATTTGTGACTAATTCTCTTGGATAACCAAACTTGTAGAAGATATTTTCCCTCAAAAACTCAGTTACTTTTTCTTCTGTTACTGCCTTGATCGCCTTTTTTTCTTCCCATTTTGTCAGATAATCAGTACACACAATGATGCAAGATTTTTGTTTTGAAGGAGCGTTTATAGGACCCACAAAGTCCATGCCCCACTTCTCAAATGGCTCAAAAGTCACTTAAGGCTGTAGGGGCATCTCATCCCTTGGAGTAGGTTTCCCCATCCTTTGACATCAGTCACATTGGTTGATATATCTCCTGACATCTTGATGAAGAGTGGGCCAATAGTAACCTGCTTGCAGAATTTTGAAGGCAATCCTCTTTGTTGGAAAATGGCCCCCATAGGGCCCGTCATGATAGGTTAGGAGGAAGTCAAAAAATTCCTCCTCCCTGACACATCACCTCAAAATCTGATCTAGGCAAAGTTTAAAATGATTGCCCCCAATCTAGGTGAATGGAGCACTTTTCCTCACAATATTGCTCTTCTCTTTTGAGGAGAGGAGTGGCGGAAACTATGCTGAAAACAAATAATTTGCTATATTAGAAAACCATGGAGAGAGTACTGAAATAGAAAATAGATGTTCATCTGGCATTTGATCTTCCACCATTCCTTCTTCACCTGCAAGTAGATCTAGTCTAGATAGAAAATCAGCAACAACATTTTTCTTACCTGGCTTATCAACAATGGTCAAATCAAATTGCTGCAATAAAAGTAACCATCTAATGATACGAGCATTTACATCCGGTTTATTCATCAAATACCTAATTTTAGCATGATCAGTGTGTATGAATGTTAGATAGCTAGTGATGTAGTGTCTGAACTTATTTAGGGAATGGACTACGGCCGGGAGCTCCTTTTCGGTTACAGTGTACATAGTTTAGCTCTGCCTTGGACAAATTTTTACTTACAAAGTATATGGCATAAGGAAGCTTCTCATCAACTTGCCCTAAGGCTGCTCCTATCACTTTGTTCGAGGCATCTGTGTGAATGTGGAAAGGTAGGGCCCAGGAGGGACCTCTCAAAATTGGGGCAGTTACCAGTTTACCTCTCAAGGCATCTAGAGCCTCTTGACAGTTGTCAGTCCATATGAACTCAGCATATTTTCCCAAAAGACCAAACAATGGAGAGGATACCTTACTAAAATCCTTAATGAATCTTCAATAATACCCTGCTAAGCCTAGAAAACTCTGAACATCTCTTACTTTTTGAGGAGGTGGGACCCTTTGGATGATAGCAATCTTGTTGGGATCCACCTATAATCCTTGCTGAGAAATTGTATGACCTAGCACGATCCCTTCAGTCATCAGGAATTCACATTTTTCAGGACTAAGGGACAGGTTTATTTCAATACACTTGGCTAAAACCTTTCCCATTTTAGTCAAAGCTTCCTGGAAGTTAGAACCATAAGGGGTAAAGTCATCCATATAGATATCCACCGAGTCATGAAGCAATTCAGCAAATATGCTCAGTACTGCTCTTTGGAAAGTGGTGGGAGCATTGCACAACCCAAAAGGAAGGACCCGATATGAAAAAGTACCCCAAGGACAAGTGAAAGTGGTCTTATCTTGGTCTTCCAGGTTGATTTGGATCTGGTTGTACCCACTAAACCCATCTAGGAAGGAGAAGAACTTCTTCCCTGCCAGGCCATCTAACACTTGATCTATGAAAGGCAAAGGGAAATGTTCCTTCTTGGTGGCCTTGTTTAGTTCCCGATACTTTACATAGATTCTCCACTTCCTATTTTTCTTTGGCACTAGCACCAAAGGAGAGACCCATTCACTATTAGAAATGGGGTAGATGAATCCTGCATCTAGCAACCTTTGCAGTTCTTCTTTGACAATGTCCTTAAGGGCTGGATTCATCCTTCTTTGAGGCTGCCTGACTGGTTTACAATCTTCTTTAATGTAAATGTGACGAGTACAAACTGAAGGGTTGACTCCCTTCATATCCTTATAGCTCCAAGAAAAAACATCTAAGTGGTTTTTCAATAAGCTACACAGTTCTTTCTCCTTAGAGGTGGATAGGGATGAGTTGATCTTCAAGGTTCTTTCTAAGCCGAATTCCACATCGCTAACTCAGAGAGGGGTCAGATCGACCACACAGAGATCAACTAAAGCATTGGCTTGGGTTTCTTCCATCAACTCTTCTAATGGCAACACATTGGGGGGTGGATTCTGAATCAAGTTTTCAATAAGGTCATCCTCAGTTTGTGGGCCCCTCAGGGTAGCCTATATTGTACACAATGGTGTGGAATAGACTTCATCCTCATCTTCCTCCTCCAACTAGAGAGGTAAATCATGTTCTAATAGAGGTTTGGTAGGAGGATATAGGACTAGCTGATTGGACATATGTCCATTCTTGATTGTCATGTTTCGAGCTCGACAACTGACGTAGGCATCTGCACTAGCCAACCAAGGCCTTCCCAGAATGAGAGGATACCCAGTGAGCTTTGCCTTTGGCTGGAGAACCAAGAAATCAGCATGGTACTCCCAAGAATCAAACGAGACCATTACATCATCCACAATCCCCTCAAGGGTCACAGGGGAGTGGTCTGCTAACTGTAGTACTATTGTGGTCTTCCTCAAGGAACCCTAAAAGTTGGGCTTGGGCATAGTGTCCTTGGTAATCACATTAATGGTAGCTTCTAGATCAATCAGGGTATGGGGGATTACAGTGCCATTGATGTGGACATCGACTACAGGACTCCTAGGGTTTAGATATTTCAGACAGATCACCTGCCCCAGTATCAAGTCGGACAGTTGTCCTATGACATTGATAGTTGGAGCATCTCTCTTACGCCTGCCTGGGTGCCTGAAGCACTTCTCCTTGATCAACTTGTTGTAGATAGGTACATCTTTTATGGCTTGGACAAGTGGTATCTTTACACATAACTATTTTAGTTCTCCTAGAAGTTCAGTTTCTTCTGGGGTCGGTTGTGTGGTTCGAGTTAGTCTCTGAGGAAAGGGTGGAATGGATTTTGGTTCACTTTCCTTTTTTCTTCCTCATCCTCCTTAGGAGGAGGTTGGCTATCTGGGAGAACCTTCCTAGATCATAGGTTAATCTCCTAAATCTCCATAGCATAGGTCAGGCATGATGTTTCTCCACTATATACCTGTTGCGCCTGTCTGTTATTTGGGTTCAGGTTTGGTTGAGCAGGTATTTGGGGTTGTCTTGTTGGAGAAAGAGTTAATGGTTGTGGTTGAGCAGGTGGTGGAGGCAAAAGAGTGGGAGGAGAGTTGTATTGGGGCTTCCACCCCTGATGAGGTGCATTCCACTGAGGTTGTGGCAGAGCATATGAGTGAAACGAATGAGAAACTGGTGGAGCCCGGTATTGAGGAGGATATAACCAAGGAGGGGGTGTGGACCAGGAAGGATGAGTAGGGGGACCCCAAGAAGACATGGAAGTGGCTTTATTGGGGTTGTAATAGGTCTAGGATGTCCCTTGCATTCCTTGTTGGTAAGGTCTGGGTCCATGTGGCCTCCTTTGGTTCATGAAATAGAGTGGTTCAGTGGCTCCTTCAGCCCCCTAATATGCAGCTTTAATTCCGGGCAAAGAAGGGCACTGATTCGTAGGATGGTCTTCTTCACAGACTAAACACACTTCTATAGAGTGCAATGGACATTCGTTCCTAGGATGCTTTCTAGTGCACCTGGGACAAAAGATGGCCAAAGCCCTCTGAGCTTCCTCTTGTTTGCTTTTGATATGCAAGGTATCCATTTACATGGCAAGATTCTGCCTCACCTCGCTCTTGAAATCTTCCAGTCGATTCTCAAGTTCATTTCTAAGGGATGAACTAGATGAGGATGTACTGGCGAAAGGTTGACTTCCCCTACCTCTCTTTCTAGTTAACCTAGAATGGTTTCTAAACATGGTCTTTATGTCATCATAAGGTAGTTGGTAGATGTCTCCCCCAGCCAACAAATGGAGGGTATCTAGAAGGTCTTCAAGGACTCCTCTGAGCAAAACCAACTTCAGAGATTCAGGGTCAAGTATGCATCTAGCCCTTTTATAACTAAGTTGAAATCTCTCTCAATAGTCTTCTAAATATTCATCACTCCCCATGGTCATTCAGAAGATTTCTTCCTTGGTATCCTTTGACCTATAATAGTCCCAGTATTTGTTGTTAAAGGCTTGCTGCATCTGAGCCCAAGTTGTGATACTGTTTCTAGGTAACCCCATGAACCAGCACAAGGCTGCATCCTTGAGGTTAGAAGGAAACAATTTCAACTTCTTCTCGTCTTTTGCATAGTCATAGGTTCGACAAAGAACAACAAATTCAAACAAGGTATTAGGATCTTTGGTAGTAAATGCATGGAAGTGAGGTAAGGATGAAGGACTTATGCTTTTCATTTTTGTGTCCCCATTGGTCTCTCAGATAGAAAAGGCACCTTCTATTCTTTCCCCATTTCCTCTAACTTTCTATTTTCAGCCACAGTCTCAGGAGTAATGGTTTCTTGTTCTTCTTTTGTTATAGGATCTTCATATATCTCTGGAGGTTCACCTATAGGTTCTTCTAGATCATTGCCACCAAAGAAGAGAAAAGGGTGACTTAGTGATGTGGTGGGGGTGTTGGGTAGGAATTTTCCTGAATTGTCTTTATTCCTACGAGGCATGAAAGGAAAACTCTTTTGGGCGATTTTTGTTTTTTTTTTTTTTTTCGTGTACCTGCAAAAATGAAATGGATTGAACAACAAATTGCAACTAAGTGAAATGAATCTTGCTGAAATGGAAATTGTAGAATTGAAATGAAAGCAGGAAATGCCTAATCTACGCTTGCTAAAATGAAATTACAAAATTGAAATGAAAGAAGGAAATGCCTAATATACGCTTGCTGAAATGAGATTGCAGGATTGAAATGAAATCGGGAAATGTCTTATCTACTTTTTCACAAAGGAAATTGCATAATTGAAATGAAACAGCTACTATACTTTTGCTGAAATAAACTACTTAGCAGAATGTTGTAGTACAAAATAGAAGAGAAGCAGTAATCACAAAATACTCTGAGGCTTCCCCACCAATGGTGCCAAAAAGAGTAGTGAGCTCTAGTATTGTAGCAATAATGCTACAACTCTTGGGGCTTCCTTCTTTACTTTTATCAACCCGGTAGTTTGTAACAAACTTGGAAGCGATGGTGCTGTATGCACAAGTACTAGCTCTTACTTTAGGCTGTCACTTGATCAACTGGCACAAGTTCGCTAGGAGCTCAAGCCAAATTCTATGAGTTCTCAGAAGAAGCTTTTACTGTGATGGAAGAAAGCTAACTCTATAGGGGCTATTCTACTTGCAGAAAGAGAAGGAAGATAGAAATGAAACACAAACCCTAGCAAACCCTAGTTTACCTACTAACCCTACTTTTGCAAGAAAAGAAATGTAAATTACTGAAATCGGTGCCATTGACTACTGAAAAGGTAAAATGCATTTATTCAAGCTACTTCTGAAGAGAAATGAGAAGAAATCATCTTTTTGTACTTTTGAGCATTTTTATGTGGAATTATTATTGCTTGTGTTTTAACTAGTTATGGTTATGTAGAGGTTTGGTGGCAAAGGGAGATGGAGTTGGCCTTTGCAGAAGGTGAGGAAGGTGTGGAGGGATCCTAAGAAGCCCCTAGTACCCTTCTGAAGACTTCCTTTGTGATCATACTTCAAAAAATCACTCACAGGAATTTCTATAGGAGGCTGCAGGGGATATACAAGAGGTTCTACAGGAGGATCTACAAGAGGTGGCCAAAAGTGATTTTTGGAGGTTTGAAGGTGGAAAAATGATGGGAAAATGGAAATGAAGGCTGGATGAAGGTGTTGAGGTGTCTAGAACTTGTCAAGGAAGATCAGGAACAAAAGAGATGGTTGGATTTGTTCAAAGGGCAAGGAAACAACTTTGTGTAAAACTGCAGAAATTAGGGCAGATTGGAGAAATGTGGTGAATGAGTGGGGAAATCTTGGAGAAGTGAGTTAGTGTTGGCTATTTGATGGAGGGATAGTGAGCTGAGATGTCCTACAATAGATCTGCACATTCACTTAGCAAAACTAACCATAGCAAGAACAAAAAACAGAGTTTTGTCTAACTTAACCTAATTTCTGACCTAAAACCAGAGAAATGTTGAACAGTATCTTATGAACAGGAAATCATGTGAGAAAACCATGGTGAATAAATAGAAAATGATCTAATCATGTGGATCTAAACTAATGTTAACTTCTCCAACTCGAAATATCACACTAACAGTTGCATTGGAAGAGTAAAAACTGTGTTTTTGGTGGCAACAGTAGTGCCTTGACCTCAAATCATGGTCCCAAGGAGGGAGAAAGGAGATCAAGACCGGTTGTTGACCTTTTTGGATGTTTTTTTGTCACTGTAGCAAACTACTTAAGAAATTTGAAGCAAAAACAACTATTCTAACCATCAAATGCAACCTAATCTAATGAAGCAAAATGAACCTTAACAACAGAAATTATCTCATGAATGAAAGAAAAAGCATATAAATACATAAAGGAGGTGCTGGGAAACTTGGTTTGGGCCCTAACCCAAGAGCTTCATTCTTCTAGAAAATATTAGTGCTGGTTCAAAACTTGGTTCATCTTCATTTATAAAAAAATAGCAGTTATATCACAAAACTGTTTTCAAAAAGAGCTCGAAAATGAGCTGTGTACAATGCTGCACCAAAGTGAGAAAATAGAATAAGAAATGGCTAACCTACTAAGGCTTGAATCCTTCTTATTTATACAAGTGGGGACTCCCAACAATCCTCCTAAACTTAAGGAACTCGGCTGTTTAGAATTGAAGATAACAACAGCCCTACTTGACTTTCTCGGCTGCCCCTTGGAATCATCAATGTGAGCCTTTCTACTCCGAGCTGCTGATGGAGAATTCGAGGAAAGGGTCATTAATGAAGGAGACACCCCTCCTACAAGTCCTCATCCTTGTTTCCTCGAGTTTGGCTACCATTTTGCTCATAAATTCCTGGTCCTTGTCCAAAATTGTCCAAAAAATCTGCAATAAACACTCATTAGACTACATGGCAAAGTGACTATCTCTATTCACTCTATTGAGATAAATATATTCAAAAACATGCACAAAAATATTGAGAATGGTGGATTAAATGAAAATAATAGGTAGAATGAGCCAATATAGTTACCCATTTCTAGGGCTCATCAGAAAGAGGGCAAATAAAAACTAGAAAGCATAAGGGAATAGGTGGATCAATAGCTACAAATGGATTCCTTTGTAGGTAACAGGTTGCATGTGTAATTTCCTTGTTGATTTCTGGATGCATGGTATATGCATGTGATTTTTTAGTTATGTGTTGTCATTGTCATGGACATTTTCCTAGATTGATAGTGGTTTTAGCCATGCCTTTCCATTTCCCAGATAGCCATGGTGTTGTGGGATTTTCCACTTGTTTTTTCTCTAATTGGTGCTCATGTTCCTTATGGTTTTGGGTTGGAACAAACAATTTGGAAGCCATGGAGCAACCTAGGTTGAGTTACTAGTCTTGGAGCTTAGGTTGGGAAAAATTCTCTGGAAACCTCGGTGGGTTGAGTTATTAGTCTCTGAAGTCAATTTTGACAAATGCTCTGGAGCCCTGGAATGTTGTGTGTTGAGCTACTAGTTCTTGGAGCCCTAAACAACTTGGGTAAAGACCGATCTGGTTGGTGTTAGTTATGTCTAACCATGGAGGTGGAATCATTGTGGTTGAGGGTTGAGGTGGTTTGGCCTTTGCAAGCCCTAAATGGTTTTTTTTTGGTTTCTTCAATGAGATCCCACATTCATGCTTGGAATATGGTGCAAGGGTGATTGGCTGAAAGAGAGATTTGGTTCAACCCAATCTATGCTTGTGAGGTATGTGGAAGTCCCTAACATGGTTGGTATTTTCACATGTTATTATGAGACATTTTCCTATTGTGATATATGAGAATTTTTAGTGATTATGTTGGCGATATTATGGCTAAGTTGCCATGATCCCTATGTTAGTTATTTTCTGGTTATATGAAGTGTATTATCTATGGATATTGTCATGAATTATTTATCTATTGATTGGTTGATAAATGTAACAACTAATAAGAATTTTTGCGATTATGTGGAGAGCTAATGAAGCCTTGTTGTTGATTCTTAAATGAATCTCAGACTATTATGAAAAGATATGCATTCATGACCTATAGCTTCTATGTCTTCCATGTGTTTGATGAAATGTTTAGTGTTTTCTAGGTAGTATATGTCAAGTTCTTAATTGACGTTTGAATTTTTAGCTTTTCCCTCACGTCAATAATGATTATTGAAAGTCTCAGACAATTTTGGGCAACAGTCTAGAGGCTGGCCTAGAATTGTGCCTCAGATATTGCGATCACACCCTTTGGAGTGGACATTATTGGTTATAACCACATACAAGCAATGTCATGCATGTGGTTGGAGCCCTATAATTGCACCCTTGCCTTGATCTGCATGTTATTGGGGCTTAAGATGTGAGAAAAGTAACCCTAACTCAGGGTTTTCTCACCTAGGGTGGTCCTTTGGCCCTTGAGTGTCTTGTATCCTTGAGTGATTCTTGTGAGAAGTCAAATTTTTCTCCCAATTTCATAACTGAAGCTTGGAGGTTAGGTCAAGTCATAGTAACTCTTCATCTCATGTTTACACTGATAGGCTTGTGAATTAGGTAAATGTCGGGGGGGGGGGGGGGGGGGGTTACATTCAGGACATGGTGGAAAACCATTATAAAAATTAACCTTTACTATAACTTGTTTTAACCACACAACCATAACTAGGCTATGCTAGTCAAAAGGAATAATTTTATTTATTTTCCATGGCCAATGGATAGCCAATAATTTAAGTCATTTTCTATTTCACTGAATATGAATTATTGTTTCCAATGGTTCGAACCTAAATTAAGTGTGAAACTCCTTAGGATATATTTACCCTAACTATTAAATTGCTAAAAAGTTTTTCTTTCCTACCATAACTATAGAAAATCATGTATATTCTCAAGCTAATGCAATTTGCTAAAGCAAGACACAAGAATCAACTTCTACTCTTTATAGTGTTGATTTGGGGCAACATCGGATGTGATCTAGCCATGAAAATTGGTGGAGATGCTAAAGCACATGAGATATCCAAGACCCAGAAGGGGTTTGGGCATATTCTAACGGGTTTGGGAGATATTAAAATAATTAATATTTTTAATAGAGTTCCTAAGTCTAAACTTAGGAAAAATAAAATATTAATGGGTATTAATATAAAACTAGGTTAGAATGTTCCAAAGGATAAGGATCAAGACAAATCTAATCTTAGCTGTTGATTAGAGCTTTAATCTCAGCCGTTGAAGGACCAACTAGAAACGTATAAGAGGAGGCTTGAGGGTTGGTTGGAGAATACACTAGAGTGCTCAGACATTCATTTTGCTAGAGTGGGGTTACTAAGCAAAGTTGAATCAGTGATCAGCAGCGAGGGGTAGTGAGTACAAGGTAGAGAGGCAGAGACAGTAATGGGAGACTAGCACAGAAGCAGAGAGAGTGAGAGCAACAGCCAGTCCAGGCTATGCAAAACCTAGTAGAGACAACTCAGAGGTAGAGGGACTGCATCATCTAGGCAAAGGCTGTTGGAGTGACGCAGAGTGTCCTAGAGGTTACACAGTGCCTCAAAGGGCTAATGCAGAGGGTCCCAGAGGTTATGCAGTACCTGAGAGGGCTGACATATAGGATCCTAGGGCTGACGCAGGTTAGCAGAAGGCTGACACAGTGGCCAGAAGGGCTAGCGCTGAGCTTCAGTTGTGTCGGACAGGGTTTTGTGGGACAAGTTTTCTGAATACTTGTTTCTGGATATAGAGGTATTGTTGCCGTTTATTTTTTTCTGTCAGGTGAGCCAGTTAGGCACCCAGTTGTACTCAGATAGACTGCATAATAATATAACCATCTGAGTAGTTGTACCAATTTTCCCGCATAGGGTTTTTTCGGGAACATTTGTCCAAAAATAATAGTGCCACTTGTCTGCTTGTTTTCTTTCAGTTGATGATCTATAGATGTTGTGACTGTATTGTGTATATTTCAATATGTAGAGATATTAAATAACCTGTTCGAATTTAAACAAGTAGAAGAAATAAACCAACAAAATATAGATTAATTTTCTAACGGATAGACTTAGAAAATTCAACATGGTATCAGAGCGTGGTTACAGATCATAGGAAAACTTAAGGCATCAACTTAGTAGAGTATTTGCAGCAGATTCAGTTGTCCCAAGTGACAGAGTTGATCCTTGCAGAAGGCGATAGAGGAAGGAGTGACTCAGAGGGACTGCATCATCAATCTGGGCCTGAGAGAGGCAGCACAAAGGCTAAGGAGGGAAGAAATAGGTTCACACAGAGGCCATGTGGGCTGACACAATTGGCAGAGGGATTTGATTTCCCGATGCCATGATTGCGCAGAGCCAAGAGGATCAATCCTTCATTTGTTGGGGCATAGGAGGTTGTGGATAGTTTGTGGAGAGAAGCTGGTGAGGTACTGTGGTCAGAAGAATACCTAATAGGGCAAGACTAAGGTAGAGGGAGTCGTTGCCGAGGCGGATTTCTACCCAAGGAATCCAGATCAGTTTTGCATTTTCACATATGATCGGAGAGGGGCAACTTGACATTGGCATAAGTATTTCCAAGAGAGAAATCGAGACCCATGACCAACTAACTTCCACAGGGGCCATTCCAGATTAGGAGTTGATGGTAAGAACCGCACTTAATGCATTCTCCAAGGATTGGGAGATATTTTTCTAGAGAATACTAGGCATGATGAGTCTTTCGGATTGGAAAGAAATGTGGGCGGCTCTTCGTTAAAAAGAGGTCAAATGGCTGACCAAGGCAGGGAGTAGTTAGAAGGGGGTCAGGATCAAGAAGGAAGAGGAAGAGGATATAGCTCTAGCATGTGTGGGAAGGCATGAGAAGAGGAAGAAGAAGGAGCTCTCCAAGGTCAAGTGATTCCACTATGGGCAACTAGGTCACTTTGCGAACCAGTGTTTGAGGAAGAAGAGTAAGGGAGAGGCTTCTGACTCGAAGGCAGTGCCAGCGAGGGTGGAGAAAGAAGTTGAGTTGGATGATGATTGTGCCATGAGTGCTCATGTGCCACTTGATAAGAAGTGGGGAGACATCAAGCTGTAGTCAAGAAGACTACAGGTGATAAGAGGGGCAGGATCCTTGAGATACCCAACCTCTCGGATTATACCTTGCTACGAGAGCCCTGAAGAGGAGTAGCAAGACTGGTGGATGTGGGTAGAGATGGATGCAGATGAAGTGACAGAGAGTTATAGTGCAGGAGTCCCCATACAGCGTGAGGCTAGCAGGCTGCAACAATGTGAGAGTCACAGGAGTGTTGCACCAATGCAAGATGGCATAGAGAGGTGTGAAACAATGCGAGATGCACGAATTTGTTGTAGCAGTGCAGAGGTCGGTAAAGGGAGCACTTGTTAGCGACAGAGGGAGTTTCAACATCGCGAGTGTTTCTAGCTTGACAGGGATGTCAGAAGTTGTGTGGATTAGTTACTTACTTCTCAGAAATATAGTTGCAATGTAGTAGCACGATGCAGCATGATGAGAGGGAAATACAGTGAATATGCAGTATTGGGAGTATGGACCAGCAACAACATGAATGCAAAGGGAGCTACCGTGTGGATGGAACAGTGACACTCGCAGGGCCATATGCAACAGTATAGGATGCAGCAGTGTAGAGGATGTTGGGTGGGGAGGCCTAGTGTTATCACTCAAGAAAAATTTTTAAATTTTTCACATCAGTTCGATTGTTTGTCAAAGGCGCATAAATCCTTTCTATCAGTTTCGCAGCGCAGCATGTTTTAAGTGATTTCGTAGCGCATAATTCATATTTTGCACTAGCTGCGCTACGAAATGGGCAATTCGTGCTAATCCATAGCCATTTTTTCACAGCTGTCATATCCATCCAGATTCACCAACAGATTACATGCAGATGTAACTATAAATGTTTCCGATGGGAGCATTGGTGTTCACCGGGCTATTCTAGCTGCTAGACCACCTGTCTTTGAAAGTATGTTTGCTCATGACTTGAAGGAAAAGGAATTACCGACAATTAATATCGATGACATATCCATTGATGCATGCAAGGCTGTTTTGAACTATATATATATGGATGTTTTACTCCTAATGAGTTTTACACACACAGGTTGGCTCTGCTTCGAGCAGCAGATAAATATGACATCGGTGATTTGAAGGATGCATGTGAAGAAAGCCTGCTCAGCGATATCAACTGTAAAAATGTCTTTGACAGGCTCCAAGGTGCATTATTGTATCGTTTGACAAGAGCTCGACATCAGGCCTTGGGAGTTCAATTGTTTTATTTCCAAGTCTAGGCAAATTTGAGGTCGGCATATTCTGTGACACTGGTTCATGTTGGAAACAGGTTTTTTTCATTCAAGGATCATGTCATGGTGGGTTTTCTACAAATAATAGAACAGCGCAGAGTAAATGATTCGATATTTTTGGAATGGATTGTTAGGTTCAAAAGATAAGCATATTTGCCAATATGGAATTGAGAAGGTTGATAATGTCTTAGTATCAATATTCAAAAAACCAAACACGGTTCCCGTGTAAAAATCAGTGTTGTTCCAAGTTCATCATTAACACCACTAATCCTGTGGCTTTTGAAAAAGGTGCGCAAGAAGCTGATGCCTTGATATCAGCGATAAAGTCAAAACCAGAATGCACAGCTGTGATTGTTGGTGGAGGATAATTGGCCTTGAACTGGCTGCGGTTTTAAACATCAACAAGTATAAGGTTAAATGGTTTACCCTGAGCCGTGGTGCATGCCTCGTCTTTTCACTACTGATATAGCTGCTTTCTATGAGGGCTATTATAAAGGAAAGGGTGTGGAAATAATTAAAGGAACAGTGGCCACAGGATTTGACACGGATGAACACGGAAATGTTAAGATAGTAAAGTTGAAGGATGGCGGGAACTAGAGGCAGACATTGTTGTTGTTGGTGTTAGGGGTTCCATCGGTCATTGGAAAAATGAATGTTACAGTTTCCTCCATGCCATTTGAAACAAAAATTGACAGAGAAGTTAAGATCTTATGCTAATGGTTGCCTATAGAAAGGTTTAATTGAAAACAACATTCCCGCTTTACTATTGTTCATTAAATAACTCAGGTTTTCAAATTTGAGAGAAGTAGATTTATAATCAACAAATGATATGCTAGTATCTTGAAAGCTTGAGAAAGCAGAATCTCTTGGGAGTCGCTTTCCTTATGGGGGTGGTGTGCCATGATGGTGCTGGTTTCTTGAACTAGAGTGTGTCGCTGATCCCAGCTCCAGTCGGTTTTAGCTCGAACATTTTCTAACCTGTAAACCACTTTATTTCCAGATGCTCTAATCTGATTGAAATACACTCCTCAGGCAAAAGATATATACAAGTGGTAGTACAAGGAAAGACTGCATGGTGGAAACTTATTAGACATGGTTTCAAATGAAGAGGAAACATACTTCTCAAAGGGTTGGAGCTTTCTCAAATGCTGTCAATGAACTTGTTTATAAGGTTCTGATATTAAAAGTTGGGCAAAGGATCAAAGATGTATCTAGAATGGCAATCTGGATGTCAGCTGAAGAAGACAATGCTTTTTCTTTACCAAGTTTTAGTGCCTACCCTCAGCTATATGTTACCAGCATTGGTGAATATCTTCTTACTTTACCTCAACAACTAGAGCTTCTTGTATTGGATGCTGGGACAACAGGATTGAATACCAATGCGGACACAAACACTGATGAAGCTAAATTTTTGCAACTGAGTGGATGTTCAAGGTTGCAGAAGGTGTCACAGCCCTGCATAAAGCTAATATGAATGAGTTTTTCCTTCCTACCAAACTTACAACATTAACAAGCTTGGAGGGAATCCTTTACATTCTGTGGTAAATGCTCATGCTTCTGCAGTAGCTGCAGCAATAAAACAGTTGGAAGAATGTTTTAATAGCAAGGTGCTCAAATAGTGAAGTTTTGGTTTGAGACTGTGTTTTTTAAATTACACAGCAGTTTCGTAGCGCGCTACGAAACTGCTGTAGGTGTTGTTTTTGAACGAAGACAAACAGTTTGATGGGAGGATCAAAAATTTGCCAAAGGAAACACCTAACGAACATTAAGGAGACCACATGAAGCCAGCATAAGCCATTCAAATGATTGCAGGTGTGCCTTTTTTATAAAGTGAAGTGTTTTTGTCTCAAGTTAAAGTCTTCATCATAAAGGCACTTTATTTTCGGTTATTAGGGTTTGTAAGGAGGTGCATACGAGGAATATTGTTTTGGCTTGTACACCTGCCCATCAACGAAGCCTCTAACACATCTGAAATATGGTGATACTCATCAGTTTTGGGGTATTAAAGAGCTGGGGACATGCTGCTACATTTTCGAAGAGTGGTGGAAGACAAGGACCGGAAAAACAGGGGTTTTTATCCTAATGATTAATGAACCATCAACGCATTCAGCATCCAAAGCTAGCTTGTTCATTGCATCCTCTTCTCAGCTATCTCGGCCAAACTGAAAGGAGACAGGTGTCAAAGAGCAAAGAAGGATCATGATACGAGGAAGATAGAATTAGAGATGTAGTTTAATTAGGACTCTTTGTAATTCCAGTTCAGCACTTATTGTATTTAATGAGTCAGTTAATTAGTAGATAGGGGTAATTAGTAGCAGTCATCGAGCTCCCCTCATGCTGGAGGAGGAAGCTCAAAGTAGTTAAGGATATGTTTCTATATATAGATCAAACTTGGATGTAATGGGGGTGGGATATTTGAGAAAACAGAGTGTTATTTTGGCTTGTGTACAAACTTATTTTCAGTAATACAAATGACTGCTTTTTCTTCTCAGGATTCATACAGTGTTTCAAATGCTCAAGATATATGTGGTTTTGTTTTATCCTTTATGTTTTACAGCTTTATAGATACACAGTCACTCAGAATTCACTCTGCTGCTCTGATTTCCTGTGTGTATTTGTAAGTTGAGGTTTATTTGAGAGGTGTCTTGAGTGTTTAAACATTACATGCCCTGACTTCTATGAATGAGTGGTTTTATAGTTTGCTGAAATGATGATTAACTCCATGAACCCAATGGAAATCTTTGTAAGGTCTGTCCAGCCAATTTATATGTTAAATTTACTTTGCAAGAGTTAGCCATCTCATCAATATTTAAAATCAATAACCCATTGAGAGAGCCCTCTCAGGCTAAGGAGGCTAAGCCTTAGTCAAAAGTCTGGTTTGAAATAGTTACACAGAGTCTGACTGATTAGCAGCCTTCAGTGCTTGATTTTGTGATAACACCTAGCATTAGCATAGGTACTGGTGCGGGATAACCAGAGTGATGCTTAGTGTGGAGTATTACTAGAGAACAGTCCTCGCTAAGAGGTAGTGTTGATTTGGGGTAGCCTCGGATGTGATCTAGCCATGAAAATTGGTGGATAGGCTAAATCACATGAGATCTCCAAGACCCAGAAAGGGATTAGGTGGATTCTAAACAGTTTGGGAGATATTAAAATAATTAATATTTTTAATGGAGTTCCTAAGTCTAAACTTAGGAAAAATAAAATATTAAAGGGTATTAATATAAAACTGGGTTAGTATGTTCGAAAGGATAAGGATCAAGCCAAATATAATCTTAGTCATTGATTAGAGATTTAATCTCAGTCGTTGAAGGACCAACAAGAAAGGTGTAATAGGAGGCTTGAGGGTTAGTTGGAGAATACACGAGAGTGCTCAGTCATTCATTTTGCTAGAGTGTGGTTGCTAAGAAAAGTTGAATTAATGATCAGCAGCGAGGGGCAGTGAGTATGAGGTAGAGAGGTAGAGATAGTACTGGGAGACTAGCATAGAAGTAGAGAGAGTGAGAGCAGCAACTAGTCCAGGCTACGCAAATCCCATCAGAGACAACACAGAGGCAAAGGGACTACATCATCAAGGCAGAGGCTATTGGAGTGATGTAGAGAGCCTGAAAGGCTATGCAGTGCCTCATAGGGCTAATGCATAGGGTCTTGGGATTGATGCAAGTCAGCAGAAGGTTGACGCAATGGCCAGAAGGGCGAGCTCTGAGCTTAAGTTGTGTCGGAGAGGGTTTCGTGGGATAGGTTTTCTGAATAATTGTTTCTAGATATAGAGGCATTGTTTTCGTGTGTTTTTCTCTATTATGTAAGCTGGTTAGGCACCCAGTTGTACTTAGATATATTGTATAATAATATAACCCTCTGAATAGTTTCATCGGTTTTCCTGCATTGAGTTTTTCTGAGGACATTTGTCCAAAAATAATGGTGTCACTTTTCTGCTTTATTTCTTTTAGTTGATGATCTGTATATGTTGTGACTGTATTTTGTTTATTTCAATATTTAAAAGTATTAATAACTTGTTAGAATTTAAATAATTAGAAGAAATAAACCAACAGAATATAGATTAATTTTGTAACTGATATACTTAGAAAATTCAACATATAGAGGAAGCCCATAAACATCGAGCAAACAATAAAAATAGAGGAAGAGAATAAAAGGCACATAACACAATAAATATCCATGGAAAGCCACAACTCAAAACCCCACTATATGTTTTGTATTAATCTAGAAAATCAAGATGAAATTATGATTCTTGTTCTCTCTAGAACAATCCCAATACTCAACAAATTCAATGTCCAACTTAAAAGAAAGCTTAAGGCCAAAGCATAGACTCTTCACAAGCTCTCCAAGTCTCTATTCCAATTTATAATTCCTATGGAGGATAGCTTGTATTTAAAGGGAAATAAAGCCTCTAAAAATGATGTAATCCCTCAAGGATCAATTCCTGAATCCACGCACTATCAGTGAAACTCAAA
The DNA here is from genome assembly GCA_031772625.1 of Pinus tabuliformis. Classification (NCBI taxonomy): domain Eukaryota; kingdom Viridiplantae; phylum Streptophyta; class Pinopsida; order Pinales; family Pinaceae; genus Pinus; species Pinus tabuliformis. The sequence continues at coordinate 1,715,917,684 of CM062819.1, read as the reverse complement.
AAAAGCTAAAACAAATAGTACACTATCATTGCACTCTAGTCTCAACTGGGTATTTCTTAGAATTGACATGCATGAGTTTCTGATGAGTAAATATTCAGTTAACTAGAGTAGCACTAGTGGAGTTCATTAGTGACACCACTGACTGTTAAGTCACTATTAGATGTCTCAATCAGTTTGAGAACTAATTTAACTGATCTGACTCATGAAACTGAGTCTTCTATTTTGTGACTCACATTTAACTCACATTGGATTCCTACAACGTAGTGAGAACATACACATGATGACAGAAGGACTTACAACTCGAATTTCCTAAGTTAAGTAAGTTTAATAAACTTAATTAGCTAATTTTAAGTTGCTATGAGAGTAGAATTCAAATTTAATTCACAGTTTAATTCAAGGACAAATTATACTAGAATTTCTTGTTTCCATTTCTCAACACTCCCTCTCAACAAGAAAGGGATTATCGACTACCCTGGTCATGTCTCTGTGAAACTAGAATTTACATCTTGACAATGCCTTTGTGAAGATGTCAACATCTTGCTCATATGTGTGATAGTAATCTAACAACATGATCTACCTCAATACACAATCTCTAAGATGATGATACTGAATATCAATATGATTGGAATGATCATGAAAGGTTGGATTTTTAGAGAGTTTGATACAACTCTGGTTATCACAATAAATCATTGTCAGATCCATATGCTGACCAAACAAACCAACCATGATCTTCCTCATCCAGATAGCCTCACATGTTGCTTGACTTGTAGCCATGTAATTTGCCTTTGCTGAACTGAGTTCAACTGATCTCTATTTCCTACTATACCAAGAAACTGTCGTTGACCCAATACTAAAGATCCCTCCTGATGTGCTCTTCCTCTCAGATGGACTCCTTGCCCAATCTGCATCAGTGAACCTTGAATCTTCACTCCCTCTGTCCCTCTGTAGCATAACCCAAACTGAGTAGAGCCTTTGAGGTATCTCAATACGTGCTTTGTCACCTTCCAATACAGCTTGGTAGGCCTAACCATAACTTGACTAAGATGGTTAATTGCATAACACATATTTGACCATGTGTTCACCAAGTACATGAGTGAACCAACAAGCTTCCTGTAAACAATAGCTTCCAGTAGCATCCTCCTTCCTCCAATTACTAGCTAGAGGAGTCTCCATGGGGAATCTCCTGAGTATCTCATTGGCATACTTTCCCTGAGATATAAACAACTCCCCAACTCCCTTCCATACCTCCATGCTAAGAAATTAATGCATGAGCCCCATGTCCTTCATCTCAAAAACGCTTGCAAGGTCCTCCTTTCAAGGTTTGATGATCTTCTCATCACCTGTCAGTCTGAGATCATCTACATAAAGTATAATGATCAACAGCTTACCTTCCACCACTATGCGATACAGGTTTACATCCGCTTTACTCTTCATGAAGCCCAACCTAGTGATGTAGCTATCTATCCTGGTGTACCAAGCACAGGGTGCTTGCTTCAGCCCATACAATGCTCTCTTGAGTCAGCACACATGTCACTCACAGTCCAAGGTTTCAAAACCTTCGTGATGCTCTATGTATAGCCCTTCCTCAATCATGCCATTGAGGAAGGCAATCTTCACATCCATCTAATGGATCTTCCAACCCATTTGTGCTGATAGTGCCAAAATAGATCTGATTGACTAGTACCTTGCAACAAGAACAAAGGTCTCATCATAGTTAATCCCCTCTACTTGTGAAAATACACAGGCCACAAATCTAGCCTTATGCCTCTCCACACTACCATCTACAGCTTTCTTTACCTTATAAAGCCAATGGGAGCTCACAACTAACTTGTCCTTTGGCCTCGAGATGCATCCCAAACACTGTTTCAAACTATGGAGTCATACTCATCCACCATCGCATTAACTCAAATGGGCTACTGCACTACTTCCTAAAAGGAATATGGCTATGTCACAATAAATGCACCCATAAGATCCAGGTATCCAGTGTACCTCTCTGGTGACCTCCTCTGTCTACATTGAGAAGAGGGTGCTCCCACATTCTCCCTTACATCATCCAACAATATGTCGGCCTATCTAGTGCGCTTTCTTCCCTCTCTAAAATACTTTTCCTGAGTGGATGTCTCCATTCCCTAAACCTTTGCATGTGGCTGCTACACATCGATATGAGGTCCCTTAACCTTAGGAGCTAAAAGCTTCTCATCTGCATGTAGCTCAGTCTCCCTCTAAAGGGATACTCACATGGCCTTCTCCTCATTGAACCTGATATCCCTACAAACCATTGTCATCTGACTGGTCGACATGTACATTCAATAGTTGTGGGGTGTATCAGTGTACCCCACAAATATCCCAAAATTTGTTGTTGGCTCAAGATTCTTCCGTGCATCCTTGGTCACATGGCAATAAATCGATGACCCAAAAATCATGAAGTGGCCAACATCTGGCCTCTTACCAGAATAACCCTCCTCTAGTGTCTTCATCTCAAGTATCCGATGTAGGCTACAGTTCTGAACATAAACTGGTATGTTGCATGCCTTAGCCCACAAGTGTAGTGGTAGGCCCTGATCATGTAACATCGCCCTTGTTGACCCTACTATGCTCCTCTTCTTCCTCTCAGCAACCCCATTCTATTGAGGGTTATGGGGTGTCATCAACTCTCGTTTAATCCCTTCCACTACACAAAAGTTCTTAAACTCATGGGAGATATACTCACCATCGTTATCACTCCATAGAGCTTTAACCTTCTTCCCAGACTCTTTCTCTTCCTATGCTTTGAAATCACAAAACTTTGTGAAAGTTTGATTCTTTTTCTGCATAAAAAATATCCAGCATTTATAAGAATAGTCATAAAAAAATAAACCATAATACCTGTGTTTGGCTGTGGATGCTGTTGAGAATGGTCCACATGCATCTGAATGGACTCTCTCCAAAATAGAATTTGCTCAATTGTCTCTATCTCCAAAGGAAGACTTGGTGTATTTTCCTAAAGTACAACCCTTGCATGTATCAACTTGCTCAATCGTACCTTTGGGAAGACCAATAGAGATTTGTTGCAATATCTTCAAAGCCCCATGATGCAAGTGGCCCAATCGCTTGTGCTACAACTTGATGGCATCTTGGCTCAACATCTTTTCCACTTTTGAACTCAAAGCAGCACAATCCTTTACCTCTATCTTATAGAGATTCTAAAATCGAATCCCTATCTTCTTTACTTGACCCATAGCTATGTGTCGAAGGAATGCCTTTCCTTTCAAAAATATCACATCATATCCTCTATCCTCAAGCATGGCAATAGATACCAAGTTCTTTGTTAGTCCAGGTACATGCATAACATTCTTCAAGGTGAGTGGAATTGCATGTTCCCTTTCAAAAGTAATAGTGCCCAGACTAGTAACATTATACTTACCATCATCACCCATCTCAATATGCATCTTGAGGTCTTTCTCCTCTAGTTCACTGAATAACTCTTTTTCACCAATCATGTGGAAAGAAGCTCCACTGTCTAAGTACCAGACACTTCCTATCATTGAAGACACCATACATGCAATGTGGGAAAAGTCCAATTCGAATTGGGAGGCCAAAGCCTCACCACCGCTCCTCTTGAGGACTTTTCCTTGGACTTCTTCAATGGAAAATTTGTAGCAAAGTGTCCCATCTTATGGCAATGAAAGAATTTAACTTTGTTCATGTCCTTCTTCTTACCTCCATGATAAGTATATGATTTGGAATGGAAAATTTTACCTTTCCCCTTCCTTGCCTTAAAAACTAAGGCATAGTTCTCTTCATCATCAGTCTTTGATGAAGAGCCATCCCTGGTGTTCCTCTTGATCTCATCCTGCATCAAATACGACCATAGTATTTCCCCAATCTGGTAGCTTCTCTTGACCATTGACAGAGTCCTCATAACTATGCCAAATCTTTGGGATTCCAAGAAGAGAAAGGCTCACGATATTGTCCTCGGCAACCGTGATTCCAACACTTCCAAGTTCATCATGACATTGAGTGAACTTGGTCAAGTAAGTTGGAATCATCTCATCTTTCTCCATCTTGATTTTAAGAATTTTATCCTTCAGTGCCAACTTCCTTTGATCACTACTATTATGATACAAGTTTGTCAATGTTTTCCACATATCATGTGGGGTTTCCTTTCCATGGATGCTCGAGACAATATGATCTCGAACTCCCTCAAGGATTATCTGCCTTACGTTCGCCACACACTTATTCCACTTGGCCATGTTCTATGCATTAGTAGTTGTTGGCTTAAGAATTTCTTATTCAACAAATTCCTTCAAGCCATTGTCCTCTAGCAGAGCCTCCACCTTGTCCCCCTAGGCTATGAAATTCGCGCTATCTTCCAAGGCATACTCAAGCCTCAACCCATGGAATGCCATCTGTCGATCCTGAAGTATGTATTGCAAATTTGACTTTCACCTATAACCCAGAAACTCAAAACATCGAAATCCCCTCTACATATCTGATTTTAAATTAGCGATATCTCCCTCATCAGAACTCTGATTCCACCAATTTGTTTTTTTAATTTGGGTATATTTTCCCAAGAAATCCAAATCTGCAATTTGTTTCTAAAAATTTTGCATACAAATTTTCATATCTTCTCTGAAAACTCTCGGTCTAATTTTTTTTTCTCCAAAACCATGTATAAAATCCTATATATTTAGAAGCTAATGCAATTTGCTAAAGCAAGAGACAAGAATCTACTTCTACTCTTTACAACGGAAGCCCATAAACATTGAGAAAACAATGATAAATACAGGAAGAGAATCAAAGGCACATAACACAATAAATATCCGGGGAAAGCCAAAGCTCAAAACCCCACTATCTGTTTTGTATTAATCTGAAAAAGCAAGGTGAAATTGCAATGCTTTTTCTCTCTAGAACAATCCCAACACTCATCAAATTCAATCTCCAAATCATAAGCAAGCTCAAGGTGAAATATTAGCCTCTTCACAAGCTCTCCAAGTCTCTATTCCAATGTATAATTCCTATGGAGGATAGCTTGTATTTAAAGGGAAATAAAGTCTCTAAAATTTGTGCAATCCCTCAAGGGTCACTTCCTGAATGCATGCACTATCAGCACAACTCAGAAAAATTTAAAACAAATAGGACACTTTCCCTGCACTCTAGTCTCAACTAGGTCCTTCTCATAATCGACATGCATGAGTTTCTGATGAGTAAATATTCAGGTTACTAAAGTAGCACTGGTGGAGTTCATTAGTGACACCACTGACTATTAACTCACTATTAGTACTCTTAATCAGTTTTCGAACTAATTTAACTGAACTGACTCATGAAACTAAGTCTTCTATTTTACATCTCACATTTAACTCACACTGGACTCCTACAAAGTAGGGAGAACATACACATGAAGACAAAAAGACTTCCAACTTGAATTTCCTAAGTTAAGGAAGTTTAATGAACTTAATTAACTACTTTTAAGTTGCTATGAGAATAGAATTCGAATTTAATTCATAGTTTAATTCAAGGATAAAGTAAACTAGAATTTCTTGTTGCCATTTCTCAACAATAATAATACCTATTTTGGGCACTTCATTTTTCAGTTAGTATTTTTGTAGAAACATAGAATAATTATGAACTTCCCTGATTATTGTTTATCATATTACAAATAATTGTCTCTCAATCATGCCTGCATGTAATTGTCAGTTTCCTAACTCAATTATTGAATAGTTTTTTTTTTCTCCTTTAGATATAATTAGCTATGACACTGCATTCAACTACTATCAGTAAGCATGCATGAAGCTCCTACTATGTTTGCTTCATTTATTTTCTTCTAACTATGAATTCAGCATTGCTCAATAACTTATAAAATTCCCCGTCTTTGAGCCCTCTATATTATAAGACTTCAATTTAATTCATTCATTCAATTAACACATCCCCTTTGCTTAATTCCAATGCCAACCCTTACTCTTCTCATTACCAAATCATTCAAATGCATTGATTTAATATATAAAGTTTGCACATTTACTATAACATAATTTGTTCTTTTAACAACTAATGAACATATATCTATATCTATATATATATATATATATATATCTATATATATATATATATATATATATATATATATATATATATATATATATATATATATATATATATATATATATATATATAACCATTAAATCACCATAAGGAATCAACGAAATACCTCACATAAACTTAACAGATATTCAATACCAAAGGAATATTATTTGACTAATATAACTTTCTAGGAGCACTATGGGAGAGAGGATGTTCCTACAAACCAACAAGTTGCCACCAACAACTCCCCATGAGCTTATGCTTCTTTCGTTTAGGAATAGAAATAACTTCTAGATTCTTTAGTGGTATTTTACAATTCCTTCCTATATATATATATATATATATATATATATATATATATATATATATATATATATATATAACCAATAAATCACCATAAAGAATCAACAAAATACCTCACATAAACTTAACAGATATTCAATACCAAAGGAATATTATTTGACTAATATAACTTGCTAGGAGCACTATGGGAGAGAGGATGTTCCTACAAACCAACAAGTTGCCACCAACAACTCGCCATGAGCTTATACTTCTTTCGTTTAGGAATAGAAATAACTTCTAGATTCTTTAGTGGTATTTTACAATTCCTTCCCAATATATTTTTCCTTAGCAGCTTCCTGCTTTTAGGGTTTTTACCCATTTAATTACCTAGGTTTTTTATTTTTTTAATTAGGAAACACTCTTTAGTTTTTCCTTTAAAGCATGTCTTTCTCTCCCGCTTTCATTTTCTCACACTTTATACCAAAGTTAGCATTTATGTCCATCTAAGTTATAATTTTCACTTAGCATAATATTTCTCTCCCGTTATGCTATTCTTGAAATGACAATTTTGTCATGTGAATTTTACGAGAAGATTTAGGAAGTTCCACCATGTGGATTTGAAAACTTTACAAATCTATAGAATAACAAGATGCCTCTATTAGTCATGTCCTCTTTCCCATAGTTTCTCAAAAGAAAAAAAAACTTATTCATAATATACAATTTAACTACATAAGCAATCAATTCAAATATTTGCCTCCATATCCCTTAGGTTCAAACAATAATCATGATAGTCTAGCAATTGTCATGCCTTTAAAAAAAAAGCACATGGTGTATCACATTTTCCCAATTTTAAAATATAAATCATCCTTAGTTTTTCACTTGTATAGAAATGCAAGATTTTCTTCATGCAGTTTATCCACCATCTCTCAGGTAGCTTCCCGTGAGCTGAAGTGCTTCCTTTGCACTTGGGAAATGATCTGATTCCAGAGTCAATTTTACTTCTGATCTAATATTTGTAGAAGTTCTACTTGGAATTATCCTTATCGTTTGACCTACGCCACATTCCAATCAATTTAATGAGTAGGGTATTGAACATACTTCTTCATCAAGGAAACATAAAAAACATCATGCAATTTTATATGACTTGGCATGATACCTTCTCGGTCACCAGCCCTACTCTAGCTAAGCATTGTGAATGGTCCACAAAACCGAGGTTCTAACTTATCATGAGTTTCCAATTTAAAAATATTTTTCTTTAGCTTAACTTTGATGTAGACATGCTCTCCCACATTGTACATCTTATGTAGCCTCTTGTGGATTGCATGAATCTTCTACCTATCTTTAGAAGTTTCCAAATTGTGTCTTATCTTCTTTACTAACTATTCCATTTCTTGCACCAGATTAGGTCCTAAAATTAGCATATTTGATTGGTAAAATGTCGTGCATATTCCATTGGACAATTCATCACAACAGATCTGATAATATTATATTTAAAATATGAAATTATATATTATTATCGTATTGTTAAACTTATGGATCTATAGATTTACCATTAATAGTGCATGCATGCAAATGAAAATTATGTAGAAAATAAGGAATGATAAAATAAAATATTACACACACACATAATACATAAGATATGCTCTCGGAAACCCTTTGAAGAGAAAAACCACTAGAAGTTTAGGCCGCTCTTCTCTCATTTTTTTTCTAGAAGTATGGTTGCATATATAAATAAGTATGGCATATGTTCCATGAGCTATAACAGTGCATAAATCCTATCTATGTGCTCCACCTCCTATCCCTCTCGGCTATTTTTGCTCAAGTATGGAACAAATGCACTCAAATGAATGGAATTCCTGTAGTGGATAATTTTGACTACCTCAACCATTAACCATAATTACAATATAGACTTTTCTAGAATATTTTACATCATAAGCATGTGGCTAGCACGTTTTCCATGAATAATGGGGGCTAGCGTAGCATCTTCTCAAATTATGGTGGTGAAAACAGGACGGTCAACTTCTGAGTGACATAACTTTCACATACATACCCTAATTGACGTGATTATTGCATTTTTGGAAAGATCTATTTGTCTACAATATCATGAAAAGGTGCAATGAGAAAGGGGCAAATATTTACCCCAAAAAAATTTGTTTTATGCCTCAAAACGCTCCTGGAAGGTTTCAAACCCAATTTTTCTCAGTGGGGCTTCACTCAATGAACCTCTGACATATCATGTTCATGTGTGGCATACTAAACAATGCCCCTAATTTGACTACATATTGGAAAATACCTCTAAAAATGACATTATTTAAACCCCTACCAATACGAACCCACTTCCGAATTCAAAAAACCCCTACCTTCACTTGATATTGTAGGTATCCATTTTTTCATTAACATTTTTTACACTTCCTAATATTTTTTCATTACCTTTGAGCTCTAGTTTTTATAGCTATCAATATAAAAACCCTATACCCCCTAATATATGCTCAATATATTATTCCATTTTTTCCTTAATATATATCCCCCAATATGAGCCCATGTGGCATGGTATTGCTCCCCTTGTGAAGCCTCCATGGTTTATCCAACCTGGGTCTTGTGGGTAAAAATGGCCTCATGAGCTGATTCATCCACTTTTTCCACTCTTAATACATTAAGATGCATGAAAATAATATAATTATCAAATCTGGTTCACACTTCCCAATTCTGGGAGGATTTTGGTCCCCAAAAGCTTTTACTAAATGAGGTAAGGAAAATTTTCCTCCATCTTCTCTCTAGTGTACCATTTAGCTTTTTTTGGAAGTTATCCCTTTAACCCAATCTACCAAAAGACATGTTTCCCATGTCTTATAGTTTTACACCTCTTCTCCAAAATGATACCTTCTGTCAACTCTTCCTAAGCATCTGGTGCCAAATCCTCCACAAAAGGTAGGGATTTTTTTCTCTTCTTGATTTAGCATGGAAGGCTCATAGAGTTTTAGATTATCTAAATTCAAAACTGATTAAATGTGCATATATGGTGGTAAACTTAGTCAATAGGTATTATCACCCATATTTTCCAATACCTCAAATGGAACATACATCAAAGCTTTGATTTCCTTACTAGACCCCTACAACTTGTCCTTGTTCAACTGTATTCTTAATCTATCTCCCACCTTAAATGATCTCTTTGTTCTATGTTGATCATGCCTAGCCATATACTTCTCTTACAACTTCTATAGTGTCTCTTGTACCTATAGATTTCTTTTTCTGATCTTGTCTATAATTTTTTCATCCCTGAAATTGTCTCTTGTAAGGTGTTCCCTCACTCCTCCTTGTTGCCCATATGCAATATCTAAAGTTGAAGGTGGAAATATCCAAAATAGGTTTCAAATGGGGACTTTCCTGTAGAATTGTGAATTTTTATGTTGTAATAATGTTGTATATACACCATATTTTCATCCCAAGTATTCAAATGCTTCTGGTTGTATCCCCTTAGAAGCTGCACCAAATTTGTGTTGACTACCTTTTGTTTGTCCATCTCTCTGTGAATGGAATGTTGTACATCTCTTCAAATTCATCTCCATCTTTATTCACAATGTAATCTAGAACGAACATATTGTATCCATGGCTGAAATGATGATGTTACCCCAAAGTTTATCCAAATATGTCCAAAGAACAAGTTCATTACTTATTTCCCACTAATGGTATTTTTACAGGGCATCAAAATAGACATCTTGTTGAACCTGTCAACTACCATGAATTGGTAGTCATGTACCTTCTTGATTGTTGGTAAAACTCCCACAAAGTCCATAGAAATGATTTTCCAAGGATGGGTAGGTACAGGTAAGGGATGATATAGACCCTACTTTGTGTCGTTATTCTTGCTAGTAAAACAAAAAAGACATCCTCTTATGAACCTAGCTACCTCCTATTGCATCTTGGGACAATAAATATACCTCCACAAGTTTTCCATGGTCTTACCTACATCAAATTCCCTTACAACCTTAGAGGTGTGGGCCTCTCTAATCAGCTGGAATTGCTCACCTTTAAGATCACATAACTTATCCAGCCTATAGAGTAACCTATCTTAGAGATAATAGTCAATGGTCATGTTGCCAATGTGCACATGAATTCGACTCTACAACTATTGATACACCTCCTTAAAGTCCCCATCCTCTAAATATGCCTCTCTACATGCATAATGGGTGAATGTTTCCATGTGCATAAGAGTCCCCAATGTTGTGATCTTTGATGTGGGTGGCCTTGAAAACATGTCAATAAACTTGATTGTGTTTCCCTTGTTGTACTTAAGAACCAAATGAAGAAACCCCATGCACTTGCAATGCCTTTTTATTTTGTAGATTATTGTGGGCCTACAAGTATTGTAATAGTTGGTGATGTTTGTGGTTTATTGTCTCCTTTCCCATTAGATAGGGCTTCCACTTCTTCACAGCTTGTAACATGGCATAGAGCTTCTTGTCGTAGGTATGGTAGTTAAGAACTACCCCATGAAATAACTCAGAATGGTAGCATACAATCCTTCCTCCCTACATTAAGATAACTCCAATAACACACTCACTAATATCTATCTCCACTTCAAAGGCATACTACAGGTTTGGTAATGCCAAAACTAGTGCTTGACTGATCTTATTCTTCAGCTCCTTGAAATCCCTCTATTGAACATTTTCCCACTAGAAACTCTTACCAAATGTTGTTATGACGCGTAGTGGTGCTACTATCAATGAAAACAAGGCTATGAATTTCCTCAGGTACTTTGTTTTGCCAATGAAATTCTTGATCTCATAAACATTAGTAGGAACCAACCATTTCATGATGGCCTCCATCTTGGAAGGATCTATCTTCAGCTCTCCTACACCTATCGAATACAGCAAAAACTACTGTGAAAACTCACACTTCTTGATATTTTCTAGAATCTGGTGCCTCTTTAATGTCTCCAACATCTACGTAAAATTTGAGATGTGCTCTTCCCAAGTAGCATTGTATACCGTATTTTCATCCAAATAGATAATAACAAATGAATCTATAAAAGGGCGTAATGCATCATTTATTAATCTCATAAACATAGTGGGTCCATTACGTAGGCCAAATGACATGACTAACCACCCACACAAACCTTGCATAGTTTGAAGGCAATCTTCCATGTATCTTCTTCTTTGACTCAAACTTGTTGATATTAAGACTTTAAGTCTAGCTTGGTGATGTATTTTTCTTGCTACAACTGATACAACACATCATCTATCCTATGCAGGGAGTATTTTTTCTTGAGCATGATTTTCTTCAATTCCCTATAATCTATACGCATACACCAAGTCTCATCCTTCTTTGGCACAATGATTATGGGTGACCCACATGGTGATGTACTTGGTCGAATGACACCATGTTCGAGTAGTTGTTGGCATTATGGCTAGTGTGTGTTCCTTGATAGTAACCTGCTTTAAAAATATGTACTTGATGTCAACATAGTGATAATATGATGATTGTGGAACTAATTTAGATAACATGAATATTGGTAGATATGGCACAGATGATATGGACAAAGAAATGGTAGTTGAGGTATAGATGGATTAAAAATGTAAAGTTTGAAAAGAATACATGGTTCTTGTGAAGAAGGGTCACATACATACACAGGTCCTATGAGTATAAGTTATGTAGATAATCTGAACAATGGTAATTTAGATTTAAGGTGTCATTACCATGATATTTTCCCATACTAATTGGGGTGGCAACATTTATTTGATATTTTCAACAAATACTAATGATATTACCGAAGGATTTACTCGAGTTATTGGCTAAAGAAAAAGATATATAAGGAGGTGGATATGAAGGTGTTGTGTGTGAAAATAAAATGGTATGTTGATATGTGACTTTATTTGGAACAGGTGTGCACCAGGAAGTAAGGAGAAGGCTTATATCTAAAAGATATCAAGATATGTTAATATACACGGTTGATTAATTTTCTTGTTGCAAAAGTTTAAGTAGCAAACAATGATAGACATGTGGTTATATTCATGTTATGATCTGAATGAGTTTTTAGAAGTCTATAGTTTTGATGGTGAAGGATGAAAAATGTGAAGTTATGTTTACAGTGGAAGGTATGTTTTAGTAATTCAAGATCTGTACGCATGTTTTCTTCTGGATAGTCACGTACATACATGGATCTAGTTCTGGTTAGTCACGTATATATTCTAAGATATGTTTTTCATTATATTGAAACCTGTATGTGGATGTTACAAGTGATAAACTCATATATATGCAGTTCTGCTTAATAACAATCACATATATATTCTGAGTTTTATTCGGTCAGGGCTTGCAGTGCTTCTTGACGGTGACAGTTGATGATTTCTATTTTATTTACTCTTATCTGTCAATAATGTCTTGATTTGAATGGTTTATATCTGCAATGGATTGGTTGTGCATTGATTTAATTTGGTTTCATTTGTCACTTCAATATTTAGTGGGATGATGTTACACTAATTCAGTTGGTTCAATGATTGTATTTCAGATTCAATATTCATTTTGGTATTGAGCATAGTGTTAGGTGTGGGTCCAGCGTGAAAATTTGATGAAAGGTGGTCTACAAGTTGTTTGATGATTATTTGATAGGTGCGCCCAGTGTGAAAAATTCTAAAATGTGGTCCACAAGAGGTGCTGATGGTTGGAGCCCTTGGTAAGGGATTTGTAGCTTCCTTCTAGCAATATCTAGTAAATTGGTTGAGGGAGTAGGTGCTCCATTTCGGTAGGAGATGGTAAACAAGATTAGGGAGTTGTAGATACCTTCTGATTGGTGTTGGAGAACGAGTGCAAGTTGTAGCCTCCAGAAGGTTGGTGCCTGTGTGTTGGTAAGAGTATGCACTAGTACAATATGTAATGAATATTTTATTTATATAGTAAGAAAGAAGACAGAGATGATGAAAACGTGATTTTCTCCCACATTTGGTTTCCACCTAAAATCATGGTGTTCATATGTGTTTACATGTTTCTTAAGAGTTGGTGATTTATCTACTCTTTACTATTCATGGTTATTGAATAATGAATAAATAATGAAACATTGATGCACTGATTAAGTTAAATCACTAATGGAATTTATGATAAATTGAGTAAACTTGATATATGTGGTTTTGTTTCACTGAAGTTGCATACACACACATGTTGCATGAATGACAATAGCATACAAATTTGTAAATATGAAATTGAAAGTAAAAGTGAATTAAAAATATTGACTCACCCCTCCCCCCGAGTATTTTTCCTAACAATTGGTATCAAAGCAGGTTGCTCTAGGAGAATATTAACAACTTGAGAGTGGACCAGGGACAATGGGAAAGAAGAAAAAGAAGAAGGAAACTCAAAGGAGGAATTCAGTTCAAGAAAGTGGTGGTCATGACAGTGATATATCATATGTAGTGGAAATTATAGTTGTCAGTAAATATTTAGCATTGGAAGCGCCCTGCTTTCTTTTGATCAAGAATGAACAAGACAATAAAAAATAATTATAGCGTATTGGATTTTGTTCTACCTGTGATCCATTTCCCTGTTCATGTAGTAATGTCAAAAGTGAAGATAAAAATGAATCAACTTAAATTTCTCTTGCGGGTAAAAGTGAAAGTAATCATTATAAAGAAAAATCGGATTAAAAAATAATGGCCCTAGAAACATAGGTTAGAAGGATCATAGATGAAAATATGTAGCAACAATCGGATGTAAAGGAGCATGCCTACAAAGAATATATTGTCATATTAAAAACCAAATTGAAAGAAGGAAAGAAATTTGAATAAGGATTGAGAAAGCCATATAAGGAAACGGAAGATCCGTGTCAAAGTTTGGAGGGCGAAGTAGCTTCATTAAGAAATAAACTCAGAAATTTGTAGGAGGCAACAAGAAATAAAGAACATGCAACAATCAAAGAGCTTGAAGAAAGAACCAATTATAGCAAAGGACTAGAAGCAAAGATTTTCTCTCTCAACTCTGATCTTGAAAAGTCAAACAAATGATATGAGGAGATTATTTGAGTATTTGAAGAACAAGAAAATGATCTTAAGAAGGATATCGTTGAGTTGAGAATTCAGTTAGAGAATACTAGAGGTGAAAAAGAGGTTGAGGTAAGTATTCTAGTAGGTAAGTTAGCAGAAAAGGATAAGCAATTGAGATTTCAAGATAGTACTAAGATTTTGGATAACATTCTTAGTAGTCAAAGGTCTCCCTCCATTAAATATGGTCTTGGATTTCATGAAACTATTAAAGGAGAATCTAGTTCATAGGCTTGTGCAAGGAACTTGAAGGATAACAATGAAAAATATGAAATTCTTGATAAAGAGATAAGAAGTCAACTAGACCAACAACCAAGGAAAGTGAATTTTCAAAGGAAATCATTTTCTCCTAACTATAGAAGTATCAATCAATTCTCCTTTGGAAAATGATGTTGAATTTTTTATTTTTCATAAATTTGGATACTTTGCAGCCAATTGCAAAAGTAGATTCATAAAAAGATCATCATCCCCCGGGTACTCTAGTTTCTTTAAGGGACATTTATTTTCATGCAACATATTTGGTAACAAAGCTATTAATTTCAATGTGGGGAACATAAAACAAAAATATTATGATTCCTCTACTCCATTTTATGGTCATGTAAGATGTTATACTTGTCACAAGTTTGGGCATAAGGTCACTGATTGAAGGCCAATAATTTGGAATGGAAGAAAAATATGGGATAAGTTCCACAAATTCGAGCAGATGATTAGAAATTGCAAGAATATTTGGAGGAAGAAGGAACACGAGTCAAAGATGTAGGGAAGGTTTCCCCAATGTAGTCCATTATTCTTAAATCATACTTCTAACAGTCATTGAAAAAGTGAATGGGAGGTACATGACCTCATGGAGAATGGGTGATGATTATTAGGTAGACGGGATCAATGGTGTATTTTTTCAAGGGGAGCTATATATGTTTACTTGGATCATGATTTGATTCTTTCTATATTACTTATTTTTCATTTGATGAAGTATCAATGATTAGGAATAGACATGTCATGTTCAGGAAGAGTTGTGGCTAAAAAAAAATCAAAATTTTACATTCTGTATGCGTTTCTCATAAAGGACAATCATGTGTATATTCATTTATTGACTTAGATAGTCACGCATGTATTTATGTGACGAAAAAGAAGTGGCACAGATTCAAGGGGAGCTTCTCATATGCTTCCATGAGTTCATTATTGGCATTCTGGTTTTGATGTTGATTTATTGAAGACTGTTAAGGATACCCATATGTTGTTGAGGAATGATTTTGGTTCGTTTACTTATCGATGAGATGGATATAATATCATATTTGATTGTGAAGTGTTAGAACGGGTTTAGGGGGAGCATATGCTATGCTTCTAATGATTCATTTTGGGAATTATGGTTTCTTGAACACTCCTTATTGCATGTTGCTTTCTATCATGAGTTTATGGTTATTAACACTATCATCAATCTTATTACATTTCTCACTATTGAAAAATACATGTTCCTATCTCTATGCCATGGATGCTTGGATTACATTTGGTGAAGTTATGGATGATGCCTATATGTTTCTTGAGTTACATTTGGTGAATTCATTAATGGTGTCCTAATAATGCTTGATACACTTGATAAGGAGGATATGTATATGTTGGTTGATGATCTTGTTGATCAGCTATATTCTACTTAATGGGTTGTGATGTTGGAGGTACTCTTTGCTTGAACATATATTATTGATGCATGTATATGCTACCTATGGTGTCGTGGTTCAAGAGATTGATACTGTTTCATGAGGATTGTGACTCTTCATATATGTGGAGAGAGTGTGTTGACCTTGATGACATGAGGTAAAAACCTTTATTTCAAAATATTATGCTTCTCCTATAGATCCTTGCTGATGCTTGGAAACATTGCATATTTAGTCATGTGTTGATGATTGGAAAGATTGATGCTACACTGTCTTATCTGCTTGATGATATATTAATTTTTGGTGATCAGAACACTCATGTTGCTATTATTATGTCACTCCATGTTTCTATTTCTAGATGATTATGTTGCATATGCACATTTGGAGCATCATGGTTGCTGATAATTATCATGGTTTTTCTACAAAAAATACTTAATTGTTGAAATCCTTGTTTATGGTTATGGATGTCCTGTATGTCTCTCGATGTAAAGGTCATGAAATGACCCACATTGTAATAATTGAAAAATTAATTCATGTATGTTCTATTGGAATCAAGTCATGTCATTCATGTAACCCCATTGTTGTTGGGAAAAATACTGGGGGGGGGGGGGGGGGGTGAATCAGTATTTTCAAATCATTAAAATTTTCAAATTCATATCTTGATTTTTTTATGTGACATTACTGAAGGGAACCCATGTGTGTACGCAACTATTATTAAGAAAACTAGAATATATCCAATAAACGTACTTTTCATTTAATTCATCTTATGTTTATCTTGAGCCAATGCATCAATACTTCATTAAACTCTAAATAGATAGTAACCATGTGCAGTAAGAAAAAAATAAACCATCAAACATAAAAAACACACATGAACACAAGGATTTAAGGTGGAAACTCAGTACGGGAAAAAAACCACTTACTGTTGTCATTTCTGTTTACTTTTTAATATAAAAAAATTTATTTTACAATCTTGTACTGGTGAAAACTCATACTAGTACACAGGTATCCGCATGCAGAAGGCTACAACCTTCACTCGTTCTCCAGCATCGACTGGAAGAGAGCTCCAACCCCTTGAACTAATTTACCATATAACACTAGAAGGAAGCTTCAACTCCCTGATTGAAGGCTCCAACCCTCAACACCCTTGGTGGATCCACCTTCTACAACACATCACAACTTGTAGGCCACGTTTGATCAAATGTTCAAACTAGAAACACTACCAACATTTAAGTTCAAGACAAATCATCAAAATTTAAACTCGCCGCTGTGACTGAACCATTGAGCCAAATAATCATTAAACCAATAGAACCAACCAAGCACTGAAACCCAATCGGTGAGTCAACTGAATCAACTGAAACCCAAATAAATCAACTAAAACAACCAAAACAATCAGATCTCTATAATCGGAATACTAATCAACATGCTTCACTTCACAAAAACTAGATTTTGTTACTACAAACCCTAATCAACCATATGGAAAAATATATACAGTACTTTATAGAAGAAAACCTGCATGAGTATGCTCTTTCCATGAAGCATACCTGCATACAGATCTTGAATCACTAGTTTCTAAAAGCTGAAACACTGTCATTCTGAAGTAAATATTGAATCATACTCATATCTACTACATCATTCTTAAACAACCACAAAACTTTCATTGAAATTCAATCACAAACAAAAGGTATCATATGATTCTTCAATCAGTTAATTCATAATCAAAACATCATTGTTTAAGCCCATATCGTCAAGAAGATTTCATTGACAGAAAGTAGAAATACAATAAGAATGATTAAACTGATCAGACATTATTTTCACCAAAACCCTACTTTCTGTATGCCCTTTCCTTAAAGCATATCCATGTGTATATTCGCTTTTCAGGAAACAAACCTGTGTGTATGCTACTTACCAGTATCACACCCTGTGTGTGTATGTGCCCTGCAGGCTATAAAACCCACGTACATATCTGTAATTTTAGAGTCAACCCTTCGCTGCGACATAGAGCTTCAGATATACCCATGTCTCGACATACACAGAAAAATCATGCGTCAAGACGGTATCAACAGAGATCAAATCTCCTCATAATCAATATTATCATCTCATATCTATTGGATCTGATCCATCATCAAATTCCCAGGTGCATGGTTAGTTTTAGATCAAGCAAACCATCAATAACCCATTACATGCATATTTTCTTCATAATCTAACTATTCATAAGATATTCATCACTTGCACATAGATTGTCACTTTGATCTTCATCCCCTTATATAGGTTAGCCCTTATCCAATACCATAGGTCAAAACCATACTCCAGCTGATGGTTTTCTTAGACAGGATCAAAACATCTGTTGTTGGGCTCAATACCACAGGGAAATACCATGGTAAGTACCCTTGGTATTTAGAATACCATGGTGTGGAAACTATACACACCTTTTCTTCTTCATACTCGCAGGTGTATGCGACTATGCTAAACATAGCCCGCATATACTACTTGAAATTTCAACTTTATCATTCCTCTGCCTTTGAACTTCGATTCCTTTGTCAAAACACTTTGTAACATCTAAAGGCACATCCTATTGATATATGTATCAAGTAGGTTTCCTTCAAAGTACAAATCATCAGGTAGGTTTCCATTCATTAGGTAGGTTTCCATCAAGGACAACACATAATTCATAATGCCAACAATCTCCCCCTTTGAACTTGATGGAAACCACTTTGGTGTTTGGTCACTACAACCTGTAGATACCTGTAAAACACATCAAGCCAAGCACCAAGATTTTTAGACACCAAGATATTCTCCCCCTTTGACATCAAGGGCAAATGGTGGACCAATTCTGAATGAAGGTTTCTCCCTTCAGCGTTTTAGATTTGAACTACTGAGTACGGAATATTGACCATGCTCCCCTTGGGCACATGCTGAAATTTATTAAGGATGTACAATGAAGTATATGACTCTATGACTCATATGACTTTTCCTATCATGAATGACTCAAACATACTTCAATCACCCAATCACAGTGGGGTTACAAATTACATCACATGTCTGAAAGGACTTGACCACAATAGTCCATACATCACTGAATTTTACAATGAGTAAATCATAGGTATTTACATGACCTTTAAATCAAATGATATATATGAAATTTATAACCAAGATAAACAAGACCATGATAGCCATAAAAAAATATGATACACCACATATGATCTACATCATGAGCATCTCTTAGCAACACCAAGAACAACAACCTGTATATTTCCACCATCAATTTGCAAGATAAGACAATGTAGCTTGAATATCATCAACCTATTGATAAACGTCATTATGTATCAAGAAAACATAATACCAATAATGTATTACTTGAAGCATAGAAAATTCTCCCCCTAAACCTGTCTCAATTGTTCATTGTCAGATATGATCATATCATTTCATATATCAGTAATAATCATTAACATATCTTCATCAAATAGTCATCCATCAAGTCATAAAAAGCTTATACAAGACAAAAGAACTTTCAAATAGCATCAATAGACTTAACCATCAACCATTAGAACAAAAAATCCAATCAGTAATTGATTGAGGCATATCAGACCCTTTTCCTGAGTCTGTCCCACTATTTCTTCATCATACTAGGATATATGTGATTGTTCAGTCCAAAAATCATTTATACACGCGACTTTTCTTTATAGGATCTACGTATAAAAGGTGAAATACTTAAATTTCACACCTTCAACTCCCCCTGAGTTTGGTCTATTTGTACCTGTTTACTATTGCTACACCAGGGCCACTATCAGTAGTATAAGCAGCATGAAAACGAAAAACAACCATGGGAGTCATCATCAAGACAAAACATGTATTACTCTCTCAGAGATTACACGTCACTGATCCTGAGGACCTGAGGATCATCTTCTGTTTTCATGAGGTTAAGTAACTCTCACCACTTCTACAATCATTGATAGAAATATTCATTTAAGAATAATGGACTGTAATATGCACCATTTTCTTTTACTCTAAGTCTAAATATTTCTCATATCTATGAGTATTCCATCCTTCAAACATATATAATTTGTCTTGATTTCTATATCCTCTTGCTATGAATTTTCCAGTTACTTCATTCATAACCTTACATTTGGTTGATGTAAATATAATTATGTTTACGTTATCTTCCATTTGACTTTCACTTAGAATATTCTTCTTTAGTCCTTGAATTAATAAAGTATCAATTGCTTCCCTAGTTTTATTAATTCTGGCTTTACCTTGTCCCAGTAGTTTTGCTGAAACATTAGTTCCAAGAGTAACATTACCATGTTGGTTTTTCCAGAGATTCTCCATTTTACTCTTATCTCCATTCAAGTGATGATAACATCCACTATCTATGAACCATTCATCTTCATCTTCAAGTGAGTAGAGAGTAAGACCACACCTTATTCGTTCTTCTTTTACCTGTTAATTATGAGAAATGTTGGTGGATCCATGTTTTTCAGGTCTTCTGACATTAATTTTATTATCTTGTTTCTTACCTATTGTCTACGATGATCCATAGAGTTGTTCCTTCATTCTTTTGCTATATTTCCAAACTTATTACAAACATAACACCTTATGTGCTTCATATTCCTTCTATTGCACTCAATGGATTTGTGACCAAATATATTGCAAGAAAAACAATATCTCTTAAACTACCTGGAAGCTGATGATCTTTCTGTGAGACATTTATTAGCTTGAAACATTCTACTTCTACAATTGTCTGCAGCATGTGCATAATTATGACATATAGAAAATTCAACATTATTAATCAAAGGAAAAAATCGATTAACACTTCTATAGTTAGGAGTAAATTGTTGGGTGTGGAGCCTGATTATCTTTTATATTCAAAGGTATCGCCACATTGGACCCCAGTTCGAAATGGGGGCAGCAACGCCACCCGTAAAATATTCACTGCAGGGGGGGTCGAGGGGGGGGCGGGCAGCTGTGACCTTTGGGAGCCCCCCCTGGCGGGGGTTTCGGGGGTAGCACCCCCGAAGCTAAAAACAGCTGTACAATTGCCTTGTAAAACTATAGTAATTTCTAGTCAATCTGGGCCGTTCATTAGGCGGATGATCTGATGGTAGAAATTATGTTTAGTTTAGGGTTTTTTCCCTACAAGGCAACCCCTCTCTTTTTATGAGGGCGTTGTATTTGAGGCTGTGCGATAGATGTGTATTCAGTGAGCGGGAAATAGAGAGGTGAGACTGTGAGAGAAAACAGAGGATATTATAGTGGATCTGCTGTAGGTTGTGTCTCTTCATTTTACTGGATAATATAAAGGAAGGACTGGCTGTTCGGGGTGGACGTAGCCCAAACTGGGTGAACCACGTATATCTGTGTCTCTCTTGTTTTATGCGCTTTCTGTGTTTATATTTATGAAATATTTTATGTGTTCCATTGCTCCATAATATATAATTTTCTAACATAAATTATTTCCTCTGAAGATTTTCTTTCCTTGGTTATTGATGAGGTTGACTTCTTATCTCTTTATTGAAAATTTCAGATTTTACATTAGAATTCCTTGCCTCAGCTTGTGAACTAGATTACCCTTCAACAGTTTCATGAAAACCAAGACTAGATTTGATGGAAGGAGACTTTTGAATACTAAGAATATTATCCAAAATCTTAGTACTAACTTGAAATCGCAAATGTTTATCCTTTTCTTCTAGTTTATCTTTTAGGATATTTACCTCAACCTAATATTTCCTTTCCTTTCTAGATACTGCTTCTTCATAATTTCTTCAACCTCTCTTCCTTCCTCCATTCTCTGTTTTAATTTGAGTCTCTTCTTTCAGTCCATTTTCTTGTTCTTCAAATGCTTGAAGTAGTTCTTCATTTCGCTTATCTGATTTTTCAAGATGTTCTCTTCGAGAGATGCCTTTAGCTTCAATATGTTCAAAATATTGTTCAGAAACCATACCAGCATGATCCTTCATATCATAAGCCTGCAACTTATCATTAAGATTAACAATATTTTTCAAAACAAGGTCAAGTTTTATTCTAAGATAAAAAATTTCTTCTAACTTGTCTTCTTTTGAATCAGTAACTCCATCTATCATTTTGGACACATTGTTAGATATAATATTACCTGATATATCTTCCTTTGGGGCTTCTTCATGTATTTCTTGTAGCTTATTGCACACTTTCTTTGTACTAGTATAATGCATAACCTTATTCAATATCCAATCAGACATGCTACAAAATGTGTTGCTCAAATCTTTATTGTTCTTTTCCGCTTCCTTGTCTGACGGAGGAAACTTGGTATTGCCATTGCACACTAGATGCGAGACATTGGGATTCAATATATTATACTTCATCTTTCCTTTGCAATGTTGAAAATTAGCTTTTCTTGGCATAGGCACATATGCATTGTCCATTAATTCTAATTTTCCTTCATCTGTTGCTTCAAGAGGCATAATTTTTTAATATGTTTTCTCTTTAGAGTGCTTACTTTCACTTTTACCCATAATTGAAAGCTCAGTGGTTTCACTATCATCATCACTATCATTGTTTCATAGAAAAAAATGGATCACATTTTGAACAAAAGCCCATACATAATGATGATGTGTCTTCTTCATTCTTGATCAATAGAAAGTGGGTTTCTCCCAAACTTGAATATTTGCTCACATTTGTAACTGATACTGCATCTGATATATTTCTGTCAAATTTTTCAATAAAATTACCCTTTTCTTCTAGGCCATCGAACTCATTATTACTTTTATCTTCAAATTCCATAGGTGACAATCTTGATCGGACTCACCTTCTTCACCATTTGAAAGACCATCACTGTCTTCATGTGTATACAAACTTCTCTTGTTTTCAAACCGCTTCCTATTTATTTTCGTAGCTTCTTTTCCTTTCTCCTGATTTTATTTATAGGGTCACTTAGCAGCGTAATGACCAACTCTATCACAAGAAAAACATTTGAAAGGAATCTTACCTCTGAATCTTCAAGTACCCACTTGGGGTTTCTTCATGAAGTTTACATCTTCTTCTTTTGATACATAACTTGATTCTTCCATTTCTTTTACGTTTGTAGTAGATTTAAAGGCGGTATTTTCTCATGTATGAAGGACCATCTTTCCTCATGTAAAATGCTGTCAATATTCCTTGGACTTGATCAAGTGTGAGACTTTTCAAATCCTGCATTTATTCAATAATAGAGTCGTTGGAGTCGAACTTCAGAGCAGATATCTCAAAAGTTTTTCAATAATAGTAGCATATTTTATTTCTTCAATACGATTTCTCATGAAATTAACATTTTCATCTATTCTAGGAAACAATGTTACAATGCTTTCATCATCATGCATTTTCAATGTCTCATATTCTATTCTGAATGTTTGAACTTTAGAACTTTTTACCTTGGTGTCACCCTCATAACTTTGGATAATATTATCGCACATTCCCTTTGCTATAGCTGCATTACCTTCACAAACTCAGACTCAACCAGACTTCCCAAGATGGCATTTACAACTTTTGGATTGGTTTAATACTATTTCTTTCCTACAATATCTAAAGGAATAGAGGCTGGATATTGATACCCACTTTCAACAATTTTCCAAACATCATCTCCTAGTGCTTGCAAGTATTCTCTCATCCTAACTTTCCAAAAGATAAATTTAGTTCCATTAAATATAGGAGGCCTGATATAAAATGCTCCTTCTCTTGAGCATTGGAAAAGGTATGTAATTACCATCTATTTCTTTATGTTTTCCTTTAAATCATAACTTCTCTACATTCTAAGATGGTAATATGTTAAACGATTATGATAGAATTAAGGAGATTTGTGATTGATGTAAAATGATTAATTATTGTCCCTTTAACAGGAAATTGCATCTAGACAATAAAATCAAGATCAGAGCGCATGGACCATGAAAAGGAAGAGAAACCGTGGCATTAGCGCAAGAGGAAAAAATGATAACTAAAGATCAGAGATATGTTGAATCCCTTAGGATCCTTTGATCCTGAGGGATCACTGCTTCAAGTTATCTGTATTTTTGATACTTCCACCTGGCCATTATAAAAAGGGACATCACTGCTAGCCCAAGGGGGGAGATTATTGTTGATTTGTAGAGTTTACTGTTGTAATCTGAACTTTGATCATCGACTCTCTTTAAAGAGAGATATATGTAACTCTTCCTTTATGATTAATATATAACTCAATTGATGTTCCATTATCTGATCCTGGAGTAACTGCAACTGTGCGTCCTTGGTGGCTAAGGTCCTGGCCCTAGTGGATCACTTGCTTTCTGTATCATTATTTTAAGATTTCAGTTGTGTGTGGTTTGATTTCCTTTACATTTCCTTAACTTGCTTTATTTAGTAATCTCATGTTCCTTAACATTTCATTGACTTGCTCTGTTATATCAAATTCGTAATTGAATAGAAGGATTATTATTTGCAACTGAAAATGTTATGTTGTTCATTATGAAATAATATCACACTGTCTAATTTGGATATTGTTGTTCATATACAGATTGATATTGTTGTTCATTTATAGATTGATATTGTTATTCATTTACAGATTGGTATTGTTGTTCATTTAGCTACAGTTCACTTACAATTGTGATTGCTATTCATTTAACTGTTGTCCCACTATAACTGGAATTGCCATTCCTTTATACTTGTGGTTAATGTCCTGTATGTTAGAGTAAGATTACTGATTCTATAGTCACTGTGTGTTTACACTTGATTAAGTTTTCTGTTCAATTTCCGTAGACTTACTTAGGTTTGTTGTTCCTTTCTCAGATTTTTGTTCAATTCCTTTATTAGTTAAAGATTTCTATTCAAATCCTTTCGATTACGATTGCTACTTAATTCATTCTTGTAGATTAAGCTTTGTTGTTCGATCTCTTCAATAGATTAGTTGTTGTTCCTTTTCTGTTAATTGAATTGTTATTTCAAGTATTCGCTTTGGTGTGAATAGAATGATCTACAACTGTAGCGAACATTGACTAATGATGTCTACTTCTCAGATTGGAGATCTTTCCTTTGATTGGTTTTCATTTACATCAGTTTACAGGGGAAAGAGTTATCATTATTGCATCCTTGATTGATAATTGTTGTAGTTTCTTGAGTGGATGATTTAGTTACAAAGCATTCAAGTTTCTTTCCATTATAATTAGAGTTTGTTTCCAACATTGATTTACTTTTGTAAAGCGCTATACTGCAAGCATTACTCTTGAACAAGTGACCGCCTCAGACTGAGCACGCTCTTGAGATAAAAAATCATACCTGGATTGATAATTAATGTAGGATAAATAAAGGTTAAAAATACCCTTTTTATCACTCAACATTTTGGTGCCGTTGCTGGGGAGAGTGTAGCCATTTGTTTCTTTTGAAAAGAGAGTAGCGTAAGTACCTGTTAGGAGAGTGTTGGGTTTTAAAAATGGAAGGTAAGAAATTTCGTATGGAGCATGTAATAGCCCTGCTCCCCCTCCCGCTTTCTTGCAAACTTGTTGTTATTTTGGGTAGAAATAAGTATTTGATTTGTGTGCAGGACTAAGTAGAAAAAGCCTGAAAAGAATCTTAAACCTCTACCCAAGCCTGATAAAGCTAAGGGGCCAGTGACCCTTGGCAGATTGAACTTTATAGACAAAATCCTTAAAAAATCATAATCGCAGCCATCAGTAGGACCTAGAAAAGCTGCTTCTAGTCAACCTACTAGTTCCCTTTGAGCCACATAATCACCATCTGTAGCCTTTGCTGAGGTGCACAGCCAAATAGAGCAGCAAGATTTTCAAGAAATTGAGAATTATAGCCCAAAATCATTACAGGAAGGGAACCTTAGTAATCTTTGCGAAGGAAGACGAGAAACAAGGGAAACTAAAGAGCCAAGATCTCCTCTTGGAATAGTTCAGCCATTAAGCAGCCCAGATAAGGAAAGTGCTGTCAAAATTATCCAGAACAAAGCTAAATAACCTGAAGAGCTAAGATCCCCCGAGACATTAGTTCAACAAGGAACACTCATCATCCAAAACAAAGGAAGTGCTATTAAGGCCATTCATGTTAAGGCCACTCCTGCTCCTTCTAGCTAGCCTAGGAATGCCCTCTTAGAAATCCCAGAAGGATATTGGCACATATTTGACCAAATGGCTCACAACCAGCAAACCCCCCAAACTTCCACATTGCAATATCCCATTGTGGATACTACAGTTAATGCGCCTATGAAGGCCATTCCTCTTCAACATATTCCTACATTCCGTGGCATAAAATTGGAAGATCCAGATGCATTTTTATTTGAATTCGATGTACTATGTTGGGGGTACGACTTTACCGCCGATCCCCAAAAGCTAAAATTATTTCCCTCTACATTAAAAGTGGTTGCTTTACGATGGTTTATGGGGTTAGGTGGAGGTGTCATAAATGACTGGGATTAGATGAAAGGTGCTTTCCTGAAGAAATATCAAGATTATTGTAGGTCTAGAGAGTTAAAAGATGAAATATTTCAGATGGTAGCTAGACCTAATGAGACACTAGAATAATATGTTGAACGTTTTCAATATAATCTTCAAAGATCTCCTTATGGATCATTACCCTTACCTGACAATATATTAAAAATGAAAAAAATTAAAGGGATGAAGGAACAATGGGTTGAAACACTAAATATTATGGGAAAATGAGACATTTATCAAGAAAATTTTGCTAAAATTATTGATTTATGTATCAGGAGTTCACGAGGAAGCACAAGACTAAACCTAGCAGAACATGACAGGTTCACAAGGGACAACAAGATTACCGGAGAATGAGTAGCCCATGCAGAAATCGGAAATTTTCTGGAGAATTTCAAAACTGATATATTGGGGACTTTGACAACGCAGCTCGATATTATGCAAGCTAAACAGAAACAAGCATAAATAGAGCAAAACCTGGCAATATTCTGCCCCAGATGCAGAAAGAAACATAGCCACAAAGAGTGCCCACTAGATGAAGTTCAAGTCTGTGTTACCTGTACAAAAGATCACTCCACAGAGAACTGCCCCTCACTTCCTGGTTTGAAAGAAGTATATAAAGAAGTGGAAGAAGAATCAAAGCTAGTGTACCTACTCAATCAGTGCCATCAATGGCAGCCTCAACAACCAGGTGTGTCCTCCGATCCATCTTCTTCTTTCCAACCTCTGCAATATTATGCTCAGCAATATAATATAGTGTGGCAAAATCAACCTCCCTTTTCAAACTGGTCACAACAACCATTTCCTTCGTCACCATGGCCGAATCAAACAAGCCAATCTAATTGGCCAAATTTTCCCTACACTCCACCATATTGGCAAAACAATGCATATCCAACACAATGGTCCCCTCCCACTTTGCAAAGTCAAGCCTGGTAGACAAACTGGCAAAGACTAATGAATCATCCAGCAGGAACCATTCCACTCCCTCAACCTACACTACCAGTGCTATATGTGCTACAACAAAATCCCCAATCCAACTTAAGACTGCAACTCCTAGCCCAACCTAACTCGAACCTAAATAACAGACTGGTTCAATCTGTTCAAATAATCGAAACACCAAAACT
This sequence comes from Pinus tabuliformis, assembly GCA_031772625.1. Taxonomy (NCBI): domain Eukaryota; kingdom Viridiplantae; phylum Streptophyta; class Pinopsida; order Pinales; family Pinaceae; genus Pinus; species Pinus tabuliformis. The sequence continues at coordinate 1,715,890,136 of CM062819.1, read as the reverse complement.
AGAAACCGATCTAAGGGTGTGCAACGACCTCCAATTAAAGTCTGGGCATATTATAGAAACAAAGGGAGATAAAAATGCTCAAGTTGAAAATTAGTTACCCATAGAACAACCGCTGCAACAAAAAGATGTGGTTAGACAACAAACTCACAATCAAGCAACCATGTCTTCTCCCCCGTTCCTAGAACGATTAATCATACCATGCCCTATAGAACATCCTACTTTTATATTCTGGGAGAACTTAGAAATTTGTGTATAAAAATCCCACTCCTCCAAGCTATCCAAGATATCCCAATATATGCAAAAACCATCAGAGAATTATGTATAAGGAAGCCAAAGAGGAGAATAACAACTAATCCAACAGCCCAAGTAGTTGGAACCCTATCTGATCTGTTATTAGGAAGAGAAGCACCTATCAAATATGAAGACCTAGGGAATCCAATAGTGATAGTGCAAATCAATGGAAAAACCTTTTCAAATACCCTAGTTGATTTAGGGGCTACAATTAATATTTTAACGACCACCACTTGTCAAAAATTAGGCACTACAATAGTGGAACCAACCTCCACCTTATTAGAACTAGCTGACGGATCAGTAGTTAGGCCAGAAGGTACACTACATGATGTCATGGTATCTGTTGATTCCTAGGAATATCCTGCCGACTTTCTAATAATCAACCCCAAAAACTAACTTGATGAACACCCGTTAATTTTAGGTAGACCTTGGCTTGTGACTGCTGATGCTTACATTGGCTACCGACAAGGCAGTATGATTATAACTAGAGGGAGTAACATCAAGAATCTAGCTCTATACCCTCCAACCTAGCCAAGTGTAATAATAATAAAAACCAACAAACATCCTGTATCATACCTCACAAAAAACATTAGGTCCCCATTAAACATAGAAGATGCCCTCGATTTTAAAGATCAAACACGGGATGATTTTATTAACAACTTCATTAACCAATCTGAATCCAGATCCCATGTGCAATGTCACATGATAGAGACAATATTTTACAATGAACTAGAAGAAGATCCCCTCAAAGACACTCATGATCAAACAATACCCACTACCTCTATTTCAAATAGCAAAACTATAGAGATTGAGCCAGGAAAAACTTTGAACATCAACAATAACCTGACTCCTGAACAAGAAGAAAAGCTGGTCCAACTATTGAGAAAATATAAGGAAGCTTTTGCATGGGATTATTTGGACATGAAGGGAATTGATCCCCAGCTATGTACGCACCATATTTATACAAAAAAGGATGTTAGACCCATTCGCCAACCTGAAAGGATACTCAAGCCTCATCTGAAAGATATTGTGAAAGCTAAATTACAAAAACTTTTGGATGTGAACTTTATTTATCCAATCTCTGAAAGCAAGTGGGTCTCTCCACTAGTAGTGGTGCCAAAGAAGAATGGAAAGTAGAGGATTTTTGTAGATTACAGAGAATTAAACAAAGCAACCCAGAAATACCACTTTCCCCTTCCATTCATTGATCAGGTATTAGATACATTAGCAGGAATGAAATTCTTTTCTTTCTTGGATGGATTTAGCGGATACAATCAGATTCAGATTGTCCTTGAAGAGCAGGACAAAACTACTTTTACCTATCCTTGGGGAACATTTGCCTACAGAGTCCTACCCTTCGGCCTATCCAATGACCCTGCCACATTTCAGAGTGCCATCCTCAGGATCCGTTCAGATTATGAAGGGCTCGAAGTATATATGGATGATTTCATACCATACGGAGACGATTTTGAGCCAACATTAGACACATTGGAAAAGGTGTTGCAATGATGTATCGCCACCAGGCTCTGCTTGAGCCATGAAAAGTGATATATGATGATGATCGAAGGGCTCATCCCAGGTCATTATATCTCAGTGGCTTGAATACAGGTAGATCCGACCAAAATTCAAATAATTTTGTTAATCCCTACTCCTACCACATAGACAGAGGTATGCAGTTTTCTAGGATTTTCTAGTTGTTATAGGAAATTCATAGAACATTTTTCTCAAGTAGCTGCACCTTTGTACACACTGATAGGGAATGTTGATTTTGTTTGGACAGATAAATGTAACCATGCTTTTGACGATCTGAAAAAGCTTCTGTCAACAACCCCAGTGCTCAGAGGCCCAAATTGGGACCTACCATTTCAAATTTCATCAGATGCTTCAGACACAGCTATTCGAGCAGTCCTTGGGCAGGAAGAAGACAAAAAACGATATGCAATCTTTTATATTAGCAAGAATTTGTCTCCTGTTGAGCTAAACTATACCGTAATTGAAAAACAATTTTTAGCTGTAATACAGGCTGTAAATAAATTTAGGCATTATATCACTGGATATCCTGTTGTTTTATATACAGATCACTATGCCATAAAATATTTAGCAAATAAACCTATTAGAAATGGTAGAGTAACAATATGGTTGATTTTATTGCAGGAATTTGACATTACAATAAAAGATCGACCAGGGAAGGAGAATCCTATAGCTGATTTTCTCTCACGAACGCTGAAGCCAGCAGACACAAGAACAATCGAAGATCAATTTCGAGATGAACATTTATTTGTTGTTACTGTCAAGAAACCCTGGTATTCTGATGTTGCAAATTATATAGCAGTAGGAAAATTACCAAAGCATCTGACCCCCAATGAATGAAAATAGATTGTGCAACGTAGTACCCAATTTTCTTGGATTGGGGGCTACCTATTTCATATAGGGGCAGATATGCACATCAGAAGATGCATCTATGAAGATGAAATATTTGACATTCTGAAAGCCTATCATGAAGGACCGTGTGGTGGACATTTTATAGATCGAAGGACTAGTCACAAGGTTTTGCAAACAGGATATTATTGGCCCACAATCTTTAAAGATGCTAAGAAATTTGTTCAAGCCTATGACAGTTGCCAAAGAGCAAGATGCCCTAGATAGTCCAATGAAATGCCTTTAAACCCACAGCTAGTAATCGAACCATTTGAGAGTTGGGTGCTTGATTTTGTTGGTCTGATCAACCCATCATCAAATCAGAAAACATATATTCTAGTAGCAACAAATTATGTTACCAAATGGGTTGAAGCAGAGGCACTTCTAGGAGCTACAAAGGACTCTGTGATTTATTTCCTATTCCAAATATTTGTGCGATATGGCCTCCCAAGGGACATAATCACAGACAGAGAACCACAATTTGTAGGTAATAAAATTGCTGCAACATTAAAAAATTATCACATTCAACACAAAATTACCACTCCGTATCACCCACAGGCAAATGGCCAAGTAGAGAGCACGAATAAAGTGAGAGGCAATATCGACAAAAGCCATTGCATCACATAGGCATGATTGGGCTTCAAGATTTTTGGAAGCCTTGTGGGCATACCGAACAACTTGGAGAAACACCACCGGTTATTCAGCATATCAGCTAGTATTTGGAGAGGAACCCATCTTTCCAATAGAGTTCGAAATACAAACATTAAGAACAACACATCAGGTTGGTTTGAATTTAAATGAAGCCTAAACTAATAGATTACAACAAATTAACGAGATAGATGAAACTAGGCTCTCGGCTCTTCAATACACTGCATTAATCCAAAAACAGAGAGAAAAATGGCATGACGCCGTGATCAAAAAGAAAATCTTCCATGAAGGAGATTGGGCACCCCTATATGACTCCAGGTTTCAAGATTTTCCGGGAAAACTTTAGACTCGATGGCTTGGACCGTATGAAATCCAGAAAGTGCATGACAATGGCACCATTACTTTGACTACTATTGACATATCTGGACATACTTTTAAAGAAAATGGCCACCGAGTGCGACTGTACCATAAACCACTTACTCAAGAATCCTTCTACCAGCAGCTCCAGGAAGATTCTGATATGCAGATTCTTGCTGAGGAAAATAATTCTTCCTCAGCATTGGTTCACTGAATAATTTCATTTTTGTTAAATTTTGTACATAACGTTTTCTTTTCTTCTTGTATAAATTACCTTCTGTATAGATTTTTGCATTTCTGCATTTTTTTTGCATTTTGTTGTTCCTTTTCGAAGGAACAACATTTCTGCCTTTTTGTTGTTCCTTTCCGAAGGAACAACACTTTTGCATTTTGTTGTTCCTTTCCGAAGGAACAACATTTCCGGCGTTTTGTTGTTCCTTTCCAAATGAATAACACTTTGTCATTTTGCTATTCCTTTCCGAAGGAACAACATTTCTGCCTTTTTGTTGTTCCTTTCCGAAGGAACAACACTTTTGCATTTTGTTGTTCCTTTCCGAAGGAACAACATTTTCGCCTTTTTGCTGTTCCTTTCCAAAGGAACAACACTTTTGCATTTTGTTGTTCCTTTCCGAAGGAACAACATTTCTGCATTTTCGCTGTTCCTTTCCAAAGGAACAATGCTTTTGCATTTTGTTGTTCCTTTCCAAAGGAACATCACTTCCTCCTTTTTGTTCTTCCTTTCCGAAGGAACAACACTTTTGCATTTTGCTGTTCCTTTCCGAAGGAACAACATTTTCGCCCTTTTGTTTTTCCTTTCCGAAGGAACATCATTTCTCCCTTTTTGTTGTTCCTTTCCGAAGGAAAAACACTTTTTCATTTTGCTGTTCCTTTCCGAAGGAACAACATTTCCGCCTTTTTGTTGTTCCTTTCTGAAGGAACAACATTTTCACTTTTTTGTTGTTCCTTTCTAAAGGAACAACACTTTCACGTTTTGTTGTTCCTTTCCGAAAGAACAACACTTTCGTTTTTTGCTGTTCCTTTCCGAAGGAACAACACTTCCATTTTTTGTTGTTCCTTTCCGAAGGAACATCTTTGCATTTTTGTTGTTCCTTTTTGAAGGAATAGCACCTTCGTTTTTTGTTGTTTCTTTCCGAAGGAACAACACCTTCATTTTTTTGCTGTTCCTTTTCGAAGGAACAACACTTCCACATTTTTTCCGTTCCTTTCCGAAGGAACAACCCTTCTTCACATTCTTTTTTTTCCTTTCTGCCATTCCTTTCGAAGGAACAATAGTTTCGGTTTCAGATGATCTTAGGCTATTCCGCTAAAGGAGCGGTATTTTATTTTGAGCTTGCTTTATTTGTTGTTTGATTAAGGAACAACTGTTGTTCGTCTTGCAGTTTCGATTTTTTTTCTTTTGCTTGTTGTTCCTCTTAAAGGAAGCATGGTTTTTACGTGCAGATATTCTTTTGCTACCCCTCTTAAGGAACAATAGCTATTCCATGTAAGGAACAACACTTTTTGAGTGCATTTTTTTCGTTTTTTATGTGTTTGTGTGTGCTTCATTATTTAGAGATTTTTTGTGAATAATCGTTCATTTAAGGCACAACTATACATTTATGCAAGAATATAAAAACTAGCGGATACGGAAATTAGAAAACCAAAGAAAAATCATTATCTTTAGAGAAATTTCTTTGAATCAATAAGAGAAAAGAGGAAAGGACACAGCTATTTATATCAGTTTGCTGTCTTTATTTTCACTAAAACCAATTTGATTGATTATTTTAATCATGTTGGTTCTTTCTAAATCTTCGTAATTCTCTTTGATCATTATTATTGAGTAAGAATAAGGGCATATTTTCCTCTATTAAGATGTTCAGACTTCTTCCACCATCCTTACTCTTAAGGAGTGATGAGCCATCCTCTGTATATAAATAGGAAAGTGCTATATAAGAGAAAATAAAAAAAGGAAGAAAAAAAGAAAAATACATATCTATATGATTACTAACATGATTTGTTAGTTGAAGGATAGGGGGTCTCACCAAGAGCCAGCCTACCATGATCATAAGGAAGAAAGTAAACTGGCATTCCCACTATGGCCACCACACTGGGGATATGATCAAGAGGCATATCAGAAAAATAAAAAGTCCTTGGAACAGGAGGTCTCATCACGAGCCAGCCTGCCCACCTTTCACTCCTTTCTGGTGAATAGCATTGTGATTCATCTGGTTACCAAGCTATCACAATGGCCTCCATTCTGACATCGCACAACACTTTCCTAGGCATACACAAAGGATTATGGTTCCAAATGTGAAATAAGCAACTTTGTCAAGGTTATGGACACCTGTGGGCAATAGAGATTTGTTGATGGTATTGAAGTCGTATTTTTCATACACCAATAGTCATTATAAACCCTTCTTCTTATATCTTTATATTGATTTCAAATGAGATTATGTTATATAACACCTTCGAACCTTTTATACATGAAAATCATTTATAAATCAATCATAATGGTTAAAGTGGATAATGACCACATAAGAACTTTTACTTATGTCAGTTGTCCTATCCTCTATTTTTCGCATCATATCACAACATTTCCATATTTATTCATGATTTCCATCATAAGCCTCAATTTCAGTAATCTGCTGATTTTTGTAAACATGTCATGGATCTATATGCCGTTAATTTATTTTATTGTACAATTGTAGTCCAGCATACTGCTCCTTTATTTGCCGGCCGAGGACGGCCTGTCACATTTCAAGGGGGCACAGGAGACCTCCATAATGCACTGGCAGATGTGTCAACTCATCATTTGGAGGTATTAAGACTCCATCAAAACTCAAGAATAGAAAGTTTGTATTTCCCAATATGCACAGCTTGCTGTTCCATTGCCATTTCTGTGTTTTTTCTCTGTAAAAATTAACAGTGAGCTAAAGCTTGAACAACTTGTTGTTCCATTGTCATCTTTGTGTTTTTTTAACAGTGTGCTAAGCTTGAACAAAATGGAAGGCAGATCAATTCGCAGTGAACCGCAAGTGTTAATGGTCTCTGATGCTGCATGTGAAATCTTAGTAAGGGCAGGATGGATTTCCTCCCTTAACCATCTATAGAAGTCTAACGAGACGGTGGCAATTGAATTTCTACAGAATTTGTAGGAAGATCATTCAATGGGGGGGGAAGGAAAATAGTAATAACAGATGCTGAAGTATCGGGAGTACCAGCTGTTGGACCAGTATGGAGCCTGAAAAAAGTGAGAGTTCAAGACACTATAACCATCTTCCGGGATGAACGACAGAGCCTTACTGTCAAAGGAAAAGGAGTCCTGCCTATAATGCTAGGAGAGCCTGGGGAAGAATTAGCTAGAATTGTGCAAAGCTACATCACCTGCGATGGTAGAAAAGACGTGGTAAGACCACACCATCTCAAACTCTTAGTTGTATTAAAACAAAATTATGTTGTGAATTTGCTTGCGTACTTAAATTTTTTATTGCATGATGGTACCTGAAGTATAAGAAAATCTCGTCATGTAGAATCAGTAGTAAGTCATCACATTTTAATTCATCTAATAGTCAGTTACAGTCTCGCCCAACAACAGAGTAGTTGGGAAGAATTGGTTTAGTCAGTCGATGGGGAATTGGCCTTACCAGCCCCAAAAATGAAAAAAACATTGCTAGCACATAAATTAGACCGTGGAAACGAAGACAGTCTGCCAGATCAGAGAAGCAAAGGAATGTTGGGAAATTCCCAAGGAAATAGTAGCCAGCCTGTAGAAATACATGACTCAGAGGATGTGCAACCCCCACAACTTGAAGGAGGGGAAAATGAAGAAGAAGAAGTAGAAGAAAATGAAGAAGAGGAACCGGAAGAGGAAACTGAGCACTTTGGCCAGGAAGAAGGGGAGGAAGCAGAACCACCCAGCGAAAGCCCATTACAAAACCCTCTGCAAGAAGATGAATTGGCCCGAATTTTGGCCAATATGGATGAGTATGTCTAGGCCCACAACCCACTCAACCCCAATATCGTGGCAAGACAATCATAGGAACACTCTGCTCATGATAAGAGTGTATTTGAAGAAATGAATGACGAAGAAGAAGTAGAAGCAGAAATCACCCGGGAAACAACAGATCAAACCAAGGTTTCCTCCCTTGAAAAACCTAATCAGGAGGATGAAAACACTGAAGAAGTGTTCCAAGTAGAAAACATGGAAATAAGCCAGGGCGAGGGTACAATCCTTGAAGAAAACCCAAGCCCAAGAAAAGAAACAACTGTTCCTTTGAAGAAAACAAATGAAATCAAAAAGCTACGAAAGGAAAAACAGAGACTGCTAAATGTAATTAAACAACTCAGACAACAAATAAGGGTCCCAAAAATGGGAAAAATCTCAAAAAGAACCCCTAGAGCAAAGCATGCAGCCACCCAGGCAAAACCCCATAAAATGAAGACCAAAAGGACTCAAGTCAAACCCATTATTATTTAGGACCGCAAGGAACAACATGTGGCTATTACAAATGCAGAAGCCCAAACAGAAAACACACCAGTCTGTAATAAGGACATCTAGACAGAGGCATTGTCCTCTAGCATCATGACCGACCGGACAGTTCATGAGAAAGAAACACAGACTATAAAAACCAGATGCCGCAACAAGGAGATCCAGGTAGATCTCCAGCACAAAAATGTCATGATGGATAATGATCCAAGGATAGTGAAACTTCAAAAAGATCTAGCATAGGCCCAACAAATGATAGAAAAGCTCACAGATGAAACTGTTCCTGAGGAGAAATATCACAAGTTACAGCAGCAGGTAAAGAACGTCAATGCATCAGAGAGTGAAGCCTTGGATAGATGGCAAAAGGCAGAGGAAAGAGTTAAAGAGGTAACCAACAGACTAGACACAGTTAAGAGTCAAATGGATACCTTATGTTCTCTATATACTGATGTTATAGCATGTAGGGCACCTGCGAAAAACTATGATTTGTTTTTGATAGAAAGGTATTTACAATTGAAAATTAAGGCTGTCAAGGCAGGGGTGCCTATAGAGTTAAAAACTATTGATGATTTCATAAACTTCTGTAAGCATTATGGGGTGAAAGTCCAATAATTGCTATGTGAGTTTTATTTGCATAATCTTATGTTGGACGGTGAAACATAAAAGAACCCTAGCCCTTTTGTGGGTGATATCCAGCTTCAGGCATTCATCTCTTTTGTTGTTAACCAGATAAAGTGGCTTAAGGACCACAATACCTTCCAGAGATAGGAGAACAGGTTAGATTTGTGGGTAAGGGGTGAACCTAGAAACCCATTGCAAGTATGGAATAAGCATAGAAGCTTAATGAAAAAGAAGGGTGTGATCCAGACATTGGGACCCATTCACACAGCAGTTGTCCAGCAAGGCGTATAATACTTCCTAGCCATCAAAGACCTTGGCATAGCAGCAGCCAAATTCCGATACCAGACATGCAATCGGAATGTTCAAAACAGAGAGCCATTCAATTATGAAAATTTTAAGCTAGCTGCTGATCGCTTGGTTACCCATGGTGACCTCATCTTGAGAGAAGGCCTGTCTTGGTTAGGCTATAGGTTTCGAAGTCCAATCATCTGGTATCCTGCACCAGGGTATAGAGCTCTATATGAATTGCCTGAAGGTCAGATAGGGAAAATTTTTGAAGTCTTAGCTAGAAATCATGGTTTTAGACCACTGCATGAAAATCCTTCTCCATCCTATTCCCTAACTACCTTGCATGTCAATTACAATGTTTTCATGAGGGCATGAAAAAGGGTAAGCAGGGGGGTGTGTTGAGCATTGGAAAAGGTATGTGATTACCATCTAGTTCTTTATCTTTTCCTTTAAATCATAACTTCTCTACATTCTAAGATGGTAATATGTTAAAGGATTATGGTAGAATTAAGGAGATTTGTGATTGATGTAAAATGATTAATTATTGTCTTTTTCTATGAAGAAAGTGAAGAAAATGGGAAATCACTATTCCAGAGGAAAAGACAAAGCAGAACCAACTGTTGTCCCTTTGACAGGAAATCGCATCCAGATGATGAAATCAAGATTGTAGCGCATGGAATAGGAAAAGGAAGAGAAACTACAACATCAGCGCAAGAGGACAAAATGATAATTGAAGATTAGAGATATGGTGAATCCCTTATGATCCTTATATCATGAGGGATCGCTGGTTCAAGACTTATCTGTATTTTTTTTTACTTCCACCTGGCCATTATTAAAAGGGACAACACTACTAGCCTAGGGGGGGGAGATTATTGTTGATTTGTAGAGTTTACTGTTGTACTCTGAACTTTGACCATCAACTCTCTTTAAAGAGTGATAGCTATAACTTTTCCTTTATGATTAATATATAACTTAGTTGATTTCCCATTATCTAAACCTGGAGTAACTGCAGTAGTGCGTCCCTGGTGGCTAAGGGCTTGGACCTAGTGGATCACCTTCTTTTTGTATCATTATTTTACAATTACAGTCGTGTGTGGTTTGATTTCCTTTGCATTTCCTTAACTTGCTTTATTTAGTAATCTTCTATTCCTTAACATTTCATTGACTTGCTCTCTTATATCAAATTCATAATTGAATAGCAGGATTATTATTTGCAACTAAAAATGTTATGCTGTTCATTTTGAAATAATATGACACAGTCTAATTCGGATATTGATGTTCATTTACAGATTGATATTGCTATTCATTTACAGATTGATATTTTTGTTCATTTACCGATTGGTATTGCTGTTCACTTAGCCACAGTTCAATTACAATTGTGATTGCTGTTCTTTTAATTGTTGTCCCATTATAACTATAATTGTCGTTTCTTTATACCTGTGGTTAATGTCCTGTATGTTAGAGTAAGATTACTGATTTTATAGTCGCTGTGTGTTTACACTTGATTAAGTTTTTTGTTCAATTTCCATAGACTTACTTAGGTTTGTTGTTCCTTTCTCAGATTGCTGTTCAATTCATTTATTAGTTAAAGATTGTTGTTCAAATCCTTTCGGTTAAGATTGCTGCTTAATTCATTATTGTAGATTAAACTTTGTTGTTCGATCTCTTCAATAGATTAGTTTTTGTTCCTTTTCTGTTAATTGAATTGTTATTGCAAGTATTTGCTTTGATGTGAATAGAAAGATCTACAACTGTAGCGAACATTGACTACTGCTATCTAGTTCTCAGATTGGAGATCTTCCCTTTGATTGGTTTTCATTTACATTAGTTTACAGGGGAAAGAGTTATCATTACTGCATCCTTGACTGATGATTCTTGTAGTTTCTTGAGTGGATGATTTAGTTACAAAGAATTTAAGTTTCTTTCCATTACAATTAGAGTTTGTTTCCAGCATTTATTTACTTTTGTAAAGCATTATACTGCAAGCATTACTCTTAAACAACTGATCACCTCAGGCTGAGTACACTCTTGAGATAAAAAATCGTACCTAGATTGATAATTAATGTAGGATAAATGGAGGTTAAAAAGACCCTTTTTATCACTCAATACCTTCATGAGTACTCATCTTGACGGATCTCCTTCAAGCAATCAAACTTCATCCAAAGGACCAGATTTGATACTAATTGTTGGGAAAATATTGAGAGTGGGGGGGGGGGGGTGAATCAATATTTTCAAATCATTAAAATTTTCAAATTCATATCTTGATTTTTGTATGCAACTTTAATGAAGGGAAACTGTGTGTGTATGTGACTGTGATTAAGAAAACTAGCATATATACAATAAACTTACTTTTTGATTAATTCATCTTTTGTTTATCTTGAGCTAGTGGATCAGTACTTCATTAAACATTAAATAAAAAGTAACCATGTGCAGTAAGAACCAAATAAACCATCACACACATGAACACTAGCATTTAAGGTGGAAACCTAGTGTGGGAAAAAAACCACCTGCTACTGTCATCTTTGTCTTCTTTTTAATATAAAGAAAATCTTTTACCATTATGCAATCATGCACCTGCACAAGGCTACAACCTTCACTCATTCCCTAGCACTCACTGGAAGGGAGCTCCAACCCCCTGACCTGATTTACTATCTACTAGTGGAAGGAAGATTCAACTCCCTCATTGAAGGCTCTAACCCTCGACACCTTCGGTGCACCATGTTTCATAAAATTTCATACTGGATCCACCTACTACAACACATCATAACTTGGAGGCTACATTTCATCAAAATTTCAAACTGGACCCACTACCAACATTTAAGCTCAAAAGAAATCATCACAACTGAAACTTATCTCTGTAACTTAACCATTGAACCAACCAATCACTAAACCAACAACACCATGTTTCTAGGAAACTAGTGTCTTTTCGATCTACTAGTCCCACTAAGACATGTAGCTATCTTAGAAACAAACAATCAAAGCAATTTACGATTTCCCTTATGTATGATAGATAAGAGAGAAGCAAAGGGGACCAACTTGGATCTTTCGCTTGGCTCCTTGCTTGATTTCTCTCTCCCTTGATAGAGTTTCCAACTCCTCTCCTACTTGTCCCGCTTTAGCGAATACCTATAGAGTCAAAGTAACAAAACACCATCAAAGCATCTTGATCAACAACAATGCAAAATCAGAAATACATTGACCATACAATTGCATTCACAAATACACGATTATATGGAGGAAAACTCAAAGAACTTTATTAATAGTAGAAGAGAGGATTACAACCTAGCTGTCTGATCCAGCATCATCCTCCCAGCATCAAAGCCCTCTTCACCTCATGAAAAGTAAGATCACCCAACAATACAATGTCTCTTCTCAAAGATAAACCAACAACACTTCCTTACAAATTACAAAATTCCAGCGTCCAAATCTCTCAGATGAGGGATCCATTTAAAGATGTTTTGCAAGGGTGTGAGTCAGCTCTAGGTTTTTGATTAGTGTCATTCCACCGATAGTTCTTGGTTCCACTTGGAGATTTCAATGATCTCTTACTCATCCCTGGGTGAATTTAGAGAGGCATGTGTCATGGGAGAAGTTTCTAGAAGATTCCATGAGCTTCCACTTAGCAAACTGTCTCTGCCATTTGTCCATTCTTGCTCATCGCACCCTATAGAAGGCCTCTTCAGTATGAATTGCACTTGGCTAGTGTAGTAGCCAGTATGCATCGCACCTTGACCATGGAGCAGTTAGTATGGTCCAATTTTGGCCAGTTATGAGTGGTTTTTCAGGTGGAACTTCTGGGAAATGATGTAATCAGTTGACCATGATCCTTTAGGGTATGAACCAACACTTTTAGGGGTTAAAGAACCCTTGGTTTATCGACATATGTGACTGGGGTTGAAGTGGCCAAATATGTCTATAACAGTTGCCCTGTAAAGCATGAGGTCGTAAATCTTTTGATGTCGGGTGAAATGCTTTATCATGAGGATCCGAGGTATTCGAACTAGAAGGTGACCTGTATAAGATACAATACAATACATCATCATCATATTATTTTCATGATCTGGCTAAGGTGGTCATTCCCATCCTCAGCTTTATAAATTCATTTTCATGTACATAGGATAGATAATCATTTGCTGTTGCAAACTAGTGATTCTTTATATGTAGAGTCATCATCCATTAGCTTGGATGATCATTTGTGCAGCTCCTGTGTACAATTGATGTCTTTACTTTCCTGAATATATTGTAGCCCGGATGGATGAAACTATATCCGGGGTCTTCAAACTCATTCAATCTTCACCCGATGTACAAGTCGATCCATGTGAAAAGATGTTCTGAAGTCGAACGTGGAAAGACATCGCATGATTACCAGCCAATAATGTAAGTTGTTAACAAGTGCGAGAGGAGTCACCAATAATGATAATGACCCTCAAGGTACTACAGTACAATTCACGTGGTGTGAATATATGAGCCGATGTCAAACACCACGCAAAATCTTTTGGTCGAAGGCAATTGATTTAAACCTGTCGCCGGAAGTGAGAAACTTGTCATTGAGGTCTACAAGATTCAAAGTACTGAAAGGGTTGTTTCTAAATCAACTTCATGGATAATGAACTGATGTCGACAAGAAGTGACCCATCGTAGGAGGGTCTTGATGTATCCCACATCTATGACACGAAACGAAGAAAATGATTTTTCTGGAGGTGAAAATGATCTAATGATAAAGGTTCAGGAATGGCGGTCATAAAAAATGAAGGGTGAAGGTATTGCAGTGGATGAGGTGTTAGCTGGATGGTGAATTCTCTGAATGACTTCTCTTGAACATGTTGGTGACACTGAGATGGATTGGTAGCGTTAACCCCAAAATATGGATGGTATGGAGGACCAATGGTGATATGACTGGTGAATGGAATAACCCAACCCGACTCAATCATGGCGATGGAGTGAAAGTGTCATGTTCAAGAGTGAACTGCTACCAATAAAATTCTTCAAGTTTTCTTCCCTTTTTCCCCAGTCATTGCTGACTAGTACCTCTTTATTTTTGTCAAGCTTGAGGAGGATAACATATGCTTTTTCTATAATTTTCCCTTCGGACAAACCTGTCGCTATGTTTTAGCGAGCCTAGCGACAGTGAAACTCGTTCTTGTCTGGATGGACAAGTTTGTTGCTATTGTTTTAACAAGTTTAACGACAAAGATAACTCGGTCCTTTTCATGTTTAGAGAGTTTGAAAAGGGACGAAAAGGAAACTCCAACAGTCCTTTTTCGTAGCATAATCCCTTAAGTCTGAAAAAGTATAAAATAATACGAAAGGGATGACTTTTTGATCGCTTTAGCGAGCCAAAAAAGACAAGCGCTCGATCTTTTTGTTTGATAATCCCTCAGGTCCAAAAAGATTAAAATGTATAGGAGGGATGGAGAAAGGCTAATAGTTTGACAATCTTTTTATATTTAACAAGTCTAAAAAGAGTTTAAAAGAGACTCATTTTTTGAGGAACGAGTGGTGTTTTGGGGTAGCAACTGGTTCCGGGTAAGCTTGGAACTTCTCAAAACATGGTGATGTGAAGAGCGTGGCTAACAGGATCACTCGTCGCAGCTGTTCCTCAAAAGGGTAAACAATCAAGTGGAAGTGTATGATCAGCCAAAAGAATGGAGGTGACGGTAGGAACACAACCAAGGTTCAAAAGGCTAATAGTAGGGCAATCACAAAGGTTATTTATCGAGGGTGGTTTCATTTTTTAATGAGCTTTAACTAGGAGAAACTATGCTCATGCGGGTTTATTTTTTAACGAGCTTGAACATGCGGAAACATTGCTCATACTAGTCATTTAAATATGTCTCTCATTGGTACGTTTATTTTTTAGTGAGCTTGAACTCTACGATAACATGTTCTCATTGCCTTTTTATGTAAGCTAGAAATGACCAAAATACAAAGCTTACTACACTAAAGCAAAGGAACAACTGAGGTTAGTGTTAGTGTCGGTATCTTCATCCCTCCGTTAGTGATCAAATTCTCTTGTTGCATTGCATGTTAGGTGTCTCACTTGATCAGCTGCATTCCATTAGGGTCATCGATCATCTAACAGTAGTGGCTTATTATACATTTTCCCTCATGTCATTTACCTGCTGGCCCATTTTCATACATCTAGATCATCTTCAGTCAATTTTTGTCTTTAAATTTACAAAATTCATTGTTAGGGTTTTAGGTCTCATTAGGTCTAGGGTTTTGTCAATAAGGTCTTCAAAATGCTCAATAATGGTCAGCGGGTGCATGAGGAGGTCAAATAAAGTTTCAACAACAATAATTTCCATAATCACATGCTCAGTGATTAATTTTTCCTCAAAACCCTGTTTTGAGAAAAAACGGAGCTTTTTTTATCTTTTCATGTAAAAATTTGATTTAATTTCATTGGTTCCATATGTAATAAATTTAGAGGCAGCCTTGGTCACCTTGCCAAGCCTCTGCAACTTCACCACCTGCAAAGCAAAACAAAAAGTCAAAGCATTCAGTAAATTAAAGGCAAAAATAAAGCAAACTTCCCAAAAACAGAGTTTTAAAAGCAAGTTAAAAGAAAACATTAGAAGAGTGGGTTTTTGTAAATGAAAAATCAAAACTATATGTATATAAACTATTTTTCACGTTTAAAAAGTTCATTTGTATCCTCAATAGAAAGAGAGCAAGTGTATTAGTCTTCCAAGATTAGAGAGAGTGAGTTTTGTGCCAAAAACAAGAGAAAACCAAGACACGGCACATTGGGTCATGGGTGTGATGCATTCATCCACCGTCGGGCATTGGGCAGTGCTCTGTAATGCAAATTTGTAACGGGTGCGGCACACTCAAAAGGCGTGGCACACTTGTGAGGTGGCACGATGCACAGGGGTACACGGCTTGAAATCACTCCCAATCTCTTCCAAAACTTCAAATTTGCTAAATCCTCACTTGTTCAAGTAAGTTAACATCCCTACATGACAAATGAGTGAGTTTAGCTTGGTGCTTATGGTGATTTAATGGATAAAAATTAAAATCCTACCTCCTTGCATTTTTTTTGTCAAAACAATTGCATAGGGTTTATAAATTGTATTTATTGCTGCTAATTCCACTCCTAAGCATTGTTCACTCCCTCACTCCTTCATTCCCTCATTCCTTCACTTCATTTTCTCCCTCTCTTTACATTCTCATCTACCCATTCCATATTCCTCATATCCCTAAACAACTAACCCTAAATCCCTAATCCCATTATCCCAAACCCTAATTTATATTCCAAAACTCTAAAAATCATCCCCTAAACCCTTCTATTCCTCAAAAACCTGTCAGCAACATTCCTAAATCCCTCATACACACTCCCTCCATAGTCCCTCATACATTCATATCCTTGGCAGCAAAAACCTAAAGACACCATAAAATCTCTTCATACTCATCTAAGAAAACTCAAACATTGGCAAACATGGAGTCAGATTCTTCCTATGACAGAGATGAGGAGACAGTCAGTGATTCTTCTAGAGAAATGCATGCACCAAGGAGGCCTCACAAGGGTGGAAAACATAACAGCAAGGAGCCTACATCACTTGTCGAGCTGTTGGCCTATCCTCTTGCTGTCACATGCTTTCAACACCAATCTTGTTATCAGTTCTGTGAGATGGTGGAGAGAGTCAAGTATCACCTTGAGTTGGCCAGATTGTTTGTGCTCCATCTTCATAATGGCCAAGTCACTTTGGCAGGTGTGACATTCACCTTGACACCTGAGTCTATTGCTCAAGCAACTAGCATTGAAAATGTAGGTAAGAAATGGTATAAGAGGTAGCTAATAGATAGAGATCATTATGAGCCTTACATCAAGGCTACCTTTCAGAGACATATTAGTAGAGTTTTTCCTTTCAAGTATCTTCAAGACACATATGCTCCCTTGATGAAACTCATAATTAAATATTTCAGCTGTGAGGGCAGATTTTCTCGTCTGTATGCCTATCATATCAGATTGTTGATGCACTTTACTAGGGTGAGGATGATGAACCTCCCTTATTTCATTTGCCGGAACATTGAGAAGATGACCACCTTAGTGCAAAAGAAGCCTCCTTAGCAGTAGTATAACAACATATATCATTTTGCACTAATCAAAATTGTGGTCTTGCATCAGCTTGGTTTACTGAACATCTCATGGGAGGATTTCATTGCACATGAGGTCTTTACAGGTCCTCAAGTACCCCCAGCAGTTTTTCATGAGGTGGGAGGGCCTTCACATTAGCAGGAGATTTATGAGACACAAACCGCTAGTGTGCCGATGTTTGTCACATATCAAAAGGGCACTAGAGGGTTGTTTGCAGTAGCAAAATGAGTACTATTTCCACCTGGGGCAGAAGGGGTCTCATTTCCTCCATCATCAAAGCAGGTACAGGACAAGGCTAAGCAGCCCTTGCGTGATGAGGGACCTTTAGGAGGTCATGAAACAAATTTCATCCTCATTCAGGATGAGGACACTGATTTGGGCTCACAAAGCTCAAAACTTAAAGAGATCATTCAGGAGCAGCAAGATGACATTCAGCGTTTGTCTCTCAACCTGGAAAGAGCCAAGAGGATAATTAATTATTTGGAGTAGAGGAACAAACAACTAGAAGATCAGCAAACCATCATGGAGCTCCAAAACATAAGGGCAAATCGACAAGCTGCCAAGAGGAGGAAAATCAAATTGACGACACTTGAGCAAGAAATTCAAGCTGATCATGAATGTTGGCTTGAGAGGACAAATATGCATCGAGAAAGGATGCTAGAGAAAGCCAACAATGAGAAAAATATGTTGAGGAACATGGCATACCACTACTTGTCAAGAAATATGGTGTGCAAAGCAAGAATCAGGAATTTGAAGGCCAAATTGAAGAAAGCCATGAGGAAGAGAAAAGAGAAAAATAGACTCCAGATCTTGGCTGAGGCTTCCTTAGCCCAACCCAACACCTGATGAGGAACACTCAGCCCAAATTTCAAGAAATTTGGGAAACTTTTTGAAAATTTTGAAATTTTTGGCTGAAAACAGGTTTTTCTGCCCAATGCGCCGCGCCACTGGCGCTACACATTGAGTTGGCTAGGAATTTTGAAAAATGGCTTTCATTTTTGGATTTGTCATGGAAAAATATGAATTCCCTCACATGGCCAAGAAATTTTGATAGGTTTCGAGCATCCAAAAAGGTCAAAAACACCTCAAAAATGATCTTTCTGCCCCTTTTTGGACACACAGGAAGCAGTGTTGGGAGAACTCAATTTTGGATGGGAAAATGGAGGCCAAATTTAGAAATTCCACTTATTTTGGAAATTAGAAAGACAGGCATTTACAAAAAGCCCACTTGGAGAAAATTTAGTGCACTGGAGGCTTCCAAAAATGGCTGTAAAAAGGCACTATGCATAGGGAAATCAGTGCAACGCATAGGGAAAAATTTGCTCATTTTGCCCAAAAAACTCTGTTTTTCGCCTTGTTTCTTCACAGTTTGACTTTTCTCTTTCTAATAGTCAAACTCATGATGTAATTTAATGTGATTTGATGTATTTTTATGTAATTACGATAAATTTTCACTCATAGAGGTAGATTCATCATGAAAAAGTAGTTTGCAACTGGATGAATCAATTGCATAGGTTTTAGAGGCATGCTGTTCCATTGCCTACTTTTCAATTCTTAGTTTAGATCTTGTTGAAATAGCTCCTCAACTCATGAACTCGATCCCTAAAGCCTAGAATGAGTTGTTTGATGTATATATCTAGTAGTTTTTTAGTCATTGAGAAAGGTTGGACTCTTGTGAATGCTTTGACCATTATTGTACATTCATTTTCAGCAGTTTGGCAAAGGAATTGACCAGGGTTTGCAACACTTTATGGGATTCTTGTGGCATATTGATTTGGTATTGTGTTTTCCTCTATAATTGCAAGTCTTTACATGTGATTTATGTATGCCATTATCTATCTTTGCTTCATCTTAACTAAATCAAACAAGGATAAAGGTAGAATACATTGGAATTGCAGTGCTCTACCTAGGGTTTGTTTAGTTATCTATGTTTTTAGCTGTTTGAAGAGGATCCCTGATACTTTCATGCCCTTTTAAACTCCTCACCAATCTAAAAGCTCTCCATATCACTCAGTTTGGAGTGCTAAACCATTTTCCTACCTCGCCCCATAGAGATCTCTACAAGACTGTGTCCATTCCCCGGACCCAAATCTGCCTTTCACATTTGAGCCAGCAAACCAACATTAAATTCAATCAAACTCCTCTGAGCATATACCTAGCACTGAGAAGGTGTGGTGCACCTGTGAGGTGGCGCGGCGCACAGGGGTACAAGGCCCGAAATCACTCCCAATCTCTTCCAAAACTTCAAATTTGCTAAATCCTCACTTGTTCAAGTAAGTTAACATCCCTCCATGACCAATGAGTGAGTTTATCTTGGTGCTTATGGTGATTTAATGGATAAAAATTAAAACCCTACCTCCTTGCATTTTTTTGTCAAAAACAATTGCATAGGGTTTATAAATTGTATTTCTTGCTGCTAATTCCACTCCTAAGCATTGTTCACTCCCTCACTCGTTCATTCACTCATTCCTTCACTTCATTTTCTCTCTCTCTTTACATTCTCATCTACCCATTCCATATTCCTCATATCCCTAAGAAACTAACCCTAAATCCCTAATCCCATTATCCGAAACCCTGATTTCTATTCCCAAACTCTAAAAATCATCCCCTAAACCCTTCTATTCCTCAAAAACCTGTCAGCAATATTCCTAAATCCCTCATACACAATCCCTCCACAATCCGTCATACATTCATATCCTTGGTAGCAAAAACATAAAGACACCATAAAATCTCTTCATACTCATCTAAGAAAACTCAAACATTGGCAAACATGGAGTCGAATTCTTCCTATGACAGAGATGAGGAGACAGTCAGTGATTCTTCTGGAGAAATGCATTCACCAAGGAGACCTCACAAGGGTGGAAAACATAACAGGGAGGAGCCTACTTCACTTGCCGAGCTGTTGGCCTTTCCTCCTGCTGTCACATGCTTTCAACACCAATCTTGTTATCAGTTATGTGAGATGGTGGAGAGAGTCAAGTATCACCTTGAGTTGGCCAGATTGTTTGTGCTCCATCTTCATAATGGCCAAGTCACTTTGGCAGGTGTGACATTCACCTTGACACCTGAGTCTATTTCTCAAGCAACCGACATTCCAAATGTAGGTGAGCAATGATATAAGAGGTAGCTAATAGATAGAGATCATTATGAGCCTTTCATCAAGGTTTCTTTTCAGAGATATATCAATAGAGTTTTTCCTTTCAAGTATCTTTAGGACACATATGCTCCCTTGATGAAACTCATAATTAAATATTTCAGCTGTGAGGGCAGATTTTCTCGTCTGTATGCCTATCATATTAGATTGATGATGCACTTTACTAGGGTGAGGATGATGAACCTCCCTTAATTCATTTGCCGGAACATTGAGAAGATGACCACCTTACTACAAAAGAAGCCTCCTTAGCAAAAGTATAACAACATATATCATTTTGCATTAATCAAAATTGTGGTCTTGCATCAGCTTGGTTTACTGAACGTCTTATGGGAGGATTTCATTGTGCATGAGGTATTTACAGGTCCTCAAGAACCCCCAGAAGTTTTTCATGAGACGGGAGGGCCTTCACATCAGCAGGAGATTCATGAGACACAAACTGCTAGTGTGCCAGTGTTTGTCACATATCAAAAGGGCACTAGAGGGTTGTTTGTAGCAGCAAAACGAGTACTATCTCCACCTAGGGTGGAAGGGGTATCATTTCCTCCATTAGAAAAATAGGTACAAGACAAGGGTAAGCAGCCCTTGTGTGATGAGGGACCTTCAGGAGGTCATGAGAAAAATTTCATTCTCATTCAGGATGAGGACAGTGATTTGGGCTCACAAAGCTCAAAACTTAAAGAGATCATTTAGGAGTAGCAAGATGGCATTCAACATTTGTCTCTCAACCTAGAAAGAGCCAAGTGGATCATTAATTATTTGGAGCAGAGGAACAAACATCTAGAAGATCAACAAACCATCATGGAGCTCCAAAACATAAGGGCAAATCGGAAAGCTGCCAAGAGGAGGAAAATCAAATTGACGACACTTGAGCAAGAAATTCAAGTTGATCGTGAATATTGGCTTGAGAGGACAAATATGCATCTAGAAAGGATGCTAGAGAAGGCCAACAATGATAAAAACATGTTGAGGAACATGGCATACCACTACTTGTCAGGAAGTATGGTGTGCAAAGCAAGAATCAGGAATTTGAAGGCCAAATTAAAGAAAGCCATGAGGAAGAGAAAAGAGAAAAATAGACTCCAGATCTTGGCTGAGGCTTCCTTATCCCAACACAACACCTGATGAGGAACACTCAGCCCAAATTTCAAGAAATTTGGGAAACTTTTTGCAAATTTTGAAATTTTTGGCCGAAAACTTTTTTGCAAATTTTGAAATTTTTGGCTGAAAAACAGGTTTTTTTGCCCAATGCACCACGCCACCGGTGCTACGCATTGAGTTGGTTACGAATTTTGCAAAATGGATTGCATTTTTGGATTTCCCATGGAAAAATATGAATTCCCTCACATGGCCAAGAGATTTTGACAGGTTTTGAGCTTCCAAAAAGGTCAAAAACACATAAAAAATCACCTTTTTGCCCCTTTTTGGACACACAGGAAGCAGTGTTGGGAGAACTCAACTTTGGATGGGAAAACGGAGGCAAAATTTAGAAATTCCACTTGTTTTGGAAAGTAAACAGGTCGCCCTTTCCAAAAATCCTACTTGGAGAAAATTTGGTGGATAGGAAGGCCTCCAAAATTAGATGCAAAAAGGCGCTATGCATAGGGAAATCAGCGCACTACATAGGGAAAAATTTGCTCATTTTGGCCAAAAAACTCTATTTTTCACCTTGTTTCTTTATAGTTTGACTTTTCTCCTTCTAATATTTAGACTCATGATGTAATTTAATGTGACTTGAAGGATTTTTATGTAATTATGCTCAATTTTCACTCATAGAGGTAGATTCATCATGAAAAAGTACTTTGCAACTGAATGAATCAGTTTCCTAGGTTTTAGAGGCATGTTGTTCCACTGCCTACTTTTTAGTTCTAGTTTAGATCTTGTTGAAATAGCTCCTAAAGTCATGAAATTGACCTCTAAAGCTTAGCATGAGTTGTTTGATGTCTATATCTAGTAGTTTTTTAGTCACTGAGAAAGCTTGGACTCTTATGAATGCTTTGAGCATTATTGTACATTCATTTTCAGCAGTTTGGCAAAGGAATTGACCAGGATTTGCAGCACTTTATGGGATTCTTGTGGCATATTGATTTGGTATATTGTTTTCTTCTGTAATTTCAAGTATTTACATGTGATTTATGTATGTCATTATCTCTCTTTTCTTCATCTTAACTAAATCAAACAAGGATAAAGGTAGAATACATTGAAATTGCAGTGCTCTACCTAGGGTTTGTTTAGTTATCTATGTTTTTAGTTGTTTGAAGAGGATCCCTGAGACTTTCATGCTTTCTTCAACTCCTCACCAGTATAAAAGCTCTCCATCTCACTCAATTTGAAGTGCTAAACCATTTTCATACCTCACCCCATAGAGATCTCTACAAGACTATGTCCATTCCCTAGACCCAAATCTGCCTTTCACATTTGAGCCAGCAAACCAACATTAAATTCAATAAAACTCCTTTGAGCATATACCTAGCCTAAAATTAGTCTTTACATTAGTCATCTCAAACCTCATTGATCATATTTTCCCGAGATTGACAAAGAGAGAGCCCTCTCCCGACCTAGTAGGGCTAGCTACCAGGTTAAGCGTGGTTTGATGTTACCCTAGATCCTGCCTTTCTCAGCTTGAGGTAGATTTAGGCCCTAACATTTAGGTAGGATAGTTCTGTCTTTCATCTAGAAAAAACACTTCCTTTGCTTAGTCCACGTGATGCAGACAAAGGTGAATGGTAGATCAGACCAATCACCTAACTTAAGAAGTTGAACTAAAAAGCTAAAAAGCTATAAACGCTAAAAATCTAAAAAATGAAATTAGTCATTTTTTGCTCACATAAAAAGGTTTGCATGCCCCCAAGGATCGAGAAAAGGAGACATTCCAGTATACATATGGAAATCACTATGGTTAAACAGGATTGTTTCGTCTGCAGAGCAGATAAAACATTTCCTTGGCTTTGTTCGCAATGCAAACAAAGGTGAATGATCTGTCAGACCAATCACTTAACTTACAGGGAAATTCACATTTTAGGATGGTTTTGTCAGCGGGTAGATAAAACAATTCCTGGCTTTGTCCATGAAGTGGACAAAATTGAATGGTGTGGGTCAGCACCTCCAATCACATAACCTACAAGGAAACCTATTTTTTTCAGCTAGGTTCATCTGTTGAAGCAGTCCAGGGTGCATGCCCCCTAGGCTTCGTTACATTCCCCGGACTACTCGCCACAATCAGGTGGATGGAATGCAGGTTGAAGAGACATTCTCGATGAAAAGAGATAATTTATGGATGATGTTTGACTTGTAGTTGTGTTTGAACTGGGAAATGAAAGTTGGTCGATAAGCTGTACCACTTTGCCTTCATGTGGAAAGCACATCACTCGAAAGAGTGTGGAAACAATAGCTTCCTTGCTATATATATAGTCATGTCCAAGAAGTAGATTTTAATCTAATGGTCCTTGGACTACCATCACATTCAACTAAATGGTTTTCCTTTTCAAAGTTATTGGAAACTTTGGAAGGATCCCTAACGATCAACTGGTTCCTTTATTAAAGCCTGACAAATGATGTATGACAGGTGCAAGCGATGGTGAACCAAGCACTTTCCAAGTAGTTGAGGAAAGGATACTCACTTAAGCCCCTTCATATATGATAGTGCCAGACATGATCATTTTGTAAATTTGTACTATGATCCAGAATGGTACCTTAGATGGAAGGCAGGGTCTTGCTAGTTTATTCCAATCAAAGGAAATGACTAGACTGCTTGGAGGAGGTACTGGATAAACAGATGGATGAATCTCATGAACTGGGGAGCTTTCCTGCTATTGTAAAGAAACAGGTGGATTGCCCCCAAGTTCATCAGACTCTGTGTCAACAAAAAGAATTTGAATAGTATCATTCTTATTCTCTTTGGAAATTGTATCATCTGAAGGTGGATCTTCTGACGGTAAGACTGGGTTGAGTACCATCTCGACCTGTTGTCTCTGGTCCAGTATGATTTCAAAAGGTTCAATTTCATTGATAGGTGCTTCGACCGATGATTGAGTCATGTTAGTCGGATATTCAACTAGTAAAGGACTTGGTGAGAGTTTCTTGTATCCAGGCAGAAGTCGCTGTAGCGAAGCAGGACGGTTATCCAAGACTCTTTTGGCTTCATCCGAAAAGGGACAACGGTGAAGAGCATGATTGCCTTCACATAAACTACATGGAAATCTGACCTTTCCTTCTTTTCCATTGACTTCACTAGTTGATGGTGTGTTGTCAACATGATCACCAGAGGTTGATGACACCTGATGGTGCAAACAGGGAGACCACTCTCTCAAGATCGATCCGAGGGATGCACGAACATTCTCGATGAAAATGGTCACCTTTGAAAATTATGCATGGAGATCTGGGTTTGGAAAGTTTGGTGTGTGGATTTTCACCAGATGTTGTATGGTTGCCCCCTTACTTAACTGACTTCTTCTTTTTCTCCTTCCCTTTCTTCTTCTTCTTCGCCACCTAGTTACTAGCATCGCTACTTTCACCAAGGGAAGAGTAAGAAGGGGAGGGAGAAACAAACGAAGTAGAAGGTGAAGGGTCAACTTCAGTGTCAACTAGTTGCTGATTTGATTGCTGAGGAATCACGGTGTTTTGAACCACAGAGGTCGAGAATAGCCATACTGGAAGGCCAATTGTGATTCTTAGAAGGGACAATGTAGCCATATACGGAGTACCAATATCTCCCCAGGAAGAGAAAGGACTAGGATTCCCCCCAAGAGGGATTCCTTGATTGGTGGCTTCCATTATCTCAACTGAAGATCAATGAAGGAACAGGGATGTTATTCCAATTTAAATAAATTTTAAATGACTCTTTGACACAACTTTTCTTTTTTAATTTTTAAGAGTTGAGAAAAAGCTAAAGATGACTCTAGTCTCCTTCGATTTTTAATGAGCCTGAAGTGACAAGTGCTCAAATGAACCTTTTCTTTTAAGGAGTCAAAAAGGAACGAAAGTGACTACTCTAGAAATATATATAGAGGGATTACCAAACCAATCACAAAACTTCAAAATACACCTTGGTGATAAATTAAAGAGAAATTACCAAGGACTTATGTATGCCAGTCAATCTTCTGGAATGCTGTGTTCAATGCATTGCGATTGATAGGGCGGTAGACACGGCTTCCTATGGATAAAAGATATCAGCCTATTGTGGTATCCCAATATATACTCGATGGTACGGGGAGCACAAGTCCGTACTATCACTTGTCGTATCAAAGAGGAGGAATCACCCAACCTTTGATGAAAACGATAGTTACCAGGTTTTGGAAAAGATTCGTTGATGACACCGGTGTTGTCTGGTCTCATGGTCCTGACGAGCTGGATCGTTTCTTCAGTCACCTCAATAACCAGTCCGCCGCCATAAAATTCACGATGGAAAAAGAAGATAATGGTTGTCTTCCGTTCTTGGATGTTCTCATCTCTAAGAAGGTGGATGGTTCCTTTTCTCATCAGGTGTTTAGAAAGAAGACGCATACTGAACAATACTTGCATGCGTCTTCGCATCATTTCCCCGCTCAGAAGTTAGGGGTTCTTAGCACGCTGGCCACACGTGCTGTAAGAATTTCGGATGAGGAGAGCCTGGAAGCGGAGAAGGCTCATCTCCTTGATGTCTTTGAGAAGAATGGTTACAATAGGCACCTGGGTCGAAAAGCCTTCCTCAGGGCCAAGAAGGAGCCTTCAATCCGAAGAGTCCCTAAAGACCATATCCTGGGTGTGAACCTTCCTTACATCCAAGGGACCACAGATAGGATTGCGAGGGTTCTGAGGAAGTACGATGTGCCCGTAGCCTTTAGACCTCTCCGCACTATCCGTAGCTCCCTCAGGTCTGTGAAAGATCCTATTGACCCTAAGGACATGAAGGGCGTCTATGTCATTCCCTGTTCCTGTGGGACCCCTTATATTGGTGAGACTGGTCGCTCGATCAATCAACGGATTAGCGAGCATTCGGCTGACTTAAGACATGGTAGGACCAAGTCCTCAGCCCTGGCTGAGCATGCGGGGAAGACTATGCATCATGTTTGTATAGAAGATGCTCAAGTCATTGCCAAAGTTGCGCAGTTTCACCATCGCAAATTTAGAGAGGCCCTGGAGATTGAGAAAAGGCCGAACAATCTTAATAGGGATGATGGCTGGAAGATTAGCAGTTGCTGGGTCCCAGCCTTGTCTTCCTAGCCTCCTCATTCCCCTTTTGTTAGGTCTCAGGGTTTCTGTCTTCCCTCTCCTCAAGTTCTGTTTTTGGCGGGTTTTGGAGTGCAGGAGTTAGTAAATTGTTATTAAGTAATTTCGGGCTAATTATGGTATTAACCTTATCCCAGGGGTGATTTTAAATTAGATTAGATTCTTTGCTTTGGTTTTTAATTCTTCTTCACCTTGTTATTTCCTTTAACTGATAATTTAATGGATATAAATTACTAAATTAATTATAAGAGGTTTAAATGATAAACAAGAAATTATTAGAAATATATGATATAATATTGAGTTAGTGGATATGCTATTATTAATAAACATGTACTTTAATTATGGTATTTACATAATAATGATTTAACTAGAATACTATTTATAATATTAGAATTATAATTTATTAAGTAAATATAGATTATTAATAAACATAAATTATTGTATGAACTTATTATTTTAATTTCGAATGGGCCATTACATTTAAATAATTAATAAAAATGATGATCTAGTTTACCATTGGACCCTTAAATTTAAATAATTATTATTAAATAAATACACGGTTACCTATTGTAACTATATTATAATAGTAATTTAATACTATTTATTGTATTTAAATAATTTGGGAATAATAATAAATATAGGTTATATGAAGATATAGTTTATTAAGGACCATTATTTTTAGTTTACCATTATTTAGTTTACCATAACTTATATCTAGTTTACCACTGGACCCGCTGATTTAAACATTTATTATTAAATAAATACACAGTTACCTATTGTAACTAAATTCTAAGAATAATAGTAATTTAATACTATTTATTTGTATTTAAATAAAATTTGGGGATAATAATAAATATAGGTTATTTAATAAATATGAAGATATAATGACCATTATATTTAAACAATAAATTTATTATAATGTATTATATGCTTCTATTAATAATAAAAATTAGGGGTTTGACTTTGATCCTCAGGTCAAAATTAGCCGTTGCAATATAACCGTTGGAGTCTCTGCACACTCTATTTAATCAAGCTAATCCAGATTAGTTCTTCAACTTGTCCTGACGATGAACCACACTGGTTGGTTCGAAATGCGTCGACAAAAGGTTGATTATGTGATTTTGCCGAATATTATCTAGACAATGTTATGGATCACAGAAGTCTAAATTCCTTAGGTTTTATGACGCCGGAACACATCTCTAGCCTAGACTTCTAGATGTGTTGCATTAGGTTCCAAAGGGTTTTTAAGTTCATTGAGATTTATTTTAGAGTTGATCTTGTTTAGAAGTTTGTCTTTCAAGGTTGACCGCATGATGTAGATGTGAAATTCCTAAATATGCAATCTAAAATTATAAACAGACGTTTATTTTCTTTTAGCAATGAAAATCCTAGCTACAAAGGAAAGAAGATTACGATTCTTTCAACAGAGAGCAAAGAGAACACACTAAATGCACTTTTCCTAATTCATTTTCTGCATACAGTCTAAATGAAAATGGAAATGCATGTATTTTTTTTTTCCTTAATGTGAGAATGCCAAAAAGGAAAACTAAGTATAAATCTGAACTATTTTCTTCAAAGCGACATTTTGACAATTTCTTTTCAAAATGAAAGGAAGACTAAACGACACTTTTCGATTTCGAATAGAAAACTACTTTTGGCACTTCAAATATTAACAATTCAAATCAAATACATGATAAAAAGTACAATCGACTATCTAGAGGAGGTTACGACACTCTTCTTTTTGACTCAAAATGACAATTACGACACTTTTTTGCATCAAAACGACAGTTCAATTTAAGCTACTTTTTGACAAAGGATTGTAAATGATGGACAAATACATAAAAAACATTTACTAATCCTAATCAATGGAGGCTAAAATATGTAAAGGAAGGAGGCTTCAACAATGAGATATTGATCATAAGTAGCAACACAATCAAATAGAGCTGAAACCAAGGACAAAAACCAAATTTCAAAGAGAGAAATGAGATCACTCAGTCATCGCACCTGTGCTTCTTAGAAATAGGGATGCATCTCACCTACTACACACGGGAGGTGCGATGCATATTGGTTTCCAGTTACAGACAGTGCGATGGGCCAAGGAGCAAAACTAGGTTGGGTTTTTGGTTGAATTTGTAGCTGAGTTCAGGGATTTAGGCCGAGCTATTATGAATAGTAAAGAACAGGGTACAGGGGTATGAACTTAGGAGGTTATTGAGCTACCACAAGGGCACCTAGAATGCTTGTAAGTCAAATCTTCGGTTCATAAACCAACCCGGAGATTGACTGAAGCAACATTCATCTACTTTGCAGTTACATAGCAAGAGAAATTCAAAGGCTATCTGGCTAACTTCAGGCTCCATCTGTAGTTTATAAAGAAAAAAACAATAACAAACAAACAAACTATTCACTCCCTAGTGGAGTCGCCGTTTTGTTTCCAGGAAAACTAGTGTCTTTTCGATCTGCTAGTCCCACTAAGACAGGTAGTTATCTTAGAAACAAACAACCAAAGCAATTTTTGATTTCCTTTATGTATGATAGATAAGAGAGAAGCAAAGGGGACCAACCTGGATCTTCTGCTTGGCTCCTTGCATGATTTATCTCTCCCTTGATAGAGTTTGCAACTCCTCTCCTACTTGTCCCACTTTAGAGAATACCTGTAGAGTCAAAGTAACAAAACACCATCAAAGAATCTTGATCTATAATATCATAAACAATGCAAAATCAGAAATACATTGACAATACAATTGCATTCACAAATAACAAGGTTCAAAAATACACGATTATATGGAGGAAAACTCAAAGAACTTTATCAATAGTAGAAGAGAGGATTACAACCCAGCTGTCTAATCCAGCATCATCCTCCCAGCATCAAAGCCCTCTTCACCTCATGAAAATCAAGATCACCCAACAATATAATGTCTCTTCTCAAACATAAACCAACAACACTTCCTTACAAATTACAAATTCCAGCCTCCAGATCTCTCAGATGAGGGATCCATTTATAGATGTCTTGCAAGGGTGTGAGTCAGCTCTGGGTTTTTAACTAGTGTCATTGCACTGATAGTTCTTGGTTGCACTTGGATATTTCAATGATCTCTTACTCATCCCTGGGCGAATTCAAAGAGGCAAGTGTCATGGGTGAAGTTTCTAGAAGATTCCATGAGCTTCCACTTAGCAAACTATCTCTGCCATTTGTCCATTCTCGCTCATCGCACCCTACAGAAGGCCTCTTCAGTATGCATCGTACCTTGACCATGGAGCAGTTAGTATGGTCCAGTTTTGGCCAGTTCTGAGTGGTTTTTCAGGTGGAACTTCTGGGAAATGATGTAATCAGTTGAGCATGATCCTTTAGGGTATGAAACAACACTTTTAGGGATTAAAGAGCCCTTGGTTTATCGACATATGTGACTGGGGTTGAAGTGCCCAAATATGTCTATAACACACCAACCAGTCACTCAAACCCAATCACTGAATCAGTTGAATCAGCTAAAACTCAACCAATCAATTGAAACCCAAATCAGTCAACTAAAGCAACCAAAACATTCATATCTCTGTAACAAGAATACCAATCAACATATTGCACATCATAGAAACTAGATTCTGTTACTGCAAACCCTGATCAATCATATGCCAAAATCTATACGCTACTTTAGGGTAGAAAACCCATCTATGTACACACTTTCCATGAAGCATACCCATATACAGATCTTGAATAATTGATTCTGAAAATTGAATTTCTATCATTTTGAAACAAATACTAAATCATACTCATATCTACTGCATCATTCTAAAACAACCATAAAACCTTCATTGAACTTCAATCACAAATAGCAAGTATCATCATCATTATTCAACCAGTCAATTCATAGTCAAAAAATCATTGTTTAAGCACAAATCATCAAGAAGACTTCATTGGTAGGCAACAGAAAGGTAGTAATACTGATTAAACTGATTAGACATTCTTTTCATTAAAACCCTACTTTTTATACACACTTTCATTAAATCATATCCCTGTCTATACGTGATTTTCAGGAAACAAACTTGTGTTTACTCTACTTACCAGTATCACACCTCGCATGTGTACGTGCCTTGCAGGCTAAAAAACTCATGTACATATATGAAATTTTAGAGTAAAAACTTTGTTGCAACACAGACCTTTATACATACCCAGATCTTGGCATACACAGAAAAATCGCGCGTTAAGATGTTAACAACATAGATCAAATCTCGTCATAATCAATATTTTCATCTCAGATCTATTGGATCTGACCCATCATTAAATTCCCTGGTGCTTACTTAGTTTTAGATCATGCAAAACATCAATAGCCCATTACATGCATATTTTCTTCAGATCTAACTATTCATAAGACATTCATCACTTGCACACCCACTGTCACTTTGATCTTCATCCCTTTATATAGCTTAGCCCTTATCCAATACCACAGGTCAAAACCATACTCTATCTAATGGTTTTCTTAGACAGGATCAAAACATATGTTGTTGGGCTCAATACCATGGTAAGTACCCTTGGTATTTAGAATACCATGGTTTGGAAACTGTACGTGCCTTTCCTTCTTCATACTTGCATGTGTATGTGGCTTTTCTTAACAGAACCCATGTATAATACTTGAAATTTAAACTTTATCATTCCTCTGCCTTTGAACTGATATGCCTTTGTCAAAACACTTTGTCACATCTGAAGGCATATCCTATTGATATTTGTATAAAGTAAGTTTCGGTAAAGGACAAGTCATCAGTAGGTTTCCATCAAGGAAAACACATAATTCATAATGCCAACAATTATTTTGGGTGTTTGATATAAAATTTTGGTCCAATATGTAAACCTATTATGTTGGTTGATTGATGTAATCATGGGAGCATAGTGTCATTGGTGATTGGAAAGGTCATATTTGGTTGAGTCATAAAGCCTTGTATTTTTATTATCTATCTTTAAAAATTACAACATATGCTAAGGAGGAGCATGGCTAGTATACATATTTCATGATTCATATTCAACAGATCAGACTTATAGAGTTGAGCTCTACAATGGAAGTAATTCATTCAGCCTTATTCAACCCTTTGCATTTTATTTCAAAGGGGTAGAGAAGACTTGGTGTTGGAGAGAATAATTGTTTGAGTTGATGTTTCTAGATGTGTTTTCCAAGTGGTTTCCAAACACCAAAGTGGTTGCCATCAAGTCCAAAGGGGGAAATTGTTGGCATTATGGCTAATGTGTTTTCCTGGATGGAAACATGTTTGAAAAATATGTACTTGATGTTAACATACTGATAATATGATTATTTTGAAACTAATGCATATCAAGAATATTGGTACAGATGGTACAAAAGATATGTCCAGAGAAATGGTAATTCAGGTATAGATGGATGACAAATGTAAATTTTGAAAAGCATGCACAATTTCTATGAAGAAGGGTCACGTACATAATCTGAACCACGTAAGTCTAGATATGAAGGGTCATTACCATGGTATTTTCCCATAGTAAGTGGCAACAACGTTTATTTGATCATGTCAACAAATACGAACAAAATTCCTAAAGGATTTACCTGAGGTATTAGCTAAGGAAAAAACTATATAAGGAGGTGCAGATCAAGGTGTTGTGTGTGTAAATAAAATTGTTTGTTCATGTATGATCTGATATGGAACAAGTGTGCACCAAGATGTAAGGAGAAGAGTTAGATTTAAAATATATGAAGACATGTTCATATATAGTGTGAAACATTTTGAAACATGGTCCACGAGAGGTGTTGAGGGTTAGAGCCCTCAGTAAGGGATTCAGAGCTTCCTCTGAGTATTAGTTGGTAAATGTTTTCAAGGGGTAGGTGCTCCCTTTCGCTAGGAGATGGTAAACGAGATTAGTGGATTGTAGCTCCTTTTTAGAGGGTGTTGTAAAATGAGTGAAGGTTGTAGCCTACAATAGGTGGGTTCCCGTGTGTTGGTAAGAGTCTGCACCCATATAAGATGTAATGAATATTTTCTTTATATAATGAGAAAGAAGACAAAGATGGCAAAAATGTTGGTTTTCTCCTATATTGAGTTTCCACCTAAAATCCTAGTGTTCATTTTGATGTGTTTCTTATGTGTTTATGATTTATATGCTCTTTATTGTTCATGAATATTGTATAATGAATAATTAATGAAATAATGATGCAATAATTAAGTTAAATCACTAATTGAATTTATGAAAAATGAAGTAAACTAGATATACGTGGTTTTGTTTCACTAAAGTCACGTACACACAGAGGTTTCATGAATGACACTATCATACAAATTTCTAAATATGAAATTGAAAGTAAAAGTCAATTAAAAATATTGATTCACCCCGATCTCATTATTTTTTGTAATAATATTTGTTGCAATTGTTTCTTCACCTCACTTACTTCTATAATAGACTACCTATACAACCTAATGTTTGACAATGAGGAGTCTATAAATAGACGGATCTTGTAATCCACTTCCCTCTTAGGTGGTAACCCTTTAGGATATCGTAACACATCCATGTATGCCTACAATGGCTTGTCCATTTATTGTTTTTGTTTCTTAGGACACCCCTCTTGGGATGCCTTGCCTCTTACTAACTCCTCTATAGAATGAGTTTCTCTTAGAAATAATAAAACATACGTCTTGCTAGTACTAATCAATTTCTTTTCTTGGTTGGACCTTATCAGTGGAATTTTCAGCTTCCCTTTGTGCACGTTGATTATTAATGATTTTCCAC
This sequence comes from Pinus tabuliformis, assembly GCA_031772625.1. Lineage (NCBI taxonomy): Eukaryota > Viridiplantae > Streptophyta > Pinopsida > Pinales > Pinaceae > Pinus > Pinus tabuliformis. The sequence continues at coordinate 1,715,856,832 of CM062819.1, read as the reverse complement.
CCTTGACAAGCTGGTATTGGTTGGTTCTCCACATGAATACTACATATTACATCTACATGTAGGGACTCCCAAACACAAATCCACATACATCAACGAGAACCACATCTAGTTCTACTTCATCAATAAAATCAACACTCATAGAAAATACATTTTTGCACTATGTTGTTACCTTTAGATCTTCATCCTTATTTACCCATCCCAATGGATATGGCTTTGGATGACCACAAAATTCTAGCCCCAACTTCTTGACCAGCCTGCTACAATGAAATTCTCATACAATCCTATGTCAAGAAAACCATCAATATTTTTCTCCTTGATCTATATCTTTATATGGAATAGTTTAGTGATTTCTTTCTCTTCCTATTATTGAAGGCTGCTTAGATTCCTTTTTAATTGATGTACAAATGATATTCTCATCAACATCTGAGCTTCTTTCAACTTGGTTTCTTCAATTTGTGGACATGAGATTCTTCTTCTTATTATCTTTCATTTTGTTCTTCGGGTTCAACTATGGATGCAACTTCCAGGACTCCTCTTCTATATGTTCGTTAACATTGCAACAGTTGTTGTGGTTGTTGGGATATTTGCATTTATGTGATATGGCTGCCATATTTTTATCTTTTCCCCCTTTCTCCTTCTTTTTTCCCGTCATAAGTTTCATGTTGCTCCTTTTGTTTCATGCCACTTGATTGTGCTCTGTTCAGGCCTATGTTATCTAATTATTATGTCTATACATAAGCCTTGTCCACTAATTTAGGCTTGAACAACATCACTTTGTCATTTATATGGTGATACAGTCTCCTTGAATACTTGAGGAGAACATCTAGGTTCTTTTGAGATAAATCTATCATTATAGCCATCTATATAAACTCTGTGGTGTACTCATATATGCTTTGGCTTGACCTTTTCCTAAAGTAGTTCCACTACATCCACTAGTCCTCCATGTGCCTAATGGGATAAAAATGTGACTTAATGGGGGTTTCGAAGTCCTCCCACTTAGTCACTGGAGGCTCTCCCTCCAACCTCAGGGCCTTCATGTGGCTCTCCCACCAAGTCAGTGAATGACACTAGTGATTCAACTTCAAAGCATCGATATTACCATGGTACAACTTGATATAAATTTTTTCTTTGATTTTAAACAAGGATTATGGTTGGTTCATTACACTCAAACTAGCTTGATCTTTTTTGAGTTCTTTCATTGGTTGGCTCTTTGTTTCTTCCCAATCTATTGATCCCCCTTCTGATTTATCCTTTTCATTTTAACCCCCATCTTCTCCAAATATCCCAATATTATTTCTCAGGGCTGCCATGAGGAGGTTTACATTGTAATTAATATTTGCAACTACTTGTTCCAAATGCAAAAACCTCACCTATGCAGGATCACGAGGGTCATTCACAGATTCGTCACCCATGATTAGGGTTTTACAATTTGTGGCCCTATCAAGCTATATCCCCTAAAAATATTCAAAAAATACCCCAAGAAACATGGATCTAATACCAATATGATTTGTAAACTATTGTGGGTATTCCACTAGACATTTCATCACAACATATATGACAATATTATATTTAAAATATGAAATTCTATATTATTACAGTTTTATTGAATTTATTGATGTGTATATTTATTCTTAATAATGCATGAGTGTGAATGAAAATTATGCAGAAAATAGAGAATGGAAAAAATAAAATCTCTTTCTCTCTCTCAAACACATATAAGACACAAGATATTCTTTGGAAAACCCTTTCAGAAGAAAATGGAGTTGGAAGGTCAGGTCATAGAGTTTAGGCTTCTGTGATCCATATCAAGTTAGAGAAAGATTCTTCGGTGAAAATCACATGGAATCTCATTTGTCGACACGTTGCGAACCAACTAGTGTGGTTCATCGTCAAGACAAGTTGAAGAAACAGATCTAGCTCATCATGCTAAATAGTCTGAGCGGAGCCTCCAATAGCTAACTTCCCTAACGTCTAGTTTGACTCAAGGACAGGGGTCAAAATTATTATAATAGTTTAATTCGTAAAAATAAATAAATTATTATTAAGGGTAAATGGTACGAGACCTAATAATTAAAATTATAAGTTAATTAATAATTTAAAAGGAAAATTAGTCAAATAAATGACCTTGAAATGCCTAAAAAATATAAATAATTTTATTTAAAAGTATTAAAAATAAAAGGTAATAAAGAAAATCAAAGTTAATAATTAAAAATTATAATTTAATTAATAATTTAAAAGGAAAATTAGTTAATTAAATGACCTTATAATAAATGGATAAGTGAAATAAAATATTATTATTGAGGGTATTTGGCACGAGACCTAATAATTAAAAATTATAAGTTAATTAATAATTTAAAAAGGAAAAATGACCTTATAATAAGGGAATAAGTTAAATGCCTAAGAAATATATGAAGAATATATAAAAATAATCTTATTTAAAAGTATTATTAAAATTGTATGTTAATTAAAAATAATAAAAGGTAATAAAGAGAATCAAAGTTAATAAAAATTATAAGTTAGTTAATAATTTAAAAGGAAAATTAGTTAATTAAATGACCTTATAATAAAGGATAAGTTAAATGCCTAGATATATAGAGTAATATATAAATTAATTTTATATAAAAGTATTATTAAAAATGTATGTTAATTAATAAAAGGTAATTAAGCTATAAAAAGGACCTTAAATGGAAAATTAGTTAATTAAATGACCTTATAATAAAGGATAAGTTAAATGCCTAGATGCATAGAGCAATATATAAATTAATTTTATTTAAAAATATTATTAAAAATTGTATGTTAATTAATAAAAGGTAATTAAGCTATAAAAAGGACCTTATAAGTTCAGAATATAATAAAGAAAATCAAAGGATGATATGTTAGATCGGAAATTAGTTAAAAATATAAGCTGTAAAGAATTTGAAAGGAAAATTAGTTATATGAAGGCCCTTAAATAAAATAATCAATATATAAAAATAATAGGAATTAAAATGGAAAAATAGGCATAAAGGAGCTTGAAATATCAGAAGAAATAGGTTGCTATACATACATAAATAAATATCACGTGAATAAAAACTAATAAATAAATAACCAAAAATTAAAAATAAAAATCGAAAAATAAATAAATCAATAAATAAAATAAAAATAATAATAATAATAATAATAATAATAAAATAAATAAATAAGTAAAAATAAAGATAAAAGACACAAAAAACTAAAGAGGATGGAGAAACAACTAGGAAGAGAGGGCTGGGACCCAACACCTACCGACTTTCCAACCATCCTCTCTATTGAGATTGCTTGGTCTCTTTTCAATCTCAAGCGCTTCCCTGAATTTTCGATGATGGAAATGCGAAACCTTAGCAATAACACTGGCTTCTTCAATACAAACATGATGATTGGTTTTTTCAGCATGTTCAGCCAAAGCAGAAGACTTAGATCTCCTTTGCTTCAGATCCGCTACGTGCTCGCTAATCCTTTGATTAATGGAACGACCAGTCTCCCCAATATAGGGGGTCCCACAGGAACAAGGGATCATATAAACACCCTTCATATCTTTAGGGTCGATGGGATCCTTCATTGATCTGAGGGACGAATGAATGGTGTTCAGGGGCCTAAAGGACACAGGGATACTATGTCTCCTGAGAATCCTACCAATTCTATCAGTGGTCCCTTGAACATACGGAAGATGGACACCAGGAACTCGATCTTTTGGTTCTCTTTTAGCCAGAAAATTCTTGGAAGCTTTAAGGAAAGCCCTTTGACCCATGTATCTATTGTAACCATTCTCCACAAAGACATCCAGCAGATGGGATTTTTCCTTCTCAAAGCTCTTCTTGTCCGAGATCCTCAGGGCCCGAGTAGCAAGGGTACTGAGAACACCCATCTTTTGAGCCGGGAAATGGTGGGAACTAGCATGAAGATATTTCTCCGTATGAGTTTTGTTTCGAAAAACTTGATGGGCGAGGGAACCATCATCATTCCTAGAAATAAGAATATCAAGGAAAGGAAGGCATCCCTCAACTTTCTGCTCCTTAGTGAACTTAATGGTTGAGGATTGCCTGTTGAGATGATCAAAGAAGAGATCAAGCTCATCCTGGCCATGAGACTAGATGACATTAGTGTCATCCACATACCTCCTCCATAGTTTAGGTAGGAGTCGGGAAGAGTTCAGAGCCTTGGACTCAAAATCTTCCATAAACAGATTAGCAACAACAGGGGAAAGGGGTGATCCCATTGCAACCCCACATGTTTGCTCGAAGAACTCCCCTTCAAAACTGAAGAAGGTGGAAGTGAGACAGATCTCAACCAACCTGGCCGTGTCAGGATCTGTTAGGTGGTTGATTACATCCATGGCCTCATTAATAGGGATGCAAATGAACAGGGAGACAACATCAAAACTGACAAGAATGTCCCCAGGATCAAGCTTAATGTCCTTGAGTTCCTCAATAAAGGAAGCAGAGTCTTTTACGAAGGACTCCGTCCGACCAACAAGGGGCTTAAGCTTTAAAGCCAGGAACTTCGCAAGAAGATAGGTAGGACCTCCAATGGTGTTGACGATGGGCCTTAAGGAGGCTCCTTCCTTGTGAATCTTTGGGAGGCCATAGATTCTAGGAGTAATAGGGTTGCTTTCAATGAGCTTATGGTGCAAGGAACTCAAAGAGCCAATGGATTTAATGGCCAAAGCCACATTTCTAGCAACCTTCTTCAAAGGATTCTTGGGAAGCTTTTTGTAGCTACCACTATTATGAAGATGATCCAACATCTTGCTGCAGTAATCAACCTTGTTAAGAATCACGGCAAAACCACCCTTGTCTGCCTTAAGAACAATGATATCCTTATTCTGGTTTAAGGATCTGAGAGCTAAGGATTCTTCTTTGCTGAGGTTACTCTTAGGCGGCTTAGCCTTTCTCAAGGCCACTGCACAATCCTGCCTGATAGTATCCTTGATCCTATCAGGTAAACCTTGGATCTCAAACTCAATATCACAGATAATATCGTCCATGGGGATTTTTCTAGCGGCTAAGGCAAAATTTAAGCCTTTGCCCAAAACTTTAAAAACAACAGGGGGAAAAACGAAACTGGAGAGATTAATAACCTTGTTACTAGAAGGAGAAGAAGGGTTAATACCATGTGATTTTCGCCAAAGAAGCTTTCTCTAACTTGATATGGATCACAGAAGCCTAAACTCTATTATTGAATCCTTGCACTGAGAATCCACTGCAAACAAAGTTCGTCATTTTGAACGGGCTCGCTTGCAGGTTTCAAGGTTGAAATCGGATCTAACTTTTCTTAAACGTTGCATAGAATCCTCCATCATTCCTATCTTCACCTAGATTAAGCACCGCCTTCACGCTCCACGAAACCATCAGGTTTTCCTTAAGATGAGTTTGGCTTTAATAAGGGCGGAGATCAGTAGGGTCAGAAATTCCTTGAGTCAGCTTTCTCGGGTTCTTTTAGATTTGCATTTGGATCTTGGAAACTTATTTTCGGCCTCCCTTTGGGCCAGAATAGATGCTTGTTCTGCTTTAAAGTCTCTTAGGGTAGAGGAGATTCGTAAGCAGAAACAAGCCTCCAAGTTTCTAAGGCTAGCTGGGGATTCAGAGTTTCTGAATAGAGCAGTTGGAGCTGCTTCCCATAGCCGTATCTCCTCTGGGAAAATCTCTGCGTTGAATGACTGGTTATCTGGCAGGTCAGGGGGGGTCTCTGGTTTCCCATCTCTCGACACCTCAGAGTGCTTTGATGAAGCCGACTCGTTCTCTTCAAGCCTGCATTCAGCTGCAGTGGGTTCGGATTTACCAGATGGATGCAAGCATGGTCATCTCTGCGCAGAGGAGGAATTGGTGTATGGTTCTCAGCAGATCGTGGGTCCTGAAAACTGCGTTGTGGGAGAATGCTCCCATCCGGTTGCCAGAAATCCTGATCGCATTTCTGTGGACAACAGCAGTGGTGTTATTCATGATCTCTGCATTTCGGATCCAGCTTTGGTTTTGACTGATGTTTTCTCCGCCTCCCTGAGTATCGAAGGTTCCCATCTGGTAGCTTTAGATCCTCGTTCTCCCACCAGGAGCTCTGATCCATCAGCGCAATATGAGAGACCTGTTGATGATTTGGCAGACCGGTCGGGTGTGGATAGCGTGGAGCCTTTATTTTCGAGGTCGCTGAACGATGGCTCGTTGTCCTCTGTTAGCTCGGTAGGTTTCCCTAATAGCGTTATGGCTAACAGAGTTGGGGAGGCCAGCGAGGGTTCGATCACCGCTCCCCACTCTTCGTTCGATGGTGGAGTTACCGCTGGGTTTACCTGGCCCGAGGATAGTGCTGTTTTGGTGGACCGGATCTTCATCAGCGGTATTTTGAATGAGCCTAGGAATAATAATTATGACATTATTAGTTACGATAGTCATAATAATAGTTATTGCATTAGTAATAATAATAATATTAATTTTAATATTAATAATAACAATAATGATAATATTAATGATATCAACAAAAGCTTCTCTAGCTTGAAATATAATAAGAAAAAGCGGGCTGCTGGTATTAACCCTTCTTCTCCTTGTAGTAACAAGGTTATTAATCTCTCCAGTATCTTTTTTCCCCCTGCTGTTTTTAAAGTTTTGGGCAAAGGCTTAAATTTTGCCTTAGCCCCTAGAAAAATCGCCGTGGAGGATATTATCTGTGATATTGAGTTTGGAATCCGAGGTTTACCTGATAGGATCAAGGATACTATCAGGCAGGATTGTGCAGTGGCGTTGAGAAAGGCTAAGCCGCCTAAGAGTAACCTCAGCAAAGAAGAATCCTTAGCTCTCAGATCCTTAAACCTAAACAAGGTTATCATTGTTCTTAAGGCAGACAAGGGTGGTGCTGCCGTGATTCTTAACAAGGTTGATTACTGCAGCAAGATGTTGGATCATCTTCATAATAGTGGTAGCTACAAAAAGCTTCCCAAGAATCCTTTGAAGAAGGTTGTTAGAAATGTGGCTTTGGCCATTAAATCCATTGGCTCTTTGAGTTCCTTGCACCATAAGCTCATCGAAAGCAAACCTATTACTCCTAGAATCCATGGCCTCCCAAAGATTCACAAGGAAGGAGCCCCCTTAAGGCCCATCGTCAACACCATTGGAGGTCCTACCTATCTTCTTGTGAAGTTCCTGCCTTTAAAGCTTAAGCCCCTTGTTGGTCGGATGGAGTCCTTCATAAAAGACTCTGCTTCCTTTATTGAGGAACTCAAGGACATTAAGCTTGATCCTGGGGACATTCTTGTTAGTTTTGATGTTGTCTCCCTGTTCACTTGCATCCCTATTAATGAGGCCATGGATGTGATCAACCGCCTAACAGATCCTGACACGGCCAGGTTGGTTGAGATCTGTCCCACTTCCACCTTCTTCAGTTTTGAAGGGGAGTTCTTCGAGCAAACATGTGGGGTTGCAATGGGATCACCCCTTTCCCCTGTTGTTGCTAATTTGTTTATGGAAGATTTTGAGTCCAAGGCTCTTAACTCTTCCCGACTCCTACCTATACTATGGAGGAGGTATGTGGATGACACCAATGTCATCTGGTCTCATGGCCAGGATGAGCTTGATCTCTTCTTTGATCATCTAAACAGGCAATCCTCAGCCGTTAAGTTCACTAAGGAGCAAGAAGTTGAGGGATGCCTTCCTTTCCTTGATATTCTTATTTCTAGGAATGATGATGGTTCCCTCGCCTATCAAGTTTTTCGAAACAAAACTCATACGGAGCAGTATCTTCATGCCAGTTCCCACCATTTCCTGGCTCAAAAGATGGGTGTTCTCAGTACCCTTGCTACTCAGGCCCTGAGGATCTCGGACAAGAATAGCTTTGAGAAGGAAAAATCCCATCTGCTGGATGTCTTTATGGAGAATGGTTACAGTAGATACATGGGTCAGAGGGCTTTCCTTAAAGCTCCCAAGAATTTTCTGGCTAAAAGAGAACCAAAAGATCGAGTTCCTGGTGTCCATCTTCTGTATGTTCAAGGGACCACTGATAGAATAAGTAGGATTCTCAGGAGACATAGTATCCCTGTGTCCTTTAGGCCCCTGAACACCATTCGTTCGTCCCTCAGATCAGTGAAGGATCCCATCAACCCTAAAGATATGAAGGGTGTTTATATGATCCCTTGTTCCTGTGGGACCCCCTATATTGGGGAGACTGGTCGTTCCATTAATCAGAGGATTAGCGAGCACGCAACAAATCTGAAGCATAGGAGATCTAAGTCTTCCGCTTTGGCTGAACATGCTGAAAAAACCAATCATCATGTTTGTATTGAAGAAGCCAGTGTTATTGCTAAGGTTTCGCATTTCCATCATCGAAAATTCAGGGAAGCGCTTGAGATTCAAAAGAGACCAAGCAATCTCAATAGAGAGGATGGTTGGAAAGTCAGTAGGTGTTGGGTGCCAGCCCTCTCTTCCTAGTCGTTTTTCCATCCTCTTTGGTTTTTTGTGTCTTTTATCTTTATTTTTACTTATTTATTTATTTTATTATTATTATTATTATTATTATTATTATTATTTTTTCTTTTTTAATTTATTGATTTATTTATTTTTCGATTTTTATTTTTAGTTTTTGGTTAGTTATTTATTAGTTTTTATTCGCGTGATATTTATTTATTTATGTATAGCAACCTATTTCTTCTGATATTTCAAGCTCCTTTATGCCTATTTTTCCATTTTAATTCCTATTATTTTTATATATTGATTATTTTATTTAAGGGCCTTCATATAACTAATTTTCCTTTCAAATTCTTTACAGCTTATATTTTTAACTAATTTCCAATCTAACATATCATCCTTTGATTTTCTTTATTATATTCTAAACTTATAAGGTCCTTTTTATAGCTTAATTACCTTTTATTAATTAACATACAATTTTTAATAATATTTTTAAATAAAATTAATTTATATATTACTCTATACATCTAGGCATTTAACTTATCCTTTATTATAAGTTCATTTAATTAACTAATTTTCCATTTAAGGTCCTTTTTATAGCTTAATTACCTTTTATTAATTAACATACATTTTTAATAATACTTTTATATAAAATTAATTTATATATTACTCTATATATCTAGGCATTTAACTTATCCTTTATTATAAGGTCATTTAATTAACTAATTTTCCTTTGAAATTATTAACTAACTTATAATTTTTATTAACTTTGATTCCCTTTATTACCTTTTATTATTTTTAATTAACATACAATTTTAATAATGCTTTTAAATAAGATTATTTTTATATATTCTTCATATATTTCTTAGGCATTTAACTTATTCCCTTATTATAAGGTCATTTTTCCTTTTTAAATTATTAATTAACTTATAATTATTAGGTCTCGTGCCAAATACCCTCAATAATAATATTTTATTTATTACTCTATATCCATTTATTATAAGGTCATTTAATTAACTTATTTTCCTTTTAAATTATTAATTAAATTATAATTTTTAATTATTAACTTTGATTTTCTTTATTACCTTTTATTTTTTAATACTTTTAAATAAAATTATTTATATATTTTTAGGCATTTCAAGGTCATTTATTTGACTAATTTTCCTTTTAAATTATTAATTAACTTATAATTTTTAATTATTAGGTCTCATACCATTTACCCTTAATAATAATTTATTTATTTTTACGAATTAAACTATTATAATGATTTTGACCCCTGTCCTTGAGTCAAACTAGCTGTTAGGGAAGTTAGCTGTTGGAGGCTCCGCTCAGACTATTTAGCATGATGAGCTAGATCTGTTTCTTCAACTTGTCCTGACGATGAACCACACTAGTTGGTTCGAAACGCGTCGACAAATGAGATTCCATGTGGTTTTCACCGAAGAATCTTTCTCTAAGGTGAGGTCACTTTGCTCTCTTTCTCTGTCTGGAAATATGGTTGTAGGTACAAAGAAGTATGGCATGTGTCATGCGGGCTACTACAATGCAAAAATCCTCTCTATGTGCTCTACCTCCTATCCCTCTTGGCTATTTTTTCTTAGCTATGGAACAAATGCACTCGAAAGAATTAAACTCCTCTTCCTCGTACTAGCTCAGTTATAAAACAACCTGATCACCTACTAGTGGTTAATTTTGACTACCTCAAATCTTAACTAGAGTTACAATATAAAATCTACTAGAAAATTTTACACCATAATCATGTGGCTAGCCCCTTTTCCATGAATAATGGAGGACGACATGACATCCTCATGAATTATGGTGGTGAAAATAGGATGGTCAACTTTTGAGTGGCATAACATTCACATACTGACTCTGATTGGCATGTTTCTTACATTGTTGGAAATATATATGTTTTCCTAGTAACATCAGAAGTTTTGATGCTAAAGAGAAAACATCTTACCCGCCACACCAAAATGTCATTTTATGCCTCAAAATGCTCCTAGAAGGTTACAGACCTTGTTTTGCTAAAATGGCTCCTGCCAGTGAAAATGATCCTGTTAGCCAATCCCTCCACTTTTTCCACTCCAAATGCATTGTGTTATATTGAAAAAATATAATTATCCAATCTAGATCAATATATTCTCATTAAATCCAACTTAAAGGAGTGTTCTGGTTCTTCCCATACAAGGCTTCAAATGAAATCGTCTTAATGGATGCTTGATAGTTGTTATGGTAAGGAAATTCCACTAGGTGAAAATAATCCTCCCACTTGGTGGGCTGATCCATTACATACATATGAAACATATTCTCAAGTATTTAATATTCCCTTTCTAGTTGATAATTTTTTTGGTGGTGGTAGGTTTTACTAAATTTCAACTGCATACACATTCCTGCAAATAATGTCTTCCACAAATTAGAAATAAACTTTGCATCTTGATCTATTATTACTATTTTATGTATTCCATGTAACATACAAATTTGCTTCATAGAAATACCTGTAATTTTCATGAATTTATATGTGTAGTGGAGATTTATAAAGTCAGCTGACTTGATTAATTTTTTTATCATCACCATGATTGAGTCATACTACTTCCTGGTTCTAGGTAGACCAATAATGAAATCCAAAGAAATGATTTCCCACTTCCATCCCGAAATGGGGAAAGGATTTAATAGTTTGGAAGGGTGTTGGTGTTCCATATTAACTTGATGGAACTCTAAGCACCTTTCCAAATACTCGACCACTTCTTCTTTCATACCTGGCCAATAAACCCTTTTTCTTAAAGTTGTAATCATTTTCTAGTTGCCTAGGTGGGCTGAAAATGGTTTGTTGTGATGTTCATTCAAAATGAGTTGTTTCAAAGTGGGTTCATTTGGGATATATATTTCGTTTCTAAAAATCAACAACCCATCTTGATTTCCTACATAAAAAATCTACTCTACATTGGTTAATCTTTGTTGTAACTATCCATAAATTTTACCTCTTAAGGCTACTACCTTGATTTGTTCTGTAAAGTTTGTTTTTTAACTACTAACAACAATTTTAACAATGCTAACAACAATTTTAAAAATTTGATTTGATTTCTTTCTCAATGGATCTACTACCTTATTCTCCTTCCCTTTAATTTGTTTAATATTGAACTCAATTTTCCTCAGGAAGGCCGTCCACCTTGCTTGTTCAACATTCAAATCTAGTTGGCTAAAAGGGTACATCAAACTAATGTTACTAGTAAGAAGAGTAAAATTTCTCCTAACACATAAAGCCTCCATATGTTTAGCACATGTATAGCTATAGCTAACTAAATTTCATCAACATTATTTTTTTTCTCATAGTATTTTAACTCGCTTGATTCATATGTAATTACATGGTTCACTTGCATCAAAACACCACCTAGCCCTTTAAGACTTGCATCTATGTAAACAATGAAATGTTTACTAGGATAAAAAAAAAATCAATATTGGAGGTACTGTTAATAAATATTTTATCTTATCAAAGCTCTCTTGAATTTTTTGTGTCTAAATGAACTTCACTCCTTTTTTCTGAAGTGAAGTGATGGGGTTACCTAGTTTAGAGAATGCTTAATAAATATTCAACAATACCTAGTGATACCCATGAAGGACCTAGTGTCTACCTTATCCTTAGGTATTTTCTAGTTTAAAATGGCCTTGAACTTTTTACGGTCATCAAATATCCCTTCCTTAGTGATCACATGTCTGAGGTATTGGATTCTGTTCTAATAAAACTCACATTTGCTGACTTTTTTATACAATTGGTAGTCCCTAAGAGTTTGTAGCACTATCCTCAAATGCTCTTCATGTTCTTGTTTATTTTTTGAATATATTAGAATATCATCAATAAAAGTTAACACAAACTTGTTTAAATACTCATTGAACACAATAGTCATCAGGCACATAAAAGTTGAAGGAGAATTTGTAAGATTGAATGGTAGTATAACAAATTCATAGTTCTCATACCAGGTTCTGAATGATTTCATGTGTATGTTGTCGTGTTTGATTCTTAATCGATGGTAACCAAATAGAAGGTCTATTTTTGAAAAGTCCATTATCCCTCTAACTTGGTCAAGCAAGTCATTTATCCTAGGGAAATTGTCAATTTTCTTAGCTTTCTATAACCTATGCACATCCTGAATGTTCCATCCTTTTTTATTACCAAAAAAATTGGGGCTCCCCAAGGGGAAACACTTGTTCTAATGTACCCTTTTCTAGTGATTCATTATGCATTTGATACTATCACAATCCAAAATGATTTCTTCGATTGATGTTAGAATAATTGCATGGCATATAAAAAGCATATGTTCCAACACTCAGAGAAGAAACATAAATGACATCATAAATATAATGTACACAATGCTTGATAATAGAGGTTTTCCAATGTGGACTACATCTTCAGGCCTTGCTTCAATAGTGAGGAGGCCACTTCATTCATCTCAATAAAAATGAAAAATGGATAAATGAAAAGATACATTAGGTATACGTTCAATCCTAGGAGTGACTTGAAGTTCCATTGCTCAAAACACAACAATCACAGCACCAGTAGGTATGTTTCATCCTTTTGATACTTTTAACTATAAACATGACCAACTTATAAAAGGTGCATTTTTGTCTCGAAATTCATGCAAATCAATTAATGAAACATGTGGTATTTTTCCATGAGCCCTAATATCTGATGCTCAGATCCCAAATCTTACTACACTAGTGAAATTATGGTGAAATCGTGAGTAAAATAAGTATAAACTCATATATATTTTGATATGTCCTGCTTGGCCTCCACCTACCAGTCATTTCCATTAAATGAGATGGTTTTTTATAAATCTCCACCAATGGTTTGGTTGGTAGTATCATATGTTAAATGTTGAATAGTGGTTTGTCACATGTTCAAACGTGCCAAAACCAATTTTATCAAAAACGTTGTTTAAAAAAATGCATGTCGGCTTGTTATAGCTTCGTTGAACTATTACAAAAAAATATCTATACAATTGTTGCCACTATATTTAAACCATCATTACATTTAAATAATTTAAAATAAATGATCATCGATTGGTTCAATCCACCTATTCCTCGTTATATTGTTTTATAAAAATAACAATGTTATAACCGTTACCATTGCGATATGATTTTAAAAACAAATGTTAAAATAACCAAATTGTTACTTAGTAGAGTTGGTTTACTCGGCCCTTTTGGCCACCAAATGGGTGACATGTGGCACTATTCGATTGGTCCACGTGGCCCCATACTATTGGGCCACACTCTTATCATCAAATGTATCAGATACCATTAGATTAACCACAATTAAACATTATCCTCAAATTATCAGACCTCCAACAATTTGACCACCATTTTGGTCAGACCATGAAACTGGAGATGCTCCAAATTTATCTAGAACTCTGTTAAATTTTGTATTTTAGCGATGTTTGACCAAAAATTTCTCTGAACATAACTCTCACATATGAACTCAGATTGAGGTGTCCTTTGCACCATTTGATTCCTTGTGGTGAGATCTTTGCGTTTCCCTTGGATCCACTAAGATTTAAGGACTTTGAATTTTAGTCCATTAGGGATCCTCCTATATTATTCCTCCCCACTAAAAGAATTTTGATGCTCCAAAAGTATCAACAATACTACAGTCTGGATATACATAACAAATGTCTTGACATGCCACCTCTCCTTTCCTTCACCTTTGTACTTCAGAACTAGGAATGATGACACTAACACTGGTATCCATATGCAGATCTGCATGTATCACTACTTGATATACACAAAAAAGTATCTAACAAGCCACCTTTTTACTTCAGAATCAACAATGATTAAGCTGACACCCATATCCATATGCAAATATATAGTTGCAACTTGCTTGCACCAATTGTAAGATTTCAGGAAAGGCCACATTTCCAAGAGTTTAGAAAACTCTCATGGTGAAGTTTTTCAATAGAACCCATACCTCTTTATACCCAACTTGGGGGGGGAATATCACTAATTTTCATATTCAAGTGATGTTATACACTTCATTAATTTAACAATTTTTTTCTCATCTATGGGATATTTGAAAAGAAACATGTGATATAGAATCATTTCAATTCTTAACTACTTATAAAGGCTACTTATCTCTTACTTAACCAGGTTAATGGGCTTTCTTCCTATAACTAACTTCCTTGTTGAACTACCTCATGAGTCGATTCCTTAACATGTGGTTTCACATCATCCTGGTCCTTCTTTAGGTATATCTTAGATGCAGCTTCCAACATGTGGATTTCTAATTTCTACTCTTGTTTCAATGGATGTAATGCTTTTTCTTCCTCCAGACGTTCTTGAACTTTTTTTTTCTCTTTCTTGGACAACATAACCTTATTTTAAAAACTAAATTTGGAGTAGCTCTGGCAAGGTGAACTTCAGTTAGTTCTTCCTTTGAAATTCTCACTATCACTAGAATTTTGGGATGTGCTCTTATCACCCTGCACCAATTCAGGTTTGTTTCTTGAATATTCGCCTATCTCCATGGGTTTCAAGGGTCTTTCATAGGCACCAAAATAATCATCATAATGAGAACATGAAACTAAAGAATCACTGACGTTGTTTACCTCAGTTTCCAATTCTAAAGGAAATGATGATGGCTTCACTAAGCCTTCAATGTAATTCAACTTTTTCAATGCCTCTTGTGTGTCTTGTAACTGAAGTTGCAATCCATGCTTCTCGTCTTCTTATTTTTTTAGTAATCTTCTTAGTTCCACACTATAAGTTTGAATTTTCTAGTTGATATCCTCAAGTTCTTGGAGCCATGAATTATTTCATGCTATATTTCAATGATGATAAGAATACAAAGAAGAATAACTTGAAGATGGAGGAAAAGTTTCATGAGGGTCTCCTTCATTTCCTTCATTTATTGAAGCATAGTCCTATGCTTCCTATTTCTTCTACTTCTCCTTCTTTAGTAGTTTCCTATCATAATACAGAAACAATTTATCTACTATGTCTTCCATCCTGTAAAATGGTTTGTGGAAATATTTTTAATTATGTTAGGAATCACAATTTCCATTAGATCAAAACCCATAGGTAGTCAATGATCACACCCCTAGAGATAATGATCCATGGGAGGTTTTTAGTCAATGTCACGAAACAAATGGGGAGCATTGATTTATCCAATGTCCAAAAAAATCCCCGAAATGTGATCCGAGCGTGTATCATACTCACAACCTACACTCTGATACCACTTCTTGGAAACCAGGACAATACTGACAGGGAGGTTAAATCAGTACTGTAGGAATTTTACCAATTTAAAAAATTTATTTCACTTGTGCAAGAACAATAGGACACCATTAAATACTTTAGAGATTAATTTTAGCTAAACATGAGAAGAAACAATATCAACAATCATAATGGAACACACTAGTAGGAAGATACAACTCCCTAATTTATCAACTACAACTGAATGGAGCTACAACCCCGAATATTTACTAGCAACTACTAGAAGGAGAACAACCCCCTTATTTGCAAGCTACAACTTGTTTAAGATTCACTAATTTATCTTTCATCCATTTTCATACTAGAACCATAAATGTCAACTTTGTATTCAAAATAAAATAATTTCCTTCTCACTCATTGATACCTTTAGAAATCTCTAATTACTGAGAACACCAACAACTTCATCTCAACTCACTCATCATATCTCTCTTGTTTTCCTTCAACCAGTTTGCACAAGCCTCCTTATAAAGAATTTTGGCTTTGATATTTTTGGCCTTTTTGCTTTTCTTGTATTGCTGCATGAAACCATATTTTTTCTCTTTTTCCTTATTTATTTGAGTCATATGATTGTATTATCCAAGTTCTTAGACCATAACCATCCATTTCTACAAGTTAGACTGAGTTCAAACCTACCAAACAAAAATTTATCAAAAAAATCATTTAAATAATTACCCCCTTCGGCTCATTATAACTTCATTGAAATGTTACAACAAATGGTCTATATACTATTTCCACTATAATTAAACCATCGTTAGATTTAAATCATTTAAAATAAACCAACATTACTTAGTTCAATCCACATGTCTGTCGTTATATTGTTTTATAACAATAAAAATGTTATAATTGTTACTGTTTCGATATGATTTTAAAAACAAATGTTAAAGTAACCAAATTGTCACCGAGTTGGGTTGGTTTACGGAGCCCCTTTGGCGACCAAATAGATCCGATGTGGCACCATTCAATTGGGCCACATGACCCCATACTATTGGGCCACTTTTTTATCATCAAATATAGCAGATACCACTAGATTTAACCATAATTAAATCTTCCCTAAATTTATCATACCTCCACCAAATTTGACCATTGTTTTGGTCACACCATGAAACTGGAGATGCTCGATATTTATCTAGAACTCTGTTAAATTTCCTATTTTAGCCATGTTTGACAGAAGCTTTGACTAAACATAAATTTCACTGATGAACTTGGATTGAGGTGTTGTTTTTGCCATTTGATTTATTGTGATGCGATCTTTGAATTGGTCGTGGATTCACTAAGATTCAAGGATTTTAAATTTTAGGCCATTAGGATCCTCCTATATCATTCCTCATGATCCAAAATGGATCTCGAATAGACTTCTAAGTCTGAAGTGTTCCTCAAAGAGGAAAATGAAAGTCCAGGGATGCTCTTGGAAATATTCCCATTGCATAGATCTTCTCATTCTAAATCTACTACAACTTGAATGGGCTAAAATGGACTTTGGATGATGAAGTTATCGCAAAATGAAGGTTGCCTTTGTCCGTTGAAAAAGAAGCCATTTCTTCTAAAAATGTCCTAAAAGGTTCCTTAAGGAAATTGCATCGCAAATGTGCAAAGGGGTGGACTTAACGCAAAGGTGGAAGGATCCTCGATCAGCGATCTCCAATATATCGGGTCGGAGGTAGGCCTTCGTTCGATATCGGGACCCGAGACAAGGCGACTTGTGACTAGTGATTATGCTAATACGTGATTGGAGGAGCAGAAGGCATAGACCCCCGCAGATGTGATACACAAGGTGCGATATCGGCGATCGACGGATCGGCATATCGATGATCGGTGGATTGGTAGATCGGTGATTAGGTGATTGGTGATCCCCGATACAAAGGGTCGTTGGGTAGCACGATTGCGATTAGTGATCAGGGCATGGACCCGATAGGATTTATAGACATGATTTCGTAGAATTTTAAATATGGGAAATTCATATTTTCAATGTATTGCCTATGTAAATGGGGTTTTGGACATTACACCATGCGATAGCGATTTGCGATAGAATGACGGGCCCAAAAGGTTTATAAATGTAGCCCTATAAATTTTGAGTTCCATGGTAAGCGGTATTTCAAACAGGCCTCAGGCAGTATGTGGTATTGAATGGGCGGAGCCCATACACTGGCCAACACATGGCATGGCGCGGGAGAGAGAAAACCGCCTTTTTGGGCGGGTAATCTCTATGCACATAAGCCACCCAAAACGGACCATCAGCCATTGGATCGGAGATCATGCAGATCAACGATGGGCTTGCAATAGCCATAAAAGGTGGACCCAAAATGTTTTATAAGCGAGATTTCAGAGAATTTGAAGTGCGGGATTTCGTGCTCGATAGTGTATTTTCAGTAAATCTCTGTGTATTGGAATTTTGTTCCATTTTCAAGTTTCTTCTTGAAGAAAGGGCTCGATTCCTTTGTAACAACCCCTAATCATTGTGCCACGTGGCAAGTAGATATTTTGTAAACAATGATGCGTTGGTAACGCACAGAGCCATAGAGCCAAAAGCTAGAGGGCTGGATGAAGAGACAGACGAATGATTATATGCAGAGAAATGGCTGGGGAAGCCACAGAGCTAGAAGAATGCCTCAAAGAAGCCAGAGAGCTCAATTTACGAGGCAGAGCTGCAGAGAGAAGGAAAAGTGGTAGTGCAGAGTAGCTAAGGGAGTTTTTGGATTCACTTGGAGGTTGAGCGAAAAACCAGAGAGTTGAAAGTTGTTGAGAGAGTCACTTCGAGGTCAAGCAAATTACAAAGGCACGTAGAGGCCGAGAGAGAGCTCAGAGAAGCCAGAGATGAAGAGCTAAGAGCCAGAGCTAGAGCCAAGAGCCAGAGCCCCGAGCTAGAGCCACGAGCCAGGGCCAGAGCCAGAGCCAGAGCCAAACCTAGAGCCGAGAGCCAGAGCCGAAGCTAGAGCTAGAATGCCTGAGAGCTTCAGAGCCAATGGGATAAGATGCCATTCTAAGCCCATTTTGTTTAGTGTAAACCAGTGGAGTTGAGCGTTGATCTTATTAAAGGACTTTTCCATAATCCCAAAGAGCCTAGTCAAGTTTACTAGAGCTCAAGGAGACGTAGCCCAAGAGTTTTGGGTGAACTCCATATTATATTGATGTTATGTGTGTTTGCTTATCCCTGCATTGCATTGCTGCTTTATTTGCTATTATATGTTTTCATATTAGTTCAAGAAAATGAACTTAAAACACATAGAAAGTTTTAAAAAACAACCACAAGGATACACCTATTTTAAGCATTATTAATTCCACAATTGGTTAATCATAATATCTTTGGAATATTTAAGCTCTGGAAGTGGGAGAGGTTCTTGTAAGCTTGACAAGAAACCTTTAGGCCCAATTTTCAGATCAAGTTGTATCAGAGCCTGAGATTGATTAACCCCACCTTCAGGAAGGTTATATCAAAATTCTTGATTGACAAAGCAAAGATTGGTTGTATGAAAGGTGTTTAAATAGTCAGAGGTTGATTGTATGCTTTTTTGTAGACTGACTATTGTTTGAGTTTGCAGAGGTGAAGGGAAAGCTATTTATAGCTCAGTCTAGGAAGGACAGAAAGGAAGAAGGGTTGAAGGCATTCTTCTTATCCCAAAGGACCTCAAGGCAATCCTTGAAGCACAAGAGGTTTGATGCAAAAGGTTGTTGAAGAAGCTCTTTATTAATATTGTTTGAAGTTCTTTTGTTCATTAGCATAATGACAACTTCTACAAGTGAGTCCTCAAATTCTTCTTTTCACAAGATTCTTTGATGAAGACATGAAGCAAGACTTGTTCACCATGTTGGATATGGTGAGAGAAATGTATGAGGATAGAAGGAAGAGCAACATACTTAGAGAGCAGTTGAATTCTGAGGAGGAAGAGAAGCAGATGCTTTCTGAAATGGAGAGGCAACTTCATATCACAAATATGAAGCTAAAAAGGATGCATGAGTTGGAGTCACAACTCTTTATTGCCAAAGAAGCCTTAGTCAAGTATCAGCTTAAAGAAGAGATAAACCATTCATGTTTGTCTTCAAATTCTTCTAAGAAGGCTTGTATTGGTTCTTTTGAAAAGCATACTAGAGGCATAGGTTCCAAGCTAATGTCTAAGATGGGCTATGAAGGAAAAGGCTTGGGTAGACATGCACAGGGTATTGTTGAACCAATAATAGTTGAGGAAAGGCCTAAGTATTTGGGTCTTCTCTATGGACGGTCTTATGGATAAAGTTCCAAAGTTGCCATGAAGGCCATTGAAACAGTTCCAAGAAATAGTTTCGTTTCAGGTCCTCTACCTCAAGAGTGTGAAGATTGTATTCAGGAGGAATGCAATAGCTTGAAATGTCATTTGCAGGATGTAGGTGTTTAGAAACACTTATTTGAACCAGAGAGTTGTGGAAGCTATAACAGCCTTGAAGAGATTGATGGTGTTCCAAAGGGAGTCACTTCTTCATTTGATTCACCTCCTCATGAAGGCAATAAAGGTGAAAGAGAAAGGTATAAATCTGGTTCTAATCATCTTCCTTTTGATTTTGCAAAGCATGATAAATTTCCACATAGATATGGGAAAATAATTTCTTGTTCCTTTTATGGTTTGGATAACCATAATGTTTCTAGATGTTGGAAGAGGATAACCACATGCAGGAAACTTTTGAAGGAAAGGAAGCAGGAAGCCAAAGGTCCATTGGACAAGGCAAGTGATGATGTCAAGAGGATGCACATGCAGTGCACTTACTACCATAAGCAAGGGCATATTGTTGCAAAATGTTGGACTCTTAGTCCAGCAATGCTTCCACAAAACTTGAAGAAGGTGGAAAGAAAAATGGGCAGAAATGGAAAGGAAGTTTCCATGAATGATGTGTTTCAGGATGATTCACATGTTGATGCTGATGTGCAGATAAAGGAAAGACCTTTGAAATGGATTGGTAAGAAATGGTTAGACTTCCTATTCAATTAAGATTGCATCTATTGACAGAAGGCATCTCTTTGAATTTCTTTGTTAATGGAGTGCAATTTGTAGGATTTTTCCAAGAAGGTGAATGGAAAGGTTGAGTAGGAGACTCACTTTGTTGTTCCAACACTATGTTTCATTTCAGCTTGGAAAGCACAGTGTGCTTAAGAGAAAGTTGAAGGATAAAATGCATGCATGAGAATGATATGCATGAACACAGGGATGTTGATGATTTCCTTGTATTTAACATGTATGTGTAATTAATTTGAAGGGTTGATTGTTTTGTGGTAAACATGCATGTAATATTGACTTGAGAAAAGTTGATTTGGTCTCCAAGATGGAGATAATGATGAAGTGTTTCATATTTTGAAAAATAGTCCTATAGGTCTTTTTCTACATGCTTGACTTGAAGGGTCATTTGTTTTAAAGGCATTTTTTGTGGGCTTGGTATCTAGTCCATCATTTGTATGCAGATGTAAGACATGAAGGTGTTCACAAGATGTGAAATCTGTTTCTTTTGTTGAAGCAGGAGTTTTAGGCCATCTAGTTGTTGTTTGTATCTCTGTTGTTGTTAACAGTTATTGTTGACAACTATTCAAATAGGTACAAATGAAAATTTTGTGAAGCAGATGTAACTTCACATTTGTTTGAGCCACCCTAGATCAATGATCAACGAAGAGAAGTTCAAACTACATTTTGTGACCATCCGAGGAGGAGTTATACATGAAGCCAAGGAGGAAAACAGTTCTTCCCAAGAGGACCAACACATCCAGGAAGGAGAGTTGTAAAAGGATTTGGTTCAGAGGCACAATGCAAGGCAAGTGTAGGGAGGATGAAAGAAGAGGGTTCTGTTACTCTCACTTACTGTTCAGATCAGTATGTCAGTCTTTTACAGACCAAACTTTCTTTTAGTGGGAAGGTGTGATCCAAAATGGATCTTGAATAGACTTCTAAGTCTAAAGTGTTCCTCAAAGAGGAAAATGAAAGTCCAAGGATGCTCTTGGAAATAGTCCCATTTCATAGATCTTCTCATTTTGAATCTACTGCAAATTCAATGGGCTAAAATGGACTTCGTATGATGAAGTTATCACAGAAAGAAGGTTGCCTTTGTCCTTTGAAAAGGGATGCATTTCTTCTAAAAATGGCCTAAAAGGCTCCTTAAGGAAATCGCATCGCAAATGTGCAAAGGGGTGGACTTAATGCAAAGGCGGAAGGACCTACGATCAACGATCTTTGATATATTAGGTTAGGGGTAGGCCTTTGCCTGATATCAGGACCTCAGACAAGGCAACATGCGATTAGCAATTA
The DNA here is from genome assembly GCA_031772625.1 of Pinus tabuliformis. Lineage (NCBI taxonomy): Eukaryota > Viridiplantae > Streptophyta > Pinopsida > Pinales > Pinaceae > Pinus > Pinus tabuliformis. Next base: position 1,715,834,919 of record CM062819.1, on the reverse strand, counting down.
CGATAATAAGCGATCGGATCAATTGACTGATTGGCAATCGGAGGAGCAGAAGGCATAGACCCTCGCAAATGCGATACATGAGGTGCGATATCGGTGATCTATGGATCGGCATATCAACGATCGGCAGATCGACGATCGAGTGATCGGTGGTCCCCGATAGAAAGGGTCGTTAGGTAGTGCAATTGCGATTAGTGATCAAGGCACGAACCTGATAGGATTTATAGACCCGATTTCATGGAATTTGAAATTCAATAAATTCAAATTTTCAATGTTTTTCCCGTGTAAATGCGGTTTTGGCCATTACGCCATACGATAGCAATTTACGATAGAATGGTGGACCCGAAAGGTTTATAAATGCAGCCCTATAAATTTTGAGTTCCGTGGTAAGCAGGATTTCAGGCAGGCCTCAGGCAGTAAGTGTTATTGAATGGGCTCCACCCAAACCCATAAACTAGCTGAAACATGGCATGGCGTGGGAGAGAAGAAACTGCCTTTTCGGGCGGGTAATCTCTGCACACATAAGCCAGCCAAAACAAACTGTCAGCCGTTGGATTAGAGATCATGCAGATAACTAGTGGGCTTGTGATAGCCATAAAAGGTGGACCTAAAAGGGTTCATAAGCGCGATTTCAGAGAATTTGAAGTCTGGGATTTCGTGCCCGATAGTGTATTTTCAGTAAATCTTTGTGTATTGGAATTTTGTTCCATTTTCAGGTTTCCAGCTAAAGAAAGGGCCCGATTCCTTTGTAACAGCCCTTGATCATTGTGCCACGCGAGAAGTAGGAGTTTTGTAAACAATGATGTGTTTGTAACATGTAGAGCCATAGAACCAGAAGCCAGAGGGCTAGATGAAGAGATAGAGGAATGATTATATGCAGAGAAACGACTGGGGAAACTGCAGAGCCGAAAGAATGCCTCAAAGAAGCCAGAGAGCTTAATTGATGAGGCAGAGCTATAGAGAGCAGGTAGAGTGGTAGCGTAGTGCAGCTGAGGGATTTTTTGGAGTCGCTTGGAGGTCGAGCGAAAAACCAGAGAGCTGAAAGTTGCTGAGAGAGATGCTTGGAGGTCAACTGAATTACAAAGGCATAGAGAGGCCAAGAGAGAGCTCAGAGAAGCTAGAGCTGAAGAGCCAAGAGCCAGAGCCAGAGCCAAGAGCCAGAGCCAAGAGCCAGAGCCAGAGCCAAGAGCCAGAGCCATGAGCCAGAGCCAAGAGCCAAAGCCAGAGCCAGATCCAGAGCCAGAGCCAAGAGCCAGAGCCAAAGCCAGAGCCAAAAACCATGAGAGCTTCAAAGTTAGAGGGATAAGATGGCATTCTAAGCCCATTGTGTTCAGTGTAAACCAGTGGAGTTGAGTGTGGAGCTTGTAAAAGGACTTTTCCATAATCCTAGAGATCCTAGTCGAGTTGACTAGAGCTCAAGGAGACGTAGCCAAAGAGTTATGGGTGAACTCCATATTATATTACTGTTATGTGTGTTTTCTTATCACTGCATTGCATTGCTGCCTTATTGGTTGTTATATGTTTTTATATCAGTTCAAGCAAATAAACTTAAAACATATAAACAGTTAAAAAAAAAACCACAAGGATACACCTATTTCAAGCATTATTAATTCCAAACGCAATTTGTTAATCATAATATCTTGGGAATATTTAAGCTTTGAAAGCGGGAGAGGTTCTTGTAAGCTTGGCAAGAAGCCTTTAGGCCCCATTTTCAAATCACCTCCCCACTAAAATAATTTTGATCCTTCGAAAGTATAAACAATACTACAATCTTCATCCACATGACAAATGTTTCTAACAGACCACCTTTCCTTTCCTTCACCTTTGTACTTCAAAACTAGGAATGATGAAGCTAACATTGGTATCCATCTATAAATTTGTATGTCTCACTACCTGATCTCCATAAAAAATGTCTCTTCTAGGCCACCTCTGTACCTCAGAATAAGGAATTATTAAGCCGACACCTATATCCATATGAAAATCTATAATTTCAACCTACATGTAAAACTTGAAAGATTTGAAGCAAGACCATAATTTCCAAGAGTTTAGAAAACACTCATGGTGAAGTTTTGCAATAGAACCCATACCTTTTTCTACCCAACAAGGGGGGGAATATAATGATGTTGTATTATCAAGTGATGTTATACACTTCATCACTTTTACATGTTTTTTCCCATCTATGGGGTCTTTGAAAAGGAACATGTGATTTATAATGGTGGAAATGCTCAACTACTTAAAAAGGCTACCCATATCTTACTTCAGCAAGTTAATGGGCTTTCCTCCTATAGATGAGTTCCTTGTTGAATTGCTTCCTCAGTCGATTCCTTCACAAGTGATTTCACATCCTCTTGGTCCTTGTTTAGCTTCCAAGATGTGGATTTCTAGTGTTTAATTTCCACTTTTGTTGCAATGGATGCAATGTTTTTTCTTACTCCAGAATTTCTTGACCTTTTTTTTTCTCTTTCTTGGACAACATAACCTTCTTTGAACAACTATATTTGAAGAAGATATGGTGAGGAAAACTTGACTTAGTTCTTCCTTTTAAATGCTCATTATCACTAGAAGCTTTTGATGTTCTCTCATCACCATGCACCAACTCAAACTTGTTGCTTGAAGATTCCCCTATCTCCATGGGTTTGGAGGGTCTTTCATCTGCACCAAAATCACCATCATAATGAGAACATGTAACTAAAGAATCACTGACGTTGTGTTGCTTGAAAAGAGCCATCAGGGAGAAAAGACCTTGGGTTCAGGCGCAGAGGGTTAAAAATGATCCATTTTAGTATAGGACAACGCCGACATTTTCACCTTATCCAAAGGGTAAGGAGTCTCACCCGAGGTGTTCCATGACCGAAAGCAAGAAAGGTTGGTCATGGAGTCCAAGGAGCATAGACTGAAGCATCATCCGATAACAAATATATTAACCCAGAACAAAGATAACAACATAACAACTATTACATAGGAACTACTAAATACATGCATTTGATATGACATTCAAAATTTTTAAAGAGTCATCATGCCATAACACCTATACATATCATATTCCGCAACCAGTTTAGCCTTTATTTTCTATTAACTTAAAAATAAAATAGTGCAATATATCTTTGGCATTCGTCACAAGAAAATACAAGGAATATCTGGTTTAGACTCACGGGCTCGGTCTCAGCCTCAAGGGCCCTACTCATCTAGGCTCCAGCCTTCTGATATCAGTTTGCCACAACCAAATGTCCCCTTGCCAAATCAAATAGACTCACCAACCAACTAACCAACCTCTCCTCTCTACTGGCCCTCTCCTTTCATATTCCTTTCTTTCACTTGGACTGTCAGTTCCTGCTCGGTTGCTCTCTCCCTCGGCTGCTCTTGCAGCTTCCCACCCACTCGGCTACCTTTGGCTTCCACTTCCACCTTGCCACAACTATTCTGCAATTGCCTGTTCTTGCCATGTTGTGTAGCTTACTCCTCCGCAAGCTAACCATTATTCCCATCCATTTCCTTCTCATTCTTCAGTCAGCAAAAATTGATCAAAAGCTTTTCAAAATTAAACGAAGGCCCCAACAGGCCTTGACCACAATTCCTTGACTCATCCCTGAGTGAATTCATTTCAACCTTGGTTGGTCCTAATGGTATTTCCATGGGCTCTATGAGTGGTGGTTGCACTGTCAACTATGTTGGTTCTACTGATGGTTGGGCTAGTGCTTCTTTTTCCTCGGTCATTGCTCGCGAAGTGGCATTTGTTTCTACTGCACTTTCCTCCCTTTGCAGTTCCCCCATTCCAAACGAAGGCTCAAACTCTGGAACAATAGTCATGGTTTGCTGCCTGAATTCCCGATACGTCTTAATGGCAGTGTCCCATCTGACGAGGATTGCATCAGCGCGTTGAGTGAATTCCTCAGCCAAATTTGAAGTTAACTCTGTTGGTCATTGGCTTTGCAGGTCACTCCATTGTTGTCTGCTGGAGTCAGACACCTCCTTTAGAGTTAGAACCTGCATCCGAACCAGTGGTTGCAGATCTCTAATCACCTTCTTTGTCTTTGTGGACTCTTCTCAATTTCATCAACTTGGGCTTGGATGGAATCAATTTGTTCGTTGATCTACTACAATTGGCTAGGGTCTGTATAGTCCTTTGTGTTGGCAAATAAGGTCTATATTCACTCTCTCATTGGGTAGACTGAATGATTTTTCAGCACCAGGCTTCCTGGCCAGTGATGGACTATGTTCATCAAAGCATAGTTGTCAGCGAGGGAATCTGCTAAGGCTTGTTTCTTTGCTTCCACTTTAGTGATTTCTCCCTTGACCGTCCTCGTGTAGATCTCAACTAGGTCTGGCAGTGCTGATCTCACTATCTCTAGCTTCCTCTTCATGTTGGCATTGGTAGCTACCAGGTTCAAGCATGCTTCCTGGATGTGGTCACAACATTTTACCAGTGTACAGGTCGTGATGTCCGCCGATGCCTCTATGTTTGCATCAATGATTGCTGGCCATAATGACCTGAATTGTTGTGTGATTTCATCAACCTAGGCTTAAAAATCTGTATTTGCTCACCACAAGTGATTGCACTCTTTTATTACTTCTTGCAACCACCTTGCTTGCTTCTCATGTTCCTTGGCCAGATCCTCATGCATCCTTTTGGTCCTGTGCACTACTTTCTATATAAATTTAAATAATTGGGCCAACGACCAGTCCGGGAGTGTGTTTACCTACATTGTACTGGGTTCAAGGAACTATTTTTGTATGGGTAGGCTGCTGGAAATGGATTTTTCAGAGTGGGAGGCGAGCGAATGAACTTTTTGTGACTACGGAGTGAATTGTGCAGTGGGTGGAATGATTCTAGGGTTCGGGACCACTGTGAGCTTTATAGGGAAAAGTGGCTGGTATGAATCAATCATTTCTACTTGTAGAATAATGTCTAGGCTTCCACCTTGTGGTGGGTCTGACCCAAGCATTTGTGATACAAGTGATGTTTATTGTGTATTGTTTGAAGAAGTGGTGCCCTTTCCTACCCGGCTAACTCAAGTTTTGTTTCCACAGTCGTTCTTCATCGGCATGATAGGAAGGTCTCTAACAGGGTGTCATAGGTCGAGGCTGTGTGCAGGGATAACTCCCATGACTGATATAAAATAGTGGAAGTGGCGGTGCGAATATCTTCAACTATGGGGGCTATGGAGATCAAATTCTCGACCTCATCAGTAAGGTAAAAAACCAGGGTTTGTAGAGCAATTTTCAGCTTTCTGATGGTCAGACTGCTAACAAATCATTTCTTCTTCGGCTTGGGGACCATTGGCTTAGAGGGAGACTGGGCTACTCCTGTGGGGAGTTTCATGGCTAGTGGGGTTTTGATAATAAGAGAAACATGGTATAGCATTGAAATTTGGAAGGATAATTTCTCTCACCTGATTGTCCTTCAAAACTAGCAATTGTTTGTCTTAGCTCGAACATCTTCTCCTCCATTTGAAGCACCATTGGGTGGAGGTCATCTTCGGCTGGCTACTTCCTATTGCTCTTTTCCACATCTCCCCCTTGCGCCTGCTACTTCAAGGGTCCGAACTGATTGTTTTATTTCCCATCAGTGATTTCGTAGGCCACTTCCGACCATGATCGCACCTCCTTGTGTAGCACTGCTTTCATTAGAACAAACATCTGTGGCCTTATTTTAAAGGTCTTCGGGTGGACACACCGTGGTCTAAGATAGGTGTGTGTGTGTGAGGCTCTGAACCATACCTCTCTAAGAATTCGTCGAGCGGAGCCTTTGGTATACTCTCTGTTGACTTGATGGTGGCTAGCATCTACTCATACCAATCCTTGAAAGCTATCTCATTTATCTCTTTCATGCTAGGGTCTCCCGATGCCCTGCATGAGTAATAGCAGAGTGCTATTTGTTGTCCTTCAACAATGGTCATCATTTCCCTTTCCATCGGTGGCCTCCACTTCCACATTGACAAAGACAACAAAATGTACTGGAACACAAGATGGTTCCCTACTTGTACACATCTTCACAAGCTTCAAACAACTTGTTAAGAACAAATGCAGACCAGTTAAGTACCTCTCCCTAGCAGCAATGTTCCACAACTAAAATTGAATCTAGTGTGAATTTGTTCTTCATATATTGTCTCATGGTTTTTCCCGCTATGATGTAGCAGGAAAATCTGATGTCAACCTTGTTGATCATATCGAGCTTTGCTCCTCTTCCACCCTGCTCAGTCCCACATCTTGCATCTTGGCTCTTTTAGCCGCTGACTAAAATGTTGTGCTCACTACCTTCCCCCTGCTGACAATCCTATTAGATGATTAATATCATCCACATGAATGGGATACTCCTTTTCCAATCACAGTGATCCTCCGTGCATCCTGCTCGCTAAAATTTTGGTAGACTGCATTATGGTGAATTGAGTACTGAACAAAATAAGCTTCTCAAATGGAGTAACTTCGACCTTTGTATCCCTTTGAAATTTTCCTTGACCCTGGAGGTCTTGGTGCCATCCTCCCTCTAGATGTCCTTTGCATAAACTTCCCTTTTCAGAGTTGGGAACTAGAAACAACCTATAAGATCATTGTCAACTAGATTTGCCTTGTCATATTTGCCATACAAATTTTTGACCACCTCAATTCTTTCATCTAATGTGACCTATGGGACTCATACAATTCCTTTCACCATCTCCCATCACCTTTGGTAAACGATCTACACCTGAGGTTTCTTGCTTCTTCATCTCTACAAATATTCTTCAGAGAGGACCTGTAATTCTCCAGTTATCTGCAATTGAAGTTCTGGAATTCCCTTCATTATCTGGCAAGTTAAGTAGTCAGACCTGACACGACATTTCCTAATTGATTGAACCTTAGCAACTAATTACTCTAGAAACTTTCCCCATTTGTTCTAGCTTTACCTTGTCGTCTTCGACTAACCTGGAAGTGACAACCACGATGTGGACTAGAAATTTATAGAGTGGGCTTCATGGCATATTTGATTTTCTGTGATGGGGTTATTTATTAATTGAGTTCGTGCTTAATGGGAAAATATTTTGCGATTCCTACTTTTACAACTGCATTATTAGCTACCTAATATAGAAATGACTACTTGTACAGTAGAAAGGACAGGTACAACGTGTGATCATAAAGACTACAAAATGCGCATGCCTATGTGAACCTTGTTGACTGGGACTGCATGTGTGACTACTAATTCTATTTTTCTTTCCCCCTGACCAAAAATGGGTTGCGGTGCGCTAAAGTTGTTGCCGCAAGCTTCTTGACCTTCTACTCATTTCTCTAAACAAAAATCCATGACTCTACCTAGTAGCTTATTATAACTGACATATTTTTTTTTACCTACTTTCGGGATCATTTCCAAGACCCTCTTTTGTCTTGATTTATGTCTTGTGGAAGAGCTTCAAACGTGTACCATTCACCCATCCATGAAACATGACTCCATCCAGTTGTGTGAGTCTCACTGCTCTAGATTCTCTGATTTCTGTGACTATAAATGGGCCCAACCAGTACATCTGTAGTTTCCCTGGGAACTTCTAGAACTTGTTGTTGTATAGTAGTACCTGTTCCCCTACTTCAAAAGACTTCCTTCTGATGTGCTTATCATGCCAAGCTTTTTGCCTCCTCTGCTCCACTAACTTATGAAACTTGGACAAGAACTAGGTTTCGTCAAGTTTCATCAGTTGAATCAGTTTGTCCCGTAAGGTCATGTTGTCTGTCATCCCCGTGGCTTGAGATATGAACATGCTTGGTAATATAAATTCTACTGGTATCACCACTTCCCTTCCGTATACTAGTTGAAACGAAGTTTTCTTATGAAGCCTCTTTACTATTTTCCTGTACACCCATAGAGTTGTGGGTATTCTTTCATCCCAGTCGTCCATGTTGACTAATATAACCTTTGTTATCTCTTTCTCTAGGATTTTGTTGAATGCTTCAACTGCGTTGTTAGCCTGTGGGTGATACGTGCTACTCTTGTTATATTGAATCATGAAGGTCTTCAGCATAGTCTCAATGGTTTCATTTAGAGAGTGCATTCCTTGGTTGCTTGTGAGGCTCCTCGGGCATCCAAACCTTGAGATTATGTTCACAAAAATAAACCTTGCAGCTATTTTAGCTGTATAGTCCTTGATGGGTGCTGCTTTTGCGCACCTGGTGAAGTATTCTATTGCGATTATTATGTATCTCGTGTGTGAGTTCCTTGCCGGTGGTGTAATGGGTCCAATGAAGTCTACAACCCATTTTTCAAAGATTTGCACTGTGTGAATGGGGTTTAGAGGCAACTCATCCCATCGTGAAGGCTTTCCAACCGTTTGATAGACGTCGCAACTCTTGGCAAATTCTTTAGAATCTTTATGAATAGTTAGCCACCAGAGTCCTTCTCGTAGTATATTTCTTGCAGTGGCCTTACCTCCCACATGGCCTCAAGTGACTCCTACATAGCATTCCCATACCACATCATTTCATTCATGCTGAAGGATGCAACATCTCAATATTCGATCCAAGCCCATCTTGTAGAGTTGTACAATGATCAGCTGGTAATCTGCTGCCCTTACTACCAAGTGGCATCTTTGTGCTGTTGCATATCCTTTTGGGGAATGACCTGTTGTTAATAATGTGTCGATCTCTTCTAGGTGATTTGGGACTACCTCTATTCTAAATAAGTCAGTGTTAGGAAATTGATTTTCTACTGCTCCTTCTTTCTCCCCTGTCTCCCGTCGCGACAAGTGGTCTGGCCCCACATTTAGTCTGCTAGGTTTTATGACCACCTCTAAAGTAAATTCCTGGAACAACAACAACCATCGGAATATTCTAACTTCTAGGACTGGTTTGTTTACCAAGTATTTCAGAGTGGAATCGTCTGTAAATAATTTGAATATCACGCGCAACAAGTAATGCCTAAAATTTTGGAGAGAATAAATGATCGTCAAGGATTCTCTCTCTGCTGTTGTATAGTTTCTTTTTGCAGTTGATGTACATTTAACCCTGTACAGAAATTACCTGCATACGAATTCTAAAACACACAAAATAAACAATGCGAGAGCATAACACATAAAACACATATGCACAGAGATTTCCCCTGGATCCCAAAACCGGGACTACCAGCTTGATTTTTCATTATGTTCCTTTCAATGTTACAATACATATTTATACATGTTGAAGCATCCAATACCATGGACCGAAAACCATCGCATCCAAAACCATGGACCGAAAACCCTCGCATCCAAAACCATGTGTGAAAAATCATGCACAAAACCATAGGTAGGTCTGCCCAACCTAATATAGGGTCCAAAAACAAAATTTTCCTGTGCTACCCCGGACCCCATAGAGCGAGGTTACCAGCACCCCTCAAACCCCCTGTGACCCCCCCCCCCCCCCACACTACACAATCGACGCAACGAAGGGGGGCTCCACCCCCCTTCTAACCCCCTGGTTAACTACGTGGGCTAGTTGTCGAAAGAATATAACACAACCCAACATTCTCCCACTTTTTGTTTTCTTTCCACAGGGGGCCACAACAGAGATTAGTCATTTATCCAGCCTTGTAATGCCCATTGTTTCTCTACAGCAAGCGAACTTCTCAGAGATCACAGATTTTTTCAATGCATCTGCAATATTGTTCAAAGTGTCCACCTTTACGAGAAAAACATTTTTGTCTTCTATCATATCCCTCACAAAGTACCGCAAGTGTAGGGGCATGACAAGTGGTGTCAAAGCTGTCAAAGTTACAGGGAAACTAATCCCACTGCACTCCATGACAGGTGGTACCAGAGCTTGATTTAGTCAAACCAGGCTCACGGAAGGAATCTGAAAGGTGATTTAAATTTACAGTTTATGGTCTACACAAGATCACAAAGAAGACAGATAGCAGAGATGGTGGAAGAACCTTAGATTATAATGGGTGAATCTAGCCATAATGAGGGAGAAGCTATTCTGAACAGGGTATTGGAACGAATGGAGGAATTGGGTTCTAACATAACTTCGATGAATGCCGAACATGAAGGCTATACAAAAGTAAAGGAAGAACTTGAAGATCCCAAAGACTGATACGAGTATATGGAATATGAGTATACACAGATGAAAGAAGAAGTCAAGCAAATTGGTGAAGCAAGAGATCAAGGTTTGGATGAAATCTTGAAATTTCGGTAAGCTCTTGACGAAGCCCTGGATGAGATCATGGTTTTGAAGAAGGCCATGAGACACAACTCAGGTGGAGGTGTGGCTCATGTCAAAGTCAAAGAGCTAGATTCTTATGATGGAACTAGGAGTGCGAAAACTCTTGGGAACTTTCTATGCAATATGGAATAGTACTTGGAGCACTTGGGATTATCCAATGAGGAAAACAAAGTGAAAGTAGCTGCTCAATTCTTGATGAAGGATGCTAAGATGTGGTGGCGAAGGAGGATGGACCAAATTGCGAATGGCAATGCTGGGGACATAACTTCGTGGGATGAAATGAAGATGGATTTGCAAACCCACTTTAGTCCACAAGACAAAACATGGGATGCAGGGATGAAGATAAAGTATATAAAGAAAACGGGAAGTTTGCAGGCATACCAGTGAGTCTAGTTCACAAGTGCAGTTTTGGAACTTTGAGACATGGCGGAAAGGGACAAGGTGTTGAAATTTATCATAGGATTGAAACCTTGGGCGCGGAATGAAGTGAAGAGGTAAGAGATTAAGACACTTGAGGAGGATTTTTCTATTGTGGATCGTTTGGTAGAACACTATGATGATGGTTTTTATGAGAAGAATAAGAAGTATGACAAACTGAAAGAGAAGATTACGAAAGAGGAGACTTTGAGATCAAATGACAAGTCAAAGACGAAGAAACCGTTGAAGTGTTGGATATGTGAGGAACCACACACTGTGAAGAATTGTCCTTCTAGACCAAAGGTGGCTTATTTGGTAGAGTCCAATGCAAAGAAAGAAGAAAATTCCATAGGAGTTATGCAGATATTGGGAGTTGCAATGGCAATGGAAGCAGTCTCTAGGAGAGACCCGGAAAGGAACAGATTAGAGTATGCTGAAATGAAGGTTGGGAGTGTGGATATTCTTACTATGGTGGATAGTGGAGAAACTCACAACTTTATGAGTGAGGATATTGTGAGAAGGATTGGGCTAATGTTTGTATCGGTGTAGGCACAAATGAAGATAGTGAATTCTCCTCCAGATTCTATGATTGGTGTAGATGAAAAGGTGGATGTGACAATTGGTGAATGGACAAGGAAAGTTGATTTCACTGTGTTGTGGATAGATGACTATGAAGCTGTACTGGGTATAGAATTCATGAAGGAATTCGATGCAATTATTGTTCCCCATATGAGGAAACTGTACATTTACGATGGATGAGAGGATGTACCCATTGTTGTATAGACTGTGGGAGTAAGTAAGCCTGAGCATAAGCTGACAACGATTAGTATGGAGAATGGAAAGAAAAATTAAGAGATCTGTAAGTGTTTGTCTATTGCAGAGACAAAACTTATGGAGTAGTCACAGGTTATCAGGGCATTGTCGAATAGCATCTTGGATCTATCTAGGAGGCTAGAAGTAGTGGAGGATGACAATGACGAAGAGTATGTGAGATCGAATGTTCAAATGGAAGACTGGGAGGCATACTTGCAGAGAATGGAAGCAGAGGATCCAGATAGGTGGATTGAGTTGATTAGTGATGGAGAGCCTTCAAGATCTACTCCCTCCTCATCATTTTAGACTATCAGGGAGCATGAGGCTCATTATTAGCTGTTCATGGCAGTGAGTCTCCAAACACTTTGAGCAGGCATCTAGGGGTGAGATGACACAGGCTAACACATAGCATGCAGTGGATAGTCATGACAATGTGGGGCATGAGTTCTTGTGGAGGTGATGCATGGTTGGATTAGCTACCCAACTAATCACCTACATGAGGGGTACTAGCACATGATTCCTTGCATATAGTGGCATATCTATGGCGTGAAGGAGGTTGAGTAGTGGACATATGGACTACCCATATACATAGTTGTGTGGATGATATCTTGGTGACAGATGGTTGCTGGGACGGAAGATTGTCGAAGACGACAATGACTTCAAGTGGGGTAGGATGTAAAGCCCCAGAGCTGTGGACCAGTTTGGCGAGATCGCACGATGGGAGGAACGCGGGTGAGCCAAGTGAAACGAATGGCCGAAAAAATGAATTGTGAGGTTGAATGAAAAAGCGACTAAGTGTTGGACGAGTGGTTGGTTTATAAGGTGAGGTGGTCTTGGGTGGGGGCACCCAAACCAACAGGCCGATGTGTGGAAGTGTGAAACAACAGGCTGAATGGTTGGTTGGCTAGGCGAGTTGACGTGGTGGTAAACATGGCGATGAAGTGTATAAGTGGATGGCGGTGTAGATTCATTCCATCAATTCACAAACAAACAAGCATGTTCAAGCATCCAAGGTTGGAGCAAGGAAGAAGCATGAGGGTGGTCTGAAGCATAAGGTAGAAGTGCAAGCGGACACGGGCCAAAGCACTCACGCCGAAATGGTGAAGTGTGGAGTCGAGGTGTAAGTCGAGGGTGTGGGCTGAACGAGCCAAGGCGCAGGTTGGGAAACACAGGCAGGCACACACGGAATGATGAGTTTTTTTTAATGAACAGTTCGGTAGAACGATAGTTTGGTCGAGCGGCAGACGACAGGTGGTGTGATTCATGGTGAGATGAGATGAGCTCGTGTGTGGGCGCCCAGTGGAAGGAACATCGAGTAAGGCGAATGGTGGACGGTGTAACTGGCGAGGGCGAGTTGGGGGTGTGAAGGCGTGGTGATGAACAATTCGTGTGAGCACACCCTGCACGACGACATGGTCGACTTCTGGGTGGTAAATGGTGAACGACGGTGAGTTGGTGAATGTGCTTAGCGAATCGTGAACGAGGGCGAGTTGGTGAACGCATCTGAGTAAACGAAGGGCGAGTTGGTGAAACATGCCCTGGTCGAAATGACGAGTTGGTAACTAGTCGGGCAGTCACGGTGGACACACCTAACATGAAACGAAGAGTCGTGCGATGGGTGAAGGCATTGGTAAATGGGTGAGTCATGCACAAGGTAAACGAGGTGAATGGGCTAAATGACAGTTCAAGTGAATTTTCCTGGTGGTTGGGAAAGGCTACACGATAGGCATAGGAAGTGAATTTGTATAGGTGTAAAGGTGAAACTTAGGGTTTCCCTTGGTTGTAAGCTTATATGTAATTCTGATTATTAACATTATTGATACAGGCAGACTCATATTGCAAGGAGTTGCCCCTCCCATGATAATCCACTATGCACTTGAATGATAATGATGTTAATATGATTAATGGTATGATGAAAGTTTCCTCTGTGTTAATGAAAGATGTGCTTAGTTGTTGAAAAATAAACTAAGTATAGAAAGTAGGCATAGTCCATGATCGTTAGTATTGTTAAAAAGAAAAAGGTCGGTGGTGCCACACCTCGTATAGTGCGGTCGGAAGAGTACCGCTAGTGTAGTGGCATGACAGGTGGTATCAGAGCCTGGATTTACAAAGGAGCTGATCCCACTACAGTTCATGGAAGGTGGTATCAGGGTTCCATATTCCACGAGATTTGGTGATTCAGAGGTGGAGGATTTGCAAGGAATTTGATCCCATGGCACTTCGTGACAAGTTGGTATCGAAAACTTTGGGTTGAAGAAGCTGATCCCACTATACTTGTGAAAGGTGATTTCAGGCCAAAGGAAAATCTGAAAGGTGATTCGGGTTTGTAGGTGATTTCAGTTGAAGTTTCAGGGTTGAAGGCTAATGACTGTCGAAGGTGAAGCAGATAATGGATACTTTCCAAACAAGATGAGGACGGTCAAAGGGGCATTTCAATGGCTGAAAAGCATGGGTGATTATCGGAAATATGGATTGTAGAAAAGCTATGGACCCTTGATGCAGATAAGGAGCAGCATAGCAGAATTGCAAGAAGATATGAATAATCTTCATGTGGAAGCTAATAAGCTCAAGAAACTTGATGAAGAGATCAAGTGGAAGGATCTTAGACTTCAAGAACTCTTAGATGAGAGAGTTCAAATAAGGGAGAAAGGTGCCATGGTAGAGATCAAAGTCAAGCAGACTAAGGATGCGTTGAAGAGGGACTTTCTTGGTAGAAAGCTCATTGTAATAGAGTAGGAAGAGGTCGATTACATTGACAGACTTGGAGACTACCACTGAAACAATTAGGCAGATGCTCGTAGGCATAGTTCGATGCGAATGGGAAGAGTCAATGGGCACTTGGTTGGTGCACTTGAGCAGAAAGCGATGGAGGATGAGTTTGAATGAAGTCAGGCCAAACCAGGATTGAGTTGCTTAGAAGAGCCAATCAAGGAGGTGAATTACCTTAAGAAGGAAGTCAAGACGAAGCATAAGCCGATCGACTCTTTTGAGGTCGAATTGTTGAAAAAGGTTGTTGATGTAAGGTGCAAGATTAAGCCGAAAGAGGATGGTAATTGCTTGAAGTTGAGTTTTGTATAGGTGACTGTGTATGGCAAGAGATTTGTAGCTTTGGTATACATGGGAGCTATTGATAGTTTCTTGAGTAGGAAGGCAACAAAGTCTTTTGGAAAGAAAGCTACGATGAAAAGAGAGTGGAGTGCTTTTAAAGTAGTCAACTCTACCATCAAAGCTGTTACTAGTGTAATGTAGAACACTCAAGTGAGAGTGGGCTCGTGGTTTGGAAAGTGGGACTTGAGGATCGTGGACTTGGATGATCATTCTATGGTGCCAGAGAAAGATTTCCTAAGGCTTGCACAAGCATACCGATGGTGGACCGAGACATTATCTTGATTATAGCTGAAGGGAGAACCATGTTGGTTCTGATGAATAGGAGGAGTTGCTTGGGGTATAGACCAAGGATGGATTCTATGACTTTGTATCCCAAAGATCCAAATGTGAAGCATGAGGATGTGGAACAAAGAGGACTTGGGAGTATGACTCAAACAACAAAGGAAGAGAAGCTAGTTGACTTCGTTGCAAGAGCGAAGAAGAAAGAAGGAAGTGGGAGATCGATCTCACGAATCTAGAAGCACTTGGCAGGAACATCTTCTACCAGAGATCATCACAATGGAGTTACAGATGAAGCAAGTTTGAGTACTTCATCAGTGGCAGTGGTTGGGGAGGATTGTGCAGGTAGTGATCCAGTTGGCATAATGGAGTTTTTTTGGTGTGCCATGGGCATATTTGACGTTCAGTTGATGAAAGAAAACCTTGAGAAGCTTGGGTGTACATGTGAGGAGGTTGAGGTTGTGCATAGATACTTGAGGACACAATACCAATCTGATACATCAGTGGATGAGAGTCAGGGAGGAAACTTCTTGGCCCTTATTTCTTGATAGAAAACCTTGGAGATGGGTTGGTGTAGGACCTTAGTTGGAAGGGGCTACACCACCTTGACAAAGGGCCTTGGAGGAGGCTTCCTTATGATTGAAAGGTGAATGATGTAGGAATGAATGAGATTGCATGGTAGCACATTAGCATTAACATCATGACATGTTGCAAATGGGATGGATAACCATGGACCTAAGCATGGCTTTGAGAGGATTCTTGATTGAGTTTGAGATTGTGACAGGATGGTGAAGAAACAACCAACGATGGCATGGAGAAGGTACATTCTCATGGGTTGAGCGTTATGGTTGGATTAGCTACCCAATCAGTTTGATGACATGGGGGCATGTAGTGCACCGGTTTTGTGTCAAATAGATCTCATGGTTTCGACTAGGATGTTGTGTTGGTTGGAGTATTATGCAGAGAAGTTCACATGATGGAATGACACATGATGGAGACTGTCGTATTATATACGTTGCATGGATGTTTGCAATATATAGACTGGTTGAAGTTATGAATCAAGAAGTGGACTGTTCATGGAGCACATACCGATGAATTATGTGGCATTGGTACGGACATTTTGGTGACAGATGGTTGCTAGGGTGGAAGGCGATTGTCGAGGATGACAATGAATTCCAGTGGAGGACGATGTGAGGACTTCGTGCTGTTGATGAGTTTGGGCAAGGGCACACAACGGAGGAGCACAGGCGAGCCAAGTGAAACGGACAGCCGATGGAGAAAAGGCGAGGCCGAAAGTGAAAATGCGGCTAAGTGTAGGGCGGTTGACTTATAAGGTTAGGCGGTCGTAGGTGGGGGTGCCCAACGGGTGACCCTACGTGCGATGTGTGAAATGAGGGGCTGATGGGAGGTTGGCCAGGCAAGTTGATGTGACATTCCATGGCAGTTAATTGTATAAGTTGGTGGTATTGGAGATCCATTCAACCATCAATCAATCAAGATAATCAACAAAGGATATAATCCAGAAGGGTTAAGTGTGAACGTTGAGTTCTGAGATTGAGGCGAAGGTGCAAGTAGACGCAGGCTGAAGCACCCAAGCTTGAGTGATGAAGTGTGGAGCTAAGGTCTAGGTGGAGGGCGTGACTAGACGAGCCAAGTCGTAGGTCGGGCAACATGGGCAGGCACACATGGAACAATGAGTTTTGTTGAATGATAGTTTGGCGAAACGACAGTTCGGTCAAGTAGTGAGACGGACGGGTGGTGTGATGCACGGTCGAGATAAGATGAGCTCATGTACGGGTGCCTAATGGAAGGAATGCCTGGTAAGGTGAATGATGGACAGTGTAACTGGCAAGGGCGAGTTGGGTGTGTGAAGGCATGCCGACGAATGAGTCATGCGGGCGTGCCCAACACGACAACACGGTTGACACGGGGGTGGTAAACGGTGAACGAGGGTGAGTTGGTGAACATGCCCGGGTGAACGAAGGGTGAGTTGATGAAAATGTACCTGGGTTAAATGACAAGTTGGTGAAACGGTTGGGTGAATGTGGTGGGTGCACCCGACATGAAGCAAAGAGTCATGCGACGGGTGAAAGTGTTGTCGAATAGGCGAACAATGCACAAGGTGAATGAGCTGAAAGATGGTTCAGGCAAATTTTCCCTGTGGTTGGGCAGGGCTGCACGACAGGTGTAAGAAGTTGATTTCGTATAAGTAAATGTCAAATTAGGCATTTCCCTTGAGTGTAAACTTATATGTAAATTTTGATTATTAACATTATTGATACGGGCAGACTCATATTGTAGGGCGTTGCCCCTCCCATGATATTCCATTGTGCACTTAAATGGTAATGATGTTAATATGATTAATGGTATGATGAAAGTTTTCGCTGTGTTAATGAAAGATATGCTTAGCTGTTGAAAAATAAACAAAGTATATAAAGTAGGTGTAGTCCACGATCGTTAGTATTGTTAAAAAGAAAAGGGTCGATGGTGCCACACCTCCTATAGTGTGGTTGGAAGAGTACCACTAGTGTAGGAGCGTGATAGACAATCCGCCTTCACGAGGTTGGAATCAAGTGAATTTTCCAATTGTTCATGTGAGATGGAGGGCGAGCTAACTTGGAGAGGATTGAGATTTTGCAAGGTGTAGCTGGACTCTAGGGTCGAAACACTAAGCTGGAGAAAATGCAGGAAAATGGAAATGCGGGTCATGCGAAGGCGTGTGAGGGCATCAGGCCAAATGACCGTGCAAGGGTGTCACGCCGAATGACCAGGTGAGGGCATCCGAGGGTGCTTGTCTGAACAACCAGGAAAACTCATTCAAGGACGTTCAGGCGAAGTCATTCGAAGGCATTCGGGTGAGGGCATGCGAGGGCACCTGGCCGAACAAGCAAATGGAGATGGTGTGCGAGGGCGCCAGGCTGAACGAGCGAATCAGCTAGGGTTTGTGAGGGTGCCTGGCTGAATGAGTGAACGGGTGAGGGCATGCAAGGGCGCAAGGTTGAATGACTGAATGGGAAAGGGCATGCAAGGGTGTCCACCTGAACGAGTTGAGAAAATTCAACTGAACGAGTTGTAGGTGAACGATGTGCTGAATAGTGCAATGGTGAATGAGGTGCGATGGGTGGAAGTATCCTTGGGAACTCCGAATGGTGAAGGCCGACTTGCACGAGTTGACAGATAGTTACCAATGAAACTTTGGCTTTCCTGCAAAGTCTGTAAAACTAAATAGTTTATGAAGTATTGATATTATCGGGCAGACTCATATTTCAGGGAGTTGCCCCTCCCGGTTTATTATCTATTGTGCATATATGTGTAAAAGATAATAATGATGAATGATTTATGAATGTTTCCACTGTGCTAATGAAAGTGTACTTAGGAAAGTTGAAAAATAAACCAAGTATATAAATTGAATCACCTTTTCCTTCGAATGACTGTGTGAGGGCGTGTGAAGGCGTCGAGCCGAACGACCGTGCAAAGGCGTCGGGCTGAATGGCCATGCGAAGACATCGGGTCGAATGATCATGTGAGGGTGTGCGAAGGCGTCGGGCCAAATGACCGTGCGAAGGTGTGTGAGGGCGTCAAGCCGAACGCCCGTATGAGGGCATCGGGCCAAACGACTGGGCGAGGGTGTCCCAGGGCATTTGTGTGAATGACTGGGAAAGGTCATATGAAGGAGTTCGGGCGAGGGCATGCGAGGGCGCCGGGCCAAATGACCGAGCATGTGAACGCCCGGGTGAGGTTGTGCAAAGGCATTTGGGTGAGGGCGTGCAAGGGCATTGGTCAGAGCGAGAGAATGGGTGAGGGCATGCGAGGGCACCAGGCTGAATGACTGAATGGGCGAGGGTGTATGTAGGCATCTGCCTGAATGAGTTGAGGGCATTCAGCTGAACAAGCTGAGGGTGAACGACGTGCTGAACAGTGTGACGGTGAACGAGGTACGAAGAGTGGGAGTATCCTTGGGCACTCCGAACGGTTTTTTAGGTAGTGCGAACGGTGTAGGCCGGCTTGCACGATTTGGCATATATTGTACCAAGGAAACTTGGGGTTTCCTGCAATGACTATAAAATTGAATATTTGTGAAGTATTGACATTATTGGTCAGACTCATATTTTAGGGAGTTGCCCCTCCCGGTTTATTATCTATTGTGCATATATGTGTAAAAGATAATAATGATGAATGATGCAAGAAAGTTTCCACTGTGTTAATGAATGTATACTTAGGAAGTTGAAAAATAAACTAAGTATAGAAAGTAGGCGTAGTCCATGATCGCAAGTATTGTTAAAAGGAAAGTGGTTGGTGGTGCCGCACCTACTATAGTGCAGTTGGAAGAATACCACCCGTGTCACCTCCTATATGTAGGGTCCTTTGGCAAGAAATTTTCACTTTGGTTGTCACAGTCTATCCTTATAGCTCCCTGTACTAACCCCATACTTGAACACAATCTCTGCAACCAAACTACTTCCTTGCTTGCATGAGTGGCTACCATGTAAACTGCCTCTGTAGTTGATAGTGCCACTACAGATTGTTTCTTACTCATCCAACTGAATGCACCTCCAAATAGGTTAAACACATACCCACTTCTCTGATCCAAATCTCTTCTCTTCTAGATCTTCTCTGATCCAAATCTCCAGCCCATTCTGCATCAACAAAGCCACGAATATCGAACACTCTGTCCAATCCTGGTCTTCCTTGGCAGCACAAACCATAATCACTAGTGCCACGCAAATACCTGAAAACCCACTTCACTATTGTCCAGTGCTCCTTCCCTGGTTCTGACATAAACCTACTCAATACTCCCACTACATGTGAAATGTCTGGTCTAGCATAGACCATCGCATATATCAGGCTATCGACTGCACTTGTATATAGAATGCGGGACATGTCCTCTTCCTCTTCTTGTGTCTTGGGACACTGTTCAGCAGATAACTTTACACCTACAGGAATAGGAACCTTCACCAGTTTACTATCCTGCATATTAAACCTCTGCAATATTGTCTCGACATACTTCCTTTGGTTTAACCAGATCTTCCTCTTTGTTCAATCTCTTTTAATTTCCATGCCCAAAATATAGTTTACAACACCAATATCTTTCATGTCAAATTTGGAGGACAAATGTGTATTCAAATCTTGGATAATTTCTTTGTCATTTCCAACCAGCAACATCTCATCCACATATAAGACCAGATAAATAACACGGTCACCAATTAATTTAAAATACACACAATGATTTGCTTTTCTTCTGGTGAAGTCAAGTCCTCGTATAAATGTATCAAATTTATGATACCACATCCTTGGTGACTATTTTAACCCATACAAAGACTTCTTTAACTTGCATACCAGTTATTTCCTACCCTTCACTGCAAAACCTTCAGGTTTCTTCATGTAGATCTCCTCTTCTAGATCCTCGTGAAGAAATGTTGTTTCACATCCATCTATTCTACCTCAAAATCAAAAGAAACAACAATAGATAAAAGTAATATAATAGAAGTTACCTTGGCAACAAGAGAAAAAATATCACCAAAATCAATTCCCGGCACCTGGGAATAACCTTTTGCTACCAACCAAGCTTTGTATTACTCCACCTTTCCTTCTGCATTTGTCTTCTTCTTGAACACCCATTTATTTCCAATGGGTTTCCTTCCAGTTGACAACTCCACTAGATCCCAAGCCTCATTTTTGTGCAAAGATGCCATTTCATCAACCATGGCCTCTTTCCAGAGTTTTCCATCCTCTGAATCTACTACTTCGTTCACAGTTCTGGGATCGTCAATAGTAATAGATAAAGAAAAATTTGAATAGAAATCACATGGACTATACCTTTCTAGTTGCCTTCTTTCTCAAACTAATCTTCTCACACACGGAGTTTCTGGCTCTTCATCTTCTGACTCCTCCTCTACTGTAGAGTTTGATTCTTCTTCCTTTAGCTCAAACTCTATCTTCTCAAGTTCCTTTGGTTGGACTTCATGTTTAATAACATCTTTCACCTCTCTAAACACAACATCTCGGCTGTACAGAACCTTCCTTGTTACTGGGTTCTAAAGATTATAGCCCTTTAAACCATCCTTATACCCAATAAAGATTCACTTTTCAGATTTACTATCCAACTTGGTTCTTTTCTCCTGTCGAACATGTACATATGCATCACATCCAAATACCCTCAAATGTGAAAGAGAAGGTTTCTTACTAGTCCATATGTCTTGTGGAGTCTTATCTTCCAATGCTGATGAAGGTGATCTGTTGACCAGGAAACATGCAATCTCCACTGCCTCTGCCCATAATTCTTGTCCTAAGCCAGAACCATTGGGCATGCTTCTTGCCCTTTCCATCAATGTCTTATTCATTCTTTCTACAACTCTATTTTGTTGAGGTGTATATGGAGTAATCTTCTGCCTGCTATACCACACTTCTTACAGAATTCTTCAAATTCCTTTCTGCAACACTCTCCACCATTATCTGTCCTCAACACCTTTATCTTCTTCTCTATCTGGTATTCCACTGGAACCTTAAATTCTTTAAACCTGTCAAAGACTTTAGATTTCTTCTTAAGAAAATATATCCATGTATTCCTTGAGAAGTCATCTATAAATGATACATAGTACATAGACTTACCTAATGATGGAACCTTCACAAGTCCAAACACATCACTTTGCACAAGCTCTAATATATATTTCACACTCTTACCACCAGAGGGGAAAATCACCTGATTCTGCTTCCCATATACACAATTTTCATAGAAATTAAAATCCAGAGAGCTATTACTCATACCTTCTACCATACCTTTACCATGAATTATTCGAAGGCCCTTCTCTCTAATATGTCCAAGCTTTTGATGCCACAACATGGTATTCTCTCCAGAGACCACTAGATTTTCTAGTCCACTTTCAAGAACCATGAAACTGTTGCACCCATCAATAATAGTGCTACCTTGCAGCTTGTACAGAGTTCCAATCTGAACTCCCCGCATCAATACCAGAGATTCCTGAACCATCTTGTAGGTATCCTTCTCAAACACTGTTTTTACACCTACATCATCTAGCTTGCTTACAGAAATCAGATTTCTGGCTAATGTAGGAATATGCAGAACACTCAGAAGTGTTCTAACCCTTCCACCTTGCAACTTAAACTTCACTTTTCCACGACCAATGATTCTAGCCTTCATATCATCCCTAAGAAGACATCACCACCATCACATTTCTCATACTCACAGAACCACTCTCTATGAACAGTGAAGTGAAAGGATGCACCTGAGTCAATCAACCATGCCTCATGATCTACATGTGTACTTGAAGAAGCCAAGTACACATCCCCACCTTCATCTGAGGTGGTTTTCACCTCTGTAGATGGAGCATCATCAGATCCCTTTCCTTTGTTAGGAGTTTTATATTAACATTCCCTTTTGTAGTGCCCTTCCTTTCCACATTTCCAGAAAACCACCTTTATAGGTTTTCTTCATCTAAAATTTTAATATCAACAGATAATAACTGATTTACCACAACATTAAAATCATTCAGATGCTCTATCACAGAGTCTCCATCTTTCATCCTCAAGTTATACAACTTTTTCTATAGGAAGATTTTATTCACCAGAGACATGGATTGGTACAAAATCCCTAACTTGTCCCACAAAGCCTTCATCATAGCTTCCCCTAATACATTCAACAATACTGAATCTGAGACACACAATCGTATTGTGCTCTTTGCCTTTTGATCCAACTTCTTCCATTCTTCATTGGACACTCCCATTGGTTTAGTACTTGGATCTAACATGATCCACTGATCTTTATCCACCAACAAATCCTCCATCTTGAGTTTCCATAACTCAAAACTCTAACCATTAAATTTCTTGATCTCTATCTTTCCACTACTCGCCATCTTCTTTCACCACCAGAATCAATCCCGTAGATCTCCAACTGAATAGGGTTTACCACAGGCCCGAGCGAAACCCCTCAGCAACAAAGGCATCCCCTTGAAGCCAAAACAGCTTTGATACCAAATGTAGGCTTTAACCTTGTACAAAAATTACCTACATACGAATTCTAAAACACAGAAAATAAATAATGCAAGAGCATAACACATAAAACACATATACACAGAGATTTTCCCCTGGATCCAAAAACTAGGACTACCGGCTTGACTTTTCATTATGTTCCTTTCAATTTTATAATACATATTTATACATGTCGAAGCATCCAATACCATGGACCGAAAACCATCACGTCCAAAACCATGGATCGAAAACCATCGCCTCCAAAACCATGTGTGAAAAATCATACACAAAACGATGGGTAGGTCCGCCCAACCTAATATAGGGTCCAAAAACAAAATTTTCCAGGGCTCTACCCTGAACCCCATAGAGTGGGGTTACCTACACCCCTCAAACCCCCCGTGACACCCCCCCCCCCCCCCAACTACACAATCGGCACAATGGAGGGAGGGCCCTGCCCTCCTTCTAATCCCCCAATTAACTACGTGGGCTAGTCGTGGAAAGAATATAACACAAACCAACAGTTGACACCTTTCTGTTAGCATAATACACTTGATGGTCCATATTTTTCTCCTCTGGCAGTGATAAGACTGCTCCCAACGCTATCCCTAATGCATCGATATGCACATGGAACATTTTGTCCCAATCTGGATAGAGAAGGACAGGGGCACTTACAAGCCTTTCCTTCTTCTGGAAATATATTCCTTCTTCCACTCAGCTTCATCTACCGGAAATATAATTCCTTCTTCCAACATTTTGTCAATTTCCTTCTTAACTCTCTCATTCACCCTTGGGTTCAATCTATACGGGCTGTGCTACACCGGATGGGCATCCGGTCTCATAACAATCTTCATTTCCCCTATATCTCCTTTTATCCCCCTCAACTCTGCGACTGAAGTCGGGAACAGGTCCTAGTATTCCTATAATAGATTGAAAATTTCTTTTATGGTATTTTCATCCCATTAGTCTCCCACAGATGCTATTTTGGGCTTATCCTCCGTCCCAACAATTTGATTTCTTAGTTTCATTGGTAGAAGGCGGGCACCTTATTTTTAGGGGCTCTCCTAGATGTCTCTTTCTCCTTCTATTTCTTCGAAGTTCAGGTGTCTTAATCCATCTAATCCATCCTCGTCTGGTTTTGTGTCCACCTTGTCACATGTCGCACATTTTAGAGAATCCATGTTAGACAGATACTGCAGAAAACTTTCATCAGGACATCCTTCAACCAACTGTCTTGGGAAAGTAGAACCCCTTTTATTGCCTGGAGTGTCTCTGTCATGCATTCCTATTTACTTCTGAATGAAAAGCTACTAACAACTGTACCTCCAAAACATCCCAATCCACCGTTCGTCGACAGAGCTTATCTTGTACACACCAAGCTCAGGGGACAGTTCCCAGGGTATGCATAAATGCGTGTACCCATCGATCCCTCGACATTCCCTGGCTATTTCAATTGGTTGTGCAATCTTAGTTGTGCCTCTCTAGACTTGAATCCCCCTTGTATCTTGCCTTATCCTATGGTCAGTCTTCCTCCTAGGAAAATCTGTCCTTCATGGCTTGCTTGATACTCACCCAGTCTCTTAGTGCACTACAGTGCGTCTTCCACCATCTTGTCGGTGTTGCCATGAGAGTGATATCAAGAAAGGGAATCTTTTGATCCTCTATCATTTTATGGTCTACCCTTTTTAAGAAGGTGTCCACCAGTTCAAGGCCATAATATTTTGGATAGTCGATTATCTCCATCCCTATACAATTTACTCTAGTTATCATTGGACAATGTCTAATGTTTAGTTCATACCCGCCTTGCTGCCATACATCCCATGCAACTTTTGAGTCGATCTCTGAGCTTTGGATTCTTCTCCAGCTAATAGATCCTCTGGTAGTGGGATTTATGTAATCCTCCCTCTTTCTCGCTATGAGCATGTATAACTGGTTTAGAATTCCTGGTTCATCCCTGTCATCTACTAGTTTTATAAGCCTAAGTCCTTCATAGGGGTCCAAGGGTTGGATCACCCTTAGTACTTTTGCTTTGAAGATCATCAATGCTTTCTTTAGGTCTATGATAGCATAGTTCTCAGAGGCCCAATTGATCCCAAGGAGCGTAGAGTATGTGTCCTTATACCCCATGATGTCAATCACCTCAAATTCAATGTGTGTCTTCACCCTCGCCACATCAACTTACACGTTCTCTAACCTTCCAATGGGCAGTATACAATACTGGTTTTCCATTCTTAGCTGAATTAGTGAGTATTTTAGCCATGAATTTTCCACTGCCTCCCATGTTTTTCTAGGTAGGATGTTTACATCTGATCCCAAGTCTATCATTGTGTCCCTTATCTGGAACCCTACAACCTGCGTGTTGATTCAGAATTCCATGCCACTTCTCCTTTTGTTCCATTTCAATCTTCTAGAATTCTTTTCTAGCAAGTCAGCAAGTGATCGCTCCACTTCCCCTTCTTCTATGGATAACGCAACCTTCAAACTTTTCTGCAACTCCTTCAACATGCATTCATCCTCGACAATCTTCAAGATTAGTTTAAACCACTCTTCTATCGGTTGGTTGTGATCAAGCACGTGATCCTGCAATTTCTGGTTGTCTCTCTTTTTAGTCATCCCCTTGAACAACTTGGCTGCCTCATGATAATACTTCTTTTGGCATCTAGTATGATATACGTTCTATGGAGATGTTGCTTTAACAATCGAGGGTGGGTCTGCTGTGCTACGATCCTCCCCTATCTTCTTTCTTCCTTGGGTGACTATATTAATATTGGTTGCTGTAAGACCATCGTCAGTATGAGGTTTGACATTAACCAGGTTAGCACCCCTTTGTCTAGTCCTTTCTTCCTACTTTGCAATGAGTTCTGGAAAACCATGGTGTGGGTATTAATCCTGCACTGTGAGCACCAAGCTCTCCTTGGGAGTGGGCATTCCTTAGCGACATGCCCTTCCTGCTTGTAGTTGTAACTCCTTACGAGGACTTCTTCCCATCCTCCCTCCTCGCCCATTTCCTCCTCATCCTACCTGGTTTGACTCATTAAATATGAATGTACATCTGTCTAGCTATTTTGCTAGAGCATCCAGTGCTCAGCACTGATTAGTGTGATGCGTTGTAGATGCGTAGAACTCATAATAGTTGTTATTGGGGATGTTGGAGTATTTCTACAATATCGGGCACATCCATGGTAGGTTCCCATACATTCTACAGATCTCACAAAATTATTGGCTATTCCTTCACAGATGTCGCAACTCTTGTAGTTGGTGGGGCCCCCGATGACCTCGTGATGCCCCTTTGATGATTAATCCCTTGCAACCTGGGGCACTCTATCATAACATGCCCTTCCACTACGTAGTGGGTGCACCATACCTTGGGTTTGGTTGGTCGTATTGGCTAAAGATCCTTCAGTTTCTCCGTTAAAGTTGCGATCTAATTCTGGAGAATGATGATCGACGGGCCTTGCAAGCTCGTCCCTCCCCGGTATTCATTAGGATACCTAACCATGGCTTCTATTCGTGGTGCTTTCTCCAAATCATCTTGGAGGGTTCCGATTTTATGTTGCATCAATGGCATTCTTATTAGGGGCAAGAGTGCCTTGATAAACCGATCGTACTAGTGATTCAGGTCTAGAGTGTAACTCAACTTAGCAATGGCATTCATAAACCTTTGAATGAGTGCACATGTTGTCTCACCCTCCTTCTGCTTGATCTCCCATAATTCCGATAACCCCTATTGGTTTGTCAGTGGTACTTTGAATTCCTGCACAAATCCTCTCTTGATATCATCTATCGTGGGGTTCTAGTTCTGCTCTGCCCAGTTTATAAACCAGTGCAGATCCCTCTCCCTTAGCGTGGTATGAAATTCCACTGTCCTGACATTGTTTGGATTTTGACACCCTCTCCAAATAGCTTCACAAAGATACCAGTGCTGCTCCACATCCTCGTTTCCCCTTCCCGCAAACTCTAGATGTCTGGTAAAAGATTCCGCGATACTGACTTGGGCATGAGCTAACAAAACTAACCCTTTATTCCCTGGTTACTAGGATCCCTATAATCCTAAGTTCTTAATACTATTGGTTCCTTTGTTACTCCCAATATTAAAACTGGTTTTATATTTCTCATGCGCACTATAAACCTGCACTTCCTTGGCTAAACTAATAACAAATTCCTTCATATTGTATTAATGTACCAGGGGAAGATCGGGGGAGATGCCACCTGTGTCTCGGGGGTATTGCTGCTAACTCTTAATGGATTCTTTTCCTTAATTAAATAATCTCCTCATCACATTTCCCATGTTCTCTTTTCTTTCCTC
Source organism: Pinus tabuliformis (assembly GCA_031772625.1). Taxonomy (NCBI): domain Eukaryota; kingdom Viridiplantae; phylum Streptophyta; class Pinopsida; order Pinales; family Pinaceae; genus Pinus; species Pinus tabuliformis. Next base: position 1,715,807,861 of record CM062819.1, on the reverse strand, counting down.
TTCATACCCACTCAACCTTTTCTCTTGCGCTCTCCCTTCTGCAACCTGTAGGGAATGTCCCTCTTCATCTCTCTGGCTCCTATTTCTCCTATCACCGATCTTGATCTATTGAGTGTCTTCCTTTCCTCCTTCTTCGACTCAGGATTTTCCCATCACCTCTCCTACTTGGTTATGGCCCATCCACCTTTTCTTCAAAGTTTGAATCACTCTCACCTACCACTTATCCGCTAGCAATGCTCTCCTCTACGCTCTGACATCTCTAGATTTCTTCAATTCTTCCACATCCATCCCTTCAGTAGCATCTCTATTCCCCAACTAGCATCATTCCCCCCCTAAGTACTTCTCTGGATACTAGGGTTTTACGCTGTCATCCCAGCGATGGGTGAGGGCAGTAATCCTTCTTCTACATAAACATCTTAATTTACGTCGGTACTTCCCTCATCAACGTTCATCTTAATCTGGATCCAAATACCACTTCTACCTTTGAGAAGGATTGATAACTCTCGACAGTGACATAAACTATATATCCTTCCACCGTAGTCTTTACCCAAAAATCGACTGTTCTGGTTGGATCATTATCCAACTGCTTAAGCAGTACGAGATCTAATAGGGTCCAGCTGTGGTGACCTGTCATCAACCCCCCTGACTGATTCTTCCCTTTCGACCTTCTTAACCAGTTGTATAGGTCTTTTCGAAAATTGCACCACAATATTTGATATTTGTCATTGGTACCATCGACATACATAATCCATTCACTTACCTTGCTGGTCGGCTGATTCCAACGGATAGCTTGCTCTGTTACAAACTGATCTACTCTATGATTCCACCAATCCCTAATCTCTCTCTTGAATATCCTCGACACCTTGGTCCGAACAAGTTCTCGTAACTTCAGGTCCCAGCAACGGAACCATTTTTTGGCATGAAACAATCATGAGGGAGAAGAGACCCTGGGTTCAGGCGTAGAAGGCCAACAATGATCTGTTGTAGTCTAGGACAATGCTGACATTTTCACCTTACCCAAAGGGTAAGGAGTCTCACCCAAGGTGTGACACGATCGGAAGCAAGAAAGGTTCATCATGGAGTCCAACGAGCACTGACCGAAGCATCATCCGATAACAAATATATATACATTACAAACATAACAGTGATAACAACATAACATCTATTACAGATGAACTAATAAATACATGCATTTGATGGGACATTCAAAATTTTTAAAGAGTCATCACACCATAGAATCCATACATATCATATTCTGCAACCAACCTAGCCTTTCTCTTCTATTAACTTAAAAATAAATCAATACAGTATATCTACAGCATTCATTGCAAGAAAATACAAGGAATACCCTATTTAGACTCACGAGATCGGTCTTAGCCTCAAGGGCCTTGCTCATCCAGGCTCTAGCCTTATGATATCGGTCTGCCGCAACTAGATGTCCTCTTTCCATGTCCAACAGCCTCACCAACCAACTAACCAATATCTCTTCTTTACTGGCCCTCTTCTTCTATATTCCTTTCTGCTGCCTGTACTGCTAGTTCTTGCTCGGCTGCTCTCTCCCTCAGTTTCTCTTGCACCTTCCCGCCTGCTCGGCTGCCTTTGTCTTCCACTGCCACCTTGTTGCAACTCTTCCACAACTGCCCATTTGTTATAAACAATTTTGTGCCTTACAGCAACAAGCATGAATTGTCAATAATCCAAGGGATCCAAAGTTCCCTAAACATGATGTTCCTACCCCTAGAGGAACAAGGTCAGCAAACCAACAGCTCTCAGATCAGTTCTCCACCTGAAAACACTCAAAAACAAGCAATCCTGAAATCAAAGCAGGTGCTCCACTAGGTTTCTGCGCTGAAACTCAGTTGCTCCATGGTGTACCTGCGTTGCAAAGCAAGTGGAACAAAGGCCACCTGCGCTGAGCGAGATGGGACAAGTGGCACACTGAGTCATTGCTCTGGAATCTTCCAAAAATGACACTTGGATCAGGTATTTCGCCTTGTGATGAGTCAGAGGCTCTGTTTCTCCAAGTGGAAGCAAGGTTCTCCAAGTGGACTCAAGAACTGAAGATCAACTAAAGATTAACTGAAGAGAGAGAGGACACAAGGCAGCTACACATCAGTTGCAAGCTGACTCATCCTTTCTCAATTCATCTATATATTGAGCTCTCTCCTATGAGCTCAGGAGGCTGGAATTTTGTGCAAAGTAATGATATGCTGTTGGTTTCACTATAGAACTATTGGGTGATTGTTTGAGAGAGGTGAAGAGGAGAAATTCTTTCTGCTGGGAGGTGTTGCTGGGTTGGAGCCTTCAATGGTTGTAATACTCTCAGAACCTTTACTTCTTCATTAATAAAAGCTATTGAGGTTCTTCTATGTGCTCTTGTTTCAATAATATATTGTGATGATTGCATGTTTGGTTTACACTAATCCATGAACCAGTTATGATTGCATGCCTCTTGTAGTTTCCTTCTTTGTTATTTTGCAGGATCTCGTTGTAGCTGGGCAAGCAAAAGAACAGGGAGCTAGGAGCAAGCGGCCAAAGAGAAGAGTTTGGATTCGACATTAAGCGCAAGGCAACGGTTAGTGCATTTCTCCATTCTCTTTTGCTTTCATAAAGAAGTAAACCTTAAGTAGTTTGTTTTACAGTTGTTGCTAAGGAACTATCACCCTTAGAGTGGGATAGGGTCATCCGAGTCGGATACTTTTCCCTACAACAAACTGGCGACTCCGCTAGGGAGCGTATCCGTTTGATTGTGTTTGTAGTATTTTGCTATTCATTTCCTGAACAAGAGAGTACCAAATCGAAAAGCTTTTGACTATATCAAAAGCGAAGTAGAGGGCAGCTACTCTGGCTCATTTCTGAGCCAGTTCATGATTTGAAGAGCTGATCTACAAGGATCCTTGTAAGCTCTTAGTGATAGCTTTTCACCTTCCTAATCATCCCTTTGAGTGTGCTTGACTGATTGCTTCTGATTTGAGCAAAAACTGTGCATTTTTGAGAAAATTGTGACCCGGAAACTGAGAAAACGCAACTTTCGTTTTCCAAAGCAGGTAGTACACAGGCTACCTGCTTTGCAACGCAGGTCCCGAAGGGGCTACCTGCGCTGAGAGCCAGACTGGCTGTGCAGCACCTGCGTTGGCCCAATTTTGCCTAGTGCAGTTGGGGTTTCCTCCCTTTTTCTTACCTGTTTTCACTATTGATTTGGCTGCCAGTTACCAGTCTTGCACCTGTTCTGAAACCAATATTACTTGCCATCATTCTGCCTCTGTTATATAATGAAATTGTACTTGTTCTTTGTATTTCTTACTCATTTACAATTTCCCATAACGAAGAGTAAACTAGTCTTGCTTTTGGCCTCTTAGATCTGAACCTGTGTTAGGCATTTTGCTGATCTAAAGAGTTAGCTTGTTCACTGTCCATAGCTGATTAGTCATTTACTTTCGTCATTATGGTTTGATTTCATGCATTTCCAGTGATTAAGCAAGTGAATCTTAAGGTGTCTTTTGATTTTGGACAAGCTTGTTTGTTTTCGCTTTAAATCGAAATCAAAGTTATAAAACAACTTTCTTTTTGTAATACATCAACATTAAGAAAGGGAAAAGAAAATACATGCATTATGCATTTTGCATTTGAAAAAGTTTGCATGATGATTTAGGAGAAAGTGCATTAGTTTGTGCTGTATGAACTGTGTGAAAAGATTTGCCTTTCTTCTCCCTCTGTAGTTAAGATTTTCATCAGTCAAAAAGATTTGAAAAAGCTTGCTTCTCATCTTAGGCTGCATTTAGGAATTGTTCATATACATCTCGTGGTGAACCCCGAAAGGCAAACTTTAAAAAGATCAACTTAAAATATACTGAATGAACCTAACAACGCATTTGAAACATAACGCAAACACATAGAGGTCTAGGTAGAGACGTGTTCCGGTGTCGTTAAACATAGTGACTGTCGATCTCTACGAAGGTGGGTGATTCCTCCTGAGAGTCGGTGGCACTAATACGGACTTGTGCTCCCACGTACCGTCGCGTATATATTGGGAGACCCCTATAGGCATTTATCCTTTATCCTTAGGAAGCCGTGTCGACCGCCCTACTGATCGCGATGCAGTGAACAAAGCATTCACGAAGATCGACCACCCGTACCGTAAAACGTATTCTGTGGTTTCGCGAAAGGTTTGGCACACCCTCTGCCTAGATCTCCAGAGCAGTTTCTTTTGGCCTTTTTCAAACTCTATAACTGAAAAGGTCCAACCGAGCATTTGTCACTTCGGGCTCCTTAATACATCGAAGGAGACTAGAGTCATCTTTAGCTTTTTCTCGACTCTTAAAACATGAAAAAGCAAAGTTATGTTTAAAAGCGTCTAATAAAATTCATTCAAATCGGAAACACAAATTCCCCCCTTTATATTTTAGTTGATCGAGTAATCCGCAATCGTGGAAGAAAGTCAATTGAATATCCGTCGTTCTCGGAGGCTTGCGAGTCAACCATCTTTGTCTCCGGAATCGAAAACAATCCGGACAAAGCGAGCTCGTCGAACCAGTTCAAAATCTCCTTTAAAAGTTAGAACAAGTGTTCCGACAACATCTGAGATTCTGGTTACTCCAAACATTTCCGGAAATCCTGCCTCTATAGAAGAAGTTCAACCACCACAGAAGGACAGTAATACTGATCCTAGTCTGGGGGCAAATACTTGTATAACTGAACCAGTTCCATCTGTAACTGGTCCAGAGAGTTTTGTTCCTCAAACATCTGTCGCTGTTGATACAACCCTTTCTTCGGCACCGGAAATATTTTACGGACCTGACGGTCTTCCTCTTCCACCTGGTCTGATTGCGATAGAGGAAATTATAGAGGAATCGCAAGTATCCACTCCAATTCATTTTGGAGTAGGGGTCACTCTATTTCCTGCTACAACAGAAGTTTGTCCATCACCAGTGGAAGTTCCTGTAGAATCACTAGGCAATCAATTGGATAGACTTAAAATGTCTGAACAACCGTCAACATCTAGGACTGTGTCAAATGACACGGCGACAGCAGAATTACCTGCTGTGAATCCAACAATGTTCGCCGGCATACCATCTGTCCCAACTAGCTCTCAATCGCTAGAAGGAGTCCACCAAGAGACTATCTCGACAGTATGGTCTGTTCCTGTTTGTTCCGGAGTAATGTCTGGTAACTCTTATGGTGAGACTCATCAAATTGACCCTTTTGGGAATCTAATTAGGCCATCCAGTCCTCCAGGACAATCAATTGCCTTGAGTTCTGGATTACCACCGTATGGGGGGCAGTATGCCTTTTCATTACCCCCTCCGGGAGGGTACCCATACGGGAGTTCTCAACCTTACTCAAGTTATGGTGGAATTGCAACGAGTAGTTGGGTACCTATGCTATCCCAGCCACCAAGAGTTGTATATTCTATGCAACAGTGTGTACCTGTGACGAACATCCCAACTACAACGGCTATTGTAACCGTGTCGCAAGTTCAAACGATGCCTGTTGTATGTCAACCTCAGATTTCTCAGGTTCTCATGCAACAGCCCCTTGACCCTGCGACCCAACCACAATCGCCTACTGGTGGGGCAACACAAGTACAATCGGTTACAAGTATCCCACATCTTGGTCCAATGGTTAGTGTAGCACAACAACCCATGGTATCGCAACCATGGATAGTGCAATACCAACAGCCACAATTCCAGCAAGTGTACCAAGGTTCTGAACAGCAAATCTTTGCGAATACTGGACAACCATATATCCAAAATGGTCAAAATCAACCACTTTATAGTGGTCAAGTCCATCAACCGTATCAGTCATACCAACATCAACTCCATTATGCTGGTATGCAAAGACCAACTGTTCAGGCGATTCCATCGTACCTTGGTTACGCTTCACCTAACTTGAATCAACAGTTACCATTCGTGGCGACTTTAGAGTTGCCTGATTTACATCGGTTAACCAATGATCCAATTGCTTACGCCCCATGGTGGCCAGTGATCCCACACAAACTTCCATCCGACATTCCTAAATTCAATGGAAATCCAGGTGAAGACCCGTCGAATCATGTGATGACATTTCATCTGTGGTGTTCGTCGAACACTCTAAATGATGATTCGATAAGGCTTCACCTCTTTCAGAGGACATTGACAGGTCCAGCGGCAAAATGGTATATAGCATTGCCATGAGCTTCGTTCGACAATTTTAGCTCCCTTGCCACGACATTCTTAACCCACTTTCAATTACCAATAAGGTATGAAACGGGAACAAAGATATTGACTAATTTCAAACAGACAACCGCAACTCATATATCAGATCATATACATGAGTGGCAACGTCGACGAAGAATGGTTAAAACATACGTTCCTGATCAGCTTTTAGCTGAGTGGTTCATAAAGTCGTTACTTCCAGCCATAACGGAAGATGTGGCGAAGGGAGGAGTCGTAACAGAAGAGCAGGTTATTGCTCGTGCGCAATATTTGGACTTAGTATATACTCAGTCCGGCACACTCTATGACAAAATACCAGATGCCCCTAGACCAGAGTTTTCAATCCCTCCTCCTCCTAAATCAAATAGTGACTCTCATGCCGGAGATGGCGTGATTGGCACGGCAAACTCGAATCCGAAAAAGGCCAATCAAAAGAAGGCCCGTAAAGATTCGAATCAAAATGCGCATGAAGAAGTTCTTGCTTCGGAAGTAAATGCCGTATCGACAGATAAGGGCAAAGAAACCAATCAACCAGGAAGCAAGAAGAATCAAAACGAAGGGAAGAAAGATCAAAGAAAGTCATCTCCTCGAAAAACTCCTCGTAGAAAGGAGAAACAACCTAGGAGATGTCACATATGTGATGATGATCATTGGACGGCAGATTGCCCGTACAAAGCTGAGTTTAAAAGATTCGTAAAGAATCCGCACACTCCAGCCGTGTTGACTGATCCATTTCCCGAACCAAGTCAGAATCTGGTTGATAGTGGAAATGCTTCCCCATCACAAGTTATGATGTTGTCAAGTTTTAAGCGCCAAGATGATGCTTTAAATTCGACACTAAACAAAAGCCATGGGAATCCGCAGTCGTTGAATGGCGAAAGAAAACGTCGACTAGGTAGTTCGACAACAACTTCGACAGAAGTTGTGCCGCCATCCAATACAAGAAGCATTCCGACGATCCATGGAGGCAATCATCCTCTCCAATATATCGGAGTAATTTTCCTAAAAGGCCCTTCTTTAATGGGCACTTTTGCCCCACCACCACCAAGTAATCTTACGGAGATGGGTGCAAAAGAATATGAAGCCTTCTATTTTTAATGGATCTAAAAGTTTCGAGGATAGTTCCTATCTCAAGTCAACCTCGTTTAAAAAATGAAATAAAGAGTAAAGAGGATAGTTCTTTATGATGTCAACCTCATTAAAAAATGAAATGTCCCCTTAAGAATTAGGGGGCATGTACCTCGTCTGCATTATTATGCTGGGGGCATCCATCATCGAGCAGTTTTAGCACACAGTTCATGCTCGTTAAAAAATAAACGCAAGATCCGAGCAGTTTTAGCACATAGTTCATGCTCGTTAAAAAATAAACATAAGTTGTGAGCAATCTTCCCCTAGAGTTCAAGCTCACCCAGAAAAAATGAACCGGTAAATAACCTTGGTAAAAGTAACCTTTGACTGCCATATTAAAAACCCTTGGTCGTGTTCTTGCAGTCTCACCTCCATCCGTTCATTTGGCCGATCGTTCATCTCCATATGTTTGTTTACCCATTTTGAGGAACCGCTGCGAAGAGTGATTTCACTTAGCCATCCTTGTGACACTGCCGTGATTGGAATATTCCAACCTGTACCTGGAATCTGCTGCTATCCCTGTTTATCACTCGTTCCTCGAAAGACGAGTCGTCTTTAAGCTCTTTTCACTGACTCATAAAATATGAAAAGATTGCCGAGTTTTGGCCTTCCAGCTCGTTAAAGCGACCGGAAAGCTATCCCTCCTCTAGATTTTAATCTTTTTGGACCTGAGGGATTATTGCACAAAAAGATCGAGCGCTTGTTTTGTTCGGCTCGTTAAAGCAATCGAAAATTCATCCCTTCTGTATTGTTTTATACTTTTTCGGACTTAAGGGATTAGAAGATGAAAAAGGATTTTTGGAGTTAACTTTCCGTACCTTTTCAGACTCTCTAAAAATGAAAAGGACCGAGTTTTCCTTGTCGTTAGACTCGTTAAAATGATTAAATAGCGACAAACTTATCTTTAGACGAGAACGAGTTTCCCTATCGCTAGGCTCGTTAAAACATAGCGATGGGCTTGCCCGAAGGGCAGGTTATAGAACAAGCATATGTTATCCTCCTCAAGCTTGACAAAAATAAAGAGGTACTGGTCAGCAATGACTGGGGAAAAATTGGGAGAACCTCACAGCAGTTATGGTAGCAAGTCACTCTTGAACATGACACTTTGTCCTCCGTATCACATCGGGTTGGGTTGTTTCATTCACCGGTCTCATAACCATGGTCCTCACCACACCATCCACAATTGGGGTAATGCTACCGATCCATCACATCAGTGTCGTTATATGTTCAATAGATGTGGTTCTGCAAAGAGTCAACCGCGTCCCATCCACTGCCATACATTATCCTTCATCCACTTCATGACCGCCACCCTGAATCATACATCATAGTTTGTTTTCACCTCATCACAATCACTAGCTCCGTTCCGTGTCACTGATGTGGGATTCATTAAGGCCCTCCTTTGACGGATCGCTCCTTGTCGACATCAGCTCATTATCCAAGGAGTTGATCTAGGAACACCCCCTTCAGTACTTTGAAGCTTGCATGCCTCAATGGCAAGTTTCTCACTTCCGGCGACAGGTATACATCAATGACCTTCGACCAGAAGATTTTGCATGGTGGTCGACGCCAAGTCCTTTATTCCTGCCATGTGAATTGTACTGCCGTACCTTGAGGGTCATCATCCTTATCGGTGATTCCTCTCGCGCTTGGTAACGGTTTACATCATTGACCGGTAATCAAGCGATGTCTTTCCATGTTCGACTTCAAAAAATTCTCACATGGATCAACTTGTACATCGAGTGAAGATCGGAAGAGATTGAAGACCCCGGATCTAGTTTCATCCATCTGGGCTGCGATATATATTCAGGACATAAAGACATTTGATATGTACATCATTACAGCAGATGATCATCCTTCTCAAAGGATGGTAATTTCAGCAGAGAATTATTAGTCTACAATCAGACGATCGTCTGTTCTATGTACCAAAATGTATTTATAAAGCTGAGCATGGGAATGCCCGCCTCAGCTAGATCATGAAAATGTATGAAAAATAATGTATTGTATTGTATCTTATTACAGGACACTTCTCAGCAGATTGAATGAACTTCGGATCCTCTCAATAAAGCATTTCACCCGATAAACGACCTCATACTTTAGGGGGCATCTGTTATAGACAATTTTGTGCCTTACAGCAACAAGCATGAATTGTCAATAATCCAAGGGATCCAAAGTTCCCTAAACATGATGTTCCTACCCCTAGAGGAACAAGGTCAGCAAACCAACAGCTCTCAGATCAGTTCTCCACCTGAAAACACTCAAAAACAAGCAATCCTGAAATCAAAGCAGGTGCTCCACTAGGTTTCTGCGCTGAAACTCAGTTGCTCCATGGTGTACCTGCGTTGCAAAGCAAGTGGAACAAAGGCCACCTGTGCTGAGTGAGATGGGACAAGTGGCACACTGAGTCATTGCTCTGGAATCTTCCAAAAATGACACTTGGATCAGGTATTTCGCCTTGTGATGAGTCAGAGGCTCTGTTTCTCCAAGTGGAAGCAAGGTTCTCCAAGTGGACTCAAGAACTGAAGATCAACTAAAGATTAACTGAAGAGAGAGAGGACACAAGGCAGCTACACATCAGTTGCAAGCTGACTCATCCTTTCTCAATTCATCTATATATTGAGCTCTCTCCTATGAGCTCAGGAGGCTGGAATTTTGTGCAAAGTAATGATATGCTGTTGGTTTCACTATAGAACTATTGGGTGATTGTTTGAGAGAGGTGAAGAGGAGAAATTCTTTCTGCTGGGAGGTGTTGCTGGGTTGGAGCCTTCAATGGTTGTAATACTCTCAGAACCTTTACTTCTTCATTAATAAAAGCTATTGAGGTTCTTCTATGTGCTCTTGTTTCAATAATATATTGTGATGATTGCATGTTTGGTTTACACTAATCCATGAACCAGTTATGATTGCATGCCTCTTGTAGTTTCCTTCTTTGTTATTTTGCAGGATCTCGTTGTAGCTGGGCAAGCAAAAGAACAGGGAGCTAGGAGCAAGCGGCCAAAGAGAAGAGTTTGGATTCGACATTAAGCGCAAGGCAACGGTTAGTGCATTTCTCCATTCTCTTTTGCTTTCATAAAGAAGTAAACCTTAAGTAGTTTGTTTTACAGTTGTTGCTAAGGAACTATCACCCTTAGAGTGGGATAGGGTCATCCGAGTCGGATACTTTTCCCTACAACACCATTCCTCCCTTGTTGTCCATCTTACTCCTCTGCAAGCTAACTGTTGCTGCCACCCATTTCCTTCTTGTGCTTTGGTTAGCCAAAATTGATCAAAACCCTTTCAAAATTAAACGAAGGCCCCAACACGTTTTTTACCTCAGTTTACAATTCTAAAGTAGATGATGTTATCTTTGCTAAGCCTTCAATGCACTTCAACTTTCTCAGGGCCTATTGGTTGGCTTGTAACTGAAGTTGCAATCCCTGCTTGTCCTCTTCTTATTTTCTTAGTAATCTTGTTATTTGCACATTATTTGATTGAATTCTCTAGTTGATCTTTGCAGTTTTGTGGAGCCATGCATTCTTTGATGCTCTATTTAAATGATGATAACAATATGAAGAAGAATAACATTCACTTGAATATGGATATGAAGGTTTAAGAGGGTTTCCTCCATTTCCTTAATTTACTGAAGCATCATCCTATGCTTTCTCTTTCTTCTTCTTCTTTAACAGTTTCCTCTCATAATGTAAAAATAATTTATCTACCATGCCTTCCATCCTATAAAATGCTTTGTGGAAATATCTTTCACTCTATTGGGTATCATAATTTCCATTAGACCAAAACCACAAGTGTTAGTCAATGATCACATCGCCAGTGATTATAAGGATCCATGATAGGTTGTTATTTCATGTCACAAAATGAATGGGGAGAATTGATTTATCCAATGTCCAACAATTCCCCCCCAACAAGAGTCGGTTGTGTATCAAACTCATGACCTACACTCTGATAACACTTATACAAAACGAGGACAATACTGATAGGGGGATGAATCAATATTGTAGTAATTTTACCAATTTAAAAACATTCTTTCGCTTGTGAAAGAACACTAGGACACCATTAAGTACTTCATCAACTAGTTTTAAATAAACATGATAAGAAATAATATCAACAATCACAATGGAACACACAAGGAGCAAATAAATTTTTCAAAACCACTCTTCAATTCATTCAGAAGGCAAGCTACAACTTCTTGTTACAATTCTATGGCTACATCTAATAGGAAGCTACAACTCCATAATTTACTAACTACAACTGAATGGAGCTACAACCCCAAATATTTACTAGCAACTACTAGAAGCAACACCATCCCCTAATTTGCAAGCTGCAACTTGCTTAACATTCATTTGTTCATCTTTCATCCATTTTCATACTAGAACCATAAATGTTAACTTTTCCTTCAAAATAAAATATTTTCCTTTCAATCGCTAATACCTTTAGCAATTTCTAATTACTAAGAACACCAACAACTTCATCTCAACTTGCTCATCTGAAATCTCTTGTTTACTTTCAACCAATTTGCACAAGCCTTCTTATAAATAATTTTGGCCTGATATTTTTGGCCTATTTTCTTTTCTTGTATTGCTTTATGAAACCATATTTCTTTCCTTTGTCTTATTTATTTGAGTCATATGACTTTGTTATGCAATTTCATAGACCATAACCATCCATTTCCACAAGCTAAACTGAGTTCAAAGCTGCCAAACATAATTCAAACCTGCCAAACATAGTTAAAGCCTGCCAAACTTGCCATCCATTTAAATGTTACAACAAAAAATCTATATAAATATTTATACAAAACTTGGGGGGGAAATATCACTGTGTTTCATATTCAAGTGATGTTATAGACTTCATCACTCTTACAAGTATTTTCCCATCTACGGGGTATTTGAAAAGTAACATGTGATTTGCAATGGTGGCAATGATCAACAACTTAAAAGAGATACCCATATCTTACTTAACCAGGTTAATGGGCTTTCTTCCTATAGTTGACTTCCTTATTGAACTGCTTCATCAATTAATTCCTTCACAAGTGCTTTCATATCCTCCTATTCCTTGTTTAAGCATAGCTATAGATGGAACTTCGAACATGTGTATTTTTAATGTCCACTCTTGTTGTAATGGATGCAATGGAATTTCTTCTTCTAGACTTTCTTGACCTTATTTTTTGTGTCTTTCTTGGAAAACATAACCTTCTCTGAACAACTATATTTGGAGCAACTCTGGTGAGGCAAACTTGACTTGGTTATTCCTTTGAAATTCTCACTATCACTAGAAGTTTGTGATGTGCTCTCATCACCCTGCACTAACTCAGACTTGTTGCTTGAAAATTCCCCTATCTTCATGGGTTTGATTGGTATTTCCTATGCACCAAAATCAACATCATAAGAGAACATGAACCTAAAGAATCATTGACACTATTTCCCTTAGTTTCCAAATATAAAGCAGATGATGATGGCATCACTAAGCCTTTAGTGCACTTCAACATTTTCAAGGCCTCTTGTGTGGCTTGTAACTGAAGTTACAATCCCTGCTTCTCCTTTTCTTGTTTTTTTTAGTAACCTTCTTAGTTCCACATTCTTTGTTTGAATTCTCTAGTTGATCTCCTCAAGTTCTTAGAGGCATGTATTCTTTGATGCTCTATTCCAATGATGAGGAGAATATGCGGAAGAAGAATATTCACATGAATATGGAGATGAAGGTTTAGGAAAATGTCCTTCATTTCCTTGATTTACTGAAGCATCATCCTATGATTTCTATTTCTTCTTCTTCTCCTTCTTCTTCTCCTTCTTTAACAGTAGCTTCTCATAACCTACGAAAAATTTATCTACCACGTCTTCCATCTCATGAAATGCTTTCTGGAAATATTTTCCATTTTGTCGGGAATCATGATTTCCATTAGTCCAAAACCCATATTTGTTAGTCAATTATCACACCGCCAAAGATAAGGATCCATGAGAGGTTGTTAGTCCATGTCACAAAACACATGGGGAGAATTGATTTATCCAATATCCAACAATATCCCCCCAACACGAGCTGGGTGTGTACAAAACTCATGTTCTATGCTCTGATACCACTTGTTGGAAACCAAGACAATACTAAGAGGGGCATTTTATCCATGTTGTAGGAATTTTACCAATCTAAGAACTTTTTTTCACTTTTGCAAGAATACTCGGACACCATTAAGTGATTTAGTAATTAATTTTAAATAAACAAGACAAGAAAAAATATCAAAAGTCATAATGGAACAAACAAGGAGAAAATAAATTCTTCAAAACCATCGTTCAAATCATTCAGAAGGAAAACTAAAACTTGTGGTTACAATTCTGTAGCCATAGCCAGTAGGAAGCTACAACTCCTTCATTTATCAACTGCAACTGAAGGGAGCTACAACCCCAAAAATTTACTAGAAACTACTAGAGGGAGCACCAACCCCTTATTTGCAAGCTACAAATTGCCTAACATTCACTGATTCATATTTCATCCATTTTGATACGAGAACCATAAATGTCAACTCTATCTTAAAACTAAAATAATTTCCTTCTCAGTCACTAATACCTTTAGCAATATCTGATTGCTGAGAACACCAACAAATTCATCTTAACTTGCACATCATAACTCTCTTGGTGTCCTTCAACAAGTTTGCACAAGCCTACTTATAAAGAATTTTGGGTTGATATTTTTGGCCTCTTTTATTTTCTTGTATTGCTGCATGTAACATTATTTTGTTTGTTTGTCTTATTTATTTCATTCATATGAATATGTTATCCAAGTTCTTAGAACATAACTATCCATTTCTACAAGTTAAATTTAATTCCTGCCAAACCCAATTTTATAAAAAAAGTCATTTAAACAAATACCCCTTGGCTCGTTATAACTTTGTTGAAATGTTACAAAACCAATTTATATAACTGTTGCCACTATATTTTAATCATCATTAAATTTAAATAATTTAAAATAAACCACCATCAATTGGTTCAGTCCACCTATTTGTAATTATATTTTTTATAACAATAACAATGTTGTAATCGTTATCGTTGGGATATGATTTAAAAAAAAATATTAAAATAACCAAATCATTACCGAGTTTGGTTGGTTTATCAGGCCCTTTTGGCCACCAAATGGGTGCCATGTGATTCCATTTGATTAGGCCACATGGACCCATGCTATTGGGCCATGTTTTTGTCATCAAGCGTAGAAGACACCACTAGGATTAACCACAATTAAGTCTTGTCCTAAATTTATCACACCTCCACCAAATTTAACCATTGTTTTGGTCGGACCATGAAACTAGAGCTGCTCCAAATTTGTCTACAAGTCTATTAAATTTCATATTTTATCCATGTTTTATTGAACATAACTTTCACACACAAACTCGGATTGAGGTGTAATTTGTTCCATTTTATTCCTCGTGATGAGATCTTTGACTTGGGATTGTATTCACTAAGAGTCTAGAAAATTGAATTTTAGGACATTATGGATCCACCTATATCATTCCTATGTATAAAATAATTTTGATAATCCAAAAGTATAAACAATACTTCAATCTTCATCTACATAAAAAAATGTCTCTAATAGGCCAACCTTTCTTTCCTTCACCTTTGTACTTCAGAACTAGGAATGATGAAGCTAACACTGGTATCCATATGCAAACTTGTATGCATCAATACTTGATCTGCATAAAAAATGTCTCTGACATGCCACCTTTGTATTTCAGAATCATGAATGGTTAAGCTGACACCTATATCCATATGCAAATATATAGTTGCAACTTTCACATACAACTTGCAAGGTTTCAAGAAAACCATACTTTCCAAGAGTTTATAAAACACTCATGGTGAAGTTTTGCAATACAACCCATACCTTTTTCTACACAACTTGGGGGTAAAATAACATTGTGTTGCATATCAAATGATTTTATACACTTTATCACTTTTACAAGTTTTTCCCATCTATGTGGTCTTTGAAAAGAAACATGTGATTTACAATGGTGGCAATGCTCAACTACTTAAAAAGGATATCCATATGTTACTTAGCCGGGTTAATGGGATTTCTTCCTATATTTGACTTCCTTGTTAAACTGCTTAATTGGTCGATTCCTTCACATGTTCTTTCACATCCTCCTAGTACTTCTTTAGGCATAGCTCTAGATGGAGCTTCCAACATGTCAATTTCTAATGTCCACTCTTGTATCTATCGATGCAATGGTTTTTCTTCCTCCAAGATTTCTTGTCCTTTTCTTGTTACTTTCTTGGACAACGTAACTTTCCTTGAACAACTATATTTGGAGCAGCTCCAGTGAGGTGAACTTGACTTAGTTCTTCCTTTGAAATGCTCACTATCACTAGAAGTTTGTGATGTGCTCTCATCACCCTGCACTGACTCATACTTGTTGCTTGAAGATTCCCCTATCTTCGTAAGTTTGGGGGGTCTTTCATATGCGCCAAAATCATCATCATAACAAGAACATGAATCCAAAGAATTACTGAAACTATGTACCTTAGTTGCCAATTCTGAATTAGATGATGATGGCTTCGCTAAGCCTTCAATACACCTCAACTCTCTCAAGGCCTATTTTGTGGCTTGTAAATGAAGTTGCAATCCTTTCTACTCCTCTTCTTCTCCTCTTAGTAATCTTCTTACTTCCAAATTGTTTATTTGAATTTCTAGTTGATCTTCTTAAGTTCTTGGAGCCATGCATTCTTTGATTCCCTATTTCAATGATGAGAAGAATATGAATAAGAGGAACATTCACTTGAAGATGGAGAAGAAGATTCAGGAGGGTCTCCTCCATTTCCTTTATTTACTAAAGCATCATCCTATGCTTTATCCCTCTTCATCTTTTCCTTTTTGAAAATTTTCTTCTCGTAATCTACAAACAATTTATCTACAATGTCTGTCATCTTGTAAAAGTATTTTTGGAAAGCTTTGTCATTATGTTGTGAATCATGATTGTCGTTAGACCAAAACCCATAGGTATTAGTCAATGATCACACCACTAGAGATAAGGATCAATGAGAGGTTGTTAGTACATGTCATGAAGAACATGGGGAGCAATGATTTATCCAATGTCCAACAATATCCACCCCAAAAAAGTCAAGTGTGTATCAAACTCATGACCTATGCTCTGATACCACTTGTTGGAAACTAGTACAATATTGAGAGGGGGTCTGAATTAGTATTGCAGGAATTTTATCAGTTTAAAAACTTTCTTTCACTTGTGAAAGAACACTAGGACACCATTAAAAACTTTAGCCATTAATTTTAAATAGACATGATAAGAAACAATATCAACAATCATAATGGAAAACACAAGGAGAAAATAAATTATTCAAAACCGTGATTCAATTCATTCAAAAGGCAAGCTACAACTTGCTGTTGCAATTCTCTGGTTATAGCCAACATGAAGCTACAACTCCCTGATTTATCAACTACAACTGAATGGAGCTACAACCCCAAATATTTACCAGCAACTACTAGAAGGAGCACCAACCCCTGATTTGAAAGCTCCATCTTGTTTAACATTCACCGATTCATCTTTCATCCTTTTTCACACTAGAACCATAAATGTCAAATCTATCTTTAAAATAGAATAATTTCCTTCTCAATCACTAATACATTTAGCAATATATAATGACTGAGAATAGCAATAGCTTCAGCTCAACTATCTCATCAAAACTCACTTTTTATCCTTCAACCAGTCTGTGCAAGCCTCCTTATAAAGAATTTTGGCTTGATATTTTTGGCCTTTCCTCTTTTCTTGTATTGATGCATGAAACCATATTTTTTTCCTTTGTATTAGCTATTTAAGTCATATGACCATGTTATCCAAGTTCTTAGAACATAACCATCCATTTATTCAAGTTAAACTGAGTTCAAACATGTCGAACCCAATTTTATCAAAAAAGTCATTTAGAAAAATATCGTTCGGCTCGTTATAAATCCGTTGAACTGTTACAAAAAATGATCTATATAATTGTTGCCACTATATTTAAATCATTTTTACATTCAAATAATTTAAAATAAACCAGTGTTGATTGGTTCAATTCACTTGTCCATCATTATATTGTTTTATAAAAATAACAATGTTATAATCATTACCATTGAAATATGATTTAAAAAAAATGTTAAATTAACAAAATCATCATCGATTTGCATTGGTTTACCTAGCCCTTTTTTCCACCAAATGGGTGCCATGTGGTGACTTTTGATTGGCCACAGGACCCCATACTGTTCGGCCATAATTTTATTGTCAAACATAGCGAATACCACTATATTTAGCCACAACTAAACTTTCTCCTAAATTGATCAGACCTTCAACAAATTTGACCACTGTTTTGGTTTGACCATGAAATTGGAGATGCTCCAAATTTATGTACAACTCCATTAAATTTTGTTTTTTATCCATGTTTGACGAAAACTTTGACTGAACATAACTTTCAAATATAAACTCAGATTGAGGTGTTTTTTGTGCCATTTGATTCCTTGTGAAGAAATATTTGACTTGATCTTGGATTCTTTAAGATTAAAGGACTTTTAATTTTAGGCCATTAGGGATCCCCCTATATCATTCCTCTGCAATAAAATAATTTTGGTCCTCCAAAAGTATAAACAATTTGTACTCTTGATCTACATAACAAATGTCTAAAATAGGACACCTTTCCTTTCCTTCACCTTTGTACTTTAGAAATAGGAACGATGAAGCTAAAAAAGGTATCCATATGCAAATTTTTATCTATCACTACTTGATCTGCATAAAAAATGTCTCTAACAAGCCACCTTTTTAGTTTAGAATCAAGAATGATGAAGCCGACACACGTATCCATATGCAAATCTATAGTTGCAACTTGCATGTACAACTTGTAAGATTTCAAGCAAGACCATACTTTCCAAGAGTTTATAAAACACTCATGGTGAAGTTTTGCAATAGAACTCATACCTTTTTCTATCCAACTAAGGGGGGAAATATCATTATGTTGCATATTTAAGTGATTTTATACACTTCATCAGTTTAACAATTTTTTTTTCCATCTGTGGGGCCTTTTTAAAGAAACATGTGATTTACAATGGTGGCAATGCTCAGCTACTTAAAAGGGCTACCCGTCTCTTACTTAACCATATTAATGGGATTCCTTCCTATAACTAACTTTGTTGTTGAACTGCTTCATCAGTCGATTCCTTCACACTTGCTTTCACATCCTCCTAGTCCTTCTTTAGGCGTAGTTCTAGATGGAGCTTCAAACATCTGGTTTTCTAATGTCCACTCTTGTTGGAATGGATGCAATGGTTTTTCTTCCTCTAGACATTATTGACCTTTTTTTTCTTCTCTTTCTTGGACAACATAACCTTCTTTGAAAAACTATATTTGGAGCATTGTTTGAGAGGCGAACTTGACTTAGTTCTTCCTTTGAAATGATCACTATCACTAGAAGTTTACATTGAGCTCTCATCACCCTGCACTGACTTAGACTTGTTGCTTCAAGATTCCCCTATCTCTGTCGGTTTGGAGGGTCTTTCATATGCACCAAAATTATCATCATAATGAGAACATGAAACTAAAGAATCATTGACATTGTTTAGCTCAGTTTCAAATTATGAAGAAAATGATGATGGCTTCACTGAGCCTTCATCACACTTCGACTCTTTCAAGGACTCTTGTGTGGCTTGTAAATGACATTCCAATCATTACTTCTCCTCTTCTAATTTTTTGAGTAATCTTCTTAGTTCCACATTGTTTGCTTGAATTCTCTAGTTGATCTCCTCAAGTTCTTAGAGCCATGCATTCTTTGATGCTATATTTCAATGATGAGAAAAATATGAAGAATAAGAACATTCACTTGAAGATGGAGACAAAGGTTCAAGAGGGTCTCCTCCATTTCCTTCATTAACTAAAGCATCATCCTATGCTTTCTCTTTCTTCTTCTTCTCCTTCTTTGACATTTTCATCTCATAATATACAAACAACTTATCTCCCATGTATGTCATCCTATAAAATTCTTTATGGAAACCTTTTTCATTCTATTGGGAATCACGATTGTTGTCAAAAAAAAACCCACAAGTGTTAGTAAATGATCACACCACCAAAGATAAGGATCCATGAGAGGTTGTTAGTCCATGTCACGAAACACATGGGGAGCATTAATTTATCCAATGTCCAAAAATCCCCCGCCCCCATCACAAGTCGGGTGTGTATCAAACTCATGACCAACTCTCGGATACCAGTTGTTGGAAACAAAGACAATACCAAGAGGGGGGATGAATTAGTATTGTATGAATTTTACCAATTTAAAAAATTACTTTCACTTGTGCAAGAACACTAGGACACCATTAAGTAATTTAGAAATTAATTTCAACTAAACATCACAAGAAATGATATCAAAAATCATAATGGAACACACAAGGAGAAAATATATTCTTCAAAATCACTATTCAATTCATTAAGAAGGAAAGCTACAACTTGTTGTTACAATTCTCTGGCTACAACTAACAAGAAGCTACAAGTCCCTGATTTATCAACTACAATTGAATGTAGTTACAACCCCAAATATTAACTACTAGAAGGAGCACCAACTCCTTATTTGCAAGCTATAACTTGCCTAACATTCACCGATTCATCTTTCATCCATTTTCATACTAGAACCATAAATGTCAACTTTGTCTTCCAAATAAAATAATTTCGTTCTCAAACACTAATACCTTTAGCAATATTTAATTACTGAGAAGATAAACAACTTCATCTCAAATCACTCATCAGAACTCTCTTATTGTCCTTCAACCAATTTGCACAAGCCCGCATATAAAGAATATTTTCTTGATATTTTTGGCCTCATTTCTTTTCGTTTATTGCTGCATGAAACCGTATTTTTTCCTTTGTCTTATTTATTTCAGTGACATGACTGTGTTATCCAAGTTCTTATACCATAACATTCTGTAATTTTAATGGGTTTTAGTGAGAATTTTCTATTTTTAGCTGCAGATAACTTTGGCTTAATTACTAATACTTCCACTAAACTATCACTTTTTTAAAAGTTGTCGACTTGTTTTACTGTTAGCCCATTGCGCTTCCAAAATAGTTGTTAACTCATTAATTTAAGTGCCTAAGTACTTTTCCATAACACCAAAGGTATTTTAATATTTCACTATTAACCGCACTACCAAATAGCTTTCCACGATGCCTTTTTCAGTTTTATTAACAAAATCACTGCCAAATCCACTAATTTTGTCCTTAAGCTCCTTTTACATTAGCACCCATTCAATTTTCTACCATAGGATTGGGTCCCATGACCTCCACTTAATATTTTAGGTGTTTAGAATGTTTAAGGCATTTGAGGGGTTATTTTAATTTGTTAACTACTTAGTGCCCTTGGTCTTCATACCTACATGTGCCTTCGTCTGACGTTAATCCTAGATCTCCTTTATCCAAGCACTTTAATTTGTGTTCCATTTGTAAACTTTTGGGTTGGGCCTTGGATTCTTAGCTATCCTGCAGGGTCCTCCTAGCGCTTCAAGAGACAATAGAAAGTGCTCCCAAGTTGAATCACCTCTGACATTGCCTCATCATCTTGATGCTTCTTACTCGGTGCTTCCATTGTGCACTACTTTTAACCTCTCAAGCTATGACGAACGGGATGACGTCACCTACAGCACATGTTGTCCTCTGATTGGTCCACATGCCAATCAAAAATGTGCCCTTTGAGTGCCCAAAAACCCCAAATTTTCCTGCCACATGTCATGCTCCCATTAGATTGTTACAAACATCATCATCATTCATCATCTAGGCCAATAATATGTTGCTAAGTGTCCCATTGTCAGAGACGAGAGAGAAAGCTTTGAGGATTTGTTTTTCAATGATTTTCCTTTATAAATTTTCAAAGGGTTCCCAATTGCTTTGTTGTTCATTTCCACTTAAAATGTCAGGTCATCTCTCCTCTTTCCACTGCCTTGAAATATTTGGTATCACCTTTAGCTAGTTGAGCTGGCAAGGTGGGGATCTCACGCTCAATTATGTGACTATTATTATTTCCCATTATACTATGTACTTTCAAATTTGCCTACTTGTTTCATCCCAGTGCTTTAACTTTGTGTGCTCTTTGTAAACATCCAGGCTACATCCATTGGGATCTCTCCACCTGAATGGCATAATCTACTAGTGACATCCCGCTCATATTGTTTTAGTGTAGATATATCAAATTTTCCAGGGCAATGCTTCTAGGTTATTACCACTAGGTGGGCTCTGCCTACAGCTAATGAAAACTATTATTGCTACCTAGATGTCCATGCCATGTATGACCAATATTCTCTATGTCTTCTCTGCTAATGTTATCGCTAGACTTGGTACCTTTTCCAAATAGATGAAGACACAAAAAAGGGTCTCTAACCTCCTTATCTCTGCTAACTTGAATTGGTGTCATACAAGTTTGACTAGCTCTATCTCTCAAATGAGGAGGCCATTTTCAAACTTCTACATATAACTGGAAATAATTTTCTAGGCTCTTTCCATTCAGATGGGTTTTATTTACATTTGAGATTATCTACTACTATGGAACTAGCTCCAAAGTCTCCACACCATTCTCAACCAACTTGCTTGATTCTTCTTCTTGTGCTTGGAACCTGATCTCTTGAGGCATCTCTTTGACACATGTTCCACCTATTGTCATATGTTGATACCATGTCGCCATCAATGACAATATTTCCAAAAGTCTCCCCTTTTGGCATTAATGGAAACACCATGATCAAACAAAACACCTTTAGCAAAAGAATCAACTTTAATTTTCTCCTTTGAGTGTTTCTCCCCCTAAGATGCACTTCTCTTATCCTTAGTTATTTTTTTACTGCGTTTTTGTTGGATGACTAACTCCTCTCCTTCATCAAGAATCTCTCCTTTTACATATTTTATTTTATGACCATGTATCTCTCACCCTTTGACCTCAATGGCAAAGACACCAACATGCTCCCCCTGTCACCATACTCCTCTTATCAACAATCTTTCTCTATCATGTTGATCTGGTGGAGTTATCAACTTCATCCTGATATGCTGAAAATGAAACAACTACCTTTCTTCCTCGTGAAGGAAAAGTTAGTAGAGGGAGGGAAGAGGAAGAACTCCCAATCTGTGCCTCAAGTACTCACACAGTTCTGTAGGAAGTGGCTTGATGAAAATATCAACAACTTGCTCTTTTATGGGGACATACTCTAGCTTCACAATCTGATTGCCAACCTACTCTCTCAAGAAATGATACTTGGTTGGAATATGCATAGTGTTGGAGTGAAAAACTAGATTTGTTGACATCCTTATGGCACTTGTGTTGTCACAAATAATGGGTATGGGATGATGATAGAACAATTGTACATCTTGTAAGGTCTTGTTCAACCACAATAGTTGAGTGCAACAAGAAGTTGCTATAGTGTACTATGCTTCTACTGTAGATAAGGAAATGGAAGCTTTATTCTTGCTCAACCATGAAAATAAGAATTCTCGAAGAAGGAAAGCACTGTCACTTGTGCTCTTTTGATCATCTACATCACCTTCCCAGTCAACATCAATATAAATGTTTGATGATAAATATATACCTCTAGGGTATCAAAGTCCATAATCCATTGTTGCTCTGAGATATCTAAGAATCCTCTTGGATGCTAGTAGATGGCTTTATCTAGGAGCTTCTTGGAATATTCCAAATATGGAAATGACCTGCATTATTTTTTTTCTTTATGTTGTCAAATATAAGAGGTTTCCAATGATGCATCTATATAGAGTATGATACATTGCTATAGTTTCATCCATCTTGCTAAGTTTGTGACTTGTCACCATTGGAGTTCTCTTTAAAGAGAATCTTCCATGCCAAATTTCTTCAACACTTTTTTGAGATACTTTCTTTGAGAGATAAAATTTCCTTTGGGGTTCTATATAATCTGCAATCCAAGAAAATATGATATCTCTCCAAGCATAGACATCTTGAACTCTTCCTTCATATTAGCTACAAATTCATTGGTCAACAAATCTAAATCATTGGCAAAGATAATCTCATAAAGATATACAACCACCATGATAGGTTTTTCATCCTTTGTTTTGACATCTAAATGGCTATCAACTACACCTATTTTGAGTCCACACTTGTGCACATAGGTTTCTAGCTCGGAATACCAAGCTCTAGGGGCTTGCCTAATACCATACAAGGCCTTCTTGAGTCTCCAAACACAATTTTGTTTCTCTATCAGTTGAAAGCCTTTTAGTTTTTCAATGTATACTTCCTCCTGTAGTTTTGTATTGTGAAAGGAAGATATGACATTCATTTGATAGATTTTGAATTTCTTAAAGCAAGAAAGTTCTAAAAACATTCTAATTGCCTCTAATCTAGCAATAGGAGCACAAGTTTCATCAAAGTCCAGTCCTTCTATTTGAGCATAGCCTTTGCATACCAATCTAGCTTTGTTTCTTAGCACTTGTCCATGATCATTCAACTTATTCCTAAAAACCCACTTTGTGGCAATGAAATTCTTATTAGCAGGTCATGGAACAAGTTCCCAAGTCTAATTCCTCTCTATGTGGTCTAATTGTTTATGCATTTGTTTTGACCAATGTTGATCTCGACTGGAATTTAGAACATCCTTTGGTTCCTCCATGGACAACAATGAAACATGTTGATGCATAGGGGGATTAAGAAAATTACTTCTCGTATGCACACCAAAAATTAATTCTCAAACAACCTGATTAGCTGGGAGGTGCTTCTGTACATACCTTGAGGGATATTTACTTTTACGATGGGAGGAATCTTTATTGCCCCCCCCCCGCATATGGCTTATTATACTCTTCACCCATGTCGTCTGGTTCATTAGCGTTGGTTTTTACTAGTTGTTTCTCTTCATCCTCAATGTATTCATCCACCATGACATCAATATAGTGAACAATACTCTTGGTTTTCTTGTTATAACATCTATATCCTTTGTTTTTGTATGAATATCCCAGAAAATTGACTTCATTTTCTTCTGCATCGAACTTATCCAACTTCACATCATTTTGCTTGATATAACATCTGCTACAAAAAACTCTAAAGTGCTTAACTATTGAAGGTTTTCGATGCCATAAATCATAGGGAGTTTTGTCACTATTTGGTCTAAAATGAACTTTATTGAGGATAAGAACTATTGTATGAATAATTTATTCCTAAAACCTCTGATAAACCTTCCTTTCATTCATCATGGCTCTGGCTAATTGTTGCACTATTTTGTTTGCTTCTTTTTCTACAACATTTTGTTGGGGAGTCTCTGCTATTTTAAATTACCTTTTGATGCTAGGTTAACTTTCCAAGGAGCTCCCTTATTTAACATAAGTAGGTTATGCTTCATCCCATCAACACACAGAACTTTCCTAGCTTTACCTTTTCCATTTGATATACTGAACACTCCTTTTGCAATAATTTTTCTTGGAACATTTTTGCCAAAAGTTACAGTACCTTTTTGAATTGGTTTCCATGTCATAAAATTGGTTATATCTCCTAACATGTGTTTGGAACAACCACTATCCACATACCAATGGCTTCCTTCATTCTGAGCATGCAAAGCAATATTACATTTCTTTGATTTTTCCTTTCCTTCTATCCAATTTTCTCAATAACTAGCTCCTCCTTCTCTTGAGTCTACAATTTACTGCTATATTCCCAAAATTTTGACATTTAAAAAATTTCACCATATAGCTTAAAGGAGAAAATAAGTTATTATGCCTAGGTCTACTTTTCCTCTACTAAAATATTGTTTTGGATCTGAGTTTCCTATAAGATATATTGACTTTTGAAATCTTCTTCTCTATGGTCGTAGTTTGTACATGTTAAACAATACACTGGGAAAATATCATTATACATGGAAGGTTGCCTTCTATGTTGAGCAGAATTCTAGGTAGTTCGATTTTATTTCCCAGTGTATTTCTTTTGCTGCTACTGATATTTCTTGGGCTGCACATTATCCTCTTTCTACTAGGCAGACCCTTCTTTAGTTGCAGGGAAAAAAGTAATTTCCTTCTTTCCTTTTATCTCTACTTTTTCACTGGACTCAGCTTCAAAGCCTAGACCAATTCTACTTGAGGAGACTCATGAGGAAAACAACATTTCTTTAAAATTTTCAGTCCCTTTACTGAATTTCTGGTTGAAACTAAACTATGTTTTGTCCTTCTCCAATTCCTTTAGTTGTACAATTTCTCCCAACCATTCACATGATTGAAAATTTTCATTTAGCTGTTGGTTCAGGGATTCTTATATCTTCTTACACTCTACTACATTAAATAGATATGGCTCAATAGATAAAACTTTTTCTTTTATCGAAGGCTCATTCTAGGCTTTCTTTTTCTTCCTTAGCCTCTTTATTTCCTCAAGTGCACTTAACAATTTTCCTTCAAGATCTACTTGTCCTTCTTCATCGTCATAATTAATAGCCTTGACTTGCATATTTTATATGGTCATAAACATAAATTATTTAGGTACCTCATCATCTTTGTCCTCATCTGAGAATTATCTAGGATCACTTTCAAAGGAGCTCTTATTTAACATAAAACCCCTATTCTTAGTCTTCTTTTTGTCCTTGTGAACTTTCTTGAATATTTCTTTAGGATCATATTTTTTTTTTCTAGGACACATTGATGCATAATGACCAATGTTTCCATAATTAAAACACTTAATGGGTAGCTTACCTTTGTACTTGTCATATCCTTGCTTGAGCTTCCTAAAAAAATTGGGTTATTCTTCATTTCATTCACAACATCAGTCATCATGCTCTTCTTTGCACTTTTTTTCTGCTTTAAACACTAATGATTTGGTTGTAGACTTGCAATTAGAAATCCTCATCTCATTGGAAATGAACATTCCAAGGAGTTTATCTAGCATGAGAGAGTTCATATTGGTCATTTCTTCAATGGATGGCACCTTCAGATTAAACATTTCAAGAAGAGATGTTAACGCCTTTTGAACTACTAAAACTTCATCTAGATTCTCATGAATCCTTCATAATGTGTTCACAACTTCATAAAATCATAAAAATTACTTTGCAATATGTTCATCGTCATGCATACTTAAAGAATCAAATTGTATCCTATACCCTTGGAGTTTATCTTTCTTTACCTTGTTGTCTCTTTCAATGTAGCTACTCATCTTGTCACAAATAACTTTCACAAATGTGCAGCCCATTACATTGACAAGATCTGATTCAGATAGGCGATCAAGCAGGGCATTCATTTCTTTGTATTTTCATGTGAACTCCATATTTTGATATTTTGTAATCATTGTTGGAGTTTTTTGATATTATTCTTCGACAATGACCCTCATATCAACTCCAAATGATTAAATGTAGGTATTTATCCTTACTTTCCAGAAAGCGTAGTTTGTTCAAATGAGCATTGTTTCCTTGTTAGTAAATCCTCCTTCCTAGTTTTCCATGGTCATTGATATTTCTTCTAGCTATTAAAATAATCTCAGTAACCTAGGTCCCATATCAATTTTTGGGAATAACGATTGTCATTAGACCAAAAGCCACATGTGTTAGTCAATGATTAGATCGCCAAAGATAAGGATCCATAAGAGGTGGTTAGTCCATGTCACAAAACACACAGGGAGCATTGATTTATCTAATGTCCAAAACATTCTTGGTGAGAACATCATTAGTCTCTAGTTTCCTTCTTCACGTTGCATGTCTAATCTCTCAGTCGAAAGACTTGATTTTTTCTTCACCCACTTTTAGTATGGCCCTCTTTATTATCCACAGTTGCAATTCACATTGGTAAGAAGTATGCTCTAATACCAACATGATTTGGTATGTCTATGATACCAACATGATTCAGATATCTTCTTCAGTTGATTTTAGCAGAATTGCATGAAAGAGAATGTAAAAACCATACATGCAAATGCTTAAATAAAAAGCAACATAAAGGAGACAATAACAACAATACACACAATATTTGATAATAGAGTTCATTGGGTGTGGACTACATCTCTGAGGCCTGATTCAATAGTGGGGAAGCTATTTAATTCATCTCAGCAAAAATGAAAAAATGGGTACGAGGGAAAATACATTAAGTATGCCTTCAATTCCTAGGATTGACTTGAAGTTCCACTACTCAAAACCCAACAATCACAACACCAAAATGTTTGTTTCATCCTTTTGAGACTTTTTACTATAAACATGATTAGTTTCTAAAAGGTGAATTACTATCTCGAACTTTGTGCCAAGAAATTAATGCAACATATGGGCTTCTATCATGAATCCTAAGATTTGCTACTTAGATGCAAAATCTGATTACACTAGTGAAATCCTTGTGAAATTTTGAATAAAGTGAGTATAAACTCAACAATATTATGCCACCATTGTCTCTAGATGCCCAAATTTTTTTTGGATTCCACAATAGAATATACATGGGAATATTCTAGGAATACT
The DNA here is from genome assembly GCA_031772625.1 of Pinus tabuliformis. Lineage (NCBI taxonomy): Eukaryota > Viridiplantae > Streptophyta > Pinopsida > Pinales > Pinaceae > Pinus > Pinus tabuliformis. Next base: position 1,715,780,139 of record CM062819.1, on the reverse strand, counting down.
ACGTGAGAATATATTCTCAAAATTTGCACCCACATGAGGTTCCATATGCACATAGTTTCATGACCTTTATTGCTTCCATTCCCCAATGTTCCACTTGGCCTCCACCCACTTCTCATTTGAATGAAATAAGAGGGTTTTTATAAAGCAACACTAGTGGACTTAACAGATACCTTCCACCCAAATATCTAGTTCAAAATATCATATGTGGAATGTTGAATGGTGATTGGTTGGGGGTTCAATCCCACTGAACCCAATTTTATCAAATAAACCATTTAAAAAAAATTCCACCAACCCATTATAACTCCAATGAACTGTTACAACAATCGATTATATATAACCATTGTTGCTATATTTAAACCATCATTACATTTAAATCATTCAAAATAAATCGACATTAATTGGTTCAATCTTCACATGCTTCCTTATATTTTTTTATAATAATAACAATGTTCTAACCATTACCACTGGGATATGATTTTACAAGCAAACCTTAAAATTACTAAAATGTGATCGAGTTGGGTCAGTTGAGCAAGCCGTTTTGGCCACCAAATGGGTGCCACATGGCATTGTTGGCTTAAGGGGACCTGACCCAGGTTCAAATTTATCTGTGCCAACCAACAAAGCCCTAACTTTTGTCCCTTTTGCAAACAACCTACATAGCGCACGTTGCAGTCTCACCAAAAGCAATATTTGGGGATGCTAGAACCAGGTTTCTGTATCCAGAGACCGTGTGATATGTATTCTGAAGCCCTTGTAGCTTAGATCTACCTTCGCACAGATCTATGTCTTCCTATGGTCCACTACTGCAACTCTATCCAAATGGCCTCCAGACCTTCACGAAGTTCTACGATCATGCATTTTAAACCTAAAAGAAGCATACTTACAACTTTCACTTAGTAAATAATAACCTTAGATCTTCCTTCATGCAGATCTACCTGCTTCGAACAATTATCATAAAAAATTTAGCCACTACCCTCACAAAAATAGATCATTACTTATTTCATGCATAGAAATTAAAGATTCAACATATTCATGTGGATAATACTCTTTACTTCATGACTATTTCAAATTATGCCAAAAGATTCAAGTCTTAGAAGAATCAAAGCTATCAGAAGGAATCCCCGTAACAGTTGCAGTTGTGGCTAGAGAGGAGCAATGAGGACCCTCGGTCAAGTGCGCAGACCTTTGGCCCATGGTAATGCATGCTGGCGCAGACTGGCAAAACCAGAGGCCAAATCAAGAAACGGGGGTGGTTTCTGATACATGATTACTGCTAAAGCTAAAGCACTAATTTTGTATCGCAGGGCATCCCCCTCAGTGAAGGAAAGCCCCGAAGTGCATGGACCTGAAAAAGCTATGAAATGTAGAAAAGTAATGTGTTCGATCCCATAGCATGAGATTCCACAAACCGACAGGATATCTAAAGGACTCGCGGTGGTAAGAAGTTTTGACTAAGTCCCGCCTGATGCCACACATCGAGTGACATGTGTTCGACAGGAGAGAGAGAATACCACCTGCATCAGACGAGTAAAGGTCATGAAACTTACCCACCCAATATGAATGACAACTGTCAAATCTCGAGGGCCCAGATCAATGGCTGAGGCACGTCCCGATAAATGACCGGATTTGACAAGTCAAAAAGAAAGATTACAGGGGATTTGAAGTCTAATGTGGATGATGAGTTGGAAAACGGTTCATGTTTCACGAGTGATCTTGAAGCAAACAAAATTAGCGACCACTCAAAAATGATTCAAGGAATCTGACACCTAGTTCGTTAGGAAACAAGTGGCCACCTCCCTGCGAGGCATTACATAGTGATGATGACGTAGAGCAAAGGAATTTGAATAGACAGAGGTAAGGAAACCAGAAGGTCGGGAAGCATAAATGAACAGTCAAAAGAATAGACTGGCTTTAAATCCATGATATGATAGGAGCAGAAAAAACACAAGACGACAGATAGCTAAGAGCAGAAAATAGAGAGTAGAAGCTGAGCTGACCTGAAGGCAACATCGAGCTAGATAGAGCCAGAGAGTGTCAAAGATTCTGTGTAATCCATAGAAGGCTCGAGAGGTTCAAGCAAACTCCTCGGCACAGGCCTGTCATACTACTGTGACCATCAAAGGTCGAATTTTAGTAAGGAGAGTCTGTGCACTCCATTCCTCCTGACTTTTATCTATTAGTGAGACTCGAATTGAGCTGACTGTTATAAAACCCTGCCTGAAAACATAATAGAGAGGCCACCACTGAGAGTTAGACCAGGAGACGTAGCCCAGGAGCACTGGGTGAACTCCTTATTAAACTCGTTGTCTTACATATTTTCTTGTTATGTTTTCTCTAACTATCTCAATGTCTGTGTATTTTGCAATCTTATCGATCCATTGCATAAACTAACATAGGCACATCCATGCACATGAGTCTGTAATACCTTTAATTCTTTGTCCTAGATAAATTCCAGATCAAGTGGTATTAGAGCTTTAGGTTACTAAGGTTAGATAAGCTTGTGCTGGATTGTGTTTTTGAATGATAACTAGATCAAAGCTTAAATTAGGAGAAGGAGAGTTGGCTAAAACTAACCCAGAAATTAGAAGAGTCTATTCTAAGAGGAAAATGTCAGAAGAAAGTCCCTTGGAATCAGACCCCTAGTTCATGGATAGTTTTATGACCATGAGATCCATGGTGGAGGAAATGTATAAGGAATTTAGGAAAAATAGAAATGAAGATTCATCAAACTCCAAACAAGACAAAGGAGTAGAATAATCTCTCCTCCATGAGCACTCTAAAGGCAAAGGGAAAGAAGAAAAATTTCTCACACCTCCTAATAGCCCTGAAAATAAAAAGAAGACATCTTTGATTAAGTTACATGTTAAATTTTATTTACCAATATATGATGGAGAGTTGAATGCAGAAAAGTTGGATAATTAGATCAGACAGATTGATGTTTATTGCAGAATGCAAAGCATTGATTCAGACAAGAGTAAGATTCAGTTGGCCAACATATGACTTGGAGCCACTGCCTTGGTATGGTGGGAAGGCAGGACACAAGATGACATGAAGAAACATGGTAAGATTCTTTCTATCTAGAGTGAATTTTTTTATGCAATTAAAAAGAAATTCAATCCACTAGCCTACATGCAGCAAGCCATGATGAGCTGGCAAACTCTTTGACAACTAAAAGGGCAAAGTGTACAAGGTTACACCCAAGAATTTAGGAAAAGAGCTTTGATTCTAGGAATTTCTTTAGAATCACCTAAGACTCTGCTAAAGTATATAGGTGGTCAACACAGCTATATGAGGCATACTATCCTCATGTTTAATCCCACTAGTATAGATGAGGTATCTGTTTAGGTTACGCATCTAGAAGATAGAGGTAAGAATGGGAACCCAGAAGGTGGGGGATCACCCAAACCCACTTGTTATAGACATTTTTGGGCACTACAACCCCAAGCATGAAATGTCCATAAACCAAGGGCTCCTAAGTCCCTAAAAGTTTTGTTCTAACCCCTAAAGGAACAAGGTCAACAGATTACAGCTTATCCCAGAAGTTCTCCATGAAAAACTACTCAGAATTGGTCAAAACAAGATCATTTCAGCTGCTCCACTAGCCAAGTGCGTTGCATATCACCTAAATACACTGTGTGGGTGCGTTTCATTTCAAAAATCCCTTCTATGGGGTGCGATGGGCGAGAAATGACAAATGGCAGTGTCATTCCGCGAGGTGGAGAGGCAATGGAAGCTTCCAGAAACTTCTCCTGTGACACTTGCCTCTCTGAATTCGACCAAGGATGAGTAAGAGATCATCAATCTCCAAGTGGAAGCAAGAACTATCAGAGGGAAGACACTAATCAAATCATAAGTTGACTCATCTCCATTATAGATATCTATATATGGATTCCTCATCCCAGAGATCCAAGAGGCTGGAATTTTGCATATCGTAAGGAATTTTTGTTGGTTTCTTGAGACAAACATCAGATTGTTGGGTGATCTAAGCTTTGTATGAGGTGAAGAGGGGCTTCTTTGCTGAGAGGTTGATGCTGGGTCAGAAAAACTGGTTGTAACTCCTCTTGGATCTTTCTTGTTTATCAATAAAAGCTATTCTAGTTTTCCTCCATACTCTTGTGTCACTGATATTTGCTGCATTTGTATGGTCAATTTGCATCTGATCCTAGATTGTTTATGATTATAGATCCATGTCTTTGTATAGTGCTATGCTACTGTGATCTTACAGGTACTTTGTGAAGTTGGGCGTGAAAGGGAGCAGGTAGCGAAAGACTATCAAAAAAGAGAGGAATCAAATCAGGAGATTAGCGCAAGACAGAGGTTGGTCTTCTTGTTCCTCTCTATTTATAATTCATAAAGGAAAAAAAAAAGTAGCTTTACTCTGTTTGTTTCTAAGGCAGCTGTCACACCTTAGTGGGATAGAGCAGTTCTATATAGACACTTTTCCCTGTAACAAAATGGCGACTCCGCTGGGGAGAAATTAGTTTGTTTGTTTATCATTCTTTGTTGTCTATTTCATAAACTTACAGGTAGCATTCGAACTGCATTTGCCATAGCAAATGAAAAGTAGATAAATGCTACTTCGGTCCATCTACGGGATCTGTTTATGATTTAAACAACTGATTCACAAACTCTTTGATTGCTCTTGTGATAGCTCTTAGATCCTCCTTAGATCTACACCTGATTGTTGCATTACTGATTACCTTTTGCTCGACCAAAACCCATGAACTGAACTGCGAACTGTGACCCGGAACCCAAACAGAGTCTCGTTTCTGGTTCAGCGCAGGTAGTGTTCAGAGAATCTAAACTTCAGCGCACTTCCCGAGTGGAGAAGGTGCGCTGCATTTCAAATTCTCTGTGTTGCAGGTGCGCTGATCAGACTAGGCTTTATGCAGTGTTGGTTTCTGTGATTCATTCTTTCCAGTTCTATTCCTGAATTTTGCTACCTGTGATCAGTATATGTCTATTTGAAACCCCTTTTCCTTGCTGTTATTCCGCCTCCTTTGTACAAAAGAACTGTAAATGTTTTTGTGTGTTTGTTGAGTCATTTTCAGTTCTCCTTTGCAAAAGTAGCATAATCGTACTGTCGTCCTTTGATTTAAAACTGTCGCAAGTGTCGATTTCAATCATAGGAAAGAGTTTGATTGCTATTGATGGTCAATTATCCTGTTACTATTGTTTTTGGTCTGAATTTGTAATTTTCTAGTGTCGAAAACGAGTATTCATTTCAAAATCATAAGGTGTTGTGATCGTCTCCATTTTTTATTTCGAAAAGAAACTTGTTGATATTTGTCGTTTGAAAAGAAATTCAGATTTGTGCATCAACTTTCTTTTTATCATTCATATACTAAGAAAGTCGAAAACAAATACATGCATGTGCATTTGCATATAGACAGTCTGATTGGTTTGATTTAGGAAAGTGCATTTAGAGTGTGCTCTTTGCTCTTTGTGAAAAGATTCTGTCTTTCTTTCCTTAGTAGCTAGGATTTTCATTGCACAAAGAAGATAAAAAGATTGTTTATCATCTTAGATTGCATTTTAGGAATTACATCTACATCTCGCGGTGAACCTGAAAGGAAAACTTCATAAACAAGATCAACTATAAAATAAATTCAATGAATCTAACAACGCTTGGGAACTTAACGCACAACATTTAGAAGTCTAGGCTAGAGACGTATTCCGACGTCGTAAAGCCTGGTAACTGTTGTTCTCACTGATGGTTGGGTGATTCCTCCACTTTGAGACGATAAGTGCCAGTACGGGCTTGTGCTCCCACGTACCGTCGAGTATATTTTGGGGGACCCCAATAGGCTTAATCCTTTATCCATAGGAAGCCGTGTCTGCTGCCCTACCGATCGCAATGCACTAAACACAGCATTCGGGAAGATTGACTGTCGTACCGTAAAAAGTATTCTGCAGTTTTGCGATTGGTTTGGTAATCCCTCTACCTAGATTTCCAGAGAAGTCCCTTTCGTTCCTTTTCAGACTCTTTAACAGAAAAGGTCCATCTGAGCACTTGTCACTTCAGGCTCATTAAAAATCGAAAGAGACTAGAGTCATCTTTTGTTTTTTCTCGACTCTTAAAAATTGAAAAAACAAGTTGTGTCAAAGCGCCTATAATTTATTTTAAACGGAATATTCATTACCCCTTTCCTACGTTGATCTTGGGTTGAGAAAATGGAATCCACCAACCAAGGAATTCCCCTTGGAGGAAATCCTAGTCCCTTCTCCTCTTGGGGAGATGTTGGTGCACCCCATATGGCCACATTGTCGATTCCAGGACTGACAATCGGCTTGCATGTATGGCTCTTCTCAACCTCTGTCGTTCAGAACACCACAATTCTTGAACAATCGAATCAGCAACTAGACAAGTCCAGAGTTACCCACCAACCTTCTACTTCCTCTAATTCTTCCTCTCCTCTTTCCTCTTCGCTTGATGGGGCTGGTAAAGCCAAAAGTCAAGCACCTGAGAAGAAGAAGGAAAAGAAGAAGAAAGAGAAGAAGAAGAAGGAGCCAAAAGCGAATTGGGGCAAACGAGTGTCATCTACCGAAAATCCACACATTGCACCGACCAGGCCTAAATCGCCATGTGTCATTTGCAAAGGAGACCACTATCATAGAGATTGTCCTTGTATCCCTCAGATCTTAAGGGACTGGTCTCCTCGTTTGCACAACCCGGTGTCGTCAACCTCTGAGTATCATGTTGAAAACACACTGTCAACTAGTGAAAGTGAAGCCCCAGGACAAAAAGGAAAATATAGATTTCCTTGTAAACTATGCGAAGGCAATCATGCCGTCCACCGTTGTCCCTTCTTAGACGAGGCTAAAAGGGTTTTGGACGACTGTTCGGTTTCACCGTTACGACTTCCTCCTGGATATAAAAAACTCTTGCCGAGTCTGTCACTAGTTGAAAATCTGGCTGGCCCGCTCAAGTGGTCGGCTGAAGCATCTATCATTGAAGAAAAACCATCTGAACCCATACCAGACGAAAGTCAAAAGGTCGAGGCGGCAGTTGACCTGGTCTTGCCTTCAAAGGTTCCATCTTCAGATGATACAGTCACCGAAGAGAACAAGGATGACACCATCCAAATTCTTTTCATAAGCATAGACTCCAACGAACATGGGGGCAATCTACCCGTTCCTTTACCGCAAGAAGGAAGTTCGTCAGAGTCGTACCCGGCCGTCTATTCGGTCCCAACTCCAAGCAACCTAGTTGTCTCCTTCGACTGGAATCAACTAGGCAGACCCCGTTTACCAGCTAGTATACCATTCCGAATCATTGTTCAAATATATAGAATGGTTATGGCCGGTACCATCATAGATGAAGGGGCTTCTGTGAGTATCCTTTCCTCAACTGCTTGGAAAGCGCTTGGTTCGCCATTGCTTTTGCCTGAGATGAGAAATCTAACAGGCTTTGATAAAGGAAGCAGTCGACCGTTAGGGATCCTTCCCAATGTGCCCATAACATTGAGAGGGAAAACCATTCAATTGAACGTAATGGTAGTTCAAGGACCCCTGGATTATAATCTACTCCTTGGACGGGACTATATTTATTCCATGGGAGCGATTGTCTCCTCACTCTTTAGAGTAATGTGTTTTCCGCACAAAGGAAGAATGGTCAAGCTCATAGACCAGCTTTCATTCCCTAGTTCATGCATATCCAATAGTCATATACCATCCCTAAATGGTCTTTTCACACAAGAAATGTCTTAATCTCCAGTCCGTCCACCCGATGAGCGCGAGTGATTCGGGGGACATGACTGAAACCCAGGGGGCATGCACCTTGGTCTACTTCGGCGGGAAAACTTTGGGTATAGGGTAGGTTTTCGCGAGAGTATATGACCTCCGTACTCCTGTCTGTGATTGGAAGAGGGAGTTGGACTGGAATAAGATCCTCTTGTCAAAGTTATGTGAGTTGGCGGGCATCGCTGCTCACCTTTGTTTATTTCGATAAACATCGCCGAAGAAGTGTTTTGTTTACGTCGTAAATAGAACAATCTTTGGTAACCTGTAAGAGGTAGGCCTCTCCCAGTAAAACAAATGTTTTAATGGAAAGAAGAAGGGGTAACCTTGAAACTCTGTTTTATACCTGGGGGCATGCAAACCTTTTGGCATGCAAGCAAAGAGCGATCATTTATTTGTTTTTTGGATTGGTCGTTTCCTAACTTACATTAAGAAAGGATGTGGGGAAAAACTCTAAAAATTTCCATTTTAAATTGGACATTCTTATTATACGATTGGATTAATCAAGCAGTTTTAACGTGGACTTCATGCTCGTTAAAAAATAAACATAAGCAATAAGCACATGTTCCCCCAGAGTTTAAGCTCATTAAAAAATGAACCAATTTCCGGTAAATAACCATTGTGAATGTAATACTTCAGCCTTTAAAGCCTTGGTCGTGTTTGCACCGTCACCTCGACTTTTGCATTGGCCGATCATTCACCTCCATTTGATTGTTTACCCATTTTGAGGAACAGCTACGAAGAGTGATCTCACTAGCCATCCTTGTAACACTGCCGTGATTGGAAAATTCCAAACCTTACCTGGAATCAATTGCTACCCATTTTATCACTCGTTCCTCAGAAGACGAGTCTCCTTTAAGCTCTTTTCAACTGACTCGTAAAATATGAAAAGATTGCCAAGCCATTGGCCTCTCCAGCTCGTTAAAGGGACCGGAAGTGCTATCCCTCCTCTAAATTTTAATCTTTTTGGACCTGAGGGATTATTACACAAAAAAATCGAGCGCTTGTTTTGTTCGGCTCGTTAAAACTATCGAAAATTCATCCCTTTTGTATTGTTTTATACTTTTTTGGACTTAAGGGATTAGATGACAAAAAATGAATTTTGGAGTTTCTTTTATGTTCCTTTTCAGACTCCCTAAAATTGAAAAGGACCGAGTTATCTTTGTCATTAAACTCATTAAAATTTTAATAGTGACAAACTTGTCTATAGACTAGAATGAGTTTCATTGTCGCTAGGCTCGTTAAAACATAGCGATGGGTTTGCCCGAAGGGAAAATTATAGAACAAGCATATGTTATCCTCCTCAAGCTTGATAAAAATAAAGAGGTACTGGTCAGCAATGACTGGGGAAAATTGGGAAGAAAACTTGAAGAAACTTTGTTGGTAGCAAGTCGCTCTTGAACATGACACTTTCACTCCACATCCAAGTTGGGTTGGGTTGTTTCATTCACCGGTCACATCACCATGGTCCCATCACACCATCCACATTTGGGGTAATGCTACCAATCCATCATGTCATTGTCACCGATATGTTCAAGAGAAGTCATTCAGAGAATTCACCTGTGTCTCACCCACTACAATACATTTATACTCCATTCTTTCATGACCGCCACCCTGAACCTTATATCACCAGATCGTTTTCACCTCCATTAAAATCATTTTCTCCATTCCATGTCATTGATGTGGGATTCATTAAGGCCCTCCTATGATGGATCACTTCTTGTCGACATCAGCTCATTATCCAAGAAGTTGATCTAGGAACACCCCATTAAGTACTTTGAAGCTTGCATGCCTCAATGGCAAGTTTCTCACTTCCAGCGATAGGTTTACATCAATGACCTTCGACCGAAAGATTTTGCGTGGTGTTCGACGCCAAGTCCTTTATTCACACCACGTGAATTGTACTGCAATACCTTGAGGGTCATTATCATTATCGGTGATTCCTCTCGCGCTTGTTAACAGCTTACATCATTGGCTGGTAATCAAGCGATGTCTTTCCATGTTCGACTTCAGAACATTTCTCACATGGATAGACTTGTACTTCGAGTGAAGATAGAATGAGATTGAAGACCCTGGATCTAGTTTCATCCATCCGGGCTGCGATATACATTTAGGAAAATAAAAAAATCAAATGTACATCATGGCTGCACAGATAATCATCCAGTCAAAGGGATGATGGCTCTATCAGAATCATCAGTCTTCACTCAGACAATTGTCTGTCCTATGTACATGAAAATGAATTTATAAAGTTGAGCATGGGAATGCCCACCTTAGCTAGATCATGAAAATATTATGAAGATAATGTATTGTATTGTATCTTATTACAAGTCTCCTCCTAGCATTGAAAGAACTTCGGATCCTCATAATAAAGCATTTCACTCGACATCAAAAGATTAACGACCTCATGCTTTAGGGTCATAGACATTTTTGGGAACTACAACCCCAAGCATGAAATGTCCATAAACCAAGGGCTCCTAAGTCCCTAAAAGTGTTGTTCTAACCCCTAAAGGAACAAGGTCAACAAATTACATCTTCTCCCAGAAGTTCTCCATGAAAAACTGCTCAGAATTGGTCAAAACAGGATCATTTTAGTTGCTCCACTGGCCAAGTGCATTGCATCTCACCTAAATACACTGTGTGGGTGCGTTGCATTTCAAAAATACCTTCTATGGAGTGCGATGGGCGAGAAATGACAAATGGCAGTGTCATTCCGCGAGGTGGAGAGGCAATGGAAGCTTCCAGAAACTTCTCCTGTGACACTTGCCTCTTTGAATTTGACCAAGGATGAGTAAGAGATCATCAATATCCAAGTGGAAGCAAGAACTATCAGAGGGAAGACACTAATCAAATCATAAGCTGACTCATCTCCATTACAGATATCTATATATGGATCCCTCATCCCAGAGATCCAAGAGGCTGGAATTTTGCATATCGTAAGGAATTGCTGTTGATTTCTTGAGACAAACATCAGATTGTTGGGTGATCTAAGCTTTGTATGAGGTGAAGAGGGGCTTCTTTGCTGAGAGGTTGATGCTGGGTCAGAACAACTGGTTGTAACTCCTCTTGGCTCTTTCTTGTTTATCAATAAAAGCTATTCTAGTTTTCCTCCATACTCTTGTGTCACTGATATTTGCTGCATTTGTATGGTCAATTTGCATCTGATCCTAGATTGTTTATGATTATAGATCCATGTCTTTGTATAGTGCTATGCTACTGTGATCTTACAGGTACTTTGTGAATCTGGGCATGCAAGGGAGCAGGTAGCGAAAGACTATCAAAGAAGAGAGGAATCAAATCAGGAGATTAGCGCAAGACAGAGGTTGGTCTTCTTGTTCCTCTCTATTTATAATTCATAAAGGAAAAACAAAAGTAGCTTTACTCTGTTTGTTTCTAAGGCAGCTGTCACACCTTAGTGGGATAGAGCAGTTCTATATAGACACTTTTCCCTGTAACACCACTGCAAGCAAAAATAAGGAGAAAAGAAAATAGAAATGGAAAGAGAGGAAGACAAACACTATAAGAAAAAGCAAGTCTTCATGCACTCACTGTAAGAAGGATGGGCATGATGATGAACACTATTGGATTTTGCATCCGGAGCTGAAACCTAAGAAGTTAGAGGGAAAGAAGAAGAATATTGTTGCAGCTATTCAAAAGGATCTGGGATTAGACTCAGGAGATGAAGCAACAATCGCAGCCATAGGTATAAAAGGTAAAAACTTTGAAGCATCTACTAGTAATTCTGTACATAATGAAGAAAATGAGAGGAAAAGACATGAGATTTTTCATATTCGAGTTATTTCCAATCATCAAAAGATTGATAGTTTGTTTGATAGTGGCTCACAAGTAAGTTTAATTTCTGAAGCAATTGTAAAGAACTTGGGATTACTTACCACACCTCACAAGAAACCATATCCATTAGGTTGGTTATGTGATAAAGCAAAGCTACAAGTGCCTAGACAATGTAAACTTAAGTTTTCTTTTGGGTCAACATTTGTAGATGATGTTGAGTTAGATATAGTTCCTTTGAATATATGTGAAATTTTCTTAGGAAGTCCTTAATTGTATGATAGAAAAGCTATTTTCTATAGAGCTGAGAACAAGTATCTACTCGTTAAAGATGGAATCAAATATATTGTAAGATCTCATAAGCTCAAGAATAATTATACTCTCATAAACTTAGGGCAAATGAAATAAATTGTAAATTCATGCAAACAATTTTTACTGATGGTTGTAAAGGAAAAGAAACCTGATAAAACCAATGTATTTGAGGGTTGTGATGCTAAACAGCAAGCTGATTTAGAAAAAGTTCTTTCAGAATATGATATATTGTTTCAAGAACCTAAAGGTCTGCCGCCCAAAAAGGAAATAGTGCATGATATTAATTTGCAGCAAGATGCTCCATTACCTAACATCAGAATGTATAGGTTGTCTTCTTTAGAGAATGCAAAAATCAAGAAGCAGGTACAAGAGCTACTCGAGAAGGGGTTCATCAAACCGAGCACATCACCATGTGGGTCTCCAATTGTTTTTGTGAGAAAGAAAGATGGCTCATGGAGAATGTGCATTGATTACCAAGCACTGAATAAGATAACGATCAAAAATTGTTATCCCCTTCCTTGCATAGATGATCTATTAGATCAGTTGAAAGAATTTATTTATTTTTCCAAGTTAGACTTGCATAGTGGCTATAATCAGGTCAGAGTTGCAGAGAAAGATGCATGGAAGACTACTTTCAAAACAAAGTAGGGATTGTATGAGTGGTTGGTTATGCCTTTTGGCTTAACTAATGCTCCTGCTACTTTCATGAGAGTAATGAATGATGTACTCAGACCTTTTCTTGATGATTTTGTTATTGTATATCTGAATGACATTCTTATATTCAGCAAAATGTGGGAAGAACATTTAAAGCATGTTAAGCAGACTCTAGATGTTTTGAAAAGAAAAAATCTTTATGTTACACTCTCAAAATGTGAATTTGGCAAAGCATCTTTGAATTATTTGGGACATATAGTAGGGAGTGATGAATTGAAGATAGATCCCTCTAAGGTTGTAGTCATTATAAACTGACCTAAACCCAAATTTGCTACAGAAGTTAGAAGCTTCTTAGGAGCAACACAATATTGGAGAAATTTTATTTCTAACTTTTCCTTAATTGCAGCTCCCTTACATGCTTTAACAGGACTGAACAAGGTGTTTCAGTGGGGAGGCAAACATCAGAAAGCCTTTGACACCTTGAAAGAAAATATTAGTACAACACTAGTACTAGCACTACCCGATCTTCAAAGACCATTTGAGATTGAAACAGATGTCAGTGACTATGCCACGGGAGCAGTGTTGATGCAGCACGGTAAACCTATATGTTATCATTCTGAGACATTTAATTCTACAGTAGTTAACTATCCCACATACGATAAAGAATTGTATGCATTAGTACAGAGTGTGAAAAAGTGGAAACATTACTTAATGGGAAAAGAGATAGTTATAAATATTGATCATCAACCACTTCAATATCTACACTCCCAAACTAAGTTGCAGCAATCAAGACACTATAGATGGATGGGTTTTCTACAACAGTTTCATTTAGTCATCAGATATAAAATTGGCATACACAATAAAGTTGCAGATATGTTGTCTACACCAATTATAAATTCATCTAGTATACTTAAGCATAATTCAGTATTGCATGAGAGCTAAATGGAACAATATGCTCAAGATATAGATTTTAAGGATGTATATGCAACTTTATGTCAAGGCAATGACTAGAGGAATTGGATTATCATGTTAAGGACCAACTCTTGTATAATTTTGGGAAGCTATGCATTCCACAAACTAAAAGGGTAAAGATAATTCGAGAAGCACACACTTCTCTAATATCAGGTCACTTTGGTGTAAGTAAAATAGTTGAACAACTACAAATATTTTGTTATTGGCCAAAAATGAATGAGACGGTTTCTAGATATGTAAGAGGGTGTACCATGTGTGCTAAAAGCAAGCCGAGCAATAGAAAACTAGGCTTGTACACTCCACTACCAATTCCTTCTCATCCTAGGGAAAGTGTTTCCGTGGACTTTGTTGGAGGACTGCCTAAATCTAGGAAAGGTCATGACTATTTGTATGTTGTTGTGGATAGGTTCAGCAAAATGTGTATTTTAATACCTTGTAAAAAACAAATTATAGTTGAAGAAACTACAAAGTTGTTCTTTCAGCATGTATGGGTTCATTTTGGATTACCCACTTCCATAATATCTGATCGAGATACCCGATTTGTTGGGAAATTTTGGTAAAGTTTGTGGGAATTGATGGACACCAGGCTGCAGAAGAGCACAACTTTTCATCCGCAAACAGATGGCCAAACAGAAATGGTCAACAAGACAGTGATCCAGTTGCTTAGAGGCTATTGCAGCAAGCATCCCAAACTTTGGGATGAACATTTATGTTATGTGTAGCATGCTTACAACTGAGCTAAAAATTCTTCTACATGGAGATCTCCTTTTGAGACCTGTTTTGATTTCCCACTAAGGTCTCCCTTGGATTTTGTCTTTGGTAAAGACATAGTAGTTGATGGACATAGTGATGTGGACAAGGCAACTAAGTTCATTGAACGAATCCAGGAGATTCACCAGACAGTACAGGAATAGTTGGAAAAGAGCCAAGCCAAGTACAAGGCAAGGCATGACAAGCATCAGATGGAGCATAGTTTTCAAGTGGGTGATCAAGTCTGGCTGTATATCAGCAAAGACAGAATGCAAGGTGAAGGTAAGAAGCTGAAGCCAATAAGATATGGACCTTTAAAGATACTTGAGAAAATTGGTGAGAATGCTTTTCTCCTTGTTCTACCAGCTTATATGCACATCTACCCAACTGTTAATGCAGACAGCTTGAGACTATTTTAACCTTGATTAATTGAAGATCCCAAAGAGTAGAGTCAATTGCCTTCTATTGATGATCTATTGCCTGAATATCTTAATGAATTGTAGGAAGATACAGTTTTGGACAGGAAGGTAAGAACTACGCATAGAGGGGATGTTGAGTACCTCAGGATTGGACTCAAGGGTTCAAAGCCAAGTAGTGCGAAATGGATAGAAATTGAGCAAGCGAGGAATCAACACCCTCACTTGATTGATGCTTAAAAGAAAATCAACTTTTGGTGGTCCAAAAGCTTTTTCAGTGGGAAGGATGTGATCTGAATCAGACCCTAAACACTCTCTATGTTTTCATGACTGTTTCAAATTATGTGAAAAGATTCAAGTCTTAGAAAAATCAAAGCTATCAGAAGGAATCCTCATAACAATTGCAGTTGTAGCCAGAGTAAACCAACAAGGACCCTCGGTCGAGTGCATAGACCATTGGCCCATGGTCATGCGCGCTGGCGTAAACGAGCAAAACCGGAGGCCAAATCAAGAAACGGGGGTGGTTTCTGATACGCGATTAGCACTTTGTGTCCCCCTCAGTGAAGGAAAGCCCTGAAGAAGCACTAATCGCGTATCACAGGGCATCCCCCTCAGTGAAGGAAAGCCCCCAAGCACCCAGACCCGAAAACACTATGAAATGTGGAAAAGTAATGAGTTCGATTCCGTAGCACAGGATTCCACAAAACAGCAGGATATCGGAAGGCCTCAAGGTAGTAAGTAGTTTTGATTGAGTCTTACCAAATGCCACACATCGAGCGACATGTGTCCAGTGGGAGAGAGAGAAAACAGTCCACATCAAACGAGTAAACATCATGCAACTTGCCCGCCCGATATGAATGACGACCATCGGATCTGGGGGGGCCCAGATAAATGGCTAAGGCGAGTCTCGATAAATGATTGGATTTGACAAGTCAAAAAGAAAGACTATAGGGGATTTGAAGTCTAATGTGCATGATTATTTAGTAAATGATTCATGTTTCATGGGTGATCTTGAAGCAAACAGAATTAACAACCATTCAAAAATGATTCAAGGAATCTAACATCCAGTTTGTTAGGAAACAGTTGGCCACCTCCCTACGAGGCGTTACCCAGTGATGATGATGCAGAGTAGAGGAATTCAAATGGATAGAGGTGAGGAAACCAGAAGGTCGGGAAGTGGAAATGAACAGTCAAAAGAACAGACTGGATTTAAAGCCATGATCTGACAGAATTAGAGAAAACACAAGAACGCAGTTAGCTAAGAGCATAAAACAGAGAGTAGAAGCTGAGCTGACCTGAAGGGAGCATCGAGCCAGACAGAGCCAGAGAGAGTCAGAGAGTTTGTGTACTCCATAGAAGACTTGAGAGGTTCAAGCAAACTCCTCGGCATAGGCCTGTCATACTACTATGACCATCAGAGGTCAAATTTCAGTAAGGAAAGTATTTGCACTCCATTCCTACTGATGTTAGTGAGACTCAAATTGATCTCATTGTTGTCAAAACCCTACTTGAAAACATAATAGAGAGGCCACCACTGAGAGTTGGACCAGGAGACGTAGCCCAGGAGCATTAGGTGAACTCCTTATTAAATTTGTTGTCTTACATATTTTCCTGTTATGTTTTCTCTAACTGCCTCCGTGTCTGTGTATTTTGTAATCTTATCGATCCATTGTATAAAGTAACATAGGCACATCCATGCACACGAGTCTATAATACCTTTAATTGTTTGTCCTGGATAAATTCCATATCACTATGAATCAAATATTTATAGCCTTTCTATTACAATACCATGGCCCGTGGCCTATGAGTGAGTTCGAAAACTGACCTATCACTTACCCATACAAGGGGCTAAAGCCCCTTTCATGCCTACTTAGTTGTGCACTTTGCTTCCAAATTTTGTAGAGACTTTACATTCTTTACAAAATTCTACTGAAAATTTGATTAAACTGACCCAAATTTGACCCTAGGGACACTATCCCAACAGGCCCCTAGCATAAATATGGTGACTCAGCCTCAAGTCACTCAGCTGGCTTCTCGACTTTGTGGTGGAGCTCATTGAATTGTTGCTTCAATGCATTCAGCTCCACAGTACTTTTTACTGCAACATTCTTTACCTCGTCGACCAACTTTTCTGTAGTTGGTCCCTCTACTGCAAGCTGCATGGTCCTATGAGTCTGTTGTAGAGCTTTCAGCTTCTCCTGAATGGTCTCCAAAATATTTCTAGTCTCTTTTGTCCAAGGTTGAAGCCAAGATTTTAACACTATTCGTTTTTGCTGCAATTCATGTACTTGTGCCTATATCAGCTTCCCTTCTTGTATGCATGTGAAGCACTGGACTAGTGCCAATGTGCACGTAGTCATCCTGATCACATCATACTTCTGCTGGGCCTCTCTAATTTTTGTGCTCAACCTCTGCAAGTTTGGATCCTCCTGCAAAGTGTCCCATAATTCCATGGCATGGTTGAAGAGAAGGTCACATCCTTTAATTGCAACCTCTAGAGTATTCATATGCTCCTTAATGGATGCATTGCGCTACTACTTGACCTCTGGTGGAGTAGTCGGCTGTAGCTTCAGCTGTAATTTGGCTATCTTCATATGGAAGTCAAATTTTACTTAGCCGATCTCATCCTTCGATTCGCGGACTATAGACACCAATTTCCCGATCTTTGTTGTACCTGCAGAGTCTTTCGTAATATTTAATTCTAGGACTGAATTGCATGCCTATGTTATTACTATTTCCAAGCTCTAACTTCTTGCTTGCAGCTCTTCCTTTTCTTTTAGAGCCTGATCCTTCTTAGCAAACATTTGTTCATTGTTTACCTTAAATTGATTGATTACTGCCAGTGCACACTGCTCTCTGATTATTAGCTAGTCCGAGACCCCCTCATGTAGTGCATGGAGAGGCAGAAGTGGCATTGTGGCTAATTTCACCCCGATGTCTTTGATCGTGCTCAGCAATGTGTGGGTTTCCTCTATTTCCATGCGGACTGGTTCTTCTGGTAAGGAGATGACTCTGAGGTCCAGAGTCCTTTCCATCTCCAATACTTTCTCGCTCCCTTGCACCAAGCTCGCTTGCACCATGCTTTCTTGCCCTACACTTATTTGAAGCCTTCCTGTTTGGATCTCCATCTCACATAGATCCTTCTGGACACTCCTTAGTGTCTGCATGCATTGCTCTTCAAATTGCTGCCACAACTCTATTGTGGTGTTTCTAACCTTATCCACAATTTCGTTGAGATCCCCTCCTATGAGGATCATCGGGTTAATGCACACTTGCTTATCTGATTTGGGTAATCTTGCACGAAGTGTCCATATTTGCCATAGTTATAGCAAATTATTTGCCACGTCCTTGGCCTTGGAATCCTCCATGCATTGCTCCCACACCTTGATCCTGAGGCCAGTTTTCTGCTTGCATTTTATAGGTAGGGGTTTTATCCAACATCTTCTCATAACTTCTATAATGGCGTTCATCATGACCTACAGATTTACAGAAATTGAAAAACAATTGCTGAGGGTTTTGTACAAACTTCTATAGTAAATGACAATTATCAGTCATGTGTTGTCCTATAACTTAACAAATAGCGCACCATGGCGCAGCTCCTGTGCTAGGTCTAATGTTACTCTTTGTTTTCAGGGGAACATACCCTACCCTAATAATATAGTTCTTATAAACCAGGAAATGGTCCTTATCAAGCCCATGGCTCTTGCATTTCAAGCACCAGATTTTAGTGTGCATCTTCGGCTGGGCTTCCTTTCCTTTCTTCAGATTCTGCAACTCCAAGTGTAGGCTTTCCAAAAGTGAGTGAATTTGTTGCACTACAAGGTTTGTATCCTGTACGGGCGAGGCGTCAAGCCACATCACAATTTCTAAGGATTCTGCTTGCGTTGCTATATTTTCTTGTGACAAAGGCACTCTTAAGTGAGGCAAGAGTGATGCTATATACCAGTCGCGATGTTTGGAATCTGTAATTACCATATTGGCTTGCCTGATCAAGAATTTCAACCTTTGATTGAAACCCAAAGGTGTCTCATCTATCTTTTGTCGATTTTTTTTAAACTCAGTCACCAACTACGCCTCTAACTCAGGCTTGCTAAACTCCTTGTTCATATCTTGCTGGGTCTCTGCCAATGTCGCAATGGGGTTGTCAGTGCAGTAATTGATGTACCATGTCAATGATCTATTTTGTAAGGTTGTGACCATCTATAGTTTCTTGATGCTATTATCCGTAATCTTCTATGTTGTCCATATAGATCCTGCAACAAACTAAAACTGTTCAGGATCTTCACTCCCTATCCCTTTAAAAACCAACATCTTCATCGCATTCGCCATGTTGAATAGTTGTAGCGGAGGTGGAGGTGGTGGTGAATGTGTAGGCGTATGAGATGGAAGTGGAGGTGGAGATGGAGTGGAAGAATGAGGTATCCTTAGGATACCCTACTTAATTAACTGAACTGCACTTTGCAGTGTAGTTAGCATCGTTCCTTCATTGTCACTTGAAGGAGTTTTAATGAGCAAAATGTACTATGAGCTTGATCCTTCGTTTCATCTAAAGAATCTTCCACATCTCATAGCCCCAAACATCAAGGTAACTCCATAACCCTATTTCAACGTAACATCATTTTAATCCAAGTCTTTAATGATTTAAAATACTTACCTCACCGTCCCTTAAAGAGCCTATGTTCTACTTCACTATAGCTGATATTTCTATCAATCATGAACTCAGTCACAAAACTTCCAAGTGTGATATCAATCCAATGATCCACGACCCACACGGTATTTCTACCTAATGCTCCTAGACGTCACACCATTTCCAGAGTCCACACTATAGGGCCGTCAAGCCTCCACGTCCCTTGACTATCGGCTAATCTAGACAACCACTCACACATTTCATCAAGGAAGAAACAAAAGAATGCTTCAGTCTCGTCTATGTGTAAATATCTCTACAACCATTGTTCCTTAGATAATTTAGGTATCCTGTTCTCTTGAATCGCAAATGTGTGAAATTTTTCGTCAATCCACTTCTCAATCTCTTTCTTTGTAGGAAACCATTTATCACACATCTCTTAGATAGATTCCAGTCTTAGCAATAGAAACATTTTTTGGCTTAAGGGGGCCTGACACAAGTTCAGAGTTATTCATACCAACCAACAAAACCCTAACTGTTGGCCCTTATAGAAACAACTTGCATAGTGCAAGCTATAGTCTCACCCAGAGCAGTATTGGGGGATGCTAGAACTAGGTTTCTGCATCCATAGACTGTGTGATATGTATTTTGAAGCCCTTGTAGTTCATATCTGCCTTGGCGTAGACCTGTGTCTTCCTATGGTCCACTACTGCAAATCTATCCAAATGGCCTCCAAACCTTCGCGAAGGTCTAGGATCAAGCTTTCTAGACCTAAAAGAAGCAGACTTACAACTTTTGGTTAGTAAATAATAGGCCTAGATCTTCCTTCGCGCAGATCTACCTGTTTCGAACAATTATAATGATAGATTTAGCCATTACCTTTACGAAAATATATCATTACATATTTCATGCATAGAAATTAAAGATTCAATAAATTCGTGCAGAGAATACTCTTTACTTCATAGAAAACAGATCATTAATAAACAATGCATAAACTTAAATAGAATTAAGAACAAGGCACAAATGCAAGAGATTAGGTCCAAAATTAGGCTT
This sequence comes from Pinus tabuliformis, assembly GCA_031772625.1. Lineage (NCBI taxonomy): Eukaryota > Viridiplantae > Streptophyta > Pinopsida > Pinales > Pinaceae > Pinus > Pinus tabuliformis. The sequence continues at coordinate 1,715,759,832 of CM062819.1, read as the reverse complement.
CATTAGATTCAACGTTCAAGTTACAGACTCTCCCACCCTGCGCATCCAGCTACATGAGCCCGCGCACTCAGCTGCGGACTTGCCAAGGTCTCCGCACACTCAGCTACAGGAGCTTTCCCCTTTCACCTAAGTACATGAACCAAAGCTTTCTTGCCTTAGTACTTTCCTTCACACTTGTTCTTTCCCAAAATATGATATCTCTAGCATCGCTATGACTCAAATATTTATACCCTTATATTGCAATACCATGTCTCATGACCTATGGGTGAGTCTCAAAACCAACCTATCAGTTACCCATACAAGGGGCTAAATCCCCTTTGACTCCTACTTAGCTGCGCGCTCCACCTCCAAATTTTGTGAAGACTTTATATTCTTTACAAAATTCTACTTAAAAATTGATTAAACTAACCCAAAGTGACCTTATCCCAAAAGGCTCCACTTGATTAGGCCATGTTTTTGTCACCAAACATAGTGGATACCATCAGATTTAACCACATTTTTGGCTGGACCTCTACCAAATTTGATTATTGTTTTGGATGAACCGCTAAATTAGAGATGCTCCAAATTTATCTAGTGCTTCTTTAAATTCTCTCTTTTGGCCAAGCTTGACCAAGACATTCACTATGCATAACTTCCGCATACGAACTCAAATTTATGAATCATTTGCATCATTGGATTCCATGTGATGTGCTATTTGACATGGCCTTTGTTTCATTAAGATTCAAGGACTTAGATTTTTGGGCCATTAGGGATCCTCATGGATCATCTAGAAACCTCTGCAATTGCATATTTAGCTCCACAAATTTTGGCACACTCATTCTGTAAGGAGATTTTGACATAGATGTGACTCTCGACACTAATTCAATTTTGAAATATATATCTCTTTTTGGAGGTAGTCTTGGTATATGATTTGGAAATAGGTCTTTAAATTATTTGATCATTTGAATGTCATCTGTAGTTTTGTTTTCTGTTTTCAGTGTAATTTCTTCTATCTATATAGAAAATAGTTTGTAGCATTTCCAGGCATATTGTTTCATCTATAAGTATAAAATTTTCCTAGTGGATGTAGGTCTTGGTATTCCTCTTATAAGTTGTACATTTCACTCTTTATTGGTGCATGTAATAATTTTCTATAGAGAATTGATTATGGACTTATGTTTCTCCAACTAGTCCATTCCTATTATCAAATCACAAGAACCTAACATATTTATATTTAATTATATTAGGCAACCATTTAAATTATAACACAATTTTCACTTGTACAAATGGGGACAAAATACTAATGTTATTCATTAGATATGTGACTTATTGGCATTGACTATTAGACACATTGGAGCTGAAAAACTCATCATTGGCATTATGTCGAATAGTTGACTCTTTATTAAGAATTAGATATTGGACAAGATGACATCGAATATCTGATGCCAAAAATGGTTGAAAATGTCATTAAAAATCCAACACTTTGAGGTTGGTTTTGTGACGCCCACATGTGTTGGATATGCGACGGGCATAATGTCAGTGATGATGCCCACATTCATTGAATATGAGATGCTTTAACATCGAATATCCTGCGCCTTATATTGTAGAATGGAAATGATTTAATGTCAAAAATTCAATGCCTTATTACTCTAGTGTGACGGGAATGCAGTTCATTTTGTGATTATGTAGTAGCAAGTTCGATGGTGATGCGTTGGATAATAGATGTTAAGAAAATCTTGTATGACATGAGTGTTATAGCTCCACCACCCTAGATGCCAAAAATTATGACACTTTTATGTCATATATTGGACTATTTATTATGACACTTCTAGTCCGATGGGATCTTTCGATGGTTTAGTGTTGAATAATTGATGTTAGAACAATTTTTTGTGATGAGAGTGTTATATCTTTGACACTTCATTCGTTCAATAGAGAATCAAATATCCGATGACTACCCATTAGATAATATTTAGATATTCGACCATTTCCACGTATCGTTGAATATATGACAGGCTTCTGCGCATTAAAAAATTATAATTTGACGGTGCCCATATTTCCCTAATGCCTAATCCCAATTCCCAAACAATTGTCACATAGCTAGTTTTCTATTAGTGACGTCTATCCACCTTTGTAATTCAAGCGTAACAAGGATGTTCTATTAGCAAGGGTTTGAATTTATTAGTGAGATAAATGAAAATTCAAGCACTGGGTTTAAGTGCATCTTTAGAGATTTTTGTCGCTGCAATCAACACCTTCCAAAAATTTTCTCACACTTGAATTTTAGAGTATTTTTAGGATCTTATGATCTGAGGATCTTCCTCCTAGTTTTAAACTGTCAAGTCACTTGCACACACTTTCTCAGTCTTCGATGAGTTCAAGATTGCACTTCCTTTATGCGAGCTTGGAAAAGCATAGCACCATCCATCAAGATAGTGTCTATGCAATGTTTAACTCATGTTGAGAGTTAGAGTGCATATTTACTGACAATCCCATCATTTTTTTGCTCTTGTACTTCTATTTTGGTGAGTTTCTCAATTATTGCATTTTGCACATCTTCACTTTCAGTAGTGTCTCTTTCACATCCGCGATTGTCCTTTTTCTTTTTTTTTCATTCTAATAAGTGGAATTTTCATGTTATATTTTCTCTGGAATGTGTCGCTTTCAAAGTCATTTGCATTTTGTAAGTGTCATCTTCATGTTTTCCCCCTATTGCAAGTGTCACTTTTGTTGTTTTCACTCCTCGTGTGTCACACCCTTGTGTATTAGCGAAGTTAGTTTTGGCACCCTATTATGCATCAAATGGCCTTACATATCATTAGAATATGTGCTATACACAATCATAAAACTTAGCGCACCTTTTGGCCATAGTCGCCACTTTTATCGTAACTTGTGTTCTAGGTGTTGTAATGTGTCATTTCAACTGTTGCACTGAGAAATAGGTGTCACTTTGTTTCTTTTTTAAGGTGTCATTGTTGTTCATGAGTCTTATGGATTCCATTTTCTTCTATTAATGGAATTTATGTGTGTGACCTATGTTTGAGTCATGTTAGGATGCATTTCTTTCTCTTACTCTATTGGTCCCACACTTAGCCATTGTGAGAGCTCTTCTTGGTCCTTCAGGCCAACACAAGTTCTAAAGGCATTAGTCCTCTTACTAGGTGATAAGTGAAACTTATTCACAAGCCTCATTGACACATATGCCCCCATAATTGTGCACTAATTCTTCTCTAAGGTCTCCTCCCTCTCACAATGCATCAATACTCCCTAAGGATAAGTCACGTAGCCTTGTGATATCTCCCATACTGAAAGGCACATTTTAGATAACCAAGTGGTCACTGTTGGAGAGAAATTTTCCCTTCCAAGTCTAAGTTTAATTTGAAACAATGAAAAACACTTCAAAATAATGAAATGCAATTCAAACAACGAATCACAATTCAAATGCTTAGTGAAAAAGAAAACTTCAAAAGAACAAGGGCCTTCTCCCCTCTAAAAAGCACACTCTGGACAAAAAATTACCTTCTTTCATTCAAGAGAACACTCTGATAGCTTTAACACACTTTAGAACAATGAGTTCACTTCAGGACTATGAGAGCACTCCTTCAGCTCGAAGAACTACGTCCTCCTTAAGTGTATGGTGCACTCACAAAGCATGAAGCTTCATTGTTCTCTTAGAGTGCATGGCACACTCACAAAAGCACAAAACCTTAGAGCACATGCTCCTATCATGAAGCCCAATGATTCATCCTTCCCTTTGAGTAGATGGAATAGTCACAAAGCCTGAAGTTGGAGTGCACTCCTTCGACATGAAGAACTAAGCCCTGTTTGAGTGCATGAGTGCACCTTGAAGGCTTGAGTGTTTTTCCTCTGTCTCTTCGACATTCACCCTTCCTCTCTCCTTTTCCTCATGAGTGCATGAGCGCACATTGAAGGAATGAAGTCAAAAATCCTCACTCCTTCATCTCTTCAAAGTGCACCCTTGTGCCTTCTCAGTCTCTTTGAGTAGATGAGCGCACCATGAAAGCCTAAAGCCATCAAGCCTCACTCATTCATCTCTTCAGGGTGAGCCTTTGCACCTTCTTAGTCTCTTTCAGCACATGGGATCACCTTGAAGGCATGAAGGGCTGAACCCTCATATCTTCATCTCTTTAGAGAGCACCATTGAACCTTCTTAGTCTCTTTGAGCACATGAGTGCACCTTGAAGGCCTCAAGGTCTAAATCCTCACTCCTTTGTCTCTTTGGAGTTTTCCCCTATGCCATTGAGATATCTTTGTCTTTATTGAGTTCAAAAGTCAAATGTGAAGTCCTCTTATGAGCCTTGATGAGTTTGAATGCACCCACTATTGGCAAACAATTTTAAATTACGTTTGATCCAAGATTTGACCTAGGGTGCTAACAAAGGTTTCTGTGTAGTCTAGCACTTTGCCGACATTTTCACTCCCTTGGATCAAAGGAGCATCTCAACCGAGGTGAGTCAGAACCGTAGGAAGGTATAAGGGATATATATTTAGTTATCTAATGAGATTCTGCAACCATTGATGCATTCATTGGCAACTATTTAACTCATGCATTTAATAGAAAATAAACATAAGCATAAAGTTTAAACATGGGGCAGAAAATAGACAAAAAAATAACAAACTCCCATTCTCCTTTTATTATTAAAACAACATATCCTAATTATAACAACATTTATCCATTAAATATTGTGACACATTACAATCTTGCACGTAGATAACACAACTTAAAAAAAGTGTCAAAACAAAACATTACATATCCCAATCTGCCCATAAGCAATCTTTCACAGTTCAGATCCCCAAAATTAAAACAAAAGTAAACTTGTAGCGCAATCTAGTATTTACAATACTATCTAAAATTGCAATACAATCTAAACTTTACGACACCATCTAAACTTCACAAATCTACCTAAACTTGTTTCTTGCTGCTCTTCATCTTATTTTATAGATTCACTTTCTTGATTTAGTCTTCAGTTACTTTCTCGCTTGATCTGTGGTTTTTCAATACCCAGGGCCATTACCTTCGTTTTTTGTTGACTGTATCAAAATCAACTCCTAGTTCTGTGGTACATGCCATTATTTCCATTGTGCAAATTCTAAAAAAATTATTTCGTTGTTACCTTGATTTTCCAGTGCTATACTTCCAACATCTTTAACCAAAATATCCTCTGCAACTCTTGTTCCTTTAAAATCGAACGACCCAACACGCCCCGATCACAATCCATTGACTCGCCCTAAATTCAATGTATTGTTGTTGCTCCTTTTGAACTTTGTGCAAGTTGGCTTCCGCTTGGATCAACTACAGTTCCCTCAAATGAAGGACCCAAATCTAGAACACTTTGAAGAGTCAACTCCTTAAATGTAATGTATGCATAAACAGGCAAGTTCCACACATCCAACAGAGTAGAAAACTTTCTAGAAAACTCTTCCAGTACCTACACACTACGATCATTGGGTTGTGACTATATAATTTCCTAAAGCTGATGATCAATAAGAGTTGATAACGTGCACAAATTGCGGAATTTTCTCTATGCTTTTGGGCAAAGGTCGCAAAGAATGCATTTATTTGCCTGGGATGCATCTTCTAGCCGATTAATTTTAGCATTGAATTCATCAACCTGAGCCACGAGTTTCTTGTTTACTTCTAGGTCTGAATTCACCATCACTTGTTGGAGCAGGATTTTCACATTCCCTTGAAAGGGATAAATGGGTGCATTCATCTTCGTAAGAACACCTCTCCAATAAAAAATATAACTAACCATTTGATGATATTCCTGCATAAATTGCGGAAAAATATCACAGACAGAAGTAATTGCCTGAATCTTGTTAGAAATTTGGGTCTTGAGGAGGTATGATAGGTCTAATGTGAATTTTTGAAGGCTATATATAGTATCCTAGAACGTGAGACTCTAGGACAAAAGTTTCTTACACAATGCTTTAACAAATGTACAAGATTCGACAAGGGAGCATGCAGTGAGATCTGTTGGATACTCTTGAGAAGAAGGTGCAAGGGTATGCCATAACGACTGCATCATGGAATGAACATCACTTACTTGAGCTTCTAACCCACCTTTCTCAATGCACAACTTTGTTTGGACGGCAGTGGTATCATTTAGCTAATTCTCTTGTTCTTCACATGTGACTTGGAGGTGAGTGTAGCGAGTCTCGGTCTCGACAAGACAGTTCTCCAACTGTGATATAGAAGCATGAACAAACTAAAACAATTGTGGTGAACACCAGGTGCTAAGAGTGTCCACTGATACTGTATACGACACTTGAAGATGAAATTGGAGTGGTTGTCCACTAGCAACTAAGTGCTCTTACTGATATTGCCTTGAAGATTCTATATGTGTTGTACCCTTTTGGTTGTGTGTAATTCTATGAAGAACAAGTGCTAGAATAAAAGAAATAAGATCATGTTGTTAGGCAACAAAGGAGATTACTTGATGACATTGTTCAGGTTCTTTCATGAAATAAACCACTTGCTTGGCAGAAATGATTCAAGTGGTGGAAGACGATGGATGAGATGAGGTAGCAATAAGGGGTGGAGTAGTTAATGGTGGAGGAATAACAGTGATAGGAAGTCTAGTAGAAGTGACAAAAGTGCATTCATTTTCCATGTCACCTAGCTCATCAGTGACAGTAGGTGATTCGAGATTATCAGTTAAGGTTTCTTCGGATGAATGGGGTCTCTCATCAGAGGCAGTATGCATCGATGGGGGTTATTCTTATCTAATGGGAACAATAGGATCAATGGATGGTGGCTCAACATCAAGGTTGATGATGGCAGAAGCATGGGAATCATGGTAGGATTGGTGAGATGAAGAGGAAACAATGGTTGTAGTGGGTGGTATGGTGGTAGAAATGGTGGGTGGTGTAGCGGACATAGGAGTGACTTGATGTACATGGGTAACTTTCTCAACCAAAGAACCTACTGCACTCCAAGTAACATAGGCCAAGTGGACACACTCATTTGATTTCTTCCGCAGGGGTTAGATATCTTCTTGTGTATCTCCAGAATGATTGCACAAGGATGAAGGGGCATCATCAGTAGGTCTCATGGCATCAAAATTGTATAGTTCCATTCCATATTTATGTCATGACACAACTCTCAACCAAGTGATGAATTCATTATGGAATCTGCTCTCACTGATATAGAAATGCATATTCCTCATAGAAAAAGAAGTAGGGGAAACTTACATTTGCCAAAGATAACAATAGCTATGACTTATACCAAACAAGATCTGATGAGCATAATGGTCGAGCAGGAGAAGTGGTACTCAAAAGATAGTTTTGGTCACAGCCTCCATTTTTTTGAACCATTTACGAAACACAAGGTCATCGAACTCTCTATTGATGGTGTCTTCAATGCTACACCAAGGTGCATAGGCATATGCAAGAGGTTCATCTTCTGAAATTATGGTGAGGTCTTGACCTTCTGAAGCACACCACTTGGACATAGCAAGGGGAAGAAGAAGAAATCCAAACCTAAAATATGTGGGACATGCATAAATATAATTAGCATCTTTAAATAACTCATTCAGGAGATAGTTGGACCAATTTAGCTAATCCCCATGGACGTAAGATTCTGCAACTAATATGGCATACAAAAAAAATTCACCTCTGGTATAGTGTCTCATCAAATTTTTGATGATAATTGTGACAGCTACTCAAACCGGTATATTGTTTGTCATATTGAGAATAGCTCCAGGACCTTTCCCCATGGTGCCATACTTCTTGTATAGGTTTTTCTCATCTAACTTCTTTCCACACTTGGCGTTTTTCTAGAAAGTTGAACTAACATCGATTCCATAAGTAGAAAACCCTATAAGCCTTTATATATCTACTGCATGGATGGGGTATTCCCAGTCCAACCAGAGAGAATCCCCATGGAGGCGACTGAGTAGAAATTTGGTGCAGCGCATGACTTCACTAGTGGTGCCAAAATTAGGTAAGTCACGCATAAGAGGAAGAGTGGATTGCTTTAAAGGATGGGAGAATGGTATGAATTTCATGATAGAATGGGCATTGAAATTGGTATTAGGCTCCATAAATACATCAGTGTGGAGCGGAGGAAACAGAGTTGAATGAGATAGGTCATTATCAACAAGGTGGGATTTCTCGTACTTTCTCAAGAGGTTATCCTAGCAGTGGATACGAGAATCAATTGGGTAAAGATTGAAAAAAATAATTGTCTAGAAAACCATATTTACAAACCGACATAAATACAAAAAATAGATAGGGGGATGACAAGGCAGTGAGGACTCGTGGATAGGTGAAGTTGAATCTAGAGCTGAAATTGATAACGCAGGAGAGAAAAGAGTGAAAATGGAAACAAAGAACGAGCATCTATATAATAGTTGAATGGGGGGGACTTAGCCATTAGGCATGGGAATTTCAAATCAAATTCAACTTAATGACAGGTGATACTGACAAATACCAAGGAATCTTGTGACATAACGAAAGAGTTAACAACACAAGAAAATATTATTGAGAATTGGGAGAGAGAATTGGTAAATAACTCAGACATGACTGGAAATAATGACATACAATACAAGCATTAATGACACTGACACACTAGGATATGAAAAAATCTCCCCGACCACAATGGGTTGCAATGGGTCGCAACTAAAAAAATAATATTTTTGCGAAATATACTAAAGACACAGCTACTAAATTGTCAAAACACTTACTCCTGCAACTATCCTAACTCACACTTTCTACTCTCATGAAGAGAGGACACTTCATTTCAAAATTAGAATAGAAAAATAGGGCTTCATGCAAGCGCCATTCACCCATCCAAAGAAGAGTGTACCATCTAATTGAGCAAGTTGAACAACAATAGAATCTTTGATTTCCGCAACATAAAAAGGACCAAGCCAATGCATTTGGAGCTTACCAGGATGCTTGTGATACTTGTTGTCATAAAGTAATACCTAGTCGCCCACATAAAATGAATTATATTTCTATGGAAATTGTGTCAAGCTTTCTGGTCCTCCTTCGCAACAATTTGACGAAAATAAGCAAGAAATGAAGACTCATCGAGTTGCAATAATTCATGTACTTGTTCAGGAATGGATTTGTCCTCAAAAATTCAAGTTGCATGAGAAATAAAGAGAATAGGAACAATAAACTCAGTAGGAACAACAACTTCTTTCACATAAACCAGCTCAAATAGATTGTACTTATGGAACCACTTGATTGTAGTTCAGTAGGCCCATAAAGTAGAAGGAACTCATTCATCTCAATCATATCTATTGGCAAAGAAAACCTTAGTAAGGCCTTTTTTTTTAAATAAATTAAGTGCTTCGACAATCCCATTAGCTTTGGGATGATAAGGAGTGCTCTTATGATGATGTATCATGAAATTATACAATAGTGCTTGGATTGTTTCATTAATGAAATGGGAAGCTTGATCACTTGTAAGACTTCATAGATAACAAAACCTGGCAATAATGTTTTCAAAGATAAACCATGAAGCCTTATCAGTGGTGCAATATTCAACAGGAGTAGCTTCCACCCAATGATTCCAATAATATATTACAGTAATGATATATCAAGCATGTGCATGATGAGTAGGAGGGTGAATGGGCCCAAAAATATCAATTCCCCATTTCTCAAAAGTAGTAAGGGCTTGTACCGGATGCAAAGTCATTTTATCACGATGCGACGATCGACCAATCAGTTGATAGACATCACAAGTCTTTGCATATTCTTTTCCGTTCTTTAAAAAGAGTTGGCCACCAAAGGCCAACTTTCAAAACTTTCGAGAAGTAGTGTTCCCTCTGACATGACCTCATGGAACCCCAACATGAAATTCCCATACTACACCTTCACGTTCATTATCAAGGATACAATGACACAAAACTTGATTGATCCCCATTTTATATAATTGTCCTACCATAAGTTGATAGTCTGCTGCTCGAACTACCAAATTATTCTTCTGCATCATAGTATGATCAGGAGGGCACTAAACTGTAGCAAGATAAGTGGTAAAATATTATAAGTAATCAGGTAAAACTTTAATAGAAAAACACCACTATTTGACAACTGATCATCAATTGATCCCACCAATTCTTCTGGCTCTAACTTGGATAAATGGTCTGGCCCCACATTCAACATGCCCGGCTTAACAATCACTTCAAAAGAAAATTTCTGAATTAACAGTAACCACTGACAAATCCTTCCTTCAAGTAAAAGATTATTAACTAAATTTTCCAATGCTAAGTGGTCTGTTAAGAAAATGAATGGACCTCTCAAAAAATAATGTCGGAATTTTTGGAGAATATAAACCATAACTAAAGCTTCTTGTTCTGTAGTAGTATAATTCTTCTCCGTATTGGAAAGTTTCATGCTTGCAAAGTAAATAGGATGATCCAAGTTTAATTCACCTGGTTTTGTTACTATAGCTCCTAAGGAAATCCCAGATGCATCAACATGAACATGAAATGGCTTATTATAGTCAGGATAGACCAAAATGGGTGAACTTGCAAGTTTCTCCTTCAAAGTATCGAACGCAGAATCACATTCAGTAGAACAGAAAAAATCATTCATATTTCTTTAGAATTTCTCAAGCGGCATTGTGATGGAAGCATAATTTATTATAAACTTGCAATAATAACTATTATGGCCCAAAGTGGAACACAACTGGGGAACATAAGTGGGTGGTGGAATATTCAGTATTACCGTAAACTTAGCAGGGTTCACACATACTCCCTCCTTGCAGACGATATGCCCCAACAATGTTCCAAATGGCACAAAAACATACATTTCTTCAGGTTTAAGGATATTTGAAGTTGTCTGCATCTATCAAACATAACCCTCAACAAGCAACGATGATTCTTGGGCAAGTTGTAAATAGTCCAATTATCCATATAAACTTCAAGAAAATTATGTATGTAGTCACAGAAAGAAGCAATTACAATATGAGAGAAACACAGTTGGGGCATTCTCGAACCCAAAGGGCATAACGTTGTATGCATAGGACCCCCATTCAATAGTGAATGTGGTATTCTTCTTATCTTCTTCTGCAATGAGAACTTGATGATACCTTGAGAAACCATCAGTAAAAGAGTAAGCATCATTTCCCCCAACATTATCTATAACATCCACAATGAAAATTCCATGTAATAAAGTTAATAAAGGAAAAATAATATCCAAGGTTATGGGACACTTATTCCGAGCTAAATTTTGGGAAACACATCCTAGTGTGGGTTGATTTGGTTTATTACGGCTAAGGAAATTTGCAATGGCAATGACAAAGGTTTTGGAAAGGAAAAATGGATTTTTGGGCGATTTATTTATGAAAATAATGGAAATTAGGAGAAAATGAAGGTGAAAGGTCACAGGTTGCATGTGAGGAGGAAAATGAAGGAAAATAATGGAAAAATTAAGAAAATAAAGGCCACATTAATAAAAAGGCTTCTGCAGATCAGTTGGTAACCTTTTGTTAGTTTAGTTTTGGAGCCCTCTCTTTATTCTCTCTCTCTCACACACTCTTGGAGACTTAGAGTTTTCTTGGAGCACTTTACCATTGCATCAAGAAAGGAAAAGAAGGCAAAGAGGAAGAAAATATCAAGAAAGAAAGAGGAAGATCAAACATTTATAGAAGATTTACTTGCAGGTATCGATTTTCATGTGTGATTTCCTTGCTAGATTTGGCATACATGGTTATGCATGTGTGTTCTTGGTTATCTTTCTATAATGGGCATGGGTATTGCTAATGTGGCAGTGTTATTCAGCCTTTCCTTGCCATTTATGGATAACTATGATGAGATGGGGTTCTCATGTTTTGGTTAACCATGATTTTCGGATGGATTCGAGGTTGAGTGAGGTGGATCTCTCAATGAAAGAACACATGGCCTAGTGATCCCTGAACTGAACTATGGATTGCGGTAAATCCACTGGCCTAGTGACCCCTGAACCATAATGCGTGTTATAGTAAATCCATGTATTGTGTGCCTTGGTAGCCCTAGGAATCCTCAACGAGTGAATGACAGGATATATGGTAAATCCTAGAAGAGGTTTCCCTTGATCATTCCTAGGAATCCTTCACGATGAATGGTGGGATATATGGTAAATCCTAGAGAGTGGTGACTTAATTATGGCATAGTGACCCCTGGATCAGACAATGGATTGTGGTAAATCCTAGAGACTACGAGACAAGAAAATTTCTCACAATGTAGGTGGAGAAATCCGGTGCCATCCATGCTTATTTATGATCTAGTGATCTGGTAAGGATTACGGTAAAGCCTGATTCTATTGTTGAGGGTGAGTTGGTTTGGGCTTAGGAATCCCTGGTTGGTTATTTTGTTATGTGTCTCACATTCATGCTTGGAATATGACATGGGGGTGATTGGCTGAAGAGAGAGTTGGCTTAGACAATCTATGGTCAGGTGGAATGTGGTAGTCCCATATCGAGTAGGGTTTTGCATTCATTTACTTGGTATTTTATGAGAAAATGTACTGGATTATATGTGGCATTTATGGTTGTTGTATCCTCATTATTTCTGTTGTTTATATGTTGGTTATGAATATATTTTATGATAGCGAAAATGTATGGTTGTTATAATGTTTTAATTTGAGAATGAATGAGCAATGAATATATGACCTAATAGATTACAATGTAGCTAATGTGATAAGGCACCAATGCTTCTTAGTGATTCTTAGATAAGCATGAGACCCCTCTTCTCACATATGCTATTTACACCTGTAGAACACATAATTGTGATATGTTTGATGAAATGCATGCCATGGCTAGTATGGGTCCAATCAAGTCCTTGGTTAAGGCTTTGCATTGGCATCATTGTATCTATGCTTATTTTCATTTATGTGAATTCCAAGAAGTTCTGGCAGTGATTGGGTCCTAGCCCTACAATTTAACCTTAGATATCATAGTTTCTAGCATAGCACTTGCATAAAAAGGTTATAGTCACACTCATGCGGGCTCATGGGAGTGACTGCGACTATCAGTCACTTGGAGGGCTTTGTAAGGGAGTGATTTGGACTCAAGGTCCTTGAACTGCTAAGTTTACTCAGGGGTTGGTCACTTGGAAAGGTGGGGTAGCTCCTGGAGGTTCTATTAGATGTGTGGATGGTCAGTTTGGTTTTGTTTTTTTAGTTTCACTTCCTTAAGATGACTTAGGAGGTTGAATCAGATCATAGTAGCCTCTCGTCACATGTTTACCACAATTGGCTGGTTACTTGAGCAAATGTGGGAGGAGGGTGTTACAGAGAGGTATAAGAGCATAGTTCACCACTTGGATTGGATGGGCATTGTGTTGGTCATGAATTCATGTCACTTTCATATGTTTTCTCAAGCATGTGGTTTATGTATTGGTTGTGTATGCATGGCGTTGGTTATGGTTGCAGTGGTGTTTCCATGTGAAAAGTTAATGGTGTTGTTATTGGACGTGTTTTTCATGAGCTATGTTATGCACTAGATATTCATGTCAATGTTTGTATATAAGGTGTATGCATGCATTTCATAGATATGTTGTTATGCATACATTGATATGGGTGTAGTTGTCATGCATGAGGTCATTATGTGTGGTTAATATGTTCATGCATTGATGACTAGACTATGGTTAGGATGATATCTACATGTTGTTATGATTATGTTTATACTTGTATTGTGCTAATCTAGTTGGCCTTGTAGATGAGATATCCTCCCAAAGTTATACTAAGGTGCATTTGTTTGTTTATGATTGTGTTTAGCTCACATAGTGTGCCTTGGAAGAAGAGATCAAGATGACTAGCAAGATGGTAGACTACAAAGATTCTCCACATGAATCAGATGAGAAGCATGGTGTTGGGCACTCTTCTAACTTAGTAGACACATTAAGGAGTTTGAAGGAAGAAATAAGGAGTTGTAAAGTAGATAATGGCATCATCATGCAGGCATAAGAGAAATAAGAAAAATTCAATGCAGTAAACCTTTAGAGTTTGTTAGACTTGCAGAGATAGCGACCACTCTGGATCAGTTATGGACAAGAGTCTAGGACTAATAGGGCATATGGAAATAGATCTCAGGGTGGTCATAGGTAAGAAAGAGATGTCACAACCAAAGATGGTAGATTATTGGATACTCTAGATAGGAGAGGTGATGGACACATGTACTATTATAGCTCTAGTTCTGACATGCACTACGATCGTCATCGTTATCACCCTTATAGGAGGAGTGATAGGGGATAATTTTCAGATCATATTAAGAAAATGAATCCACTAACCTTTGATGGAGAGTTGAACAAGCCTGAGGATGCAGAGACTTGGTTATTTTGTATGAATAATTTCTTTGAATTGGATGAGTATAGATAGAATATGAAGGCTAGAATATCTATCTTCAGCCTGAAAGGTAAAGTAGACATCTGGTGGGAAGACATAAAATGGGTTAGAGACATCAGGACAAAGGAGTTTATTTGGCATGAATATGTGTGTATTGGACTTGGTGGATACATGTGGTTTGAATAAAGAAGTGCACGTAGAATCTTGGTTAGTACTGTTGGCTATAGGTACAAAGAAGAGAGTTCATCATTGGGTAAGAGCTTGTGTCTTTGAACTGAATGGTATGCCTATAGTAGCACATTTGAATGTATTATCGTTAGGGTCATATACTATGCTTTTGGGTATGGACCGACTATACCTTCATAGGACGAAAGTGGACTATTATGATAAATCCATTAAGTTCTTGGATGACGATGGGGAGCAGACAATATTATAGGGTAAGAAGAAAACAAAATAAGTTAGGATGGTGAAAACTTTGTAGGAAAAACACAATCATAGAAAAGGGTGTGTGTTATTTGCAGCACACATTTCTAGTGATAAAGGTAAGGAGGATGAGGATGCAGAGATATTGAGTAGATACCTAATCTTGCAACAGTTTTAGGATGTGTTTATAGAAAATATTTCAGAGTTTCCACCTCATAGGGAAGTAGAATTTTATATTGAGTTGATACTAGGAGTAACACCAAAATCAAAATCACTGTACATAATGAACACTCGAGAGAAAATAGAGTTAAAGTTACAGTTGAAGGAAATGCTTTGTA
Source organism: Pinus tabuliformis (assembly GCA_031772625.1). Lineage (NCBI taxonomy): Eukaryota > Viridiplantae > Streptophyta > Pinopsida > Pinales > Pinaceae > Pinus > Pinus tabuliformis. The sequence continues at coordinate 1,715,744,797 of CM062819.1, read as the reverse complement.
AGGGGTACATTTGGCCAAGTGTATCACCTTAGAGTGCACCGATATTGCTTGTGAAGAAAAAATATGGTAGTCTTAGATTATGCATTGATTACAGATAGTTGAATAAGGTGACCATCAAGAACAAGTACCCATTTTCAAGGACTGATGACTTATTTGATCAGCTAAAGGGAGAAACAATGTCCTCAAAGATTTATTTGAGATGCAGATATCATCATGTATGCATCAAGGAAGAGGACATTTACAAGAAAACTTTCCAGACTAGGTATGGGCATTATGAGTTTGTTGTAGTTCCATTTGGTTTGACTAATGACCTAGCTACCTTTATGTGCTCAATGAATAGTGTGTCGTGTCCTTATCTCGACCAGTTTGTTATTGTATTTATTGATGACATTTTTATATATTCTAAGAATGACGAGGATCATGTTGATCATTTAGAAACAGTGTTGAGACTATTGAGAGAACATCAGCTGTATGCTAAGCTCAGTAAATGTAGCTTCTTTCAGACAAAGGTATAGTACTTGGGACATGTGGTCTCCAAGGAAGGCATAACAGTGGATCTAGAGAAGATAAGAGCTATCATGTAGTGGGAATCTCCTTGAAATGTGGATGAGGTAAGATCATTCATGGGGCTAGCAAGCTATTGTAGGAGGTTCATTAGGAAATTCTCTCAGATTTCATATCCTATTACGTCACTACAAACGAAAGGTAAGAAATTTGAATGGACAGAGGAATGCACAACAAGTTTCGAGTAGTTAAAGCAGTTGTTGACAAACACTTATGTGTTAAAGATTTCAGACCCAGACAAGGAGTTTGTAGTGTGTATAGATGCTTGTAAGAGATGACTTGGTGGAGTCCTCATGTAGGAGGAGCAGGTAGTATGTTATGAGTCATGGAAACTGAATGAGCATGAGAAAAACTATCTGACACATGCTCTTAAGTTGGTAGTGATCATCCATGCACTCAAGATAAGGAGGCACTATCTTATTGATAGGAGGTTTAAATTGATGAGTGACCACAGTGGGTTGAGATACTTGTTTGACCAGTCGAATCTGAATGCGAGGAAAGCTAGATGGTTGACCATGATCAGTGAGTTTTACTTTGAGATCAGGTATATCAAGGGTAAAGAGAATAGGGTTACAGATGCTCTTATTAGGAGGATAAAGGAAAATCAAATTGCAGTTATGATTTCTTATGGGAAATACTTACAAGATTGAATTGTATAGGCAGGTCATTAGGATGACATGTATAGATATCTTATGCATATGTTACAGCTGAGTACAGGTACAAGTATAGGTAGTGGTATAGGTACAGGTATAGGTGCACATGGTGTGGACTGTCATCTCTCAATAGATGGCTTGGTCAGATTTAGAGAGAGGATATATGTGACAGATGGCAGTGAGATCAAGAATATTATCTTGAGGGAGTTTCATGCGAAACCATATTTAGGTCAGATAGACTACAAAAGACATTGACAATAGTAAATAAGTTTTATTATTGGTCGAATCTGAAGAAGGTTTTATCAGAGTTTAGGGCTAGATGTTTGGACTTTTAATAGGTAAAGGTAGAATGTAAGCATCTAGGTGGACTACTACAACCGATTGTGATTCTAGAATGGAAATGGGAGGTCTTTTCCATGGACTACATCAAAATTTTACTGAATAAATCTAGATAGCATGATTCAATCATGGTGGTGGTGGAGAGGATGACTCAGGTAACACACTTCATTCAACTAAAGACTATATATCTCGCTAGTGATGGGGGATAGGTTCTCATCAAAGATATAGTCAGATTTCATGGTTTTCCAAAGAAGATTATGCTAGATAGGGATGCAAAGTTCACTTCCAAGTTTTGGAAGGAGTTGTTTGTAGGTTTGGGCACAAAGTTGGCCTTTAGTATAACTTATCATCCATGGACATATGGAAAAATAGAGAGGGTCAATAGGGTATTGGAGGATAAGTTAAGGATGTATGTGATGCATTAGCAGTGGAAGTGGTAAGAGTATCTTCCACTGGTAGAGTTTTCTTACAACAATGTTTACCAGGAGTCTTTAAGGATGAATCTGTTTGAGGCACTCAATGTGTATAGTGAAATATTCCCATCAGTTGGAGTGATCCAGTGAACATGGTGTTGATTGGACTAGATATGTTAGCAGAAATGGAATAGGAAATGCAGGTGATGAAAATAATCTAAAGGCAACATAGGACAAATGGAAAAGCTATGCAGGTCAGAATAGGTTTTTTAAGGAGTTTCAGGTTTGGGAACAGGTGTACTTGTGTATCAAGCCCAAGAATAGCTCCCTGTCAATTGGGTCATGTGGCAAGCTGCCACCTTGGTTTTGTGGACCTTTTAATATCCTTGAACGGATTGGAATATTAGCATATCAACTTGCATTGCCTCTGACAGTGAAAGTCCATGATGTTTTCCATGTTTCATTGCTTAAGAAGTATGTTAAATATGTTGACAATGTGATTCATTGGTGTATATTATAGGTGGAGCCAAATGGAAAATTCTAGCTAGAAGCTCAGTGTATATTGTAGCAAAATGTGCTCATGCTTCGAAACCAAGAAATTGAGCACGTTAAAGTGAAGTGGAAGCACTTTGGGCCTCATGAAGCTACATGGGATTTCATGGATCAGATGTTGCCTATGTATCCTTCTATTGTAGCAGCTACATCCATCCTCCAAAAGTTTTCCTTAGCTTCGTTTTTGAGCCTCCCTACCAACCATCCTTAGCAGCATGTCTGGCACTGCATAGGTACTTCTGCTTTCAGTTGAGTTTCTTTGGATTATCAGCTTGTGTTCACTAACTTATTTTCCTTTCACCTACAAACTAACTTCCCATGAATTGGTATTCACCCAGTTCTTTTTCTGACTTGGATAATTGCACCGAACTTGAGGGAAACTAGCCTTGCTCTCCATAATTGCGCAAAGCATCAAGGCAGATAACTGCTCTCCAAAATTTTGTAAAGAATGCAGACTACCTTACCCTTGAAAATTGTGTAGAGCATCCCATCACTGGGATTGCTCTCAAAATTTGTGCAGTTCTGGTTGGCAGCCTTGGCTTCAATCCAGAAATTATGTAGAGCCTAAGGGGCAGCCAGAGCCACTCAACCCAGAAACTGCGCAAAAGTCATCCCAAGGCTTGATGTTTGTTGCATGTGCTCACAAGTTAACCGATTTTACCAATACTATACAATCTTGCCTCGCATGCATGGGCATATTTTTCTTGAAAAAGCAAAAATCATCCCTAGATTTTAGGGATCTATTTTTGGCAGCCGAGGGTTACATGGAAAGGTCATTTTAGAAACCTCCTGCGAAGTGTCGCTTTCTCCTAGAATTGTGGCATGCACATCATAAGCCTTGATCATGTCAAAAATATTTATTCAATGCCTCTGAGCTCATTCTTCACTTTGATCTTGGAGCTATGGAATCCCTAATGCGTCTAGAAACATTCGGCACACTTATCACCGCTTTTTCCGGGTAAGTCCGCTTTTCATGTATTTCATTGCTTTTCTGTCACTTTTTGTATTTCGGTTTGTGTGAGTGTTGTTATATTGCTTGTTTTGAGTGCTTGTTGTCATTTTAATGCATGTTATTTTGTAGAACCATTGTTTCAATTTTTCCATTGCATTTCCTTACTATCGCATGCTTAACATTGTTTCTACACTAACGGTCGCCCTTGCAATGAATCACTCCACAAACTTAATTGCCTTTCCCTTTTATTGAATCTTACACTTAGTGATTTCATGCATCTTCATTCACTCATGTCTTCACCCATCTTCTCACATGCATTCATTCCTTACTATTTTCAGTCGCCCATTAGTCAGTATAAGATGCCTTGGCTTGGAACTTTCTTTCCATGACTTGCAGTAAGAATTTTTGGGAGGCAAGGCCTTGACTTGCTCCCAGAATTTGCACATATATTTCCTCACACTAGCCTCCCAAAATGTGCTTTGTGAAATTCTGAGAGGGAGTGCCTCAATTGGTCCCCGAAATTACACAATGCAATTTTCCCTGGTTGTATTCATGCTAACTGAAACTGCGCATTGTGCAGTTCTAGTCCTCAGTAAGACAAGATGGAATATGCTATCATAGTTTCAATAAGAATTCATCTCACTGGTAGTTTAGACTATCCTCTATGTAGTTCTGGTAGTCAGTCTCCCAGCCTCTCATAATGAAAATCGCATAAATTTCCCAGTCAGTCACCTAGGTGTGTTGCATGTCAGTCCTCAAGTTGCTTTTGGTTTTAAACTAACAATTTTCATTCCGTGAGTGTTTCTCTATCTCCAGGTATCATAGGTTTTCATCAATCTCTCAATAGTATAGGTACAATGGCTTCCAAGGGAGCAGGGTCAAATGACACCATTGAGAGTGCAACTAGAGATATGGTTGGGAAAGTTTCTATGAGCTTGCCCATTTATGAAGACACTAAACTATTCAGAGACAAGGAGATCAAGATCAAATGGTAGGAAATCAATGACAAATTTTTGGGCACCTTTGAGGAGAATCTGGAGGATTGCAGAGTCTATGTCAACATACGCAATTTTGGCTTGTACTGGGTTGCATGCAAGTATCTCGCATTTCCATGCACGAACATGATCCACTGCATTGTCTCTCATATTGATCCAAAGACAATGGTGTTGAGAAGTGTCAATGGAACAAAAATTGCTACCTTCAGGGCAGAGAACTTTCAGGAGATGTATCACTTACTACAGCTAGTGATCACAATGGATGCACCCTTCACCAATCCCAGTAGTAGTGAAAACTCAAGGGACATCTTGAAGAGATGGGTGAGAGAGCCATCTAAGTTTAGGAAAACAACCAACTAGGTATACAAGATAAAGATATTGCATAATTCTTATCAGTTCTTGATCATCTTTGCATGTCTCTTATATGGCCAGGAGAGTATAGAAACCTTCCTGCAAAGTTCGGTGATTGTGTTGGATCAGTTGGCAAATGAAGGAAGATCTTTCAGTTGGTCTGAAATGTTGTCTCTCTATCTGAAGCGACAAGTGATATATGCTCGATGTCTGCCCAAGGGTCAGCAAGAAAAGCTCTTCATGTTTGCCTACATTCTTGATGCAATTTGTGCCCACTAATAGATCCTTGGCTTCGGTTGGTCATGGACACCTTCAGAACCTCTGTGAACACCTATTGCAGGTTGTTCTCTGAGTACAACGTTCATGGAGTTATACTACAACTATTAGACCACTTCATCACCCCAGTGTATAGGATTATCTCTCATCAAGATCTTCCTTGCATGTCATAGGCAGCGATGGAGGCATTGGTTAACATAGAAGATTGGTATGCCTCACCCCTTAGCACCTTCATTCGGATGTACATCACAGAGAAGGATCCTCTTTTGTTACTAAAGCTTTCCATGGATAAGCTGGTCATGCAATAGGTTGCATACCACATCTCGACAGGGTTGTGAGGAAAACTGCATAAAAAGGAGAAGGCACCTTCGCCCACTCTTCCTTTGTGGATCGGGTTGTATGATATCAAGCATCTCAAGCATGCTGAGGTTGAGACCGAGGAATTCAAGAGGTTCACCTTAGGCACCAGATTTTTCAGTCCATATGACTCGCATCGCTCAATGGAAGACCAATATGCGAGATTGTATCATCCTTGGATCCACGGGGCATGTCATTGGCCTAAGGAAGACCCATGGAGATACTGCTATAACTCCTCAAGGCTCAATAAACCAGATAGAGTGGCTGCAGAATGGTTAGCACTTCACAAGGCAATAACATCTCAGAGAGTAGCAACATCACCAACAACAAAGGGCAGCAAACCTATGCATGAAAAAGGAAAGAGAAAGTTTTTCGACAGCACAAACGCAGAGCAAAGCTGCAAGTTCAGGGAAGATCCACTTGTATTAAGAGAATATTTGGATATTGAGGCAAATAAGTGATAGTGCAACAGAAGGATTGTGCAAAGGTAGAGGGAGAAGCAGAAACTAGAGGAGGCAGAGAAGAAGTTGCAAGAGGTGAAGAAACAACTAAGGGAGGAACAAGAGCTATTCAGAAGGGAAAAGGAAGTGCAGTAGGAACGAGATCAGTAGGAGGTGCAACATGCACACATTGATGAAACAAATAGTGCAAGTTATTGACTTATCATAGCCGACAGATAGAAAACAAGGTGAACAGTTGCAGGAGCAAGACTTTTCTCAGGAGATTGAAAATATTTTGGAATATATGGATATAGATGTGGTTCAACTAGATAAATATTAGGATATGGACCTATTGATGGTGCTGGACCTGCCAACATGTCAAGGGGATCTCCTCGGTAAGAATTCCCAATTAGACCTAAGACCATTTGGTTTAGGAGTCCCAACAGTGGATCGTATGGTAATGCCTTGACCACGATTTTGCATAGAAGAAAGTAAGATAACTCTCTTAGTAGCAAGGGTGTGACCACTGTAGTGAGTCAAGGAAGGTGCATGAGAGGTTCTAACACTAGTGATTTGAGACGAGTTCGCCCCTTGGTAACCTATAACAGTACTTATATGGGAAGGGAACACACGAGCGAAGATGCATCACATGCTAGAAAGAAAGTCAGTTGGAAATCGAAATTGGTGGTTAAACCAATCAAAAAATTTCAGAAAGAAAATGCATATGCTATTTAGAGTAAACAAGACAGCTCGAATACGATACAACATATGCATGAAGCATGTTGGCTCTTATTATATAAATAAGTGTAAGTTCCAGTCATACAATACATCCATGTAAACCTGCTAGCCCAAACAGTTGAACATTACAACCACATTTGCATGCTCCTCAAAAGATATCTACTAGCTTCGGGTAGTGGAGAAGCCAAGGCATGTTACAATATTGTCCAATCTCTCTCCAAGATAGTCTTATCAGAAGCTTGGCTGACCAAAAGCCCATACAATGAGTTATGAGGGACTATTTATAGGAAAGGGTGGGGTGGCCCTTGACATTCCCCTTTGGGAATGTTCAACTACCCTCATGCCTCTTCACCTACTCTATGACTGTTATATTCACTATTGACACTTGAATTACACTTGACATGACTTAACATTACAATGCACATGTACCCATGTGAACACAATGGCTTGAGCAAGCCATGCTAGACATCACTCTGACTTAGACAACCATGGAAGGCCAAATCCTCAACATCCTCATGGCCATCAACAGTAACATATTGATGCCAAGATCTATAGTACTTGATGGTGTCCATGTGTTCTACGGTGACATCTGTTTGAAACTTGACCCTTGCCTCCATAGCATCTGGGTACACTGCTCGGGCTCCTTTGTCTAACTCATCTGAAAGCATGTGCATCATTGTCTTCAATGTGGCCAGACGAGCTACATACTTGTTCATGATGTCTACACTGATGGGAAAGTTTGGGTTGGTAGCAATGTGCATCAACTCATCGAAGTATGAGTCAAGCTCTAGTCAAACCTATTTCTTTGTCTTCACTTGGGTGAGAGGCCCAAATGATGGGATTGCATATGTGCACACCACAACATCCATACTCTTGAATACTCATGCATGGGAGGCCTGTATGCTAGTGATGAACCATGGGATCTCTTCATAATTTCGGATCTAACTCCAGATACTTTCCTTCATCTCGACCACATTGGTCCTCCTCATCTTAGGCAAGTAAAGTGGGGCTCCCTTGTACTTCATCGTCCATGTTTGCATGTCATCAGCAGTAGCATGCAAGTTCATCAAGATACATCCTCTTCTATCACATCGTTGCTGCCACCCATTGAGATGGACGACTGCCTTGTGCATGGTACCAAGCATGGAGTACAATGCTTGCATAACTATGTCAAGGGACAATAATTCATCTAGTATCGCTTTCTTCAATTTAGCTCAGGCGACATTGTCATGAGGTCTCCTCCTTACTTGGCCATTTGTAGTTCCTTTTCCATTCACTCATTCTCAGCTATTAGGAAGCAAACACTTGAGTTGGTAGCTTCAGCATACGCTCTAGTTACATTGGCCAAGGCAGTTGGATGTTTGTGCACATCAGTCATGATCACTCATTCCTCAATTTGCGTAGGAGACGTATGATCCTCCAGAGTTAACACTTTGTGAGACTACACAACTTTATGTTGGGATTCGTCGAACGTGATGTTGTGCATCTCTTATTTTAGCTAATCACCAAGGATCCCAGTGCCTCCTTGGTAATTCGAGACTTGCTTATCATCTGGATGCATTGAAGTGTGTGAGTTGACCTCTTTGTGGTGAGCCTTAAGCCCGGTGTCCTGTTTCAACTCCTGCTGCTCCATGTCTGCATCCAACTGTTGAAGTGCTTGTTCTATCTCATGAGTGAAGTCTAGCCCTTGTGATGGTTCACCCTGTTCACTTGATGTCAGCTGCTCAGATGAATCAACTACTTGTACGGGCACTGCTTCATATGTTTTCACATGTTGGGCCCCGTGCTGTATCTGCTAGTACTGTGCTTCCCTCCCTTGTTTGCATAGCTCTTGTTCATTTCAGAGTTTCTCTCTCAGCTCATGCAACTCCTTCTCTTCTACTTCCATTCTCTTCTTATCTCTCTTCCTTCATGCGATTCTCTTATCGCACTACTACCTCCTTGCCTCTATAGCCATAGCTACTTTCTCTACAAGTGGATATACTCAAAACTTGTAGCTTTTCTCCTCCTCCATGCAATCGACAATCTTCCTCTTACCTTTCTCATGCATTGGTATGCTTGCCTCTGCTGCCACTGTTGCTACTGCTACTATTGGTGCTCTTCATGATGCTACTTCATGTTTCTTCGATAACCACTCTAAAGTGAAGCCAACCGGTTCATTGGGTCTCGAGAAAATGTAGCAATATCTCCATGGGTCCTCCTCAAACCAATGACATGCCCCATGGATCCAATTAAATTGAACTCTCATGCACTGATCTTTCACAATGCAATGTGGGTCATACAGATTGTAGCTTCAGAGGTCAAATGGGTACTTATTCACCAGTTCAACTTCGACATCCACTTGCTTTATACTCCATATCTCATATAACCCAATCCACAATGGAAGAGTGGGCCAAGGTGCCTTCTTCTTCCAATGCAGCCTAGCTGTCAATCCTGCTGAGATGTGATATGCTACTTTCTACATGACAAGTATGTCCAAGGAAAACTTTGGAAGAACATGCAGAGGCTTCTCGACACTGAACATTCAAATGAAAGTGCCAGATGGTGAGACATACAAATTTTCCATGCCTATCAATGCCTCCATTGCTTCCTTTGACATGGAGGGTGGATCTTGTTCGATTATCATCTTGTACGCAGGGGTGAGAAAATGATTGGACATCTGTGTGATTACACCTTTCAAGCTGCATTCAAACAAAAACTTGAAATACGTGTTCACAATAGTCTCCGTCAGTGACCATGCCCTCTCCTAGCCCGAGAACTCATGTTGGGCACAAACTGCATCTAAGATGTAGGCGGACTTGTAAATCTCTGCATGCATACCTTCAGGTGATTTTTGACCCTGCGTTATTTGTTCCTTCAGCTGATGAGCCAATATGCCAGACTAGTTACATGGTTTTCCTTCTCTAGCCACTTGGTCCAGTGTGATCACTCAACTATGTGGGAATGTTTTTGTGCTGGCTTGGCCATACAATCAACATGAAAATATGACCAAGAATTGGTACGCCTTCCTCAATATCTTTGTCTTGTAGATTTGGTTGGGTGTCAACCTAAATCGAGTTGGATAGTTTACCCAGTTCTTCAGAATGCCTATGGAGTTAGCACTGTTGTTGGGTAAGCTGAATGGAGTCTTCATGATAGTCACAGGATCTAACATTTGATATATCTCATCATAATCTCATTCCCAGAAGGTTGCAAGCTTCATCCCACTAACAATGCTCAAGGTCATTGTCTTGGGATCAGTGTGAGAGATGATCAAGTGTATCATGTCCGCGCATGGGAACAGAGGATATCTGCATGCAATCTGGTACAAGCCAGACTTGTGAATATTCACGTACACCTAATGGTGTTCGAGGTCTTCTGCAAAAGTGCTTGCAAGTGTTTCATTGACCTCTTGCCACTTCAGTTTGATGTCCCTGTCTAGATACAACTTTGTATCTTCATATATCGACAGACCAAAGGACACTCACTCAACTGCTGCTCCAACTGTATTTCCATAAGCATCCGATGATCCTTTTCTCTTGGAAGCCATTGAGATAGATGAGAACCTGAAAGATCTAGAGACAAGCAACATGCATGGCAAGAAATATTTTAGCGAAAATCAAAGAAAATTTGGGGAATCACATAGCACATGCCTAGGAAGCTAATGGGAAAGATTGCGCAATTTCTTTTCGGAGGTTGGGTGACTAGCTACCAGAGCTGCGCAAAAAGTAGTTTGGGCTATCTGAGAGGTAAGACTGGCTGTTGGACTTATGCAATGCACAATCAATACTAGCTACTGGATACTGTGATTGCATAATGCGCAATTCCAGCTAGGAGTGATTGCAAGCTCAGGGACTGCATTGTGCAATTTTCTGGGCCAGCAGTCACTGTCCCTAAGAAATGCACAAAACAGTCCTCAGGGATATCTCTGGGCAAAAATGCACATTTCTGAAGAGGAAGACAATGCCTTCCTTCCCCAGATTGTGCAATGTTGTCTCAACGAAGGCAGAGTCCAAGACGAGGTTGGCCCAACTCGCTCATGGGAAATTGAAAACAAATAAGACAGTGAATGCACGATGACACTAAGTGAAAGAAAAAGTGATTGACAGTGCATACAAAACATAAATGAAAGATGCTGCAAATAGATGAACCTACATGTGGGTGAAGCGATTCGCTGATTTGGTGAACGTTTGTACAAAACATTTTCGTGCATGTGATAGTAGTGAGATAGCAACAAAAACTGAAACAAAGCTAGGACAATCTAGCATACATTTAAAGGATATCAATCACTCAAAGAAATCAAGAAAACAACACTCTCACAAGCGAATACACAAAAAGCAAGAGAAATGTTGAAAAAGACAAGTTAAGGCCACTTACCCATGAATAGTTGAGTTGGATGTGTCGAAGAGTCCTAGATTTGTTGTGGGATTTTAGAGCTCCAAAGTCGATGTTAAATAATGAGCTCTGATACATCAAATAAATAAGTTTGGTCTAATGATGCGCATGGCATAAATATAGGAAAAAGTGACACTTGAAGGAAAGTTTCTAAAACAACTTTGCATGTAACATCTAGTTGCTAAAAATAGCTCCTTGAATCATGGGATGCCTTTTTCATGTTTCCTTTTGCTATTCCAGGAAAAGCAAGCTATGCATGCAAGTCAAGTTTCCTCGGTCCTGGGTGGAACTGGTTAACCGAACTGCTCAATTGCTTGAGAAAAATGCGCATTTTTGGTTGGGATTTGGGCTAGCTACCCAGGAGATTTATGCAATTTCTGGGTAAAGCAGCTGACTGCTGCCCAGATTTGCACAAATTTTGGGTTGAGCAGCCCTGCTGGGGAAAATTTCACAATTTTCATTGGTAGTGTTGACTGGTAGAATTGCACAATTTGGAGCCTAGCAAGCTGCCAGATAGGATTGCATAATTTTTGGAGGGAAGGTTGGTTGCCCTCCAGAAATGCATAATTTATTAAGGAAGCTACTCAGCCTACAGCTGGACCGAGTCCGAGTAAACAACCTATGAGGGGAATGAATCAAGCTATGATCGACAGGCTACCTTTGTGCAAGAAAACACTGAAGATTGTGTACTTGATGCAGCAAGACAAGGTGCTCTAAAAGGTTGGTAGGGAGGCTCCAAAACAAGGTTAAGGCAAAATTTTGGAGGGTGTTTGTAGCCGCTACAACACTTGGTGACACACTGGTATAACTCCAGCTCTTTGAATGGACCTTGTTCATGAAAAGCAAGTCTAACACCTCCGAAAGTATTGTTTAGCTCTCAGGTCATCTTGGCTTCACACTAGCTTCATTGTAAGATGTAGCATCTGCCAAGATCTTGGTCGTTTGATGGAAATTCCAATCCATGGCAACATAGTTGTTTCGATTAGGGTTAAGGGGTATATTGATGCACAAGCAATGTAGTCGTCATACTCTTAGTTTCATCTCTAGTGGTTCTACCCTCCCAGCAGGCTTGGACAGTACCCCAATGGAGTCACATAGGAACACAAGCATTGTTTTGCTGCTAGCGAGCCTGGTCAGTACCCCAGCAAAGTTACTTACATCGCCTCCCTGCATAGGAAGCCTTTCTCTTCTTTCACGTTATTCATTTTCATTTTGAATTTTTTGACTTTTTCATTTTTCTCATTTTTCGTTTTTTCAATTGTGCATAGCACTTAGTCATTCTAGAGGCAGAAAATGGATCCAAATTATTGAGAGTTGAAGAGATTGTTCTAGTAGATAAGTAGTTTATTGTATCTCTGACGTGCATGTTAAGGTTTCCCCCTCACCTTACTCTACTTGACTGAGCTGAAAAGGGTTAACCCAAAAACAACCGACTAGAGAAGGTGACACTAGTTAGCATGCAAGCATTGTGTTTTCACCAAGGTTCACTTCGAACAATACATATTTTCCTTCAATGTATCATGGACTCAAAGTAACAAGTTTCTCATACAGAGGTAATATGATAGATAACCAAGTAGTGATAGTTGTACAAGCCCTCTTGTACTTCACCCATCTCGTTTCAAGAGTCATACATGGTTTCATGTGTAACTAACCTATGAACGAAACAAGTGAACGATACGAAACAAGCAAACTAACAAACAACAAAGCAAAGCAAGAGCAGAAGAAAAATTGAAAGCAAAGAAAGTAAGCAAACAAGCATGCAAGGAAACTAACTGAAAGAAAACACTACTCCTACTCCTACACTAACGGTGCATTCGGTTGATCACGTGAAGTGATATTTCCAATGCAACCATCGGTGCATTGGTTGACCCATGTTGGTGAAGGCTTGGTCAGCGAGCAACCCAGTTGTGAGAACTAGCAAGCAAGAAAGATATAACAATGAAGACAACCACACTTCTTGTTTGACAGTGCCCACAGGACATAAGTGAGTGCAAGTGCATGAAAAGTAGTCCGAGGACTTATCATAGTGTTGTGTGACACTGCGTGAAACTTTGAAGCATAAGCACACTCTTGACCATGACATGCAAGCAAACGAAAGAAACAAAGACAACTTGCATCATGAACGAGTGCTTGCAATGTAAGATTCCTCCATTGCATGAGAAATGGGATCGTCCAGTTCGAGTGGAGGAAGTATGATCTGTGTGTGAGATTGATCTTCAATGCATACAGATGAGTGATGAGGAGCCTTGGGTCATTGAACAATTTCATGATCAGAAGTGAAACTAACCCCAAGAGAGTGAGGGCTTGACATAACCATCAGCTTGGGCTGAAGTGCCTCAACAATCTTGGGTGTTTCAGCTCCATCATCAGATAGATCATCATAAACCAATGGTTTTGAAGGATCAACTAAGATATAGTCATGATCGTCATAAAATATGGAAACAAATGGATCACGACCATCATGATGAGAAAAATCAATGATATCATCAACATCCTCCTAATCAGATGAATCAAACAAAGGGGTAGATGAAAAGTGAAAAAAACTCATCCTCTGTGTTTCTAGAAAAGACAGATGAAATATCAAGTGGATTTTCAACTAATAACTTATCCTCTATATGATCGAATGATGGACCAACATTCGGCGAGTCCTGCAAGTGATCAACAATGGGTGCATTTGTGGATGAAGACACACATGTGAAATCATGGATGGCAGGTTCACCAAAGATGTTAGGAAATAAAAGAGGGGGCTTGGATGGAAGGGAGTCATCCTTCGCTGAGTGTTGATGCTCAAGCTCCCACTCATACTCTTCGTGAATGACAACACATCTTGGTTGTGCAATACCAACTCCATCAGTGGCTTATTCCTCATTCACAAAAGGTGAAGGGTTAGGAATGGATGCACAGAAGGCAGTATCATCCGGAGGAACACCTGAGTGTGAAGACGAAGATCGTAGAACAAAATGTATATGAGAGCTCGAAGGACTCACAACCGAATCTGTGCAAAAATTGAGTGAAGTGATGTTGGGAGGATGTGAAAGCTGAACAGGTGTGTGAGCATGATCCTCAATATCACTCAACAGTGGTGGAGTCGTTGAATGAGGGGAAGGTGGATAGTTAGTCGAGACAATGACTGCATCCACATGAGATTATGTAGCTCCATTAGTGAAAAATGTTGAGTGAGGCTTGATCTCAAGCTTCTTCTTGGGGCGGGAAGATTTCTTAAGGTAATACTTGAACCATCCCAGAGATAGGTAAATTTCATCTCGCTCCTCGGAGCTTGAAACTGCAAGTCATGAAAGCACTATCAAAAATCCATAATTGATTCATGCAGCCTTCCATTGTTGTAACAGTTTTTTGTCTAGATAGTTTGGATCAAAATGATAGAAAGTGTCTTCAATGAGATCACAAAAGTGTTCAAGTGAGTGCACGCTGTCAGCTGGTAGGCTGAGCAACCATCAACATGGAGATTCACGAAGTGTGTGTGCAAGTAGCAAGCTGGGCTGTTCGTCAGAACACCAAACTTCCTCATGAAGCATGCAAAGAAAGTCATGTAAGTACTCTGGCCAGGCCACTTCACCTTCACCATGATATGTTAAGTGGACAAGAGATCAAAAAACTCCCCCATGATGGGGATATCTTCACAATTCGAAAAACATCGTGGAGGGAGAACAGTGCAAGAATCCATGAAAGGTATGAAAAGGTTCAAAACTGGATGAGAGGACACGTCTTATCATCTGGCCCTCCTTCCAGTGCTAGAAATGTTGACAATGATGGACCCAGCAACATGTCAAGGGGATCTCCCCCGTAAGAAATCCCAATTAGACCTCAGACCATTTGGTGTAGGAGTCCCAACAATGGGTCATATGGTAATGCCTTGATTGTGATTTCACACATAGGCATGTAAGGTAACTCTATTAGTAGCAAGGGTGTGACTGCTACAGTGACTCAAGAAAGGTGCATGAGAGGTTCTAACACCAGTGGGTTGAGATGATTGTGCCCCTTGGCATCCTATAATAGTACTCAGATGGGAAGGGAACACACGAGTGAAGATGCATCACAAGTTGGAAAGCAAGTCAGCTGGCAATCCAAAGTGATGGTTAAACCAGTCATCGCATTTTAGAAAGATTCATACATTCTAATATGGAGTAGTCCATACATGCATGCGTAAGAAAGAAAATACATATGATATTTAGAGTAGACAAGACCGCTAGAATACAATACAACATATGCATGAAATGTGCTAGCTCTTATTATATAAAGAAGTGTAAGTTCTAGTCATACAACACATCCATGTAAACCCGCTAGCCCCAATAGTGGAACGTTATAGCCACATCTCCCTGCTCCTCCAAAGAGATGTACTAGCTTCGTGCACTGGAGAAGCCAAGGCGCGTTACAATACTGTCCAAGCTCTCTTGAAGATAGTCTTATTGGAATCTTGGCTGACCAAAAGCCCATACAATGAGTTATGAGGAACTATTTATAGGAAAGGGTGGGGTGGTCCTTGACATTCACCTTTGTGACCATTGAACTACCCTCATGAATCTTCACCTACTCTATGACTGTTACATTCACTATTGACACTTGACTTACACTTGACATGACTTAGCATTACAATGCGCATGTACCCATGTGAACACAATGGCTTGAGAAAGCCATGCTAGACATCACTCTGACTTATACAACCATGGAAGTCAAGCTCCTCAACATCCTCATGCTGATCAATAGTAACATATTGATGCCAAGATCAGTAGTCCTTGATGGTGTTTATGTGTTCCACGGTGACATCCGTCTGAAACCTGACCCTTGCCTCCATAGCATCTGGGTACATTGCTCGGGCTCCTCTGTCCAACTCGTCTGAAAGCATGCATATCATTGTCTTCAATGTGGTCAGACCAACGACATACTTGTGCATGATGTCTACACTGATGGGCAAGTTCGGGTTGGTGGCAATGCATATCAAATCGTCAAAGTATGAGTCAAGCTCTAGTCAAACCTGTTTCTTTGTCTTTTCCTGGGTGAGAGTCCCAAGTGATGGGATCACATGTGTGTGCACCACAACATCCATAATCTTGAATTGTCATGCATGGGAGGCCTGTATGCTAGTGATGAACTGCGGGAGATCTTCATAATTTTGGATCTGACTCCAGATACATGCCTTCAGCTCGACCGCATTGGCCCTCATCATTTTAGTCAAGTGAAGTGGGGCTCCCTGGTACTTCATCATCCCTATTTGCATGTCATCAACAACAACATGTAAGTTCATTAATATACGTGCTCTTCTAGAACATCAGTACTGCCATCTGTTGAGATGGATGACTACCTTGTGTATGGTACCAAACTTAAAGTACAATGCCCGCATAACTATGTCAAGGGACAATACTTCATCTAGTATTACCTTATTCATTTTAGCTCGGGTGACATTGTCACCAAGTCTCCTCCTTGCTTGGCCATTTGTAGTTCCTTTTCCATTCGCCCATTCTCAGCTATTAGGAAGTGAACACTTGATCTGGTGGCTTTGGCATACACTCTCGTTACATCAGACAAGGCAGCTAGATGTTTACACACATCAGTCATGATCACTCATTCTTCAATTTGCGCAGGAGACGTATGATCCTCTATAGTTGACAGTCTGTGAGACTACACAATTCTATGTTGGGATTCATCCAATGAGATTTTGTGCATCTCTTCTTCTGGCTGATCACCAAGGATCTCAGTGCCTCCTTGGTCATTCGAGACTTTCTCATCATCTAGATGCATTGAAGCGGGTGAGTCGACCTCTTTGTGGTGAGGCATGAGGTTGGTGTCCTGTTTCAACTCCTGCTACTCCATGTCTGCATCCAACTGTTGAAGTGCTTCTTCTCATGAGCAAAGCCTTGCACTTGTGATGGTTCACCCTATTCACTTGATGCTAGATGTTCAGATGAATCAACTACTTGTACATGCATTACTTTGTCTGTTTGCACATGTTGGGCCCCCTGTTGTATCTATTGCTACTGCGCTTCCCTCTCCTATTTGCATAGATCTTGTTCCTTTTGGAGTTGCTCCATTAGCTCATGCAACTCCTATAATTCTTCCATTCTCTTCTTATCCATTTGCCTTCAAGTGATTTTCTTGTCGTGTTGCTGCCTCTTTGCCATTATATCCATAGCTTCTTTCTCTAAAAGTGGATCTCCTCAAAACTTGCAGCTTTTCTCCTCCTCCATGTGATCGACAATGTTCCTCTTACCTTTGTTGCACACTAGTATGATTGCCTTTGCTACCACTGTTGCTACTGCTGCTATTGGTGCTCTTCGTGATGTTGCTTCATTTTTCTTTGATAACCACTCCACAGCGAACCCGACCGGTTCATTGGGTCTGAAGAAACTATAGCAATATCTCCATGGGTCCTCCTCGGCCCAACGACATGCCCCATGGATCGAGTTGAACTGAGCTCTCATGCAATGATGTTTCACAATGCAATGTGGGTAATACGGATTGTAGCTTCCGAGGTCGAATGGGTAATTATTCATCAGTTCTTCTTCAACATCCACTTTATTGATACTCTAGATCTCATATAACCTAATCTTCAATGGAAAAGTGGGTCAAGGTGCCTTCTTCTTCCGATGTAGCCTAGCTATCAATCTTGCCGAGATGTTATATGCTACTTCCTACATGACAATTACATCCAAGGAAAACTTTGGAAGAACATCAAGAGGCTTCTCCGCATTGAACATTCGAATGAAAGCACTGGATGGTGAAGCATACCAATCTGCAATGCCTGTTAATGCATCCATTGCTTCCTTTGACATGTAGGGTGGATCCTGTTTGAATATCATCTTGTACACAGGGGTGACAAAATGATTGGACAATTGTGTGATTACTCCTTTGAAGTTGCATTCGGACAACAACTTGAAATATGTGTTCACAACAGTCTCTACCGGTGACCATGCCCAGTCCAAGACAGGGAACTCCTATCGAGCACAAACTGCAACTAAGAAGTAGGTAGACATGTAAATCTCTGCATGCATACCTCCGGATGATTGTCAAGCCTTCGTTATTTTTTCCTTCAGTAGATGAGCCAACATGCTAGAACAGTTACATGGTTTTCCTTCTCTAGCCACTTTGTCCTGTGAAATCACCCAACTCTGTGGGAAGGTTTCTGTGCTGGCTTGGCCATATAGTGCACATGCAAATATGACCAAGAATTGGTACACCTTCCTCAATATCTTCATTTTTTAGATCTAGTTGGGTGTCAACCTTAATCGAGTTGGCTCGTTTACCTAGTTCTTCAGAATGTCTATGTAGTTAGCACTACGATTGGGTAAGCTGAATTAAGTCTTCATGACAGTCATGGGCTCTGAAATCCAATACATCTCATCATAATGTTGTTCCCAGAAGGTCACAAGATTTTTCCCACTGACACTACTCAAGTTCATCGTCTCAGGATCAGTGTGAGAGATGATCTAGTGTATCATGTCCACGCATCGGAACGCGGGATATCTGCATGCAATCTATTAGAAGACATACTTGTGAATTTTTATGTACACCTAACGGTCTTCGAGGTCTTCCGCAAAAGTGTCTACAAATGTTTCATTGACCTCTTGCCACTTCAGTTTGATGTCCTTGTCTAGATACAACTTTTTATCTTCATAGATCAGCAGACGAGAGGACATTCGCTCAACTACTGCTGCAGCTGCATTTCCATCAGTGTCCTGTGACCCTATTCTCTTAGAATTCATTGGGACAGATGAAAACTTTAAATATATGGAGACAAGCAACATGCAGGGAAAGAAATCTATTAGTGAAAACCAAATCAAATTTGGGGAATGACATAGCACATACCTGGGAACCTGAAGGGAAAGATTGCGCAATTTCTTTTGGGAGGCTTGGTGATTGGCTACTAAAACTGTGCAAAAAGAAGTCTAGGCTATCTGGGAGGTAAGATTAGCTGCTGAACTTGTACAATGCACAATCCAGACTAGCTACTGGTTGTTGGGATTGCTCAATGCACAATTCCAAGTGGGAGCCACTGCAGGCTCAGGGACTGCATTACACAATTTTCTGGGCCAGCAGTCACTGTCCCTCAGAAATGTGCAAAACAATCCTAGAGGACAATGATGGGAAGAAATGTACATTTCTAGAGAGGAAGACAAAGCCTTCCTTCCCTAGATTGTGTAATGTTGTCTCAATGAAGCTAGAGTCTAGGCTGAGATTGGCCTAACTCACCCATCGGAAACTGAAAGCAAATAAGACAGTGAATTCACAATGACACTAACTGAAAGCAGAAGTGATTGACAGTGCATGCAAACATGAATGAAATATTGAGTAAACATATTAACATGCATGTGGGTGAAGCGATTCTCTGATTCAGTAAACATTTGTGCAAAACAGTTTCATGGATGTGAAAACAGTGAGATAGAAACGAAAATTGAAACAGAGCTAGGACAAGCTATTATACATGTAAACGATAGAAAACGCTCAAGGAAATCAAGCAAACAACACACACACAAGAGAATACACAAAAAGCGATAGAAATGGTGAAAATGACAAGTTGAGGCCACTTACCCTTGAATAGCTGAGCCGGATGTGTCGAAGAGTCCTGGATGTGCTGTGGGATGTCAGAGCTCCAATATTGATGTGAAAGAATGAGCTCTTATGCGTCAAATAAATAATTTTGGGCTCATGACGTGCATGCCACAAATCTAGGAAAAAGTGACACTTGGAGGAAAGTTTCTAAAACAACTTTGCATGTAATATCCAACTGCTAAAAATAGCTCCCTGAATCATGGGATGCCTTTTGCATGTTTCCTTTTTCTATTCTACGAAAAGAAAGCTATGCATGCAATTCAATTTTCCCTAGTCTAGGGTGGAACCAGTCAATTGAACTACTCATGCATGAAGTTGCTCAACTGCTTGAGAAAAATGTGGATTTCTAGCTAGGAGCTAGGCTGGATACCCAAGATATTTGTGCAATTTTTGGGTAGAGCAGCTGACTACTGCCCATATTTGCACAAATTTTGGGTTGAGTAGCCCTGTAGGGGGAAATTACGCAATTTTCACTAGGAGTGATGACTGGCAAAATTGCACAATTTTGGAGCCCATACAGCTGTCAGACAAGACTATGCAATTTCTGGAGGGAAGGCTGGTTTCCCTCTAGAAATGCACAATTTCTTGGGGAAGTTGCTCAGCCTGTTGCTGGACTGACTTCAGGTAAACAACCTGTGAGGGGAATGCATCAAGCTGTGATCGACAGGCTACCTTTGTGAAAGAAAACAATGAAGCTTGTGTACTTGATGAAGCAAGACAAGGTGCTATGAAAGGTTGGTAGGGAGGCTCCAGAATGAGGCTAAGGTAAAATTTTGGATGGTGGTTATAGCCGCTACAACATGACCTCATGCCCAGAGACCAAGAGGTCACTCTACCAGCTTCACCAAATATGGGAGTAGAGCAAGTCTCAAGTGACCAAGGAGACACCAAAATCCTTGAGTACAATGTGGAACTAGATGTGCGGAACATATCCTTTGATAAGTCACAACACAGAGTTGTGTCGTCGTGCAGAGTGCCCATCCCCAATGCCCATGTATCTCTTGCACATTTTCAAGAACGATTTGTTGTGTTCGATATGCGTAGACATCTAGTTGCATTGGTCGATGCTACAAAGGAATATGATGAAACCACCAGCTCAAGTGTTAGATTCTTGATATTTGAGAACGAGCGCATGGATAAGGAGTTGCAAGCAGCCAAGCAAGGAGAAGAGAAAGTTACAACATCTGCTAGAGAAGAGTTAAAGAAAGCAATACTTGATGAACTATCATCTCTCGAGACAATCATGCGGAAGTTGTACTTCAGGTTCTTCACCATGCATAATTTAGTTGTCCATCTTAATGGTTGGCAGCAATGATGTGCTAGGAAACACACATCTTGATAGGCATACTCACTTTCGTCAATCACATGCAGATATGGACAATGAGGTACAAGGGAGCCCTGTTGTAGTTGCCAAAGATGATGAAGCCAAATGCAGTGGAGTTGATGGCATGCATCCAGACTCATATCTGGAACTATGAGGAACTCCCATAGCTCATCAGCATCTTACAGGCTTCACCTGCACAAGTGTTTAGGAGCATGGATGTCATTGTGCGCACGCCTATGATCCCATCCATTGGCACACTCATCGAGGTGAAACTAGAGAACCAAGTCTGACTATAAGAGCTAGACATGTACTTCGAGCAGTTGATGCAGATAGTCACCAACACAGATTTGTAGATGAGCATAGACACTATGAACCAGTATGTCACTGGTCCGGCTGCACTGAAGACCATGATGGAAATGCTATATGACGAGTTGGACAAAGGTTCAAAACTAGTGTACCTAGATGCAACGGAGGTAAGAGTTCACTTTCAGAAGTATGTCACCGTGGAGTACGTAGACACCATAATAGACTACCAAGCTTGGCATCAGTTCACCACCATCGATCACCAAGAGGATGTCAATGAGTTAGTCTTTCAATAGCTATCTGAGTCTCATTGATGTCTTGTGTGGATTACTCAAGCCAATTTTTTGTTGGAAATAATACTGAGAGGGGGGGTGAATCAGTATTATCAGATCAATAATTTTATTTCCCAAACATATTTGTATACGCTACTTCAGCTAAGTGAACTAGCGTGTACACACGACTGTACTTAAAGAAACCACCGTATATGCAGAAAACTTTTGATTTAGCCAATTTATCATGCATTGAACTTTAACCTGTATATCAGATATTTATTAGATAGTGAAGTAAAAGCAGAATAAAGCACCACACATAAGAAACACACATGAACACCAAGATATAAGGTAGAAACCTAATGTGGTTAAAAACCACTTGTTGCTGTCGTCGTTGTCTTCTTTAAATAATAATAAAATATGTTTACAATCTTGTACTAGTGCAGACTCATACAAGTATGCAGGCTTCTACCTGTATAAGGTTACAACCTTCTCTCATTCTCCAACTTCTACTGGAAGGGAGCTACAACCCCCTATCTCTTGTTTAGAAAGCTATGACCTTCTTTCTTCCTCCAAGGACCACGTTTCATAAATTTTCAGACTGGATCCATCAACAACATCATAACTACAATACAATCATCAAATGCATCTGCATCAACCAATCACTGAAACTCAATCGTCACTTTCTGAATCAACCACAAATGAATCAATCAATCACTTTGACAACCCATCGTCACTGTAGCAAATCACAATCAATCTGATCATTTAGAATACTGTCACCAAAATCCAAAGAAGAACCCATAACTCTGCAACAACAAACAGAAACAACTAAAACATACCTCATAAGGTATACGACACTTCCTTGTGTCAAACCAGCGTGTATACATGCTTTTATTAAAGGAAACCAGCGTACACATTTGCAAATATTAATTCATAATTCTGCAGCTATTCCGGACTTCAGTTATACCCAGATCATAATATTTATAGAATAACACATGCGTCAGTATTCAGATCTAGACTATAGATGATCAAAACACATAATGATAATTCATTTCAAGCCTTAAGATCCCAATCCATCATTAGATCTTATCCCTCATCAACTTCCTAGGTTCATCCTTGGTTTAGATCAAGCACAACACCATAAGCCAATAACTTGCATACTAGATCTCACACTTCATCAGATATCTGATACTTGCACACATGGCCTAATGATCTTCTCTTCCTTATATAGTTATAGGAATTTCTCAATACCATGGACCAAAAATGCTTAGGACCAATACCTTGGAACAAATACCTAGGGTCAATACCTCGGACCAAATACCTTGGACCAATACCTTGGATCAAAATACCTTGGACCAAATACCATGGACCAAAAACTTAGTTTTCCAAGGTATACGCACTTTTTCTTCTGTGAAAGTGTGTGTGTATGTATACACTATGTTAAGAAATTTACATAATGAAATTTCATTATCCTTGGCCAAAACCTTGGCCAATCCTGCTAAGTGAGCCTTCACCACTCACCTCCAGGCCTTGCATTACAATGAAGTCCTTCCAGCCTTTTATAGGCTCCATTACATATAATACCATGGGAAGAATATTATGGTTGCACAATACCATGTGCCCCAAAACCATCACTGTTTAACCTGATCAACTTTGACTCTATCCTGAGTCAAGTTTACTTAACAATTCCCCCCTAAAACTTGACTTGGGGTTCCTTGACTAACTCCAGCCAAACCTGCTAAGTGAGACAATCCCGCTCACTCTAGCTCTTACCCCCCTCAGAGTTTTTACCCGGGGTATTGACCTGACATCCCCACTATCACCTAGCTCTAACCCAGACTTTACCGGTGATCACTGAGGGGTACACATGCCTTACTAGGTCTTACAGTAGTATGCCCATTTACATGCAATAATTTCGACTTCATTAATTTTTTATTTTTTTTGTTTATTGCTGCTAGGATTTTGATCCATCCTCTCTCAATTTGATTTGCTCAAAAACTTCTATCAAACCGCTCCAACTATGAGCTCGACAAGAACCTCGTAGATTCCAGCACCGGTGGCCTCATGTAGCAGAAAACGAACAATTTTCAAAGCCGCATGAACAATTTTCTTCTACTGAACTTTTTTAAATAGCCACATGAATCCCGAACAATTCGTCAGCATGTTCCAAACCGGTAAATATCGCAAATGCACTGCAATCCCTGGAAGTTACGAGACTATCTTCTGCACATTCTCCTCGAGGTTCTTCTGCGTACGATTGTTCCACCATTATTTTCTAGACCCAGATCTGGGAAAAGGCTACATTGATCTCATCAGGCACTACAAACCCCTGGCATCAAAGAATCCCTTTGAAGCCAAAATCTGGCTCTGATACTAGTTGTTAAGAAATTTACATAATGAAATTTCATTATCCTTGGCCAAAACCCTAGCCAATCCTGCCAAGTGAGCTTTCACCGCTCACTTCCAAGCCTTGCATTACAATGAAGTCCTTCCAACCTTTTATAAGCTACATTACATATAACACCACGGGTAGAATACTATGGGTGCACAATACCGTGTGCCCCAAAACCATCACTGTTTAACCTGGTCAACATTGACTCTATCTTAAGTCAAGTTTACCTAACACGCTACTTGTGTTCAGGGGACTTGTGTGTATACACATCTTGGTCAAGGTGAACCTATGTATACCTCTCTTTCTTCATTCTTTATATCATGATCTGTAATTCATTTTTGTTGACATTCTGTACTATCACCTTTCATTTGAGTGAGTTGCTATCAAGGACAACACCTGTATCACAATGCCAACATTTTTATCTCACATGGGTACATGTGCAGATTGTATTATAAACATGTTTTAAAGTGAAAGACCATGTGTCAATAGTAGAATGTAAACAATCACGTGTAAGTCGAAGAGTCATGAGGGTAGTTGAAGAGTCACAAATGGGAATGTCAAGGGTAACCCCACCCTATATATAAAACCTCATAACTCATTATACAGGTTTTTGGGAGCTAAGCCTCTGATAGGTATAACTTAGAGAAAGCTTGGAGTGTATTTTAACGAGCCTTGGCTTCTCCACATTGCAGAGTGAGTACATCTCTTTGGAGGAGTAGGCGGTAGTGAATGTAATGTTCCACTATTGGGGCTAGTGGATGTCATGATTGTATATATGATTGGATCTTTTACTCTTTTAATATAATAGAGCCAACAAGTTTCATGCATATATTGTTATTGTAGTTCGGCTATCCTCGTTACTTTGACCATGTATGTAGTTGTAATTTATGGACTATTCCATATGTGTTTGTATGAATCTTATTGAAGCATGTTGCTCATATAACTCATCACTTTGGATTGTGGCTATCATTCTTTCCATCTCATGATGTCTTTTAGCTCGTGTGTTCGCTTTCAAGCTGCGTGCTATCATAGGCTTCTAAGGGGCACACTTCTCTCCCCTTCTGCGTGTTAGAGCCTTTCATGCACCTTCCCTGACTTACTACAAGGTCACACCCTTACTTCCAACAAGTACATCTTACTCACCTCCATGCACAACTGCAGTTAAAGTGATACCGTATTACTCACTGCTGGGACTCCTACTCCACATGGTTTGAGGTCTAGTTGGGACTTCTTACCAGGGAGATCCCTGACATGTTGGAGGGTCCAACACCATCAACACCTTCTTTATTGGCTGGTTGAGTGAATGTTCTTGATATATGTTTTGGGTATTTTTTTGAAGATTTTTTGTTATATGTACATATGTATATGGATATAAATAGTGCCATGAGCTATGTTATAAATCTCCAATAAATGGTATGGGTGTCATTTTGTTATGTTGTCATGTTGGTTTGATTCTCAGTGGGTTGATCATTGTAAATATTACAACGAGCTAAGTTGTAGAGCTCCATGGGTAGTATGTTTTGCTTTCAGTAGTCTTGATGGTTATAGGTGTCATTGAACACCAAGGATGGTGTTCCCCCAAGGCGGAAGGTTCTATAACAACCCTAGTGAAAATTCCATGTAATAAAAGTGAATGAAGGAGAAATAATAGCCACAGTTATGGGACACTTATTCCAAGATAATGGGGAAAAACATCTTAGTTGCGCTGTTCATTTGGTTTATTATGGATAAGGAAATTGGAAAAGGCAATGACAAAGGATTTGGAAAAGAAAAATGGCATTTTTGGTAATTTATTTGTGAAAATAATGGAAATTAGGAGAAAAGGAAGGTGAAAGATCACAGGTTTCATGTGAGGAGGAAAATGAAGGAAAATAATGGGGAAATGAAGAAAACAGAGGCTACATTAATGAAAAGGCTTCTCAGGATCAGTGGATAACCTTTTGTCATTTTATTTTTGGAGCTTTCTCTCTATTCTCTCTCTCACACTCTTGGACACTTAAAGTTTTCTTGGAGAAATTTAGCATTGGATTAAGAAAGGAAAAGAAGGCAAAGAGAAAGAAAAGATCAAGCAAGGAAGAGAAGGATCAAGCAACTACAACAGATTTACTTATAGGTATCAATTTGAATGTGTCAATTCCTTGATAGATTTTGCATGCATGATTATGTATGTGTGTTCTTTGTTCTATTTCTGTCATGGGAATGGGTTTTTCCAATTGTGAAAGTGTTCTTCAACCTTTCCTTTCCATTTCTGGATAGCCATGGTGAGATGGGTTTCTCATTTTTTATTGAGTTGGATTGCCGGAAGGATTTGAGGCTAAGTGAGGTGGATCTTAGAATGAAAGAAAACATGGACTAGTGATCCTTGAACTAGACTATGGGTTGCAATAAATAAACTGGTCTAGTGACCTCTGAACCAAAAAGTGCATTGTGTTAAAGCTAGGTATTGTGTGCCTCGGTGGGCCTAGGAATCCTTGACTAGTAAATGGCAGGATATGCGGTAAAGGCGAGAGGTGTTTGGCATTGATCAGGGCTAGGAATACTTGCCTGTGAATGACAAGATATATAGTAATCATGGAGGGTGGTGTCTCGATTATGGCCTAGTCACCCCTGGATCATATTGTGGGTTTCACTAAATCTAGAGACTAGGAGATAGGAAAATTTGCCACCTTGTAAATGGAATAATCTGGTGGCATCCATGCTTGTTTATGGCCTAGTGATCTGGTGAGGATTATGTCAAAACTTGATTCTATTGATGAGGGTGAGATGGTTTATCATCGGGAAGGCCTGGTTGGCTCTTTTGGTTTGAGTACAACATTCATGCTTGGAATATGGCACAAGGGTGATTGGATGAAGAGAGACTTGGCTCAGCCAATCTACGGTCAGGTGGAACGGGTAGTCCCATACCAGGTTGGCTTTTTTTTTCATTAATAGAAGTTTCTTTCCTTGGTATTTTATGAGAAAATATACTATATTATATGTGGAAATTATGGTTTTTGTATCCTCATTATTTCTATTGTTTATATGTTGGTTATGAATATGTTTTATGAAGTTAAAATGTATGGTTTTCATCATATTTTGATTTTTGAATCAATGAAAAATGAATATGTGACCTAATAGAAGATAATGCAACTAATGTGATAAGGCACCAATGCTTCTTAGTGATTCTCAGATATGTATGAGACCCCTATGCTTAGATTTGTTGTTTACACCTTTATAATGCATAATTTTCATATGTTTGACGAAATTCCTGTCATGCCTAGTAGGGGTCTATTCAAGTCCTTCGTTAATAATTTTCATTGGTAGCATTGTCTTTATGTTTCTTTTCATTTATGTGAATTCCATGAAGTTTTGGGCAGTCATTGGGTCCTAGTCCTGGAATTTAGCCTTAAATCTCACAATTGTTTGCATAACACTGGTAGAAAAAAGATAAAGTTTCACTCAGACAAACTTATGGGAGAAACTGGGACCCTCAGTCACTTGGAGGGCTTGGCAAGGGAGCCTCTGGGCCTCTAGGTCCTTGAACTATTGACTTTACTCAGGGTTTGGTCACCTAGAAGGATGGGGTAGCTCCTGGAGGTTCTGTTGGATGTCTAGATGGTCAGTTTGGTTGTGTTTTGTTAGTTCCACTTCCTTAAGGTGACCTAGGAGTTTGAATCATATCATAGTAGCCTCTCATCACATGTTTACCCTGGTGGACTGGTTACTTGGGTAGATGTGGGATGAGGGTGTTACATTGTCCAAGACTTCATCACTAAAAGGATTTGACAAGGGGTCTTGAACACAGGCATTATTCAGGCTGTGGTAGTCAACACACACTCGAATTTTATCTAAATCCTTCTTATCTTAGATGATAATGGGGCTTATTCACTCAACTTCATCAAACAAAAATATAAGGTCAATGACTAACATTTTTTCAATTTACTTCTTTACCTTTTCCTTGACTCGGGGATTCAATCTGTAGGGTCGATGCTTAACTAGTTTCACATCTGGATTCAATGTGATTTTAATTTCTTCCAAGTCCCCTTTAATCCCATTTAATTTTGAGATGGAACAGGGAGATAAATCCTCGTATTATTTAAGCAGGTCAAATATTTCCCGAGTGGTTTGGTCATCCCAATAATATCCAATGGAAGCAAGCTTTGGTTTCTCTTCTATTCCAATATTCATCTTTTTCAACTTAAGGGGTTGCAGATGTGGAGCATCATGTATATGATCCTCCTTTATTTTTCGTTTCCCTTCAGACTCTTTATATGACAAATTTCACAACTCCTCGAGGTCATCATCTATATATTTATCAATGTTACTACAAACCACAACTTCATGGAACCCTTAGTCGTACTAATCACCAAGATATCCATACCTCCTGCATTCTACTAAAGTGTCCCCACCTGAAAACAATACTTCTCTAATATCTTGAAGGGCTTGCACTACATTTTCATTAGCATCATAAAAGGAAAAGTCTCTACAAAACTGTGTAGACAACACATCCCAATTTTATGTTTTACATTTGATCTCCACCTGCAAGTACCAAGATTGTGGGATATTTCCCAAGGAATTGATAAATAGATTTGGCCATATTTTAACTTCTAGGTCATCAGTCTTCCATATAGAACAACAATGCTTAACATGCTCTTGCGGGCAAGTATGACCATCATAAGTGGGGATTTTTCTTAGAAGCTCATTTTGGGGAACAAAACCAATAAATCAAAACAACCTTAGTTGTGTTCCAATCTTGAAGTTGATCCCAATGGGATTCCCACCATCTTGTGGGGGTTGCTTGTAGAGAAACATTCAGTAAAGGAATATTTTGACTTTCTTCTATACAAGAATCAATTTATTTAATAAAATTGACAATAGAATTAGTACCATTGAAAATAGGATACTCATGTACCTCAGTACCAATCCAACAGATACATTGAAGAATGTCACAATGTCGAGAATGAAGTTCATGAGCACCTTGTTGCTAATCTTCCATCACGGCCACTAGGCCAACTTCAATACTTTGAACACTTTTCCAACTGATAGATCCAACTATTGTGGGATTAATATAATCTTCTTGCCTCCTAGCAGTCAGTTGATATAGTTTATCCAACAAATTAAGTGACTAAACATGTCAAACAGTTCAGTAAATCTCGAGCCTTGATAAGTATCAAGAGGTTGTATAAACGACATGCTATTGACTTCAAAAGTAATAGTTTCTCGCTTTAAATCAATGACTATATAATTCTCAAAAGCCCAGTTAATACCTAATATAGCTCGATATGGATATTTATCCCCAACAATATCAATAACTTCAAAATATGCATAAGTTTTGACACCGGAAATATCAACTTCAACATACTCTAACCTGCCAACAGGGAAAATACAATACTGGTTTTCCATCACCAACTGAATAGGGGAAAATATTGACTTGGGTTTTCTGAGAGATTCATAGGTTTTTCTTGGTAGAATGTTGACATCTAAGCCCAAATCCGATATAGAATCCTTAATTTGAAAATCAACAATATGAGCATCCAATTGAAACACCCTTCTAGTTCACTTCTTGTTCCACTATACCCGCTTGGAATGCCGCTTTGTAAATTTGGAAAAAATGTTTCTTCATAAAACACATCCTCCTTAACAATAGCCTTTATCCTTTTCCACAACTAACCAACAAGTTGTTCATCATTCATAATTTGTAAAAATAGCTTAAACCAATCCATTATTGTTTGGAATGATTCTATAGAATGCTTATCCTCACGGACCTTTACCTTCTCCTGTTGTCCACTGCGAGGTCATTGTGAAAAAATCAGCTGATCAAAAAGTTCAACTACCTCCCTATAGTACTCCTTGTGTCGATTTGGAGCATAAGACTTCTTTATAGATGCAAGCCTTATAGAGGTTGGCTGATCAGGAGTTCCAATATTAGCTCTAGTCTTCTTCCCTCCTCTGGTAACAACGTTAATATTTGGATGCATTTTATGACTAATATCCCAAGGCTCTGCACAAACCAAATTAGTTCTTTTAGCTCAGTTTCACTCTTCCCATCGAGCAATAAGTTCAGGGAAATATTTAGTTGTGCGTGTATTCACTCGAAAGTATGAACACGAAGGTCTTCATGGCAAAGGACATTCTCTCACGATATTACCTTCCTGATCACAGTTATAACACCTAATCAGGCCTCTTCCTCCTGTCCTCCCTATCCTTAGATCCCCCCCCCCTTGTCCTCGAGGAGTCTCATTAATACAAAATTTTGAACGACCAATGTGGTTAAAAAAAGCATACAAAGACCTACATTGATCCATATGATTATTGGGTGATCCACAAAACTCACAAAACAAGTTATTGAGAATAGTGGAGTACTTATGTAGAACAAGGCATATGTGAGGTAAATGAAGAAAAATTCGACAAATCTCACAACAATCATTCATAGACCTACCTTGAGGATTCAGAAATGACTGGAATTGTGTATGTCCTCAAAAAGGAAGAGAAGTTGCAATTTACGCAACTGTAGGGGTTTGTTGTGGAGGAGGTCCCATAGGAGCACTAGACAGTCCTGGTCCCCTCAGTCGCGGGCACTTTGTAACATGACGTCGCTCAACCTAAAAATGAGTACACCAAACATGAGGTCTCACACGTCGTAAAGGTGCAAGATATTTCAATCTGTTTGTCAAGGTAGCAATTTGATTCTGGAGGCCCATAGTAGTAGGATTTGTAGAAGAACCACCAATTATACAGTCTTGCAAATAACTAGCCATAGCCTCTATCTACATCACTTGTTCAAATACATCTTGAAGTGTATCAATATTCTACTGAGACAATGGAATGCGAGTCATTGGTAACAAGGCATTGATGAAGCATCTCTCTGATGATGCACATCAATAGGATAAGACAACTTCCTAATATCATCTTTAAAATGCTGCATACATTGCTAAGTAGATTCTCCCTCCCATTGCAGAATATCCAACAATTCCACAATTCTTTACTGATTTGGCTAAGGTAACTTAAATTCCTGAATAAATTATTGTTTATTTAAATCTCTACCAACATTTGGGTTAGCATCGATCCATTTTATAAATCATCACAAAGCTCTATCCAACAATGTATTTTGAAATTCAATAACTTTGGTTGTGCAGGTGTCTAACAAGCTCTCTAGAAAACTTCACATAAATACCAATGTGTTCAACATCTTCACCCCCCTTCCTGCGAACTATGGGTATCAGGTAAGTGAGTTGGCTGCAATTCCAGCCATAGTTGATTTTCTTGAAGAAACAAGTATAAATCCTTGGGATCTTGGTTACAAACAACTATCTTAACTTGGTTGACTAACACCACTAGAACTAAATTTATGCTTATGTAATAATTGAACTTTAATAAACTTGTGTACCTTTGAAAAGAGAATATTAGGACTTATATGGCCCCAGGGGACGGTTATGGAGAGGAGGAGTCATGTTGATGCATTGCAATATTTTATATTACGATACTAAATCATCCTCAAAGAAAATATGCCTCATTGTAAAATGTAGATTATCATATGCTGATCTATACTCATTTGGTAACACAATTGGTTGGATAGTTGACTCAGGCATCCGAAATCCTTCTGATTCCTCATATAGCCGAGTAGCCACTTCTAAACTCTCTGCTTTTCTTTCACTGGAAACTCCTATTTTTCCAGAAGAATAACTTTTTCCTCATTTCTTTTTTGTGACTGCAGAGTCTCCATTTCCTTATTCTGCACTACCAAATTGCTTACAACATTAGCTATGCACTACAATTCCCTTATGTGAACCCTAACTTCCCCGAAATTCCTTTCCTGCCACTCTTTAGCTACTATTTCCGCTCACAACTCTTTGAAATATGTCACCTTTCACAACTCTTTTTGATCCATGATAATAACTGCTTCATTCTTCTGCATTTGTAGGACATTCGTCTTCTCTAATTGATTCCGCTAGTACTAAAAGCTTAAGCTGCCATTTGATCTTGTGGAAACATCAACAAGATGTCTTCAACCAACAATACTTGAATCCAAAGAGGAATCTCCTTCAGCAGTTGTCCCCTTATCCCAAACCTTAATATGGATTATGCACAAGAGAAGGAATGGTGCTTCTCGGTCACAAATTCAATAATGTAGCTCTGAAGAGTCGTGTTAACCCAAAAGTCAAAAAATCTTATTAGATCTATATATAACCAATGAAAGTTAGCCATATCAACTGTAGTCCAAGTTCCATGCAACCTTGGCTATACCGCAATACTCTATTTATGGTGAAGTTGAGTAAACCATTTTTCTAATTCCTCAGGAAGTTTTCACCAAAATATCTCGTATTGGTCACAAGTAGGCTCGACATGAAAAATATATTCTTTGACCCAATCTAGATCCTTCTGTCTCAATTCTTCCTGCTTCAAAATAATGTGATCAACTCTTTCATGCCACCATTTTTGGATGTCCCGATGAATATACCTCGGTCGCATGATCTA
Source organism: Pinus tabuliformis (assembly GCA_031772625.1). Lineage (NCBI taxonomy): Eukaryota > Viridiplantae > Streptophyta > Pinopsida > Pinales > Pinaceae > Pinus > Pinus tabuliformis. The sequence continues at coordinate 1,715,712,486 of CM062819.1, read as the reverse complement.
TATTCCCTTAAGAAACTCAATCTCCTAGAAACATAACTGTTTGCTGGTGGTCAAGTTTAAATTAAGTTTCACATAGGGTGCCAACAAAGGTTTCCGCGTAGTCTAGCACATTGCTGACATTTTCAGTCCCATGGATCAAAGACTTATCTCACTGGAGGTGAGCCAAAACTATATAAAGGTATAAGGGATATAGATCTAGTTATCTAAGAATCTTGAACAACCATTGATGCATTCGTTCATAGCTATTTAACTGATGAATTTAACAGAAAATAAATGTAAGAAGAAAATTTTAATAGGGGGCATAAAATACACAAAAAAATAGAACTCCCATTCTCCTTTTATTATTAAAACAACAAACCCTGATTATATCAAAATCTTTCCATTACATATTGCGGCACATTACAGATTTGTGCGAAGATAACACAACTTAGAAAAAGTGTCAAAACATAATATTACACATCCCGCTCTTCCCATAAGAAGTATTTCACAAGTCAGATCCCAAACATTACAATAAAACTAAACTTGTAGCGTAATCCAGTGTTTATAGTACTGGCTAAACTTGCAATACAGTCTAAACTTTACGACACCATCTAAACCTCGCAAAGTTATCTAAACCTATTTCTCGCTGCTCTTCATCTTATTTTATAGATGTGCTCGCTTTATCTAGTCTTCGGTTCCTCGCTCACTTGATCTATGATTTTCTAATACCTAGGGCCATTACCTTGGTTTACTATTGACTGTATCAAAATTGGATATTGGGTATTTTGTACACACCCTTATTTTCCATTTCACAAGTTCTAAAAATATACTCCGCTTCCACCTTGGTTTTTTGGTGCTCTGCTTCTAATAGTTTTAACCAAAATGTCCTCTTCAACTCTTATTCCTTCAAAAATGAAGGACACAACACCCTCCTATTCAAGCCTTGTTCTTTTAATCCTCTGACGGTCCTATCATGATCTAGTCGTTTAATGAGCTAGGTGGTGATAAAATACATGTTTTGAAGACCGATGTTTCCTCATCATAAATTATTTTCATTGGTAGGAGTACCTTCCTAGCTCAAAAGAAACTAGCAAGGAGAAGGAAAAAAGAAATAACTATAGAGAATAAGAAAAAAAGGGAGCTATCACAGAGACATGAAGCAGATCATGGATCGAGACAGAAAAGGATATTGCATGATGACTTAGAGGATTAAAATATTGATCAAATACCCTTTGGAGGGTGAAGATAAGAAAAAAAGCATATATCTCATGAGGATGAAGCATATATCAGATCTATTATTAAGAATGCAAGATGAAGTAGCAAGGAAGACAAATTGGCATTTCCACCACATCATGAAGTCCATGTAATTATTTTCAGGTTGTAATTTGTACAAGTTTCATCATAATGGTCAATATGTGTCCATGTATCATGCCACATCATCATGTCGAATGCAATGATGTATTCTCAAGAAAAGGACAAAATTTAATGTCTGAATGTCCAAGAGTCATATGTGGAATATGAAAAGTCACTTAGTCATATATGGACAAAATGTCTTTAGGAGAAGTCTAAAAGTCATTAGAAGTTATAGAGTTGTTTATAAGTCCAAAGGAAACATTAGAAGTCCAAGAGTCATGATGGTAATTCAAAATTCATGGGGATATGAAAATTCATTCCCCTTATTATAAAATCAACCTCATAACTCAAGTAAAAGGATTTTGGAGGCTTAAGCTTTGAAGAGCTAGTCTTGGCTTCTCCACTTGTCATAGGAGAGAAACTTATGTTTTGGAGAAGAAAGAAGTGACTTAATGTTTGACTATTGGAACTAGTGTCTCATCATTGTAACTATGTACTTGGATCTTTCACCTTACAATTGAATTCAATGAGCAAACACATATTCGTACATGTATCACAAATTTTTTAGGACTATTCTTGGTATTTTTGCGATATATGTTGTTTCATATGTACTGAGGAAATTGAACTATTTGGGTGGATTTGGTACTCATCCTATTGAATGTGTGTTGTATTTGATTTAAAATCATTATGTGAAATATTTTTTTAATGAATATTTGTATGCTATCATGTGTCTCTCTTAGGTTATTACTATTAGTTCCTTCAAGAGGCTCAATTTTTGTCTCCCTCTCATGAAGGTCTCCTTTTAGACATTACAATCGGCGTCTCACAATGTCAACTTGCTTGTTCAAAGATTATGTATATAATTGATTATGCGATTCATCTGAAACGAAGGAAAACCTTGTAGTTATGGTGGTTGGGCTGATATTGCAGATGGTGCTCCTACTACAAACGGTGTGAGGACTAATTAAGACTTCACATCGGGCATACCCCCTGTATGTTTTTAGTATCTAGCACCATCAACATTCTGGTGCTAGAAGGATTTCTAGATGACAAGCTATGCCTATTGAGTCTATTTGAATCTATTATCTTAAATGGCTCTTTACAAAATCATAATCTTGAAGTGTTTTTCTAACATACCTCCTGGTAAACTTTAAATCTCCACATAAATTGTTCATGTCATGTCTTATTTCAAGTTTAATGGCAAGGGTGGTACATTTTTGTCCAATGATTTTCCTTGGTTTTGTGAATATCATGAGATCAATAATGAGTATGGTATGGGCATTCTATTCACTCTCACTCTTGAAGGTTATGTTAATTAATGGTGTCATACCTTACCATTTGTCGCTATTCATTATTTTCATCAATGTTTTAATGAGCTTCATCAAGCTTTTTATGGATATGATTACCGAGATGTTTATAAAATAATTAATCAACTTAAAATGGAGACTAATGAATAAATTTAAAGTTTTTCTAGTAGATTCCTTCACTTTTGTTATGAGTTTTCTAAAGAAGATATGGATTGGGATTTATTTAAGCAAAAGTTTGAACATTTGGTTTGGATATCTTTGAATTGATGTGAATCTAAACCCCCAAATGTTCCTGTTATGCCAACTTTCAAAAATTGTGAGACACCCCATGTTCGGTATGTTATATATTTTTTCCATGAGTAGTCGTACACGTAGTAGGAGGGTTACATGGGGGTGCAAGTCCACTTGTCGGCGAGTTTCAGGGGGGTGGTAGCACCCCTATATGGGGTCTAGGGCAGTGACTCAGAAAAAGTTTATTTGGACTATTATAGCTCCAAATCTCACCCTGGAGATTTGTGATGTTGTATTTATGGCCTAGGGCAACCCCTCCTTCCAGACTTTGTCCAAATACTTAAAATAACAGTGTTTTACTCCCTGTACGCGACATTTCCCCGAGCTAAATGCATGTGTACATGGGTCAATGTATACCCAACCTACGTATATGTCTAAAAACACTTAAAAAAATTAAATCTCCTTAGTTCCAGGTAGAGATCATGGGTTTTACCTATTGATTACCTATTAGTGCCCATGGCCCTGTTGAAATTTGATACCGGAGGACAGGTGGTTCCCTAAGGCTTTGATCTTTGGCCTAGGGAAAAGTGTCCAAAAGAATTTAATTTTTCTCCTAAAGTGACTTTATAATTTTTATAAAGTCAAATCTAATTTAAAAGTGACTTTAAGTGATAAAGTTACTAAAGTCTAATTTTAAAGTGACTTTAATAAAGTCAATGTAAAATTATAAAAGAAAAGTGACTTTGGAAATAAATGACTAAGTGGGTCTTTGTTACACTAAAAAATGTCACCATGACTACTTACAGTTAGTATGGCTCAAATCAACAGTCATGCTACCCTCTTAGGCAAGTCTTATGCCTCTGCTATCCATCTCAAACTCAAAGAAGAGAGAAAGTCTTGTAAAAAATGTGTTTATCTATGGGGTCGCAGGTTCTCTCTAGCCTTACCTGCGGGGACGCTCACAATGTTCACAAAAGGTGCGTCCTTGGACGCTCTGTATAAAAAGGGACAGGTGCGTCCTTCTGTAAAAGGCAAAATGCGCGAGTTTCATCTTAAAAAAGTTACTTGTGGTTACTTCTAGAACTTTCTAGAGGTCGGTTTGATGAATTGGATGCGCCTCCAGTTGGTTCATGTATCCCTATTAAGCAGGAACTTATCCCATCAATAAGGGAGCTATCCCACCCAAAGAGGGGGATTATCCCATTGATGGTGGACCTGAATAACCTCTTTACAGCACTATAAATAAAGGCATTGAGCCAGAGGGAGAGGAGGTTGAAGCTATACATTTTCTTTGGGTAAATGCTGCAGGAATTAGGACTCCCATTTAGAACCTTGTGAGGAGAGATTGTCTTTGCTTGATTCTACTTGGAAGTGGGTGAGCTTTGTCAAAGTAGAGGAAAACCCTTGATGGACCCTGGGAGGAACTTGCACAACACCAAGGCCAGGTTGTAAGAGTTTCTTTGTTTCGTTATTAATACAAACTGGTTTATTTTTCTCAATAGCTTGTGTTAATGAGTTATTTCATGTGTTCCTTGGTCTGCATGTTGAATATATGTTTTATTATATGAAATGCAAGTGCTTGGTAATTGTTTGATTGTTTGTGGTTGCAGGAATTGACTTGAAGGAGGAGCTCATCCGGATCGGCAAGGACGGACTACAACAACAACGTTTTGGAATAAGGTAAGCCTAAACACTTGTAGTTTTCATGTTTTAAAAGGTATATTTAGAGAAATATCACTCCATTTTGTCTTGTTTGTCGCTAGAGAGTTTAGACTCCTAGGGAGGTCAGTTGTGTCTGCACAAACGACTTTTTCCGCCACGACAAATTGGCGACTCCACTGGGGAATCCATTAATGTGAAAGTCTTTTCCTTTGTGTGAACTTTGCTCTGAGAAAATCATTTTTATTTTCTGGTTTTTGACTGTGAGAATTAGTATTTGGGTGGCTTAGCTTTAGATTTAGTTAGATTTGGTTTTTCTTAACTTTTCCAGAAAGACGCACCCTCTGAGTACTGCACAGTGCGTCTTTGGACGCGCTGTTGCCGTTTGCACAGAGCGGGCCCGCGCCTGTTCTAACGGGTTGCCTGCGTCTTCCTGTAAAAATTTAGGAAAACTCCATTTTTGCTTTAATTGCTTTTAGATTTTGGTTTTTCTTAGTGTTTTTTGCCCAGATCCTTTAGTACCCTGTCAAAAATTTTCACCTGAACTTGTTTCATTAGCATTCCTGCTTTTAGCTTTCATCAATTGGGTGTTTTGAGTCTCTTTTTTGAGAAATTCTTAATTTGATTTCCTTTGGTCATTACTTGGAGGTTTCTCTCAGTCTTTTCACAATTTCGCATCTTTTTGCTTTTGTTTTTGCAAAAAAAAATTCCCCCTCATTCGCCGGGGGGGGCTAAATTGTGTATGAGTGTTAATCGCCTTTGAGTGTTTTTATGTTTTGATCTTTGGAACTCTCACCCAATTTTCTCGACTTGCACTTGATTGGTTCTTAGATTACATTAGAATCATCTTGTGTTTGAGAATTCTCTTGCATAGATCACATTTGCATAATTAGAGTTCTCAGTTTCAGAATATGAATGAAAAATGTGCATAGATTACATTTGCATACTTTTCATGCGAATTGTGCATAGATTACAATTGCATAGTTTACATTCTGAAAAATCAATCGTAGATTTAGATCAGCTTTCTTTGATTTGAATTTACACAAAAATAAAAATAAAAATTGGTTTGGAATTGATTTGCATTAGTTTTTCTTGATGAAATTAGTGCATTAGAGAATTTGTTAAATTTTCTCTTAATGATCAATTTTTTGCATTGTTGGAAGTGAATGGAAACTCTCTCCTTACTCTAGTTAGGATTCATCGAATTGAAAGGATTGCATTATCATATTTGATTGCATTCAGTTGAGTCGGGTCATAACACCATTGGTTTCATCTCCATTTACCCTTTTGAGTAATAACAGCCTTAATAACACAGCGCTTAATTAAAATTCATCTAGTAATTTTTACATTTCTAGGGCTCTGAAACACCAACATAGCTTAGGCTAGGGTCTTGGAGTAGGTGAGTACTTAACTCTCCAAGACTACAAAACCAAACAGATAGTTTATCTTGAGTAGAATAAATCCAATTGTTTCAATTGCACTCTGGGAAAGCTCCTCTTAAAGGAGAAGCACGAGCTCGTGTCCGAACCAGTGAGGGGATCATTCCCCCCTCGTTGGGAACGACGCCAGACAGTACGTATTACAAACGGTAAACCTCGGATTAACCATTGTCGAGGAGCCAGGGGTCACTTATCGGTAAACCTTGGATTGTTGTCAAGGAGCCGGTAAGGGGATTGAGCTTGCTACTCTGCCCTTGCGTGCTGTCGGAGTTTAGACTGTTCCCCCAGGTGTATTTGTTACTGTTGGTGACCTTAGTGACCATAATCTTTAGGGTTCTACCGAGGTGACGGTGGAGGGAAGGTCCCACTGTACCTGGAGCAGACGTCGGTTATACTCACTTGGATTTTCCGGGGGGTTCACTTCACTTCGAGACGGTTAAAGTGGAGGAACTTGTGCCGGTCTATTCATTAAGCAGGTTGCCGGGGTAACTGTTCCACCCGCCATTTCTGTACTGAATTCTGCGAGGTTGGGCTTCATCACCAACTAGTGTTTTCGGTCCGGAGAGCTTACTGTTTGTGTGTGGTTTGACTCCTAGATTTGATAGCGCGTGTTAATTTGTTTGTTTTTACTTTTAGAGACCATAGGTGTGAATTGTGAATTTTAGTTGTTAAGCGTGAATTGTGAATTGTTAATTTTAGTTTTAAATTGTTAATAAAATTCACTGAAGTTGAATATAATGGCAAATGTTCCGGAATTTATCAACCTAGGAACCCCTCCTAATGAGAATCCTAGTACTTTTCCTTACTTTGGAAATGTTGGTCCTCCTTATATGGCTACTTTGTCATTACCTGGATTTACAATAGGTTTACCGATATGGTTATTTTCAACTTCGTTGGCCCAAAATACTCAAATTGTTCCACCTCAACCGGATGCTTCACCTCAACAGAGTTCACCATCTCAAAATCACCAACCTTCTGTTGACCCTTTACCCTCTTCGCCTAATTTTTCTTCCTCCATTTCTTCCTCTTCGCCTGGTAAAAGCCTTGATGCTAGTAACCAGGAGTCTAAGAAGAAGAAGAAAGGGAAGAAGAAGAAGAAGAAGAAGAAGAAGCAAGCTAAGAAAGAAGTCAACCAACCAACCACGGCTGTAAGTGTTAGTTGTGTTGAGGAAAATTCCGACATGCATCGTAAACCCAAATACCCTTGCAGGCTTTGTAAGGGTGACCACTTCCTTGTCAATTGTCCTGGTATTCCAAAGGTCTTGGAAGTATGGTCAGAAAAATCTCATCAACTTTCCATTGATCCATCAACCAGTGATAGTCAGGTTCCTGGGAAAAAGGGTAAAGTTAGGTTTCCTTGTAAGTTATGCAAAGGGAGTCATCAAACTCACATTTGCCCTCACATGGATGAAGCCTCAACATTGTTGGAAAACCTTACTGTTCCACAGCAAGAATTTCCAACTGGTTACCGTAAACTTTCTCCCAACCTACCGTCAACTGACGGAGTGATTGATCTAAATTCAAGTACAGTCGATCACACTCTCCCATTGGAGAGTGAAACTCATGTCACTCAGGTTGATGATCCATTAGTTGATCAAGTGGTCGATTCAATTTCACATTCGGTCGATCACACTCTCCTTTTCGAGAGTAAATTTCATACCGCTCAAGTTCTTCTTGTTACATCAGATTCTTCTATGCCGGGGGGCATTTCACCTGTTTCTACAGAACCCCCTCCAAGCACTGAGGTGTTTTCCTTTGATTGGAACAGACTGACAGAACCTCGTCTTCCTTCCTCCATCCCTTTCCAAATCATTGTCAAGGCTGGTGGTAGGGACATACATCGTACTCAGGTAGATGAAGGTGCTTCTGTTAGTATTTTATCCTCAGCTGTTTGGAAAGCTTTGGGTTCCCCTCAGCTTGCGCCTATTACGCAGAATCTGAAAGCTTTTAACAGAACAATTAGTGAACCTTTAGGGATCCTTCCTAAGTTTTCTATTACCTTGGAAGGTAAAACTGTCTGTATTGATCTTATGGTGGTTCAAGGTCCCTTGGATTTCAATTTACTCCTTGGGCGAGACTATGTTTATGCAATGAAAGCTGTCGTATCGACACTCTTTCGCGTGATGTCTTTCCCTCACAATGGCAGTATTGTGACTGTAGACCAGCTTTCGTTCCCTAGTCTTGTCTCAACTAACAATAATATGACACCCCTAAATGTTCCTGATTCTAAAGTGGTATCTACCCTGCCACGGGTTAATTATGTGGCAACCGGTCCCATGATTTCAGTTACCGATGTAAGTGAGCCTCTCACTGTTTGCTCATCTTCCTTTGATTTAGCTCCGGTAATTGACATGGAAAACTCTATGGGATTACTTGAACACGATGTTCTTATCCCTTTTGAGTCCCTTGACATGTGTTCCTTCCCAAGAAGTATTCTTCCTTCGGATGAAGACCTCTTGGAAGCCATGATCAAGGTGTGTCCATTGACATGTCTTTCCTCCAGTTGGAAGCCATGATCAATGTTACGAGGATAGTTTTTTCCTGTATCAACCTCGTTAAAAAATGAAATAGGCTAGCATGAGGACAGTTCTTTTACTGAGTCAACCTCGTTAAAAAATGAATCAGGTACGAGGATAGTTTTTTCCTGTATCAACCTCGTTAAAAAATGAAATAGGCTGTAACGAGGAAAGTTCCTTTTACTGTGTCGACCTCGTTAAAAAATGAAACAGTGTGCATGAGGATAGTTCTTTTACTGAGTCAACCTCGTTAAAACATGAATCAGGTAGATTTTAGGATATATAGGTAGATTGTAGAAAGTAGGATTATGAGGACGGTTCCTGTTACTGAGTCAACCTCGTTAAAAAATGAATCACGTATGAGGACAGTTCCTGTTACTGAGTCAACCTCGTTAAAAAATGAATAAGGTATGAGGATAGTTCTTTTCTTGTGTCAACCTCCTTAAAAATGAAACAACTCCCTTTTCAAGTTAAATATTGAAAGTAAACCTTCATTTCATCCAGCCGGTTGAATGCAATGAAGCCTGGGGGGCATGTACCTCACTTTGCATCATTATGCTGGGGGCATGCGAACTTCTGGAGCATAGCTCCTTGTCTTGTGTCAAGCTCGTTAAAAAATGAAAAAAGGATAGGTTAAGTAGGTAGAGTGTAGAAAGTAGTCATGAGCATAGTTCCTTGTCTTGTGTCAAGCTCATTAAAAAATGAATCAAGGATGAGCATAGTTCCTTGTCTTGTGTTAAGCTCATTAAAAAATGAATCAAGGATTTTATGAGCATAGTTCCTTGTCTTGTGTCAAGCTCATTAAAAAATGAATCAAGGATGAGCATAGTTCCTTGTCTTGTGTCAAGCTCATTAAAAAATGAATCAAGGATTTTATGAGCACAGTTCCTTGTCTTGTGTCAAGCTCGTTCAAAAATGAATCAAGGTTTTTAGAGTAGAGTTTTTGTTAGGTAGATTATAGAAAGTAGTTATGAGCATAGTTCCTTGTCTTGTGTCAAGCTCACTAAGAAATGAAACAACTCCCGCAAGTCTTTCCAAGATATTGAAAGTAAAGCTTCATTCCATCCACCTCATTGAATGCAATGAAGCTTGGGGGGCATGCACCTTGATTTGCGTCATTATGCTGGGGGCATGTGAACTTATAACAAGCATAGTTTTTCGTTTCAAGCTTGCATAAACATGAAACCAGATCCGAGCATAGTTCTTTTCCTGTGTCAAGCTCGTTAAAAAATGAAACAAATCCTCCTCTACTTGAGTCGAGAGATTGACTAGATCTCATAGATGTTAAGTTGTATATTTAGGTTAGTTTTTTCAGTTTTAGGTCGAGTCTTTCAAACGATCTCGTTCATGAATATTCATTCCATCCAGCTTGTACTTAGTTGAATGCAATGAAGCTAGGGGGGCATGCGCTCTAGCAGTTACGCTGAGGGGGCATCAAGCACAGTTTTATCTCTGTTTCAAGCTTGTGTAAAAATGAAACTAATTTGAAGCATAGTTTTTATCTGTTTCAAGCTTTTGTAAAAATGAAACCTATCTCGAGTCAATTGCAGTTATTTTCAAGACTCGTTAAACTCATGAAAATCCCGAGATTATTTTGCTATTTTTCATTCTCGTAAAACAAATGAAAATGCCGAGTTCTTTCCGTCTTTTCCTACTCGTAAATTAAATTGAAAGTCGGCCATATGAGTACATTTTTATCATTTTTTTCGAACTCGTTAAAACTTACGAAAAAGTGAAACCTCAGAGTCATCTTTTAAGCCCTTTTCTGACTCCTAAAATATGAAAAGATCGCCGAGCGTTTCTTTTACACTCGTTAAAACGGAATTAAAAGACGGTCCCCTTTTAGCTCTTTTCTGACCGCAAAATCAGGAAAAGATTGCCGGGTTTTTGTTGTTTCAAACTCGATAAGGAAATAAAACGACGTGTCCTTGATCGCTTTTTACTTTTCAGGTCAATGACACTATTATGAAAGTACTCCTTGGTCGCAAGATCAAGCGGTTCCCCCAGGTATTATTTTATACTTTTTCGGGCTTGAGGGACACAAATATACGAAAAAGTTCAACGTGGAGTCTCCTTTTGTTTTTTCAGACTCTCTAAAAATGAAAAACGCCGAGTTTCTCCTATACTGGGCTCGTTAAACTTTTACAGTAAAAGACCTGTTCAATTACAAACAGGAACGAACCACTCCTTCCTAGGGTTCGAATTTAAACTAGGTTGGACTCGTCCGAAGGATGAGCTTATAATCAAGCATATGTTATCCTCCTCAAGCTTGTTAAAAATAAAGAGGTACTTGCCAGAAATGGTGGGGGAAAAGAGAGAAGAATGAACCTGTTTGTTACCTTTTGTCTCAAAAGAAACTTTATTACCACTCTTGAACACGACACTTTTCATTCACCTGGGTTGGGAAATCTTTTACCTCGCAGTTGACCAAACCACTTTGAAAGTCTTTAACCAGGTTCCGGGGATTAACTTTGAGTTATTCGTCACCAAGCCTTCTGTCGTGTCGTTATGTGTTCAAGAGGTCTGCAAGCAAAACTTTCATCTGCAAAATACTTGTCATCCATTTGACCATCCCTGAGTCAGTCTTTACAACAACATTTCTTCAACTTGAACAATGATTTCGTGTTGCGGGCTTGCCTGCAACGGGTCGCTTTCTATCGACATCGACACATTATCTAGAAAGATGACTTAGGAATCGACAGTACCTTGAAGTCTGCATGCATCAATGGCAGGTTTCTCGCCTTTGACGTTAGTTTACATCATTGACTTTCGATCAAAGGATTCCGTGAAGTGTTCGACATCAAAACATCTATTCACATTTCACCGGTTGTGCTTGGTACTTTGAGAACCATTGACATTACTGGTGGTCTCTCTCACGCTTGTTAACAGTTTACATCATCGACTGGTAATCAAGTGGTTTCTAACATGTTCGACATCAAATCATTTAATCACATGGCTAGAATCGTACCAATTCGGGAAGTAGAAGTGAAGACCCTGGATCTAGTTTCTACCATCCAGGCTGCAAGGAGTTTTGTATTCATTATCTATGTAGACTAATCATAAACAGATGGCTGTGTCCATACTGTGTCTACAAAAGTCTATAAAAATGATGTACTGCAAGATCATTCCTGTATCAGAATAGTTAGTCCATTAGTTAAAGTTTTGAATCTGAGTATGGGAATGCCTACCTCAGTGATGATATAATCTTATACATGTATTTTGTGTTGAAAATTGCAGGTTCCAACCGGGTCATCCACAAGACAATCCTTGAAATGATAAAGCGCTTCACCCTTCCTAGAATTACAAAACCCTAAATCTATTCCAGGCTTCGCACTTTAGGGGGCAATCTGTTACACTAAAAAATGTCACCATGACTACTTACAGTTAGTATGGCTTAAATCAACAGTCATGCTACCCTCTTAGGCAAGTCTTATGCCTCTGCTATCCATCTCAAACTCAAAGAAGAGAGAAAGTCTTGTAAAAAATGTGTTTATCTATGGGGTCGCAGGTTCTCTCTAGCCTTACCTGCGGGGACGCTCACAATGTTCACAAAAGGTGCGTCCTTGGACGCTCTGTATATTAAGGGACAGGTGCGTCCTTCTGTAAAAGGAAAAATGCGCGAGTTTCATCTTAAAAAAGTTACTTGTGGTTACTTCTAGAACTTTCTAGAGGTCGGTTTGATGAATTGGATGCGCCTCCAGTTGGTTCATGTATCCCTATTAAGGAGGAACTTATCCCATCAATAAGGGAGCTATCCCACCCAAAGAGGGGGATTATCCCATTGATGGTGGACCTGAATAACCTCTTTACAGCACTATAAATAAAGGCATTGAGCCAGAGGGAGAGGAGGTTGAAGCTATACATTTTCTTTGGGTAAATGCTGTAGGAATTAGGACTCCCATTTAGAACCTTGTGAGGAGAGATTGTCTTTGCTTGATTCTACTTGGAAGTGGGTGAGCTTTGTCAAAGTAGAGGAAAACCCTTGATGGACCCTGGGAGGAAGTTGCACAACACCAAGGCCAGGTTGTAAGAGTTTCTTTGTTTCGTTATTAATACAAACTGGTTTATTTTTCTCAATAGCTTGTGTTAATGAGTTATTTCATGTGTTCCTTGGTCTGCATGTTGAATATATGTTTTATTATATGAAATGCAAGTGCTTGGTAATTGTTTGATTGTTTGTGGTTGCAGGAATTGACTTGAAGGAGGAGCTCATCCGGATCGGCAAGGACGGACTACAACAACAGCGTTTTGGAATAAGGTAAGCCTAAACACTTGTAGTTTTCATGTTTTAAAAGGTATATTTAGAGAAAGATCACTCCATTTTGTCTTGTTTGTCGCTAGAGAGTTTAGACACCTAGGGAGGTCAGTTGTGTCCGCACAAACGAATTTTTCCGCCACGACAGTCTTTATTAAAGTGGGGTGAATTAAAAAATAGAAAGTGAGATTTAAATGAGCATTTAATCTCAGCCCTAGATCTTAATCTATTTCAGCCATTGGATTTAGGGATCACACAAAAGTCACTTAGGGTTAGATTAAAGGAGGAAAAGGAGGAAAAGGTTATTCAATTGTTCCATGAGCAGATTGAGAGAAGGAGAGCAAGAGAGCCAGGGAGATTTCTGGACAGTGAGGAGAAGGAGGCTGCAAGTTCGTACAACTGAGTTTCAGCAAGTCTGTACATCAGAGTTTTAGCAGGGCAGAGTTTTAGCAAGGATGAGTTTTAGCAGGGCGGAGTTTCAGCAAGTTTGTACAGTGGAGTTTCAGCAAGGCAGAGTTTCAGCAAGGCTGAGTTTTAGCAAGTCTGTACAGTGGAGTTTCAGCAAGGCGGAGTTTCAGCAAGGTGAAGTTTCAGCAAGGCTGAGTTTCAGCAAGGCTGAGATAAGTTGTAAAAGTTTGCTTGCTGATTTTGCTGAATATTTTTCTTACTGTAAAAAGCATTTTCCAGAAATAAAAGAAGCTTTTGAACTGGTTTTCCCCAAGAGTTGTAGGGGGTTTTTCCAGGGTCACCTTGACCAAAAAGCACTGTGTTTAAATGTGTTAAATGGCTGTTTGTACCTGCTGATTTTTTATTTCTACATTTTCCAGCATTTTGTAAAATTTCCAGAATTTGTGTTTTCAGCAAAATTTATTTTTCCAGCTCGTTGAATGTATGGATATGGGAAAGGGAATTTAACTATATGGGAGAAATAAGGTGAAACTGAAAACCGGGGTGGGAAATGATAAATTCTTACAAGTCCAACTGCTCCTAACGAATTCCCAACTAAAAAACTACTTTGGGAGAAGTATAAAAGGGCTTCAATGGGAAGGCCTTAGAGAGGAGAGAAAGAATAGAGAATTACTCTGCTGAGATTATCCCTGTGCTTCCAGCACTTCCCCCACTACAGGAAACCCTTGCTTCCTTGAGTTTTGATGTCATTTTCAGTAGTTGAGATATCTTTGTGTGAGTCATGGAAGGAGCCTTTTGAAGACTTGGGATTGGACAAACCCAGAGGATGATTCCGCTTGGAGCCAATACGAGGAGGATTCTGGTGATATCATTCCTTTCTTTGTTTTAGTTATCTGCCATAAAGAAACATTTGTCTTGTACCTGAAATCTATCTTCTTTATGAATATGATGTTATTGTTATGGTTTACATATGAATAATTGTTTCAATTTATAATTAACCATCTTTCAATAAGTTATGAAGTTGAGTTATATATGATACTTTGTCTATATATGGCTATGCTTCTTTGAATTGGTTGTTTTACAGGTTCAAGGATCAAGAGGAACTCCAAGAGGGTTTGGACCCTGGATGGATCTACCCGAACGAAGGACCCCCAGGTGCACCTCTCTTTGCGTAGTTTTCTTATTTAAGAATCATGGCTGTGTGGAATGCTTTTTTTTACTGTAGATAACCCCGCTCTGCTAGGGTGTTGACCCAAAACCCTAGGGGACTTTGTCCCTCAACAGAATTGGCAACTCCATTGGGGACAACAGTATTGTTGTTCCTAGTTTGGGTTAATTTAAGCCAATCAGGGCTCAACCATTGGTGTTCTTGCTATAACTAATTTTTCTGTTCCTGTAGGAACTCAGGCTTTAAGTCTAAGCAGTTTCTTCAGGTCTCTTTTTTTCTTTTTCTTGCAAACTATTATATACACAGTTTTGTCAGGTTACAGTGGTGTATGTATGCAAGTTTCCCCATATGAACCCATGTATACGTAGATTTCTTTGGGCTGAATCGCATATACACACAACTGTGAATTGACACAATTGCGTATACCCTAAATTTCCAAGATTTTGTCAAGTCTTTCTGTTTTAGAAGATTTGTTTGCTGGTCTAAGTATTTCTTGAGCAATCAATTTTTGTTGTCAGTCTTTGGTTTTGTAGCAAGTTTCCAGCTTCGAATTCTCTCCTGTTGTGGAAAATTTTGGTCTTGTTTTTGTTTTGTTGCAAGTGTCAACATTTGTGTTTGAGAACAAAAGATTTCTTTCTGAAAATCGTGGTTGTTCTGATCTTCCAGAGCAAAAGGATTGGTTTCAATCTTTGTGACAAACTTTATCTTTGTGATCTTCTTGCTTTGTGTCAAAACTTCATCTTGTGGCCATTTTCTTTTCTCACTTTTTGAAAGTTGTATTTCTTGGTATTTTTATCATTGTCACCATGATCTTTTTGCTGCTTTTTGGTCGTTAAGAGCATCTTGAAACACCTATTTTATTGAGTTTTTGCCCATTTTGAGTTGATAACTTGCAAAGTGTTTTTGTTGCCTATTTTTCGGTCTCAAATTTTTCAATAGTATTTGGAGCGCTTTTGAAAAGCTATTTTTTTCTTTTGTGAAAAGGAAAACTTCTTAAAAAATTGGTTTTTGCTTTCTTTTGCTTTGTTTTGATTTGGTTTCTTTTTGCAAGTGAAACTGCATTTTGTTTTTCTGAAAATTTGCTTTTAGTGTTTGGACGAAAATGAGCATTAGAAACTTATATTCTATCTAAATATCTAATGTGGCTAATTAGAAGCGATAAACAATTTAGTTTCATTCTTTTCTTTAGAGTAATCTTAAGTTTTTCGCATCAACATATACTCATTGCATTAGGATAGTTTGTGCATCTTTTAGGGAATCCATAGTTTTTGTTAGTTTTTGTGAGTGTGAATCTTGTTGAAAGAAAAGAAAAGAGAAATTTATTGTTTTCTTAGAAGTTCCTTAGAACCTGGTAGAAATTTATTTCATCGAAGAATGAAGCAAGTGCATTTGCATATAGTTTAGTTTTTATTAATTTCTTTTGCATCAAAGAACACCACAAGTTTCTCTTTTGTTTATCCTTTAACTTAAAAACAACCAATGTAAAAACAAGTGCTAACTAAAATATACTAGAACTTTTTTATAGTGTCAATTTAGACACACCAACAAGTTTTAGGATATTTAGGGCCTTGGATTAAGCGAGTGGAGAGAAAAATATCTAAGGCCACTTTAACCTGTCAAACATAGAAGTCTGAATAATGAGTGCAAATCCAGTAGTGTTAGGGAGACTGGGAAAGCTCCGGATCTGGGAGTTAAGCATGAGGGTTTTTGAAGATAAGAAAGAGAGATACCCCCTCTCCTACTTGTCAGATCTTACCTCAAGGATGTTCTGCCTGGCTTCTGATATGAGTTGGTAACCTTAGTTTCTTATCCTATGGATCTACACAGGTAGCTACGGAGGGGAATCCTGTAGGACCTGAGGTCGATGTTGTATCACTCTCAGCAGTACTTCTGGAGGGCACCCTTGCAAAGCTTGGGGGCTTGCACTGGCACAGGCTATTGCTTAGAGGTCAGTGTAACTTCCTCTGATACCTTCACTGGTAAGCCTGGGCCATCATTATCCTAGACTATCTTCAGAAGGCCCCTACTTCACTTTCTTGTATTTTGGTGTCCAGTCCTAATCACCCGGAGCAGAAATACTTGAAATTTGTTTGACTGGCTGAATTCTTTTAGGGACTTTATAGTTGAGTGCTCGTTGCTCCTTGTATATAGTTGGCTTTAGGTATTTTTGTCTAGTCACTTTTTTGACTTTTTATTTTGAGTGACTGACTTACCACTCCGCCGATCTTGAAAGGCTTTTGGTCGTTCTTTTGAAAGTAGTGGAGTTGCCTCCTCAAGGGCAAAGGTTTTGATTGTGTATCTATCTTCCTTGAAAATTCATTTGTACATTCCCGGAAGGGAAGGGTCTGTGAATTAGTTAGATATGGCCAATATTCCTGTGGAAACCAACCAAGGTACCCTCCCAAAAGGGGATCCTTGTGCTTTTCCTTTCTTTGTAAATGTTGGTACTCCCTTGATGGCCACTTCAATATTCCTGGATTGAATGTTGGACTACCCGTTTGGCTCTGGTCCACTCTGAATATTCCTAATGTTCTTGGAGCTTCTCATATGAATGCTTTATTTCAGGGGCATCACATGGATGCTAATTGTTCATCTTCTTCCAAAGAGAAATCTAGGATTCCTCTTTCTCTTTCGTCTTGTAATAAGAAATCTAGAAAGAGGAGAAATAGGAAGACAAATAAGAAAAATGATTCTACCCATTCATCCTCATCCTCTACTAGTCATGTTGGAGATGAGCCTTCAGCTGCTGCAAGTCATGTTGGGTGCATAAGTCTAGTTACTGTGAGTCATACTAGTAGTTCATCATCAACCTCTCCTAGTCATGTTGAAGATGAGCATTCAACCATTGCCAGTCATGCTAGGGGCATGAATCTAACCACTGCTAGTCATGTTGGTGGATTCGAGGTTGATAAGAAACCTGGACGTAGAAGTTTTAAACTTAAGTTCCCTTGTAAGATATGCAAGGGGGACCATCTTACTCATTTATGCCCTAGTATTCTAGAGGTACAAAGGATATGGTCTGAGTCTGAAAGTTATTCTACTCCTGGATTTGATATGATTTCTCATCAATCCCATTAACCATTGGTTGATAATGTGGTAGAGCCAGTGCAATCTTTGGCCGATTACACTCCTCTTTTGAGGGGTGAAGTGCCTAACAAAAGAGTCTGTTTGATTTCTAGTACAAAGTCTTCTCGTATAGGGGGCATTCTAGCTTCTTTGAATGTTCCCCCTCCAAGTTCTAGGAGTGTTTCCTTTGATTAGGATAGTCTTGTTGAGCCTCGTCTTCCTTCCACTACACCTTTTCAAATAAATGTCAGAGTTAATTCCACAAACATTTGTCGATGTATGGTGGATGGAGGATCCTCTGCAAGTATTGTATCCTCTTTGGCTTGGAGAGATTTGGGTTCCCCAAAGTTGTTGACAGCTCAGAGTCAGTTGTTAGCCTATGATAGAAGACCTACTGAATCTATGGGTGTTCTTCCTCAGTTGCCTATTACTTTAGGTGGGAAGACTGTATTAATCGATATGATAGTGGTTGATAGCCCTTTAGACTTTAATATGCTACTTGGGCGTGATTATGTCTCTGCTATGAACGTTGTGGTGTCTTCACTCTTTCGAGTGATGTGTTTTCCTCATAAAGGGAATATTGTTACAATTGATCAGCTTGCATATGATAATTACCACCCTAATTCAAATTTATTGTAAAATACCCCTTGGTTTGTTCCGAGTGTTCAAGTAGACTCTACCTCGCCACAGGTGAATTATGTGGCATTGAATCCTCAATGTTCAATTGCTTCTAAGAAGGATCCTTTGACTTATTATTATCCTTCTTAGGACTTGGTCTTAATAGTTGACTGGGAGATTCTTCCTATAGGGACATGGGACCCCTTAATTCCCTCTTTTGATCCTTCTAGTCTTCATGATTTCTCAGAACTTGATTTTCCTTCATAGGGGGAACTCTTTGAAGCCATGAGTTTTGACTACCAATGGAGTCCTTGGCCTGAGCCTAGTAAGGGGTTTGTCTAGAAGAACTATTATGCATAAGCCGCAAGGTTGCGTGGTTCCCTATACCATATTGTATATATAAGGTATGCATTTTCAAGTTTTTTATTCTATAACACAAGATTTTATAGGAAGTTTATATGTGGGATGTATTAACTTCTTGTCTAGTGTTCCTATTTATGTCTACAGAACTTGGAAGATTTACCCTTTGGAAATTATTACGGTTGATCCATTCAGATAGGTGTTAGTTCTCGAAACTTGCATATAGGTTAGGTTGTCACCTGCATTGTGCACTTATCAGTTTCCTTTCCCATTTTGGCCTTAGGATCGACCCCACCAAGTTATGGTGCAAAACCTTCTCATTGCTTAGAAGTATCATGACTTGTGTGGTAGAGCGTACCTTATCATGGGTGCCCTAGATAGTACCTTGATGCCACTTGGCACCCATGCTGATTTTTTGTTCTTAGGCTCAAGAGTCCTCTCTAGTCCCGCCATGTATTATGTGTTGAAGACTCATTCCTCTTTGCTTCTTTGCTTCATTCTAGCCTTATACCCTAGAGGCTCCTTCGTGTTGAGTTGTACCACTGCAGTGCATTTTGACCATTTTCACCTTTTGGCCTTGAGCCGGCTTCGATTGGACTCATGTTTAAACAACTTTTTGACCATGTCATATGCAAAATCAAACTTGCAATCCCTTAGCTTCTGCAACTTGACACACCTATGAATCGTGGAAGGAACATACCTTTGAGTGTCTTTGACCAATTTTCACGTCCCTACATTGAGCATAGGATTGTTCCAATCCCAGGAACTAGATCATTTGCTTCACTGACACTCGTTATTTCCACTGTATTATAGCATTCTTTTATTCCTTTTCAAGCTTGATGAAAAAGACAATATATATATATATCTATATATATATTCCAAAAAAGAGTGGGAATGGGGCAATATTTCCATTTATTGTTGGAAGCTAGAGTCAGTCGTGTCACCCTTGAATAAAGCACTCAAAGGAAAGTCTCTCCTCCATTTCGGTAGGATTTAGTTTGACTTCGGTATGCCTTAACCTTGTTATTGAGTGATTTCTCCTCCGGTTGGTTATATCTTCCAATCATATGGAGATTTCGTTCGTGCCTCCTGCATGACAAACTTATACAGAGTCATCATATGTTGCCACATGGTCATCATTGAGTCGTGCTTTTGTTCAAGGGATGTAAGCCTGAGTCGGCCTCTCTGTGGTGTCTCTTGACTCATTTTTCGGTCAGCCATCCCTTGTTGTCAGTGTCTTGTCTATCATCACATCAGTTATATTGGTCCTTTACTCGTGCCAGTTTGAGAAGGTCTTCATTGACTTCTTGCTAGTGGGTCTTGTCCTTATCGACGATGAAATCATGCTCTGAGGACAGGCCTAGAGCTGCATCCTGGCCCTATTTTCATTATTGATAGGTCACCTTATGCTCAACATCGATCAGTATCATGGGTCTTTGACTGAGTCGTTTCCCTTGTGTTCGACATTAGCTTACATTATCACACATTGGGATTCATGTAGTAACTTGGTTTCCATTTAACCCTATTGGTGGATACCTCATCTCTGTGTCAGCTTTCATTATTGGTTGGTTTAGAGGGTTTCTGTCTGCACTAGCCACATCTTGTGTACGTCGGAAATGTGCTTCAGTCGGGTTACTACATCGCTTTTGTCTAATTCCTTCCACATTATTGGCTTGCGGGTTACACTCGTGCTAGATTAATGAAGGATGACTTAATGCCCTCCTTCTAGCAGATCTTTCCCCATCGACTATGACTCATTACTCTGGGGAAAGGGTCTAGAATCCATTTGGCAATACCTTGGGGTTTGCAGTCATTAGTGGCAGATCCTTCACTAACGACAATGGGAAACCACCATTGTCTCCTGATAAATAGGTTCTTCCAGGTGTTCAACTTCAGAACATTTATTAACACTTGTTAGATTGTACTGGGGTACCTTGACTCTAATTATCATTATTGGTGAGTAGTCTCGTGTTTGTTAACGGTATACATCAATGACTAGTAATCAAACGATTTCTCACATGGTTGAATTCAGCTCATTCATTCCCATTGTGTAGAAATGTACCATGGTGGTCAGTGAAGTCCTTGGGTTGCATCAGCATTCATTGGTTCATTGGACAGTTGCTCCTGTTGCTGCTAGTTGATACCATTCCACCTTATATGTTGTGGTCATTCATGGCAACATTTTATATGCTGGCACCCGAGTTTGCAGTGTAGTACCATCTTATTCCATCATGTTCATTTGGTACTATTGGGATCAATCTTTGATATCAGTGATCTGCTTCATCCTTCAGCATCATTGACATTCTTATATGTGATATTTAGACATGTACTTGTTCGATCATGATCAGATGATCCATTATGTATTTCCAGTCTTCTATACTTGTATACTTAGTGGATCCGCTTGTACCTGATATTCAGACATGTTTTACTTTCTCCGAGCATGGGTATGCCTGCCTCAGATAGTGTTTCTTTCTAATCTCCTTTTGTGGCTTGGTAGGCTGAAATCTAGTGAAGTCCTTCTTAGTTTTTGACATGTTTCCTTTCCATGTAATTAATACATTTCGGCCATCATGTACCCCTTCTGACCTCATATATTAGGGGGCATCTGTTATATCTCCAAATCTCACCCTTGATATTTGTGATGCTAGATTTATGGCCTAGGAAAACCCCTCCTTCCAAAATTTTTCCAAATACTTAAAAACAGTGTTTTACTCCTTGTATGCAACATTTCCTTGAGCTAAACGTGTGTGTACGCGGGTTAGTGTATACCCAACCTGCGTATATGTCTTAAAACACTTAAAACAATTACATCTCCTTAATTTCAGGCAGAGATAATGGGTTTTACCTGTTGATTACCTATTCGTACCAATGGTCCAACTGTTCCCAACGAATTCCCAACTAAAAAACTACTTTGGGAGAAGTATAAAAAGGCTTCAATGGGAAGGCCTTAGAGAGGAGAGAAAAAATAGAGAATTACTCTGCTGAGATTATCCTTGATTAGGTCTAAAGATCCCTATGCTTCCAACACTTCCCCCTCTATAGGAAACCCTTGTTTCCTTGAGTTTTGTTGTCATTTCACTAGTTGAGATATCTTTGTGTGAGTCATGGAAGGAGTCTTTTGAAGACTTGGGATTAGACGGACCCGGAGGACAGTTCCGCTTGGAGCTAGCAAGAGGAAGATTTAGGTGATATCATTCCTTTCTTTGTTTTAGTTATCTACAATAAAGAAACATTTGTCTTGTTCCCGAAATCTATCTTCTTTATGCATATGACGTTATTGTTATGGTTTACATATGAATAATTGTTTCAATGTATAATTAACCATCTTTCAATAAGTTATGAAGTAGATTTCTATATGATACTTTGTCGATATATGGTTATGCTTCTTTGAATTGGTTGTTTTGCAGGTTCAAGGATCGACAGGAACTCCAAGAGGGTTTGGACCCTGGCTAGATCTACCCGAACGAAGGACCCCCAGGTGCACCTCTCTTCACTTAGTTTTCTTATTTAAGTATCATGGTTGTGTGGAATGCTTGTTTCTTACTATAGATAACCCCCGCTTTGCTAAGGTGTTGACCAAAAACTCTAGGGGACTTTGTCCCTCAACATGGACTGTATTTTAGGTGGGTAAACCTACCTATGATTTTTTGCATGGGTTTTGCACATCATTTTTGGCATGATGGTTTTCTACCCATGGTATTTTGTAGACCTGGTCAAGGGAACTACGGTTATTTTCTAATCCAAGGCTAATGGATTGGGGTTTATGAATGCTTTGGCATGTATATATATGTATTGTAACATTGAAAGGAACATAATGAAAAATCAATCTGGTAGTCCTGGTTTTGGTATCATGGGGGAATCTTTGTGTATTTGTTTTATATTCTCATCATTGTTTATTTTCTGGTTTTAGAATTTCTCTGCGGGTAATTTCTATACAAGGTTAAAACCTACACCCAAAATCTCAAAGGATGAGCTTCATGATAATTTGGGTGCATCTTTGTGATAATTTTGAAGACGAGAAATATACAAGTGAAATTCCTAATCCATCTTCTCAACCATCATTTGTTTCCCATGATCTTGAACCAACTGAGGATAATTTGGAATTGTTCATGAATCCTATGGTGCATATTAATACCTGCATTCCACCAAGTGCTATTAACACTCATAATTGTAGTCTTGGATCTTATTTTGATTCTTGTACTCCTCTATTGTATCTTTCTGACGATTCCTTGCCCCTTGATCCACATAGTTAGTCTCTTCCAAATCCAAGTATAGATCAGCAACAAGGTAGTCACATTTCATAGGTAGGCAAGTAGAAAGGTGAGGATTATTTCAATATTTCTTCTCTTTTTTAGAATCCTCCATGTCAAGATAATGTTCTCCCAACCTTGATTTATTTTGAATCTAGCAATATCAGTGATGTATTCATTGAATTTAATTTGGGTAATTAGTTTGAAGTCTTAGAAAACCTTCATTCTTCTGATTCTCACTTAGTTATTGTGTGTAATGATGGTTTCCCAAGTGTACCTTTTGATATTTCATTTTCATAAGAAAAACTTGTCTCAAAATATTTATACCTTGAATCTATTTTGCTTAAAGAAAATGTTCTTATTGAAATTTCCTCTTCATCTCACTATCCCTAGTGTTCCATATTTTGTAATATATTAACTTACAGTGGAGATACTCCATCTAATGAGTTGGATTTTGAATTAACACAAGGTAATGAGGTCATCCATAATGAAGAAGAAAGTAAGAAACTCATCAAATATCCATTCCATTCCTTATTATTTCCAATTTTACATGAAGAAAATTCTTCTCTCCAGGTTACTCATGAGATTTGTCTAATTGATCCATTTTTAGATGTGCAATTAGAAGAATATTTTGACTTGGGTAATTTTTTGGTCAAAAATGTGAATTCTAACCAAATCAATAATGTAGATGGTTTCCATTTGGATAATAGTGATCTTTTTGAAATTACCTATGGTAGTTTTCCATACACCATGCACGATCTGATATAATCTTCGATATCACATTCTACAATACTAGAAAGTTATAGGACTTATCAAGAAGTCGAGGCACTTCAACTTCCATCGATGGTTATGTCAAGTTCTCGCGACTCTGGTAAGATCCCTGAGCTAAGTCAGATCGGGGTTTTCTCACATGGTTCTTTTCTTTTCACGATTTCACTAGATGTAAATCCCTTCTTGAAAGATGTTTGTTACATTGAATATAGCTCTTTCAATTTCAATGATTTTTTTTATCATTATAATGAAGATTCTATTTCAATTGATCATTCCTAATATAAATATCTTGTATCAAATTTCGGTTTGGAATGTATATATTTCATGGATGAGAGAATATGCAAATTTGATCATTCTAAAGATTATCTTTGGCCAAAGGATTCATACTTGTCACATTCTTTAGAAAGTAATAAACTCCTAGTCTTTCTTGTGTATGTTGGAACGATGATTATTTTATTCATGGCACCAAATATCGTCGTCATTGTCAATAAGTGTTGGTGCTATTTTTTGAATTGAGTTCAAACTGATTTATCTTCATCATCGATTGACCAAGAATCTTACACTTTAATCGATTTATCTGATCATAATTATTGTTATTTAATGTACCATTTTCCCACTAGTACATCTCGTGATACTAGTTTTGAATCGATTGATCCTTATGATTTATCATTTTAATATGAAAATACTTGTAAAATAGTTGAGGCACTTCAACCTCCACTGATGATTATGTCAGGTCCTCACTATCTTGACAAGATTTCTGAATATGATCAGATTTATTTCCCTCGCAAGATTCTCATCTTGATTCCACACCCTTAATTGAAAATTATTTCTCTCAAGGATTTCAGTATCATCAAGAGGAATTTTTTGAAGTTCATGATTCCATTTATCATCAATTGGAAGAATCATACCTAGTGAGTGCATTTTATCAAAGAAAGTTTTGATGTCTCTTGTTGTTTATTAAGGAAGACAATACAAGTGCAGGTATATTAACAAGGAGTCATCAAGTTTCTTTTGGTTATGTTTTTCTTTGAAAATGTAAGGTGGAAATTTTGGTAAATTTAGGTGATATGATACATTTAGCTTCCTTTAAGAAATACCTTCAATGTTTTGTGCAAGATTTTCAAGCGTCTATATTTTTTGTTGCACATTATTATATATTGATTATAACCAATCTTATCTTCGTGTTTGCAGGTCAGAAAAAAAAATGATGGCTTCATTGGAAATAAAATTACATTTAGCCCTGACCTTCTAGGTTGTTAGTTTAGTAGTATCTCTAGTTGCACTTAGTTTCCCTTTCATTGCATCCAACCTCTTTCATGCTCTCCATCGGGTATTTGCATCTGTTTTGTTTTATTATCTTTTTCTTACATGTTACTTTTCAGTTTAGTCTCCATTTTATTTTTATTTTGTTTCTTATTTTCGTTTTTTATTTTTTTTCGTGTTTACGTAATAAGAATTTTCATGCAAGATGTTCCTTTTGGCTCAAAATACAATGCAAAAAAACTTGAAAAGGGTAGTTGTGTTGACGAACAATGACTGGCTAATCCGTTACCTCTTCCCTATCTTGGGTTTACATATGCTTAAGGTCAATGATGTCTACATGGAAAATATGATCCATTCAAACATAAAACCTTTTATCAAAATATAAATCCCATATTTATTCTAGGGTCCTCGTTTGTCAACACAACATTGTAAGTAAATAGTTTTTTTCTCGTTGATACAGTCAAGTAGAGAAAGGATAAGGGGAAACCCTAAAGCAAGCATACTAATTTATGAGGTTATACAAATAATTCTTTGAAGGGTAAACCTACAGTCGGGATCCCTCTTCCACCCTTTGAAAATAATAAGTGTTGAAGCATAGTCCTATTAAATAAATAAATAAAGGGTGAAAGAAGAGAAAGGGTTCCTGTGCAAGGAGGTGAAGTGAGTGACTTTGCCCAGGTACTATCTAGGCTTGCTAGTAGTGAAGAAATGCTTGTGCTCCTATAGTGAATCCCCATAGGTTGTGTCTAGGCCTGCTAGTAGTGAAGAAACAATAGATACAAAAATCATACTATGAAAATATTAAACTCACCGCACATATTATTGTTTCCTTGATCGAAATAATTGTGATTTGGCAAGTCTTGATATGTATTTAAATGAGTAAGGGAATTGAGGGGAATATATCTCTAACCTACTTAAGTAGGGAAGATGAGGTAATCTGCAAGATGAATCAATACTTCCTGAAAGATTGAGACTTTTCACTTAGAGAATTAAACCTAAACAGAGAAGATGGAGTTCTACCAATGTGTCGCCAAGTGTTGTTGGTATGACCAAAACCCTCCAAAAAATTTCTAACACTTCAATTTTTGACCATAATGAGGATCATACAATTTGTCACTTTATGGTTACTCCATAATTTTTTGATGTTTTATAAAGTGTTTAAGTCTTTTTCGTAGTTTTAAACTGTCAATTCACATGCACACACATGCTTAGTCTTCGATGAGTTAATGAACACAGTTCCTTTATCCAAACTTTGACAGGCATAAACCCATGCATACAGATAGTTCTTGTGTGGTTTTCAAGTCATGCTAATAATCATTGCACACCTTTACTGACAATCCCCTCACATTTTGCACTTGTACTTCTATTTTGGTGAGTTTTCTCAACTGTGATATTTTCTGAGTTTTCACTTTCACAAGTGTCGCTTTCACATCCATGACTATCTATTTTTCTTGTTTTCTTATAATAAGTGGTGTTTTAATGTTATATATTCCCAGCCATGTATCACTTTCAAGGTCATTTGAATTTTGCAAATGTCGTCTTCATGTTTTCCCCTTGTTGCAGGTGCCACTTTTGTTATTTTCACTCTTGTGTGAGTCACACCCTTTCATATTACCAAAGTTAGTTCTAGCACACTCTTTTCGATTAAATTGTCTTACATATCATTAAAATATCATCTAGACATAATCCTACATCTTAGCACACCTTTTTTCCATAGTTGTCACTTCTATTGTAACTTGTGTTCTAAGTGTTGTAATGTGTCGTTTCAACTGCTACACTTACAAAATGCTGTCATTTTTTTGTTGTTTTAATGTGGGACTATTTTTCATGAGTAACGTGCATTTCATTGCCTTTTATTGATGGAAGTTTTGTTTGTGACCTATATTTGAGTCATGTTAGGATGCATTTCTTTCTCCTATTGTACTAGTCCCACACTTAGCCATTATGAGAGTTGTTTACTCGAACATTTTCTTGGTTGAGAATAGTTACAACAACGAATGTAGCTTCACCACAGAAGGTTGTAGGAGTTTTGGATTCATCTAGCATATATCAAGCCATTTGTTGAATAGTTTTGTTCATTCTTTCTACCACTTCATTTTGATGAGGAGTCCTTGTGGTGGAGAACTGCCTTTTTATTCCATGTTGTTCACAAAAGTCAAATAATTCATCCGAGGTAAATTCCCCTTCTTAATCAAATCTGAGGCATTTGATTTTGTGATCTGATTCATTTTCAACCAAAGCTTTGAAGTCTTGGAATTTTTCAAATTCTTCATCTTTATGCTTTAGAAGACCTATCCAACACATTCTGGAAAAATCATCAATGAACAATATAAAGTATTCTTCTCCACGAGGTGACTTTTTCCTTGATGGTCCACATAAAACAGTATGGACAAGCTCAAGAGGCTTACTAGCTGACCCTTCTTTTTCAATGAAGTGATATCTTGTTTGCTTACCGAATTGACAAGGTTTTCATATTGTATTTTCAGGGATGCTGATACCTGGAAGATCACGAACAACCTTGAATCTGCATGCTTTCCTTATTTGAGAAAAGGTTAGATGTCCCAATCTTCTATGCCACAACTAGTTTTCATCATTTTTTCTTACATAGCACTGTTGTTGTCCTCCCTTGAGTATTTATAAGTTGTTTGGAGTTCTTGTACCTTTGATCACAGTTTCTCCTATATCAAGCTCAAGAACAACACATCCGTTTGATCGAAACACTACTTCATTTCCTTGATCACAAATTTGACTGACACTCAACAGGTTATGCTTTAGACTGTCTACATACTTAACATTCCCAGCTTTAACCTTTTCTTTCAAGAAAACAAAGCCTTTAACTTTCATGACAACAGGAGTGTCATTTCCAAATGAGACATTCTTTTCCTTTTCTAATTCATTATATGAGTGAAGTTTTTCTTTGTCACCTGTCATGTGTTTTGAGCATCCACTATCGATGTACCAACGATTTTCTTGTCCTTCAACATACCACATCTTTATGTTTGAGATTCTTTCCTTCTCCATATCTTGGGATTTAATGGAGTTTTCTCCTTTTGAGATGTTTGCTGAAATTTTCTCCTACATTCAGATTCTTCATGGCCACAATTGTTACAGCTTGAGCATTCTATTTCATTTTGAAGGAGATAAAAGTTATTGTAGGAAATTTTCATGATCCCTAACACATTCCTTTGATTTTGTGCTTTTCTAGTCATGATGGTTTTGTAAGCAACACATTGAGCAACTTTGTGTCCAAAATTATGACATGAGAAACATTGCCCATTAAAGAAGTTCCTACAACTATTGAATCTATTGACCTGGTGATTGTAGTTTCTATTGATATTCATATTTGGAGAAAACTGAGTATGATTTTCCTGAGGTTGGTTGTGACTTTTGTTCATCCTTGAAGAAAATTGAGTCCAATTTACCTGGTGATCTGCTTTATGCCTTTCCTAACGATTGTCATATTGTTCACTTGTCTTTGTTGCATCAAGATAGCTTTTAGTGGAGGTTGATGACTTCTGTGATTGAGATGCTTCTTCAGTATATCCAAGACCTGTCTTTATCAGAGGAGAACGCTGCACTTTGATAATTTCGTTTAATGTTTCTGATCCTTTAGTAAATCTAAGATTGAGAGATTTCGTTTTCTCAAGATCCTTTCTTAGACCCACAATTTCACATTCTACTTTTTCATTGTGTTTTACTTTTTCAACAAGTTGGTATGTCAATGTATCAATAATCATATTCTTTTCTTGTAAATAGATTTTGAGTTTAGATAGTTCTTCATGAAGGTCATCTTCTTCTAAAGCATCCCAAAAATTATCATCGTCATAAGCCATTAGAAGTCTATAGTCATTACTATTTTCATCTTGATCACTATTTGATAAACCATCACTATCTTCGTGAGTATAATAACTCCTTTTATTTACAACTTGTTTTCTATTCCATTTTTCATATTCCTTCCCTTTTTCATATTTATCTTTATGAGGACATTTGGCAGCATAATGACCGAATATGCCACAGGCAAAGCATTTCAAGGGGAGCTTACCTCTAAATCTTCTGGAACCCTGTTGAAGCTTCTTGACAAAGTTTACCTCATCTTCTTCTTCTAAAATATGTCTTGATTCATTGTGTTCTTCCTTTCATTTTGTTGAAGCTTTAAATGTGGCTTCTCTCATATCTGATGGACCTCCTTTTCTCATCTCAAAGGTAGTTAAGATTCCATGAAGCTGTGTCATAGTGATAGTGTGCAGATCTTGTTTTTCTTCTATGGCAGGCACTTTTGATTCAAATTTAGCAGACAAGGATATCAAAACTTTCTCAACTAAGTTAACTTTGTTTATATCTTCGACCAGATTCTTCATATAATTAACGACCTCATCTATACATAAGAAGTAACTAGCTACACTTTCATCACTGTGCATCTTAAGAGTTTCATACTGAATTTTGAGAGTTTGAAGTTTAGCACGTTTTACCTGAGAGTTTCCTTCATAGCTCAGAATGATTTTGTCCCATATTTCTTTGGCTGATTTGAGCTGCATGAATTTGACAAACTCTAATTGTGATAGACTTTCTAATAAAGTATTGACAGCCCTAGCATTGGTTTCATATTGCCTTTTACCTGCCGTATCTATAGGAATTGTTGTTGGAAATGTATATCCTCCTTCCACAATTTCCAAGACATCCATTCCAAGTGATTGTAGATAGGTTGTGGTTCTTATTTTCCAATAAACAAAGTTACTCCCATCAAATATTGGCGGTATGATGGATCCCACGCATTCTTTATTACTGATGATGATGGATCGCCCTTCAAGCAATCAAGCTTCTTCTGAAGGACCTTCTCTGATACCAATTGTTGGAAATAATACTGAGAGGGGGGGTGGATTAGTATTATCAGATCAATAATTTTATTTCCCAAACAGATTTGTATACGCTAGTTCAGCTAAGTGAACTAGCGTGTACATGCGACTGTACTTAAAACAACCAACGTATATGCAGAGAACTTTTGATTTAGCCAATTTATCATGCATTGAACTTTAACCAGTATGTCATAAATTTATTAGACAGTGTAGTAAAAGTAGAATAAAGCATCACACATAAGAAACACACATGAACACCAAGATATAAGGTGGAAACCCAATGTGGGTAAAAACCACCTACTGCTATCATCTCTGTCTTCTTTCAATAATATGAAAATCTATTTACAATCTTGTACTAGTGCAGACTCGTACCAGTATGCATGCTTCTACATGCAGAAGGTTACAACCTTCTCTCATTATCTAGCTTCTACTAGAAGGGAGCTACAACCCCCTAGCTCTTGTTTAGAAAGCTATGACCTTTCTTCGTCCAAGGACAATGCTTCATAAATTTTCAGATTGGATCCATCAACAACATCATAACTACAATACAATCATCAAATGCATCTACATCAATCAATCATTGAATCTCAATCATCAATTTCTGAATCAACCACAACTGAATCAATCAATCACTTTGACAACCCATCGTCACTGTAGCAAATCACAATCAATCTGATCATTCAGAATACTGTCACCAGAATATAGTCATCAGAACCGAAAGCAGAACCCAAAACTCCACAATAGCAATCAGAAACAGCTGAAACATACTTCATAAGCTATACATTACTTCCTTGTGTCAAACCAGCGTGTATTCACGCTTTTATTAAAGCCAACCAGTGTACACATCTGCAAATATTAATTCATAATTCTACAGCTATTCCGGACTTCAGTTATACCCCGATCATAATATTTACAGAATAACACATGCGTTAGGATCTCGACTATACATGGTCAAACCACATAATGATAATTCATTTCAAGCCTTAAGATCCCGATCCATCATTAGATATTATCCCTCATTAACTACTAAGGTTCATCCTTGGTTCAGATCAAGCACAACACCATAAGCCAATAACTTGCATACTAGATCTCACACTTCATCAGATATTCGATACTTGCACACATGGCCTAATGATCTTCTCTTCCTTATATAGTTTTAGGCCTTTCTCAATACCATGGACCAACACCACTTAGGGAAAATACCTTGGACCAAATACCTAGGGTCAATACCTCGGACCAAATACCTTGGACCAATACCTTGGATCAAAATACCTTGAACCAAATACCTTGAACTAAATACCTTGAACCAAAAACTTAGCTTTCCAAGATATACGCACTTTTTCTTTTGTCAAAGTGTGTGTGTACATATATGCTACTTTTATTCTGTGAACCTACGTGCATATGCAGCTTGGTTAAGGTGAACTTGCGTATACCTCTCTTTCTTCATTCTTTGTAGTCTGATCTGTAATTCTTTGTTGCTGACATGTTGTAGTGTGATCTTTCATCTGGGTGAGTTGCCATCAAGGACAACACCTATATCATAATGCCAACATTTTTGTCTCACATGGGCACATGTGTAGATTGTATTGTAAACATGTTTTAAAGTGAAAGACCATGTGTCAATAATAGAATGTAAACAATCATGTGTAAGTCGAAGAGTCATGAGGGTAGTTGAAGAGTCACAAATGGGAATGTCAAGTGTAACCCCACCCTTTGCTATATATAAAACCTCATAACTCATTGTACATGTTTTTGGGAGCTAAGCCTCTGATAGGTATAAATTAGAGACAACTTGGAGTGTATTGTAATGAGCCTTGGCTTCTCCATAGTGTAGAGTGAGTACATCTCTTTGGAGGAGTAGGTGGTAGTGAATTTAACATTCCACTATTGGGGCTAGTGGATGTCATGATTGTATATATGATTGGGTCTTTTAATCTTTTAATATAATAGAGCCAACAAGTTTCATGCATATATTGTTATTGTAGTTTGGCTATCCTGGTTACTTTGACCATGTATGTAGTTGTAATTTGTGCATGTATTTATGGACTATTCCATATGTGTTTATATGAATCTTATCGAAACGTGTTGTTGGTATAACTTATCACTTTGGATTGTGGCTATCATTCTTTCCATATCATGATTCCTTTTATCTCGTGTGTTCGCTTTCAAGCTGGGTGCTATCATATGCTTCTAAGTGGTGCACTTCTCTCCCCTTTTTCATGTTAGAGCCTTTCATGCACCTTGCCTGACTTACTTCAAGGTCACACCCTTACTTCCAACAAGTACATCTTACTCACCTCTACGCACAACCGCAGTTAAGGTGATACCGTACTACTCACTGTTGGGACTCCTACTCCAAATGGTTTGAGGTCTAGTTGGGACTTCTTATTGGGGATATTCCTGACATGTTGGAGGGTCCAACACCATCAAAACCCTCTTTATTTGTTGGTTGAGTGAATGTCCTTGATATATGTTTTGGGTATATGTTTTGGTGATGTTTTGTTATATGTACATATGTATATGGATGTAAATAGTGCCATGAGCTATGTTATAAATCTCCAATAAATAGTATGGGTGTCATTTTGTTATGTTGTTATGTTGGTTTGATTCTCAGTGGGTTGATCATTATAAATATTGCAACGAGCGAAGTCGTAGAGCTCCATTGGAAGTATGTTTTGCTTTCAGTAGTCTTGATGGTTATAGATGTCATTGAACACCGAGGATGCTGTTCCCCCAAGGGGGAAGGTTCTGTAACAACCCTAGTGAAAATTCCATGTAATAAAAGTTAAGGAAGGAGAAATAATAGGCACAGTTATGGGACACTTATTCCAAGCTAAATCTTGGGAAAAACATCCTAGCGGGGGTGTTCATTTGGTTTATTATGGATAAGGAAATTGGCAAAGTTGATGACAAAGGATTTGGAAAGGAAAAATGACATTTTTTGCAATTTATTTATGAAAATAATGGAAATTAGGAGAAAAGAAAGGTGAAAGATCACAGGTTTCATGTGAGGAGGAAAATGAAGGAAAATAATGGAGAAATGAAGAAAATAGAGGCCACATTAATGAAAAGGCTTCTCAGGATCAGTGGATAACCTCTTCTCAGTTTAGTTTTGGAGATTTCTCTCTATTCTCTCTCTCACACTCTTGGGAACTTAAAGTTTTCTTGGAGAACTTCAACATTGGATCAAGAAAGGAAAAGAAGGTAAAGAGAAAGCAAAGATCAAGCAAGGGAGAGTAGGATCAAGCAACTACAACATATTTACTTGCAGGTATCAATTTGAATATGTCAATTCCTTGCTAGATTGCATGCATGGTTATGTGTGTGTTATTTGTTCTATTTCTATTGTGGGCATGGGTTTTTCCAATTGTGAAAGTATTCTTCAGCCTTGCCTTTCCATTTCCAGAGAGCCATGGTGAGATGGGGTTCTCAATTTTTATTGAGTTGGATTGTCAGAAGGATTCGAGGCTGAGTGAGGTGGATCTCGAAATGAAAGAACACATGGAATAGTGATCCCTAAACCAGATTATGGGTTGCAATAAATCCACTAGCATAGTGACCCCTGAACTAGAATGTGCATTGTGTTAAAGCTAGGTATTGTGTGCCTCAGTGGGCCTAGGAATCCTCAACTAGTAAATGGCAGGATATGCGGTAAAGGTGAGAGGTGGTTGGCCTTGATCAGGCTAGGAATACTTGCCTGTGAATGGTAGGATATATAGTAATCTTGGAGGGTGGTGTCTCAATTCTGGCCTAGTGACCCCTGTATCGTATTGTGGGTTTAACTAAAGCTAGAGGCTAGGAGATAGGAAAATTCGTCACCTTGTATATGGAATAATCCGGTGGCATCCATGCCTGTTTATGGCCTAGTGATCTAGTGAGGATTATGTCAAAACTTGATTCTATTGATGAGGGTGAGGTGGTTTAGCCTCGGGAAGGCCTGGTTGGTTCTTTTGGTTTGAGTACGACATTTGTGCTTGGAATATGGCACGAGGGTGATTGGATGAAGAGAGACTTGGCTCAGCCAATCTACAGTCAGGTGGAACGTTGTAGTCCCATACCAGGTTGGCTTTTTTGTTCATTGATAAAAGTTTATTTCCTTGGTATTTTATGAGAAAATGTACTAGATTATATGTGGCATTTATGGTTTTTGTATCCTCATTATTTCTATTGTTTATATGTTGGTTATGAATATGTTTTATGAAGTTAAAGTATATGGTTGTCATCATGTTTTGATTTTTGAATCAATGAGAAATCAATATATTACCTAATAGAAGACAATACAACTAATGTGATAAGGCACCAATGCTTCTTAACGATTCTCAGATATTTATGAGACCCCTATGCTCAGATTTGTTGTTTACACATGTAGAATGCATAATTGTCATATGTTTTTCGAAATTCCTGTCATGCCTAGTAGGGGTCCATTCAAGTCCTTCGTTAATAATTTTCATTGGTAGCATTGTCTCTATGTTTATTTTCATTTATGTGAATTCCATGAAGTTTTGGGCAGTCATTGGGTCCTAGTCCTTGAATTTATTCTTAAATCTCACAATTGTTGACATAGCACTGGTAGAAAAAAGATAGAGTTTCACTCAAACAAACTTATGGGAGAAACTGGGACCCTCAGTCATTTGGTGGGCTTGGCAAGGGAGCCTTTGGGCCTCTAGGTCCTTGAACTATTGATTTTACTCAAGCTTTGGTCACCTGGAAAGGTGGGGTAGCTCTTGGAGGTTCTATTGGATGTCTGGATGGTCAGTTTGGTTATGTTTTGTTAGTTCCACTTCCTTAAGGTGACCTAGGAGTTTGAATCAGATCATAGTACCCTCTCATCACATGTTTACCCTGGTGGGTTGGTTACTTGGATAGTTGTGGGATGAGGGTGTTACATTGTCCAAGACTTCATCACTAAAAGGATTTGGGAAGGGGTCATGCACACATGCATTATTCAGGCTGCAGTAGTCAACACACACTCGAATTTCCTCTAAATCCTTCTTATCTTAGATGATAATGGGGCTTATCCACTCAGCTTCATCAAACATAAATATAAGGTCAACGACTAACATATTTTCAATTTACTTCTTTACCTTTTCCTTGACTCACAGATTCAATCTGTAGGGTCAATTCTTAACTGGTTTCGCATTTGGATTCAGTGTGGTTTTAATTTCTTCCAAGTCCCCTTTAATCCCATTTAATTCTGAGATGGAACAGGGAAATAAATCCTCATATTATTTAAGCAGGTCAAATATTTCCCGAGCGGTTTGGTCATCCCAATAATCTCCAATGGAATCAAGCTTTGGTTTCTCTTCTATTCCAATATTCTTTTTTTTCAACTTAAGAGGCTGCAGATGTGGAGCATCATGTATATGATCCTCCTTTATTTTCTGTTTCCCTTCAGACTCTTTAAATGACAAATGTCACAACTCCTCGAGGTCATCGTCTATATGTTTATTAACTTTACTACAAGCCACAACTTCATGGAACCCTTATTTGTACTAATCACCAAAATATCCATACCTGCTACATTCTGCTAAAGTGTCCCCACCTGAAAAAAATACTCCTCTGATAGCTTGAAGGGCTTGCGCTACATTTTCATCAG
This sequence comes from Pinus tabuliformis, assembly GCA_031772625.1. Lineage (NCBI taxonomy): Eukaryota > Viridiplantae > Streptophyta > Pinopsida > Pinales > Pinaceae > Pinus > Pinus tabuliformis. The sequence continues at coordinate 1,715,677,394 of CM062819.1, read as the reverse complement.
CATCATAAAAGGAAAAATCTCTACAAACTGGGTACACAACACATCACAATTTTTTTTTTTGCATTTCAACTCCTCCTGCAAGTACCAAGATTGTGTGATATTTCCCAAGGAATTGATAAATAGATGTGGCCATATTTCAACTTCTAAGTCATCAGACTGCCATATAGAACAAAAATGCTTAACATGCCCTTGCAGGCAAGTATGATCATCATAAGTGGGTATTTTTCTTACAAGTTCATTTGGGGGAACAAAACCAATAAATCAAAACAACCTGAGCTATGTTCCAATCTTGAAGGTGATCCCGATGGGCTTCCCACCATCTTGTGGGGGTTTCTTGTAGAGAAACATTTAGTAAAGGAATATTTTGACTTTATTTTATACAATAATCAATTTAATTTAATAAATTAACAATAGAATTAGCAGCATTGAAATTAGGATACTCGTGTACCTCAGTACCAATCTAGCGGATACATTGAAGAATGTCACAATCTCAAGAATGAAGTTCATGAACACCTTGTTGCTAATGTTCGGTCACGGCCTCTAAGCCAACTTCAGTACTTTGAACACTCCTCCAACTGATAGATCCAACTGTTGTGGGATTAATATAATCTTCTTGCCTCCTAGCAGTCAGTTGATATAGTTGATCCAAAAAATTAAGTGACTAAACATGTCAAATAGCTCAGTAAATTTCAAGCCTTGATAAGCATCAAGAGGTTGTATAAATCGCATGCCATCTACTTCAAAAATAATAGTTTCTCACTTTAAATCAATGATTGCATAATTCTCAAAAGCCCAGTTAATACCTAATATAGTTGGATATGGATATTTATCCCTAACAATATCAATAACTTCAAAATATGTATAAGTTTTGACACCAGAAATATCAACTTCAACATACTATAACCTGCCAACAGGAAAAATATAGTATTGGTTTTCCATCCCCAACTGAATAGGGGAAAATATTAACTTGGGTTTTTTGAGAGATTCATAGGTTTTTCTTGGTAGAATGTTGACATATGAGCCCAAATCAAATATAGAATCCTTAATTTGAAAATCAACAATCTAAGCGTCGAATCGAAACACCCTTCTAGTTTGCTTCTTGTTCCACTATACCTGCTTGGAATGTCGCTCTGTAAATTTGGAAAAAATGTTTCTTCATAAAACACATCCTCCTTAACAATAGTCTTTATCCTTTTCCACAACTAACCACAAGTTTTTCATCATTCATGATTTGTAAAAATAACTTAAACCAATCCATTATTGTTTGGAATGATTCTACAAAATTCTTATCCTCACAGACCTTTACTTGCTCTTGTTGTCCACTATGAGATCATTGTATAGAAATCAGCTGATAAAAAAGTTCAACTACCTCCCTATAGTACTCCTTGTCTTGTTTTGGAGCATAAGACTTCTTTATAGATGCAAGCCTTATAGAGGTTGGCTGATCAGGAGTTCCAATATTAGCTCTAGTATTCATCTCTCCTCTGGTAACAACGTTAATATTTGGATGCATTTTACAACTAATATCCCAACGCTCTGCACAAACCAAATTAGTTCCTTTAGCTCGGTTTCACTCCTCCCATCAAGCAATAAGTTCAGGGAAATATTCAGTTGCACATGTATTCACTAGAAAGTATGAACACCAAGGTCTTCATGGCAAAGGACATTCTCTCATGATATTACCTTCCTGATCACAGTTATAACACCTAATCAGGCCTCTTCCTCCTGTCCTCCCTATCCTTAGAGCCCCCCCTGTTATAGACATTTTTGGGCACTGCAACCCCAAGCATAAAATGTCCATAAACCAAGGGCTCCTAAGTCCCTAAAAGTGTTGTTCTAACCCCTAAAGGAGCAAGGTCAACTGATTACAGCTTCTCCCAAAAGTTCTCCATGAAAAACTGCTCAGAATTAGTCAAAACAGGATCATTTCAGCTGCTCCATAGGCAAAGTGCATTGCATCTCACCTAAACACACTGTGTGGGTGCATTGCATTTCAAAAAGCCCTTCTATGGGGTGTGATGGGCGAGAAATGACAAATGGCAGTGTCATTCCGTGAGGTGGAGAGGCAATGGAAGCTTCCAGAAACTTCTCCTGTGACACTTGCCTCTCTGAATTCGACCAAGGATGAGTAAGAGATCATCAATCTCCAAGTGGAAGCAAGAACTATCAGAGGGAAGACACTAATCAAGTCACAAGCTGACTCATCTCCCTTACAGATATCTATATATGGATCCCTCATCCCAGAGATCCAGAGGCTGGAATGTTCCATATTGTAAGGAATTGCTGTTGGTTTCTTGAGACAAACATCAGATTATTGGGTGATCTAAGCTTTGTATGAGGTGAAGAGGGGCTTCCTTGCTGAGAAGATGATGCTGGGTCAGAACAACTGGTTGTAACTCCCCTTGGCTCTTTCTTATTTATCAATAAAAGCTATTCAAGTTTTCCTCCATACTCTTGTGTCATTTATGTTTGCTGCATTTGTATGGTCAATTTACATCTTATCCTAGATTGTTTATGGTTATAGATCCATGTTCTTGTATAGTTCTATGCTACTGTGATCTTATAGGTACTCTGTGAAGCTGGGCATGCAAGGGAACAAGTAGCGAAAGACTATCAAGAAGGAGAGGAATCGAATCAGGAGATTAGCGCAAGATAGAGGTTGGTCTTCTTTGTTCTTCTCTATTTATACTTCATAAAGGAAAAATGAAAGTAGCTTTACTTTGTTTGTTTCTAAGGCAGCTATCACACCTTAGTGGGATAAGCAGTTTTGAGTAGACACTTTTCCCTGTAACAAAATGGCGACTCCGCTGGGGAAGAATTAGTTTGTTTGTTTATCTTCCTTGTTGTCTATTTCATAAACTTACAGACGGAGCCTGAAGTCGTGCCAGGTAGCTTTCGAACTGCATTTGCTATGCAAATGCAAAGTAGATAAAGTCTGCTTCAGTCAAACTCCGGGATCTGTTTATGATTTGAACAACTGATTCACAAACTCTCTGATTACCCTTGTGATAGCTCTTAGATCCTCCTTAGATCTACCCCTGATTTTTGCATTACTGATTACCTTTTGCTTGGCCAAAACCCATGAACTGAACTACAAACTGTGACCCAAAACCCAAGCAAAGTCTCGTTTCTGGCCCAGTGCAGGTACTATTCTGAGAATCTGAGATTCAGCGCACTTCCCGAGTGTAGTAGGTGCACTGCATTTCAAATTCCCTGTGTTACAGGTGCATTGATCAGACTAGGCGTTGTTCAGTTTTGGTTTCTGTGATTCATTCTTTCCAGTTCTATTCATGAATTTTGCTGCCTGTGATCAGTATATCTCTGTTTGAAACCCCTTTTCCTTGCTATTATTCCGCCTCCTTTGTACAAAAGAACTGTAAATGTTTTTGTGTGTTTGTTGAGTCATTTTCAGTTCTCCTTTGCAAAAAGTAACATAATCGCACTATCGTCCTTTGATTTGAAAGTGTCGCAAGTGTCGTTTTCAATCATAAGAAAGAGTTTGATTGCTATAGATAGTCGATTATCTTGTTACTATTTTTTTTGGTCTGAATTTGTAATTTTTCTAGTGTCGAAAACAAGTATTCATTTCAAAATCGTAAGGTGTTGTGATTGTCTCCATTTTTTATTTCGAAAAGAAACTTGTTGATAATTGTCACTTGAAAAGAAATTCAGATTTGTGCATCAACTTTCTTTTTATCATTTACATACTACGAAAGTCGAAAACAAATACATGCATGTGCATTTGCATTTAGACAGTCTGATTGGTTTGATTTAGGAAAGTGCATTTAGAGTGTGCTCTTTGCTCTTTGTGAAAGAATTCTGTCTTTCTTTCCTTAGTAGCTAGGATTTTCATTGCACAAAGAAGATAAAAAGATTGTTTATCATCTTAGATTGCATTTTAGGAATTACATCTACATCTCACGGTGAACCTGAAAGTCAAACTTCATAAACAAGATCAACTATAAAATAAATTCAATGAATCTAAAAACGCTTTGGAACCTAATGCACAACATTTAGAAGTCTATGCTAGAGACGTATTCCGGCGTCGTAAAGCCTAGTAACTGTTGTTATCACTCATGGTTGGGTGATTCCTCCGCTTTGAGACGATAAGTGCCAGTACGGACTTGTGCTCCCACGTACCGTCGAGTATATTTTGGGAGACCACAATAGGCTTAATCCTTTATCCATAGGAAGCCGTGTCTGCCGCCCTATCGATCACAATGCACTGAACATAGCATTCGGGAAGATTGACTACCGTACTGTAAAAAGTATTTTGCAGTTTTGAAATTGGTTTGGTAATCCCTCTACCTAGATTTCCAGAGCAGTCCCTTTCATTCCTTTTCAGACTCTTTAACAGAAAAGATCCATCTGAGCACTTGTCACTTCAGGCTCATTAAAAATCGAAGGCGACTAGAGTCATCTTTTGTTTTTTCGCGACTCTTAAAAATTGAAAAAACAAGTTGTGTCAAAGCGTCTAAAATTCATCTAATTTGGAAACATACTTCCCCTTTATTTTTAGTTGATCGAGTAATCTGCAATCGTGGAAGAAAGTCAATTGAAACCCTGTCGTTCGCGGAGGCTTACAAGTCAATCGTCTTTGTCTCCAGAATCAAAGCTAGTACGGACAAAGCAAACTCGTTTAACCGGTTCCAAATCTCCTGTTAAAGTTAGAACAAGTGTTCCAACAACATCAGAGACACTGGTTACTCCAAACATTTCTAGTATCCCTACCTTTACAGAAGAATTTCAGCAGCCACAGAAGGACAGTAATACTGATCCTAGTATGAGGGTAAACACTTGTGTCACTGAACCAGTTCCATCTACAACCGGTTCGGAGAGTGTTGCTCCTCAAACATCTATCGCTGCTGATTCCATACCTTCTTCGGCACTAGAAATATTCTACGGACCTGATGGTCTACCCCTTCCACCTGGTCTGATTGCTATAGAAGAGATTGTGGAAGATCCTTCATCTAGTACTCCATTGCAATTTGGAGTCGAGATCATTTTGTATCCTTCCTCATCAGAAGTTAGTCTACCGCCAGCAGAAGCTCCTGTAGAATCACTAGGTAATCTTTTGGATAGGCTAGAAATGTCTGAACAACCATCAACATCTAGGACTGTGTCGTCTGACACAGCGACGGCAGAACTCCCTGCTATCACTCCAACAATGTTCATCGATATACCATCTATCCCAACTGGCTCTCAATCGCTAGAAAGAGCCCACTCAGGGGCCATTTCGACAGTATGGTCTGTTCCTGTTTGTTCATCCGGAATAATATCCGTAAACTCTTATGTTGACTCTCAACAAATTGATCCATTTGGAGGTCAATTTGGGTAGTCCGGACCTCAAGGGAAAACCATTCCCTTGAGTACTAGATTACCACCGTATGGGGGGCAGTATGCCCTTTCATTATCCCCTCCAGGAGGACAGCCATACGGGAGTTCACAACAAAATTCGGGTTATGCTGGAATTACTTCAAGCGGTTGGGTACCAATAATAACTCAAAACCAAGAGTTGTATATTCGATGCAACAATGCTTACCTATGTCAAATATACCGACTACGCCAGCTATTGTGAAGGTGTCGCAAGTTCAAGCGCTGCCTGTTGTATGCCAACCTCATGTTTCTCAGGTTGTAATGCAACATCCCCTTGACCCTGCGACTCAACCACAATCACCGACTGGTAGAATTACATAGGTTCAAATGGGTACAATTACCCCTCATCTTGGTCAAACAGTTAGTATCGGGCAATAGCACATGGCTTCACAACCATGGCTAGTACAATACCAACAACCGCAGTTCCAACAAGTATACGAAGGTTCTGAGAAACAAATCTTTGCAAATAGTGGGCAGTCGTATATTCAAAACGGTCAAAATCAACCATTTTAAAATGGTCATGCCCACCAACCTTACCAAAGTTACCAGCATCAAATGCATTATGCTGGTATGCAAAGACCAACTGCTCAAGCAATCCCATCTTATCTTGGGTATGCTTCACCTAACCTGAAACAACAATTACCCTTCGTGGCAACTTTAGAGTTACCTGATTTAAATCGGTTAACAAACAATCCAATCGCTTACGCCCCTTGGTGGCTAGCGATTCCGCATAAACTTCCATCAGATATTCCTAAATTTAATGGAAATCCGGGTGAAGATCCGTCGAATCATGTGATGACCTTTCATCTGTGGTGTTCATCAAACACCCTAAATGATGATTCGATTAGGCTTCACCTTTTTCGGAGGACGTTAACTGGTCTGGCAGCAAAATGGTATATCGAATTGCCTAGAGCTTCATTCGACAACTTCAGTACCCTAGCCACAACCTTTTTAATCCATTCTCAGTTACCGATAAGGTATGAAATGGGAACGAAACTTCTTACCAACTTCAAACAAACGACTGCCACTCACATATCTGATCATATACATGAGTGGCGACGTCGTCGTAGAATGGTGAAAACGTATGTTCCCGATCAGCTTTTAGCTTAATGGTTTATTAAGTCATTACTGCCTTCCATCACAGAAGATGTGGCAAAAGGGGATTCATCACAGAAGAGCAAGTTATCGCTCGTGCACAATATTTGGACTTGATTTACACTCAGTCTAGCGCGCTCTACGATAAAATACCTGATGCCCTTAGACGGAATTCTCAGTTCCTCCTCCTGCTAAATCAAAAAATGACTCTCATGCCGGCGACGGCGTGATTGGCGCAACAGACACAAAATCGACAAAGGCTACATCTAAAAAGGCCCATAAGATTTTCGGTCAAAATTCAAAAGAGGAACTTCTTTCCTCGGAAGTAAATGCCGTATCGACAGATAAAGGCAAAGAAACCAAGCAACCAGGGGGCAAGAAAAAAGGCAAAGGGAAGAAGAAGAAACATGAAGAATCATCACCTGAAAAATCTTCTGCAAACCCTCCTGGAAATAGGAAACTAAAATATCCATGCATGATATGTGATGAGGATCATCGGACACCAGATTGTCCACACAAAGCTGAGCTTAAAAAATTCTTCAAGAATACAAAGACCTCAGCAGTATTAACTGATCCGTTTCAAATCCAGGAACAAATCTGGTTGACAGTGGAAACGCTTCCCCGTCTCAAGTGCTAATGTTGTCGGTTTCAAAACAGCAAAATGATGCTTTGATATCGACAAGGAACAAAGATTATGGGAATCCACAACTGTCGAACAACAAGGATAAAGATCAACCTAGTAGTTCGACAATAACTTCAACAAAAGTTGCGCCATCCATCATTCTTGAACTGACAATAAAACCGCCAAAGGTAGTAGTACATAAGTTGACATTTAATCCTCGTGCTAGAGCAGCACAACATTATAATATAGTGGAAGATTTGGCCCAATCGCCATCCGCTATGTCAACTCTTGAAGTACTACAAAATTGCCCATCCCAAAAGCAGGCTTTATTATCAGCCATTGGTGGGATAGACCCAAAGGATTCCAATCTTGTATCCTTCGTACGATCCTCAATTACCAGCTCAACTAGCTTTCCTTGTTCAAGTGAAATCCCTCAACAAAACTGTTCATCGAACAATTATTGATGAGGGGGCATCTACATGTATTATGTCAATGAGTTGTTGGAAAACTTTAGGATCTCCAACCTTGTCGCGATCTTCGACGACATTAAAAGCATTTGATGGACGAACATATACCCCATATGGTATTCTAAATAACTTGAAGGTTGAACTAGGAGAAAAAACAATAGAAATAGATGTTGAGGTAATCGACGGAAATCTAGATTACAATATCCTACTGGGAAGACCATGGATATATGCTATGGCTACTGTTGTGTCGACCTATTTTAGGAAGATTGCATTTCCCTTTCAAGGAGGGATTACAATCATCAATCAACAAAACTTCCTCCCCAATGGTTCTCAAGTTACGGGAAGCATTCCTATGATCCATGGAAGCCCCCATTCGCTTCAAAATATCGGAGTAGGCCTACTAAAAGACCCTGTATTAATGGGAACTTTTGCCCTTCCACCTCCAATCAATTTGGCGAAAGTAGCGTCAGTAGGAACCTGCAACATGATATCTTCTAAAAAGATCTTAGAAAACAATATCGACATGGATCATGGGATGGTTTTGCCTCCAAGCCCAACAGAAATATTGTAGCAATCAATGTTCCTAGCCTGGGAGGCAAACCCAAATCAACAGTCATCGAGCGTTTGGATAGATAGGTCTAAGGAATATGGCACCCCTTCAGATCCTTGGTCGAGAGTGCATGACACCGAAGAAGGAATTGTTCAATCAATGGTAATTGAAGGGGCACCATGGGATGATTACCACCATTGTTCCCTTCTTCCAGATTGTGAAGAAAATACTCCCGATGACCTTTATCATCCTTCAGTTTTTTATTTTCTATCAAATACTGTAAACACGGTGGATTCCGAGCGAAACTTGTCCAACATTGAAGAGACTATCGCCATAAATATCTCGACCAAAACAGATGTTGTAGAGAATATTTATGTTGGCAAATGTTGTTCTCCTTCAGAACTGGAAATATATAACGCTCTTTTTTGTGAATTTAGAGATTTCTTTGCTTGGTCATATAATGAAATGCCAGGCATTGACTCGAGTATCGTTGAACACGAAATCAAGATGTATCCAGATGTCAAACCAGTACGACAACGGCTACGACAGGTGCACCCCAAGAAAGTCGCTGCCATTAAGGCAGAAGTTGAAAAACTTCTACATGCTGGTTTCATTTACCCCGTTCCTCTAACCGATTGGGTATTGAATATTGTTCCTGTTATGAAAAAACAAGGAACAATTAGAGTGTGCGTCGATTATAGGGATGTAAATCAAGCTTGTCCAAAAGACAACTACCCTACACCCTTCATCAACCAGATAATTGATGAATGTGCCGGATGTGAAATCTTTTCATTTATGGATGGATTCTCTGGGTATAATCAAATAAATATCCGCCCACAAGACCAGTCAAAGACTGCATTTATTTGTCCGTGGGGCACATTCGCATATCGAAAATTACCCTTTGGTTTAAAGAACGCAAGGGCAACGTTTCAGAGGGCAATGAATTATGCCTTCCATGACATCAAAAACATTGTTCAACCATACCTCGACGACCTTTCAGCTCATTCGCGAAAGTGGACTGATCATCCGTAGCATTTAAGAGCGATATTTCTACGTTGCCGACACTACAAAATACGACTCAGTCCACACAAATGTGTATTTTGTGTCAGATCCAGTCCTTTGCTTGGCTTTGTAGTCTCGAAAGACGAGATTTGTCTCAACCCATGTAAGGTTCAGGCAATCATAAATTTGCCTCCACCTTCAAATTTGCTTCAGATTCAAAAACTCCAAGGGAAAGCAAACTTTCTGAGGAGGTTCATTCCAAATTATGCCAAACTTGCTAAAGGTTATACACGTCTTTTGAAAAAGGAAGTACCCTTTGTTTGGGATCAGGTTGCACAAGCTTCCTTTGATGCTTTAAAAGAATCCCTAACGAAAGCATCATTAATGTACGCTCTTGATTATCGAAAGGACTTTAACTTGTATCTGGCTATAGCGGATACAACCATCGCAATGGTTTTAGTTCAAGAAGATAACGGAATTGAACATCCTATATATTATTTAAGTAAGAACTTAAATGATACAGAAAGCAAATATTCTTATGTTGAAATGCTAGCGCTAGCAGCTGTTCAAGCGATACAGAGATTTCAACACTATGTCCTCTTTCGAAAAACTACCATTCTGTCAGATTACAACCCCATGACTTATATATTGTCGCGACAGTTTTTGGGGGGCAAATATTCAAAATGGATAGCAATTCTACAAGAGTTTGATCTGGAATTTGTAAAATCCAAGTCAAAGAAAGCTCTGGTTTTCACAAAATTATTATGCGATCTCCCATTGTCGTCCAATGATGAAACATCCGAAGAAACGATCGTGGACGAAAATTTGTTTCTGATATCTTCAAGCAATCAGTGGTATGGGGATATAATAATTTATCTCCAAACCCAAAAATATAGGCCAAATACCTCTCGATCCGAACAAAAATGTATTTGATACCAAGAAAAAGACTACATGATCGTCGGTGATACACTTTACCGTCGCGGTATCGATACAGTTCTAAGAAGGTGCCTCACCCATGAGGAGGCCGAAAAAGTCCTGAATGATTGCCATTCAGGCGCGTGTGGGGGGCATTAATCCGGTTATGCTACAGTGCAAAAAATCTTACGAGCAGGATACTTCTGGCCAACAATGTTCATTTATTGCATAACCACATTCAAAAGTTGCCATGCTTGTCAAATTTTCGATAGCAAAACCAGAAGACCACCCGCACCTTTGCAGCCAATAGTTGCTATCGGGCCATTCGCCAAATGGGGCATCGATTTCATGACATGTAACCCCACCTCGACCGGGGGGCATGGGTATATCATAGTCGCAATTGACTATTTTACCAAATGGGCCGAGGTGATGCCTACATTAGATAATACTGGTGAAACAGCTGCCCTCTTCTTTTTCAATCATGTAGTCGCCAGATTCGGCGTCCCACAAGCTATAGTCACAGATCATGGATTGCATTTTCGCAATCACATGATGGTCAAATTAGCTGCCAAACTAGGGTTGTCTCACGGCAGCTCTACTCCATATTACCCGCAAGCCAACGGAAAAGTTGAAGCGATCAACAAGGTCCTGAAGCACATGCTGTAAAGGATGATTGGAGTTCACAAAAGAAGGTGGCACCTAATCCTGTACTCAGCCTTGTGGGCTTACCGAACATTGGTAAGGAATGCAACCGGGTTCACACCTTTCCAACTGGTATATGGCCTGGAAGCAGTCTTACCAATCCAGTGTGAAATCTTGTCCCTCAAAAGACGAGTCCCCTTTAAGCTCTTTTCAAATGACTCGTAAAATATGAAAAGATTGCCGAGCCATTGGCCTCTCCAGCTCGTTAAAGGGACCGGAAGTGCTATCCCTCCTCTAAATTTTAATCTTTTTGGACCTGAGGGATTATTACACAAAAAGATCGAGCGCTTGTTTTGTTTGGCTCGTTAAAAGTATCAAAAATTCATCCCTTCCATATTGTTTTATACTTTTTCGGACTTAAGGGATTAGATGATGAAAAAGGAATTTTCAAGTTTCCTTTACATTCATTTTCAGACTCTCTAAAATTGAAAAGGACCGAGTTATCTTGGTCGTTAAACTCGTTAAAATTTTAATAGCGAAAAACTTGTCTATAGCTAGGCTCGTTAAAACATAGCGATGGGTTTTCCCGAAGGGAAAATTATAGAACAAGCATATGTTATCCTCCTCAAGCTTGACAAAAATAAAGAGGTACTGGTCAACAATGACTAGGGAAAAATTGGGAAGAAAACTAGAAGAAACTTTGTTGGTAGCAAGTCGCTCTTGAACATGACACTTTCACTCCGCATCCAAGTTGGGTTGGGTTGTTTCATTCACCGGTCACATCACCATGGTCCTATCACACCATCCACATTTGGGGTTAATGCTACCAATCCATCACGTCAGTGTCACCGATATGTTCAAGAGAAGTCATTCAGAGAATTCACCTATGTCTCACCCGCTACAATACATTTATACTCCATTCTTTCATGACCGCCACCCTGAACCTTATATCACCAAATCGTTTTCACCTCCTTTAAAATCATTTGCTCCGTTCCGTGTCATTGATGTGGGATTCATTAAGGCCCTCCTATGACGGATCACTTCTTGTCAACATTAGCTCATTATCCAAGAAGTCGATCTAGGAACACCCTGTTCAGTACTTTGAAGCTTGCATGCCTCAATGGAAAGTTTCTCACTTCCGGTGACAGGTTTACATCAATGGCCTTCGACCAAAAGATTTTGCGTGGTGTTCGACACCAAGTCCTTTATTCACACCACGTGAATTGTACTACAGTACCTTGAGGGTCATTATCATTATCGGTGATTCCTCTCGCGCCTGTTAACAGCTTACATCGGCTGGTAATCAGGCGATGTCTTTCCATGTTCGACTCCAGAACATCTCTCACATGGATAGACTTGTACTTCGAGTGAAGATCGAACGAGATTGAAGACCCTAGATCTAGTTTCATCCATCCGGGCTGCGATATATATTCAAGGAAATAAAGACATTAAATGTACATCATTGCTGCACAGATAATCATCCAATCAAAGGGATGATGGCTCTACCAGAATCATCAGTCTACACTCAGACGATTGTCTGTCCTATGTACATGAAAATGAATTTATAAAGCTGAGCATGGGAATGCCTGCCTCAGCTAGATCGTGAAAATATTATGAAGATAATGTATTATATTGTATCTTATTACAGGTCTCCTCCCAGCTTGAAAGAACTTCGGATCCTCATAATAAAGCATTTCACCCGACATAAAAGGATTAACGACCTCATGCTTTAGGGGGCAACTATTATAGACATTTTTGGGTGGGTGCGTTGCATTTCAAAAATCCCTTCTATGGGGTGCAATGGGCGAGAAATGACAAATGGCAGTGTCATTCCGCGAGGTGGAGAGGTAATGGAAGCTTCCAGAAACTTCTCATGTGACACTTTCCTGTATGAATTTGACCAAGGATGAGTAAGAGATTATCAATTTCCAAGTGGAAGCAAGAACTATCAGAGGGAAGACACTAATCAAGTACAAGTTGATTCATCTCCCTTACAGATATCTATATATGGATCCCTCATCCCAGAGATCCAGAGGCTGGAATTTTGCATATTGTAAGGAATTGTTGTTGGTTTCTTGAGACAAACATCAGATTGTTGGGTGATCTAAGCTTTGTATGAGGTGAAGAGGGGCTTCCTTGCTGAGAGGATGATGCTGGGTCAGAACAACTGGTTGTAACTCCCCTTGGATCTTTCTTGTTTATCAATAAAAGCTATTCAAGTTTTCCTCCATAATCTTGTGTCATTTATGTTTGCTGCATTTGTATGGTCAATTTACATCTGATCCTAGATTGTTTATGGTTATAGATCCATGTTCTTGTATAGTGCTATGCTACTATGATCTTATAGGTACTCTGTGAAGCTGGGCATGCAAGGGAACAAGTAGCAAAAGACTATCAAGAAGGAGAGGAATCGAATTAGGAGATTAGCGCAAGACAGAGGTTGGTCTTCTTTGTTCTTCTCTATCTATACATCATAAAGGAAAAATGAAAGTAGCTTTACTTTGTTTGTTTCTAAGGCGACTATCACACCTTAGTGGGATAAGCAGTTCTGAGTAGACACTTTTCCCTGTAACACCCCCCCCTTGTCCTCGAGGAGTCTCATTAATACAAAATTTTGAATGACCAATGTGGTTAACAAAAGCATACAAAGACCTACATTGATCCATATGATTATTGGGTGATCCACAAAACTCACAAAAAAAGTTATTGAGAATAGTGGAGTACTTATGTAGAATAGGACATATGTGAGGTAAATGAAGAAAAATTCGACAAAACTCACAATAATCATTCATAGACCTACCTTGAGGATTCAGAAATGACTGGAATTGTGTATGTCCTCAAAAAGGAAGAGAAGATGCAATTTACGCAACTCTAGGGGTTTGTGGTGGAGGAGGTCCCATAGGAGCACTAGACAGTCCTGGTCCCCTCGGTCGTGGGCACTTTGTAACATGACGTCGTTCAACCTAAAAGTGAGTACACCAAACATGAGGTCTCACATGTCGTAAAGGTGCAAGATATTTCAATCTATTTGTCAAGGTAGCAATTTGATTCTGGAGGCCCATAGTAGTAGGATTTGTAGAAGAACCACCAATTATACAATCTTGCAGATAACTAGCCATAGCCTCTATCTACATTGCTTGTTCAAATACATCTTGAAGTGTATCAATATTCTACTGAAACAATGGAATGTGAGTCATTGGTAACAAGGCATTGATGAAGCATATCTCTGATGATGCAGATCAATAGGATAAGACAACTTGCTAATATCATCTTTAAAATGCTGCATACATTGCTAAGTAGATTCTCCCTCCCATTGTAGAATATCCAACAATTCCACAATTCTTTACTGATTTGGCTGAGGTAACTTAAATTCCTGAATAAATTATTGTTTAATTAGATCTATACGAACATTTGGGTTAGCATCGATCCATTTTATAAATCATCACAAAGCTCTATCCAACAATGTATTTTGAAATTCAATAACTTTGGTTGTGTCAGGTGTCTAACAAGCTCTCTAGAAAACTTCACATAAATACCAATGTGTTCAACATCTTCACCCCCCTTCCTGCGAACTATGGGTATCAGGTAAGTGAGTTGGCTGCAATTCCAGCCATAGTTGATTTTCTTGAAGAAACAAGTATAAATCCTTGGGATCTTGTTACAAACAACTATCTTAACTTGGTTGACTAACACCACTAGAACTAAATTTATGCTTATGTAATAATTGAACTTTAATAAACTTGTGTACCTTTGAAAAGAGAATATTAGGACTGATATGGCCCCAGGGGAGGGTTATGTAGAGGAGGAGTCATGTTGATGCATTGCAGGATTTTATATTACGATACTAAATCATCCTCAAAGAAAATATGCCTCATTGTAATATGTAGATTATCATCTGCTGATCTATACTCATTTGGTAACACAATTGGTTGGATAGTTGACTCAGGCGTCTGAAATCCTTCTGATTCCTCATATACTTGAGTAGTCACTTCTAAACTCTCTGCTTCTCTTTCTCTGGAAACTCCTATTTTTCCAGAAGAATAACTTTTTCCTCATTTCTTTTTTGTGACCGCAGAGTCTCCATTTCCTTATTCCGCACTACCAAATTGCTTACAACATTAGCTATGCACTGCAATTCCCTTATGTGAGCCCTAACTTCCCCTAAATTCCTTTCCTGCCACTCTTTAGCTACTATTTCTGCTCACAACTCTTTGAAATATGTCACCTTTTACAACTATTTTTTATCCATGATAATAAATTCTTCATTCTTCTGCATTTGTAGGACATTCGTCTTCTCTAATTCATTCCCCTAGTACTAAAAACTTAAGCTGCCATTTGATCTTGTGGAAACATCAACAAGATGTCTTCAACCAACAATACTTGAATCCAAAGAGGAATCTCCTTCAGCAGTTGTCCCCTTATCCCAAACCTTAATATGGATTATGCACAAGAGAAGGAATGGTGCTTCTCGGTCACAAATTTAGTAATGTAGCTCTCAAGAGTCGTGTTAACCCAAAAGTTGAAAAATCTTATTAGATCTATATATAACCAATGAAAGTTAGCCACTGAGGAACCGGTGGAAGAAGACAAACGACCAGTAGAAGAACCAATAGAGGAAGCTACGATGGAGGAACCAGTGCAGGACATTGAAATCCCAACAGAAAATTCCGAAGACTGGGCAAGCGCATCAGGAAAACAACCAATGGAGGATAACAATGAAGGACTTTTCGGCGGACGTTGCAGAATAGAGGGAAGGGGAGAAAATTCTCTCTCCACCCTGGAATTCCCCAGAGGAGCAACTCCTATGAAGAATATCCCACTTTCAGCATTACCCAATTTCCATGGGTTATCCACAGAAGATCCTGATGAATTTCTTTTTGAATTTGATATACTGTGTAGAAGCTATGACTATGTTAATTCTACTCAGAAATTAAAATTGTTTCCAGCTACATTAAAAGGGAATGCATTAAGATGGTTCATGAGCTTGGGAGCTCATGTGATTACAACATGGGACCAGATGAAGGTGAAATTTTTGGCTAAATACCAAGATTATTGTTGAACAAGAGAAAGGAAGGAGGAATTATTAAAGATGACCCAGAAGGAGGACAAAAGTTTGGAGGACTTCGTGGAAAGGCTACAATATAACTTACAGCGATCTGATCATCCTGATATGAGTAAGGATATTCTCAAGTCAATATTGCTAAAAGGGGTACGAGATGATTGTTTAGATATGTTGAATATGCTTGGAAAAGGAGACATATCTAAGGAATCCTATGATGAGATTATCAATCTCTATAAAAGATGTTCGAGAGGAGCAACAAGCAGACCAAAGAGCAAAGACAGTACATACTCAAGAGTCCAGAAATCAGCAAGTGGAGGAGCAACACGGGCCGAAATAGGTAACTTACTTGAAGAATTTAAAACTAAAATGTTAAGCTCTTTTGCTTCACAAATTGATACCTTGCAGGTTAAAAAGAATCAGGCAGAAGCAGAAGCCGCTCTGGCTACTTTTTACTCTAAATGCAGGGGAAAGCACCCACTAAGGGAATGCCCCCTGGACAAGGTACCAATCTGCACTATCTGTGAAAAGGACCATGAGACTCAACAATGCCCTTCTTTGCTAGGAATAAAAGCAGCACTGCAGCCAACTGAAGAAGAAGCTGAAGCAGTGTACCTCCTCACACAGAGAAGACAATGGCAACCACAAGGACAAGGTATGAATTCTAACATGTCGTTTAATCGTTGGAATAATCATCCTCCTTTTCAAAAAAATTACCCATCCTTCAACCAAATGCAGTACCCACACCTTAATCAAATGAATTTTCCACCCATGCAGCAACCAAACCCTCCTTTTGTTGATCCTACGATGTGGAATCCCTGGGCTCTACACTAAACCTATTTTAATCAATGGAACCCGAATTGGATAGCTCCATAGATCCCATTTCCAAACCAATTTCCTCAGTATCAACAATCTCTCTCCTTACCATCAAATGCCCCACCTAATAATCAGACAATAAGACCCCAGCTGCCTGTACAACCTAACCCCAACCCAAATAATAATAAAGCTCTGCAAGTAATTAATGTTCAAAACCAACTGGTTTCCTCTATGAAATGTAATGACATTCATTTACGCTCTGGAAGAATAGTTGAACCCATTATTGATGATATCACTTCCGATTCTGATAAAGAAGAAATCGGAAAAGAACAGTCATCTAATGCTGAAACAGTTGGATCATCCTCTAATAACATGAAACAGCTGAAACATCCTCTAAAAAGACTGTTGAAGCAGCAAAGCCACCATTCCCTGAACATTTGGCTCTTACCAAAACACTTGAGCCACTTGCTTTTAATCTGTTAGGAGAGCTGCAGAATTTATATGTTAAAATTCCACTCTTACAAGCACTAAGAGATGTACCGATTTATGCTAGAATTGTTAGAGATATTTGTATTAAGAAACCTGGAAGAAAAGCTAAAGACCCGCTCATAGTTCATGTGATGGGTGATCTAGCTACTCTAATGTCAAAATAAAATCCCCCTGCGAAATATGGTGATCCTGGTCACCCTACAGTCACAGTTCAGGTTGGTAAAACCTTTGTTTCTAGAGTTCTAGTAGATCTGGGTGCTGCAATAAACATCATGAAACTTGAAATAGCACAGTTACTGCAGTTAAAATTTTTTATTAGGGAAACCCCAACCATTCTAGAGCTGGCTGACCGCTCCACAATCAAACCTAAAGGAGTCATTGAAGACCTGATAATTTTAGTCGAATCTTGGAACTACCAAGCTGATTTTGTGGTGTTACAGACCGAAAATAAGTTGGGGGGTCATCCATTGATTTTAGGGAGACCTTGGCTGGCTACAGCATATGCCTTCATTAGCTGTAGGTCAGGTTCAATGACAATTTCTAATGGATGTGAAACCAAACAGCTTACTCTGTACCCTCATGCCACACCTATGATTAACAATGATAACTCTATGTGGTTAGATTATGTGGATGATGAGACTCAACCCATCTTGACTGTCGGACAAGCCCTAACTTTTAAAGATTCAACCGAAGATGAATTAATTAGTAGCTTTATTTCTGAACCTTCTTCGGTTAACTCTGAAATACATGATCACTTGACTACAATCTTGGAATCTGAATCACAGTAGAATCTTAAAACTGAAGACTTATCTTAGACATCAATTGACACCCCCTCCAAAAGTATAGTAGTCGAAATCGAGCCTGGCAAAACATTAAATATAAACCCTAACCTAACAGATGTCGAAACACAACAGTTATTGAAGTTACTCCATGAGAATAAACAAGCATTCACATGGGATTACACAAATATGAAGGGAATTTCTTCTGAATTATGTACTCACCGAATTTATATTAAAGAAGGATCCCGCCCAGTTTGCCAACCCCAACGACGAGTGAATCCCAATTTAAGGAAAATTGTGAAGGAAGAACTTCAAAAACTGTTGAATGTAGGATTTATATTGTTGGCATTATGGCTAAAGTGTTGTCCTTGATGGCAACTTATACAGGTGATGGATCACAGTACAACCAGTCAGTAGCAGAGATTGATGATTAGCTCTCAAATATTGAAGAAAATAAGGGGTACGTAGGTACACCGTACAAAAGGTGAGGACATGCAGGCATGTCTTAGATAAAGTGCGTCCATACACGCAGGTATCCCGTGTAAAAGGTGCGGACCCCAGTTTCACTCACTTCAAGGCAGAGAAGCGCGCTCACGTGGGGTTTCTTATGTTTGGCCCGTGGTATTTAGCCCGCCGTTCTTGATTCTATGGTTTTGGCCCATGGTATTGTTTTATATTATTATTATTATTAAGCCCCATGTTTTGGTTATCTATGGTATTGATCCATGATTTTAGGAAGAGCTTGCCTATATAAAGCAAAGGAGATCATTTGGCTAGACACTTGTGAAATTAGAAGATCTTAAGAGAAACTAGATCTGAAATTCTTGTAATCGGTTTGTGAGAGAGAGTTGAATCAATATCAAGGAGAAATATGAGAATTACAAGTCGGATCTACTAATGGGTTGATATCTCCTCGGCGCATGTTCAGATCTGTAGATCTGACAGTCTAGGTTATTCTTGAAGTCTTGAAATTATCTATACCTGCAGGTACGCAGGTACATTGAAAGAAAAGTGCGGAGATACGCAGGCGCAGAAGCGCTGCAGGTGCGCAGATACGCAGGCCCAGAAGCGCTGCAGATGCGGAGGTGCGCAGGCAGTTCATTGGACACAGAGCGCAGGTACGCAGGAAGTTAGTGAGGCACAGTGCGTGGGTACGCAGGAACGCAGTTGGAAACAGTGCGTACTTCTACGCAGGTGCTATATGGGTGAAGCTGTGTACTTCTCATGAAATCTATTTAGCTACCCCTGTTTATTATTGTTGTGTTCTGGGTATTGAAATGATGTCTAATATTATGTTCTGATAACAACAGTGATTGATTATGATTAGCTTCAGTATTGATATATGAATGGATCAGGTTCATAATGACTTATCCTTATATGATCTGGTGGACTAGATCTGGTTGATATCTCTCATTGTATATGTATTGATCTGGTGATTGGGTGATTCAGAAGGTTGTTTGATTATGAGCTTCAATGTTGTTGTTGGGTCCAGTATGAAAATTGGATGAAATGTGGCCTTTCAGATTATGTGTTGTGCTTCAGTGTATCCAGTCTGAAAATTGATGAAACGTGGTACCTGGAGGAGAGAAGATTGTAGGTCAGCACCTACGTACTAGTATCTAAGCTAGTACAAGAGCTAAAGGAAATCTTTGGAGCATTGTAGCAGGTAGCAGCCTGCGTACTAGTAAATGGATCGGCTAGTACAAGAGCAAAGGGGGTTGTAGCTCCCGTACTGGTATAAGACTGTACCAGTACAAAATATTGTAAAAGGATTTTTTTATTAAGAAGAAGATTGAGATGACTTGCAGCAGGTGGTTTCCTCCCGCATTGGGTTTCCACCTTATATCATGGTGTTCATGTGTGTGCCTTATGTGTGATGATCTACTCTATGTTACTGCGTCTGTTAACTGATAATATGGTTGATAATGTTCTAATGCACTCATTGAAGATCAATTAACTTAATCATAAGAAGTTGTGGAAGTAGCATATATGAATCTGATTATGGAAATGAAAAAGTTTTATTAATGTGATAATACTGATTCACCCCCCCCCCCCTCTCAGTATTATTTCCAACAATTGGTATCAGAGCAGGTCCTTTGATAGAAGCTTGATCGCTTGAAGGAGATCCGTGGAACAATGGGAAAGAAGCTTAAGAAGAAAGCTCATAAGAAAAGGAAGACATCTCAGATGAACTATGACAGTGGGAGAATCGATTGGGGATTAGGTATAAGAAGCTCCTCAGATTCAGAATCAGATTTAGAATCATTTCAGAATGAAGATGAACTATCAGGTATGAATTTGCTGTCCTCTGATGTTCCATCTATCTATCCATTTGGAAAAGATGGAAGTGATAACGAAACAACTGAATGTGCTCTTATGGGTGAGGAAGAAGGATATCAAATAGAGGCAGAATTTAACAGGCTGACAAACAAAATTAATGAACAAGAAAGACTTCTGAACATAAAGAGTGGTGCCCTCAAAGAAGTTGTTACTAGACAAAAAGCTCATCAAAAGTTATGCAAGGAAAAGTATCAAAAGTTGCAGGTTGAAGCAACATCTCTAAGAAATGAAGTCATTGAAAAGAACAAAACAATCAAGGAGCTCAGAGATCGATCCAGTTATTATGAAAGTCTTGAAGCCACGATCCTCTCTCTAAAAGAAGATCTTGAAGAATCAAAGAAGCAGAATGAAGATCTACACCAAGCAATTGAAAAACAAGACAACGAAGTCATCAACTTAAAATCCCAGCTGGAAAGTGCCTTCAGAGTTCGTCAAATGCAGCAGGATCTGAATGAAGAACAAGAAAAGGAGATTCTCAAACTAAGGGAACAAATGGAAGAAGGAAGGAAAGCTGAAGAAGATTTGAAAAGGCAATCTCTTGAAAAGGAAGAACAACTTCAGGTTGAGGTAAATATCTTGAAAGGTAAATTAGAAGAAAAGGATAAGCTTTTACGATTTCAAGATAGTTCTAAAGTCTTGGATGATATTCTTAGTAGTCAAAGGTCTCCTGCTATAAAGACTGGTCTTGGTTTCCATGAATCTGTTGAAGGTGAATCTAGTTCACAAGGTGAGGCAAGGAACTCTAAAGAGAAATCTAAAGTGATCAACGAAGGAATAAAAGATCAATCTCATCATCAACCAAGGAAAGAGATTCCTCAAAGAAAATCCTTTACTCCTCCTATGAATAATGTTGAATGTTATGTATGTCATAATCTTGGACATGTTGCAGCTAGATGTAGAAGAAGAAGGGTTGAAGACCATTATGCAGAAAGATCATCACATTCAAGGTACTTTAATGGATATTGCTCTGCTTGCAATATGTATGGTCACAAAGCTGCTGATTGCTACAAAAGGAATATGAAACATGTAAGATGTTATGCATGTAACAAGCTTGGACATATAGTAAAGAAATGCAGGAACAAAGCACGGACATCACACCAAAAGGAGAAAACATCATCACGCTTGAAGATATGGAAGAAAAAGGAAGTTCAGTCAGGAAGTGGTGGCACAACACAACATACAGAAATACCAGAATCAGAGGGAGCTGAAAGTACAAAACTTCAGTGTCCTGAATCTCATATGCAAACTCTATAAAGGGAAGTCGCGTATATACGCGAGTTGGATACTGCACAATCGCGTATATGATTGTTTGAAGAAAGGCAGTAGGGAAAGTGAAGATGGAAGTGAATCTATGAAGTGTGATCTCTCGAGCACAAGATCAGATCTGGGAATCTGACAGTCAGTAGCACAGAGGAGGACTGTTAATTGGGTTCTAATCATAGGTACGCAAACCATTCACTGTGAAAGTGAGAGGGTACACAGCGTAGCAATGGTTCTGGTGCATAGGTACGCGGCGACATAGGAGGTCGAGCTGCGAAGGTATAGTATAAGTACGCAGCGTAACAAAAGGGCACATGCGAACAGACACGGCGAGACAGAAGAAGCGGTGTGGAGCAAGATCGGAGGTACGCGGCGTGATAGAAGGAAAACTTGCAGAGGTACATAGAAGTACGCGGCGCGATAGAAGCAAAGAATGCGTGAGGTACACGGCGCAATTGAAGAAACAGTGCGTGGGTACGCGCTGTAGTAGAAGGTTGTCTGCGTGAATACGCAAAATCACAGAAAGTCAGGTGCGTGGATATGCAGAGGAGCGAAAGACGAAGTGTGGAGCCATGCAGGTCATATAATGAGAAACTGCGTATCTGTCTTAAGGCATTTATTGGCTGACTTTTCTTATTGATAAGATCTGACAGATGGCACCAGTTTAGGGGGAGCATATGTTTTTAATGCATTGTTGGCATTATGGGTAATAGTCCTTGGTGATGATGCTTATATAGATAAATAATTTATCTTGCTATGAGTTGTTCACATGGTTCTTGGATCAAATTTGTGGTTGATTCTCTAATGGCTTACATGGTAACTTTCATGAGGATAAGGAGAAGCACTTAGTTTGAATTCACATCTTCTTGATGATGAGTCACTCATATGCTGCTGTTAACATATGCATAAAGATCATATATTACAGTTATGATGCATGATTCCTTTCATTCTTGGCACAAATGGATGAGGATTGTTGGCTGGATACAGGGATGATTATTCAAAGTTGCATTGTTGAAGACATGATGATGATGAGCTCTTACCTATATGATGATAGGCTGTTTCGTACATATTTTGATTGATGCAGATATTCCCAAATGATGATCATGATGGCTATGGTGTTTCTCACATAGAATGTGAAATTCTGTTGATGCGGACATACCTTGATGATTCATGCTCTAATGCAAGTTGCTGATCTAGTTGTTGTTGACAGATACTATGGAGCAGATCATACAGTGTTGTTGCTGATGTTTATCTTAGGTGATTGGTCTCTGTTATGAATGTCATATCACGACTCATGATGTAATAGTATGTCTCTATCTATTGTAGTCATCTCTTCGGGTCATGTGATGACCTATGTTGGTTTCCCCACTATGCTTGGGATGAAGACGTAATGTATTTAGTTCCTGATGTATCCCCACTTGGTTGGGTGATGGATGTATGTATTGAGTCTTTTGGTGATAGGAAGGTCATTTATGATATATAGAGTCATGTTCTTCTTGTAGAACATCTTTTGCAGACCTTGCTTACAGTCAAGGGGAGCTTGAGCATGAACAACACTTTATAGCAGAGCAGATATTTCAGCTTGTTATCAGAAAGAGCATTATCAGATTGGTGCACCATGGCATATACAAAGGGGGAGCTCATTCAGAGACTTCAACAGATCTGTTTTATAGTCAAAGAGGAGCATGTTCTTAGGGGGAGCAAAACCCTTTGCCCTTGATGTCAAAGGGGGAGAGTGATTTGGTGTTGTTGCCATCAAGTCCAAAGGGGGAGATTGTTGGCATTATGATGCATGTGTTGTACTTGATGGAAACCCTCTCATAGAAGATCATCTCACTTGTATACATTCAGATGAATCCACAGAAGAGATGGATGTAGGACAGTTCAAAGGGATCAGATGACAATTCACAAGTAAGCTTTGCCATCAAGTCCAAAGGGGGAGATTGTTGGCATTATGGCTAAAGTGTTGTCCTTGATGGCAACTTATACAAGTGATGGATCACAGTACAACCAGTCAGTAGCAGAGATTAATGATCAGCTCTCAAATATTGAAGAAAATAAGGGGTACACAGGTACACCGTACAAAAGGTGCGGACACGCAGGAATGTCTTAGATAAAGTGCATACATACACGCAGGTATCCCGTGTAAAAGGTGCGTACCCCAGTTTCACTCACTTCAAGGCAAAGAAGCGCGCTCACGTGGGGTTTCTTATGTTTGGCCCTTGGTATTTAGCCCGTCGTTCTTGATTCTATGGTTTTGGTCCGTGGTATTGTTTTATATTATTATTATTATTATTATTAAGCCCCATGTTTTGGTTATCTATGGTATTGATCCATGATTTTAGGAAGATCTTGCCTATATAAAGCAAAGGAGATCATTTGGCTAGACACTTGTGAAATTAGAAGATCTTAAGAGAAGCTAGATCTGAAATTCTTGTAATCAGTTTGTGAGAGAGAGTTGAATCAATATCAAGGAGAAACATGAGAATTACAAGTCGGATCTACTAATGGGTTGATATCTCCTCGGCGCATGTTCAGATCTGTAGATCTGACAGTCTGGGTTATTCTTGAAGTCTTGAAATTATCTATACCCGCAGGTACGCAAGTACAGTGAAAGAAAAGTGCGGAGATACGCAGGCGCAGAAGCACTGCAGGTGCGCAGATACGCAGGCCCAGAAGCGCTGCAGATGCGGAGGTGCGCAGGCAGTTCATTGGACACAGAGCGCAGGTACGCAGGAAGTCAGTGAGGCACAGTGCGTGGGTACGCAGGAACGCAGTTGGAAACAGTGCGTACTTCTACGCAGGTGTTATATGGGTGAAGCTGTGTACTTCTCATGAAATCTATTTAGCTGCCCCTGTTTATTATTGTTGTGTTCTGGGTATTAAAATGATGTCTGGTATTATGTTCTGATAACAACAGTGATTGATTATGATTAGCTTCAGTATTGATAGATGAATGGATCAGGTTCATAATGACTTATCCTTATATGATCTGGTGGACTAGATCTGGTTGATATCTCTCATTGTATATGTATTGATCCGGTGATTGGGTGATTCAGAAGGTTGTTTGATTATGAGCTTCAATGTTGTTGTTGGGTCCAATATGAAAATTGGATGAAATGTGGCCTTTCAGATTATGTGTTGTGCTTCAGTGTATCCAGTCTGAAAATTGATGAAACGTGGTACCTGGAGGAGAGAAGATTGTAGGTCAACACTTACGTACTAGTATCTAAGCTAGTACAAGAGCTAAAGGAAATCTTTGGAGCATTGTAGCAGGTAGCAGCCTGCATACTAGTAAATGGATCAGCTAGTACAAGAGCAAAGGGGGTTGTAGCTCCCGTACTGGTATAAGACTGCACCAGTACAAAATATTGTAAAAGGATTTTCTTATTAAGAAGAAGATTGAGATGACTTGTAGCAGGTGGTTTTCTCCCGCGTTGGGTTTCCACCTTATATCATGGTGTTCATGTGTGTGCCTTATGTGTGATAATCTACTCTATGTTACTGCATCTGTTAACTGATAATATGGTTGATAATGTTCTAATGCACTCATTGAAGATCAATTAACTTAATCATAAGAAGTTGTGGAAGTAGCATATATGAATCTGATTATGGAAATGAAAAAGTTTTATTAATGTGATAATACTGATTCACCCCCCCCCTCTCAGTATTATTTCCAACATATATATCCTATATCTGATAGTGAATGGGTTTCACCATTAGTAATAGTACCTAAGAAAAATGGGAAATGGAGAGTGTGTGTGGATTACAGAGCTCTGAATAAGGCTACTCAGAAAGATCATTTTCCCTTACCATTTATTGATCAAGTACTAGATAATTTGGCAGGTAAGAGATTCTTTTCCTTTTTGGATGGATTTAGTGGTTATAATCAGATCAAGATTGCACCCCAAGATCAGGACAAGACCACTTTTACTAGTCCATGGGGGACTTTTGCCTATAAAGTTCTTCCATTTGGACTATGTAATGCCCCAACAACATTTCAAAGAGCGGTGATAGGAATTTTTTCTGATATGCTTAATGATTCCTTAGAAATATTTATGGATGACTTTACTTCTTATGGTGTGACTTTTGAAGATGCTTTACAAAACCTTAAAAAAGTACTTAAATGGTGTATAGAAGCACATCTTGCCTTAAGTACTGAAAAATGTCATATGATGATGAATCAAGGTATTGTTTTGGGACACTTCATTTCATTCCTAGGAATTCAGGTTGATCCACCTAAAGTACAAGTAATTCAGACTCTGCCTATCCCGAAAACACAAACTGATGTAAGACGTTTTTTAGGACATGCTAGATATTATAGAAAATTTATCAAGGACTTTTCTAAAATAGCTTCTCCTTTGTTTGTGTTACTTATGAAAAATGTTGAATTTAAGTGGACTGATGGATGTCAAAAAGCATTTAATGAACTTAAGCATCAATTGTCTACAGCTCCCATTTTAAGAGGACTTGACTGGGCACTCCCCTTTCATATATCCTCTGATGCTTCAGATACTGCAATTGGAGTTGTCTTGGGTCAAGAAGAAAACAATCTTCCCTATGCTATCTACTTTATTAGTAAAAATATGACCCCTGCTGAACTTAATTATACAGTCACCGAGAAATAATTCTTAGCAGTTATTTATGCTATTAATAAGCTTCGACATTATATTACTGGTTACACTACTTTTGTGCATACTGATCACTCGGCCATTAAATATTTAATGAACAAATCAGTTACAAATGCTCGAGTTACTAGATGGTTATTATTGTTACAAGAATTTGATATCACAATTATAGATCGACTAGGTAAAGAAAATGTGGTTGCTGATTTTCTTTCTCGGTTAAAAACTGATGGAAATATTCCAGTAGATGATTCTTTTCCCAATGAATATTTATTTGCAGTATCTGCTCACTCACCTTGGTATGCAAACATTGCCAATTATTTCGCTACAGGGAAACTACCATCACACCTATCGTACAGAGAGAAAAGAAAGATCGTTCAGCAAAGTGCTAGGTACAGTTGGATAAGTGGGTGTCTCTTTCACACAGGACTCGACCAGGAAATTTGAAGATGCATCAAAGAAGATGAAGTTTATGATATATTGAAGGCTTGCCACGATGGCCCTTGTGGAGGGCATTTTTCAGATAAAAGAAGAGCACACAAAGTTCGTAGAATGGGTTACTATTGGCCCTCACTTTTCAAGGACGCAAAGAAATATGTTAGGGCTTGTGATAGCTGTCAGAGAATGGGTCAGCCTAATCACAGGGATGAAATGCCACTTAACCCCTAGGTAATACTTGAACCTTTTGAAAGATGGGCACTAGATTTTATAGGTCCCATCAATCCTCCATTCAATCAAAGAGTTTATATACTGGTTTGCACAGATTATATGACTAAGTGGGTAGAAGCTAAGGCACTCATCAAAGCTAATGAAGAATCAGTGTTAACTTTTCTATTTGAAGAAATCTTTGTTAGGTTTGGTTTGCCTAGAGAACTAGTCACAGATGGAGGACCTCCTTTTAATTCTCATGGCTTCAAAGATACACTCCAGAAATATCATATTAAGTATAAAATGACTACACCTTATCACCCCCAGTCAAATGGGCAAGTGGAAAGTAAAATAAATTCATAGAAGCCATTTTAACAAAGACAGTCAAGGATAATAGAAGGGACTGGTTTCAAAGGTTGCCTGAAGCATTATGGGCTTACAGAACTACTTGGAGGAACACTACGGGTTTTTCACCTTATGAATTAGTTTATGCTAAAAATGTTGTTTTTCCTGTGGAATTTGAAATCAAAACCTTAAGGACTGCTTTAGCTGTTAACCTTGATTTGACTGATGCACAGATAGCTAGGTTGCAGCAGCTCCAGGAATTGGATGAAAAGAGGTTGGATGCCATCCATCAAACAACCATGATACAACAACAAAGAACCAGGTGGCATGACAAAACTATTAAGCACAAGCAGTTCCAAAAAGGTAATTGGGCCTTACTGTATGACTCCCATTTTGAAAATTTTCAGGGGAAATTAAGAACAAGGTGGCTAGGACCTTATGAAGTAGATGTTGTTTTTCCAAATGGAACAGTCAGACTCCTAATGATTGATGATAGTAGAACACCATTATTAGTGAATGGGTATCGACTCCATTTGTATCAACGACCTGTTTCTAAAGAGGATTTCAAAGCTACTTGCATGACAGATATACACTATACCTTTTTGGGGGAACCAGCTATCCCTCAATGCACTTAATTTCCTATTCATGTATTTATTTCTAGATTAGATTTCTTAACTAATAATCCCTATCAAGGGTTGCCATGTTACAATTAATTATTTTGCAGATCTTAGCTTTGGATGGTGGCTGAAAAGGAAAGATTCCAATATAGGAAGAATTAATCTACAGATTCGAAAAGCATTGCCATGTCATTCCAGATCATAATCCATTTCTCGTTGCTGATACACCATTTCCCGCTGCTGATACACCATTTCCCATTGCTGACACACCATTTCCCGTTGCTGATACACCATTTCTCGTTACTGATACACCATTTCCCGTTGCCGACACACCATTTCCCGTTGCCGATACACCATTTTCCATTGTTGAAACACTACTTTCCAGTGTCGAAACACCAAATCCCACTGCTTAAACACCAATCTTTTCTATTTTCCAAAATATCCCCATTTTTACTCCCAAGAATGAACTATTATTTCAAAAAGAAATATATCATTCTTTATTCAAAGGAATCAGCCATTTATCCTATTAATAATACCCCTTCACTACTTCCCCTCGTGAATAATAAAAACCTCGTGGATAAAAACCCTCACACCTTACAAACCCTTTTTTTATAATGATCATTGACCTATTAAGGACGAGGTAACACTTTTCAGCGCAACAACCAAAGGTAATTGTAAAGGTATGCATGTTATGTGTGAATATAAAATTGTAGTTAATGAGGAGATAGTTGACATGACCGCTAAAAGCATCGTACTACTAACCATATCATTCAGCCGCAGTTGGGGGGGATTACCGAAATATCGTAATCATTACAGGACACGCCCATCACTGCCATCCCTATTCCTTCCGGTTGTGTCTAATCCACCTCGCTTATGCCTTACCACGTCATAATTTCATTTTGCAACGTTCTGCTCTATTTCGACTTCGGCAACTCGGCTCTGCACTTTGTATTGTGCCTAAAACAGTAACCATGGGTGGAGATGTTGTTAGACATGAACTGGGCTCGACGGCATTATTGGAACTTTACCTAGACACATACCAAATCTTCCTATAGGCAGGATGGGTGGACTATTTCAGAAGACTTCCGGAATTTGATTTGCAGGAAGTTCTGGAATTTGCATGCAACTTGAGGGAGGGGTATTCCACTGTCCAAGGGGTGAGAATCCCAGTAACAGAAGAAGACATAGCACAAGTTTCAAGGCTTCCAACCAACGACATTCGTTGGTTCAGCAGGAAGCATCTTATCCTCAATGCACAGCAAGATTTCCTGCTACCTGGGGAGCAGGTGGAAGCCAAAGGCAGGGGTGTTGCGCTTCGGTCATTACCACCGCCTTGGCCTAAAGTTGCAGAATTCATCAAGCACTACTTCACTTGCAAGGGCCACTACCAGGTAGTCTACCAACATGACTTTGTCTTATTAAATCATTTGCGGCATGGTCATCTAGTAAATATGCCTTATTATCTCCTTGGATGTTTGAAAATTATGGCACATTACACTGTGAATGCTAGGCATCAACTCCTCTGTCTCACGCACCATCATTTGGTCCAACTCCTGATAAATAGAGGCTTCGCCCTGCATAACCCACCTCCCCTCATTAACCCTCCCCAGCAAGCTGAGGAAAATCCTCAGCAAAATGAAGAAAATTCCTAGCAAGAAGCTGAAACTCAGCAACCAGCAGCAGGAACACCCTAATTAAGCACTGAAAATCCACTGCAGTCCTCACCCCATGATGATGCCAAACCGTCCACTCCCATAGTTCACATCCCTACCGATGATTCAAATGAGGATACCCTCATCACTTTCCTTAAAAGGAAAAAGCAACAGAAAACTGCAACCCCGTCAAAAAGAAGAACCAGGGCCTCAGTAAAGGCAGCTACTATTTCTGATGATTCCCTGAGTAAAAGTCCTCGCAAGAGGAAAACTACTATCTCTCCTGGTTCCCTACCTCGGCAACGAACAAGGTTGTTTGCAGCAACCAAGGCCGTTCCTCCTATCATTTTAAATCCCCGTATTCCCCATAGCCCTGAACCTTCACCTCCTTCACACTCAGATGCTGAAATTCAAAGTGTTCATGATTTTGTAACATCATTTTTCTCAACAGAGGCAGCTTCTCCACAAGAACCAGCTGCCGACAAATTCAAACCAGACATCCAAGCTGATATAGGACATGTGGCTGTTACACAAGAACCAGCCACTGACCCAATAGGTGCCACACAAGAACCACCTGTTGGGGAGCAAAAAGAAGACGACCTGCATGTGGCTGTTACACAAGAACCAACCACTGACCCAATAGGTGCCACAAAAGAACCACCTGTTGGGGAGCAAAAAGAAGATGACTTGCATGTGGCTGTTACACAAAAACTAGCCACTGACCCAATAGGTGCCACACAAGAACCACCTGTTGGGGAGCAAGAAGAAGATGCCCTAGGTGAAACTGATACACAAACAGACCCAATAGGTGAAACACAAGAACCACCTATTGGGGACACACATGATGAAGATAATGTTGAACAACAATTTTATTTTCCTTTGGAATCTATAACTGTAGAAGTCCCGGTCACTCTAGACTCCCTACAAGAAGACATTGAGTTCTTAAAATCAGAAATTAAGGCCTATCAGAAAGAATTAGCAATGGATAGGGAAGCCTATAAAGAAGAACTCAACATGTACATGTTAGCTCAAGTAGCATCTCAAGCTGAAAAGAGTGTAGAGAAAGAGCAATACAGTGAATACATGTGCAGTGAATGTGGGGATATCTACACTCAGGCAGGATATAAAATAATTGCAGTCCCATTGACTGGAGCCAGCCCTGTTATATTCAAAAAGGAATACCCTGCTGTTACACAAGAACCAGCAGGGTCTTCAAGGATTTCAGAAGAAGAAATAGAACCACCCTGGCCTACCCAAGTTATTGTTGAGCAAAAATCTAAAGAAGAAGTAGAACCACTCCGGCCTACCCAAGTTATTGATGAGAAAAAATCTGAAGAAGAAGTATAACCACCCCGGCCTACCCAAGTTATTGATGAGCAGGAACCATAATCAAAATCTTTTACAACTGTGCATATACAAATTGAACCTCCCTGTGTTAGCGATGCTCATGCACAGACTTCTACTTTTCAAGAATTAAGCAACACATGGAGAGCAGAATACGAGCTTTCCCAAGGAAAGGCATTTCAATAGCAGAAGTCATTATGGTTTAACTATGCCTATAGATATTGGGAAGCAATGGAACAGTCTCATGCACAACACGAAGAAAATAAGAAATTAAAAGCCAGAATGTCCCTTATCCTCGATTTGGTCCAACGCTTACTGGCTACAAGAAAGCCTTCTTTTAATTATTCTGTATTCTTGAGAGAACGCTTAGCGTTCCTCCAATTAAAAGAAATAAAGGATGGAAGGCCACACCAGGTCTCTACACCACAACAATTCATTGAAACTTTTGCAGAAGCACCAAACAATGATCAGAATTTGCTATGCGAACTCTATCTTCACAATGAGGCTATGCCTGAAGATAGAAAGATTAATTTACTTCCTATTTGTGGTGATATTCAAATAAGAGCTTTTATTTCCTTTTTGGCCAACCAACTCACTTGGCAGAATGCTTTCATGTCTACACAACACAATGAGGAGAAATGTCTTCTCTGGATCCATCCGGAACCACAGAATGCAGCTATCTTCCTTATGGAACATCAACGGAATCTAAGAGAACCAGGGATGACTGATCACATTAGGAATCTGCAAGCAGTAGTCTTGGAAGACTGCCAGCATTATGTCAAAGCTAAAGGATCTCTGGCCATAAAAACAAATGAATTTTTCTGGGAACAGTGTCCCAAAGAAAGAAGGGAATATCATCCCTACAATCCCCTCAATCTACAGGCAGCAATCTCAAGGATACCTGCTTATGTAAAATGCATGAGACAATGTGTTGAACGGTGGATTAGTTACCATTTTCATTTCCCTCTCTTATGGCTTCCTGGAGAACAATACAAGGCTGAATTTACATTGACTAAAAAGGAAGAATTGGCAGCATGGAAAAGCATTCAGAATGCCCAAGGGTTCAGAGACATGGTTGACAACACTTTCTACACCTACTGTATAAGCAATCTACATTGTTCAGCCCAGTATTCTAATTGTGATTCAGATTAGACGTTGCATGCAGACATGCAACATTTTCAGTTGGGGGGGATGTTAGGTTCCCATTTTGTCTATTTTTGACTGTATATTTTGCCATTGTATTACCCTCTTCAACCCTTAAGTGAAAGCCTTTGCTAGTGTTTTGGCTTAATCACTCCAAAAGGTACATAATAACTTTCCTCATTGCTACATGTTTAATTATTCAACACGTAATCATTCTATCTTTATAGTTATTCCCTGATGTTGATTAAAATGTTGACTAATTACTGAAACTGCCTAACTGGCAGGATCACATTTTGTCGTTGCTGAAACGACGGAAACAGCGCAAACCGTGAAGCTGAAACAGCAAGAACAACATGAACCTCAAGCTGAAACAGCACGAACAGCATGCACACTTTGAGGAACAGTTGGGATTTGCGTAACAAATCTGCATCGGCAAAGGAGTCTGACCGATTACTATATTGGTCGTAATGATCATGATACTCATGGCTGTAACAATATTTTGTTATCAAGAACTGACTTTCTTATTTTTGGTACAAAAGGGTTGAATCCGAATGTATGAAAATTTGTTGTAATAGATGTCTCCTCTATAAAGAGGAGACATCTACATTAGAGGGACGGACAGAAAGGCGGGAAACACACTGTAACACAGAACTTGTAGTGAAGGGATGAGACTGAATTTCTTTTTGTAATATGGTTTATTGGCAGATGAATACAATCCTGTTCTAAGTATTTTATTTTAATTCCTATGTTCTGAGGAATCTTGTGAGAAGGACAGGGCCCACCTTCATCACAAGATTCACCCATGTTCTTTCTGTTGTGTGGTGTGTGTGTAATTTCTGTTTATATTACAGTTACTGCTTCTAATGATATTTACTTTTGCTGAAACTCTGTTTTCCTTTTTAACTAATTGATGTTGCATATGAGTGCCTCACCGGTGATTAGGATTTACAGAGTGTATGTGTGAACTGGACAACAGAGGCAGGTGCTGGAAGTCCTTACTCTGAGGATAGGGTCCTGATCCTTTGTTGCAGGATAGCCATCACTTCCTTTTGCAGATTTGTTTCCTTTAAGTTATTTGTTCTTACGTCATTTTCTGCAATAGGCTGTAACTACTGTAACTGCTGTAACACAGAGTAGGGATTTCATAGATAGTATACTGTTTATACTACAGCTTTTAATACCATTAAGATTGAGTACATACAGTACGTAGTCACATTTGGAATAATCAGAGTTTCCCGGGTTGATAATTAATGTGGCACTCGACTGTTTTATTATTAAACAATTAAAGTGACCAACAGTTATAACAGCTAATCAAGCCTCTTCCTCCTGTCCTTCGGACCCTTAGAGGCCCCCCTCCTTGTCCTTGAGGAGTCTCGTTAATAAAAAAATTTGAATGACCAATGTGGCTAGCTAAGCATCCAAAGACCTACATTGATCCATATGATGATTGGGTGATCCAAAAAAATCACAAAACAAGTTATTGAGAATAGTGGAGTACTTATGTAGAATAGGACATATGCAAGGTAAATGAAGAAAAATTCGACAAATCTCACAATAATCATTCAGAGACATACCTTGAGGATTTGGAAATGACTGGAATTGTGTATGTCCTCAAAAAGGAAGAGAAGATGCAATTTGCGCAACTCTAGGGGTTTGTGGTGGAGGAGGTCCCATAGGAGCACTAGATAGTCTTGGTCACCTCAGTTGGAGGCACTCTGTAACATGACATCATTCAACCTAAAAGTGAGTACACCAAACATGAGGTGTCACACATCGTAAAGGTGCAAGATATTTCAATCTGTCTGTCAAGGTAGCAATTTGATTCTAGAGGCCCATAATAGTAGGATTTTTTGAAGAACCACCAATTCTATAGTCTTGCAGATAACTATTCATAGCGTCTATCTACATCTCTTGTTCAAATACATATTGAAGTGTATCAATATTCTACTAAGACAACAGAATGCAAGTCATTGGTAACAAGGTGTTGATGAAGCATCTCTTTGATGATGCAGATCAATAGGATAAGACAACTTGCTAATATCATCTTTAAAATGCTACATACATTGCTAAGAATATTCTCCCTCCAATTGGTGAATATCCAACAATTCCACAAATCTTTACTGATTTTGGTGACGTAACTTAAATTCCTGAATAAATTATTGTTTAATCAAATCTATACCAACATTTGGGTTAACATCGATCCATTTTATAAATCATCACAAAGCTCTATACAACAATGTATTTTGAAATTCAATAACATTGGTTGTGTCAGGAATCTAACAAGCTCTCTAGAAAACATTGCATAAATACCAATGTGTTCAACATCTTCACCCCCCTTCCTACGAACTATGGGTATTTGGTAAGTGATTCAGCTACAATTCCAGCCATAGTTGATTTTCTTGAAGAAACAAGTATAAATCCTTGGGATCCTGGTTACAAACAACTATCTGAACTTGGTTGACTAACACAACTACAACTAACGTTACTGTTATGTAATAATTGAACTTTAATAAACTTGTGTACCCTTGAAAAGAGAACATTAGGACTTTGATATGGCCCCATGGGAGGGTTAGGGAGAGGAGGAGTCATGTTGATGCATTGCAGGATTTTATGTTACGGTACTAAATCATCCTCAAATAAAATATGCCTCATTGTAAAATATAGATTATCATCTACTGATGTATACTCATTTGGTAACACA
This sequence comes from Pinus tabuliformis, assembly GCA_031772625.1. Taxonomy (NCBI): domain Eukaryota; kingdom Viridiplantae; phylum Streptophyta; class Pinopsida; order Pinales; family Pinaceae; genus Pinus; species Pinus tabuliformis. The sequence continues at coordinate 1,715,642,907 of CM062819.1, read as the reverse complement.
ATCGGTTGGACAGTTGACTCAGGCATCGAAATCCTTCTGATTCCTCATATACTTGAGTAGCCACTTCTAAACTCTCTGCTTCACTTTTAATGGAAGCTCCTATTTTTCAAGAAGAATAACCTTTTCCTCATTTATTTTTTGTGACCCCATAGTCTCCATTTCCTTATTCGACATTATCTAACTTCTTACAATATCATCTATGTGCTACAATTCCCTTATGCGAACCCTAACTTCCTTTCTTGCTGCTCTTTAGCTACTCTTTCCATTCACAACTCTCTGAAATATCTCAAATTTTACAACTCTTGTTGATCCATGATAATAACTTCTTCATTCTCCTGCATTTGTAGGACATTTCTCTTCTCTAATTCGTTCCCCCACTACTATAAATTTAAGTTGCCATTTGATCTTGTGGAAACAAGATGTCTTCAACCAACAATACTTGAATCCAAAGAGGAATCTCCTTCAGCAATTGTCACAAATTCAATAATGTAGCTCTCAAGAGTCATGTTAACCCAAAAGTCAACAACTCTTATTAGATCTATATCTAACCAATGAAATTTAGCATATCAGTTGTATTCCAAGTTCCACGCAACCTGGACTATACCGCAATACTCTATTTATGGTGAAGTTGAGTAAACCATTTTTCTAATTCCTCAAGAATTTTGCACCAAAATATCTCGTATTGGTCACAAGTAGGCTCGACATGCAAAATATCTTCTTTGACCAAATCTAGATCCTCCTGTCTCAATTCTTCTTGCTTCAAAATAAAGTGATCAATTCTTTCATGCCACCATTTTTGGATGTCCCAACGAATATGCCTTGGTTGCATGATCTATATCCCCTTAAGAAACTCAATCTCCTAGAAACATAACCATTTGTTGGTAGACAATTTTAAATTAAGTTTCACCTAGGGTTCAACCTAGGGTGCCAACAAAGGTTTCCACGTACTCTAGCACATCGCTGACATTTTCAGTCCCTTGGATCAAAGGCTTATCGAACTGGAGGTGAGCCAAAACTATCTAAAGGTATAAGGGATCTAGATCTCTTTATCTAAGAATCTTGAAAAACCATTAATGCATTCATTCATAGCTATTTAACTCATGAATTTGACAGAAAAATAAACATAAGAAGAAAATTTTAACAGGGGGCATAAAACACAAAAAAAATAACAGAACTCCCAATCTCCTTTTATTACTAAAACAACAAAGCATGATTATAACAAAATTCTCCATTACATATTGCGGCACATTATAGACTTGCACAAATATAACACAACTTAGAACAAGTGTCAAAACAAAATATTACATATCCCACTCTTCCCATAAGAAGTATTTCACAGTTTAGATCCCAAACATTACAACAAAACTAAACTTGCAGCATAATCCAGTCTTTATGGTACTGTCTAAACTTGCAATACAATCTAAACTTTACGACACCATCTAAACCTCGCAAATTTGTCTAAACCTATTTCTCGCTGCTCTTCATCTTATTTTATAGCTATGCTCACTTTATTTAGTCTTCGGTCCCTCACTCACTTGATCTACAGTTTTCCAATACCTAGGGCCATTACCTTGGTTTACTATTAACTATATCAAAATTGGATATTGGCTATTTTGTATACACCCTTATTTCTTGTTTCAAAAGTTCTAAAAAAAATACTCCGCTTCCACCTTGGTTTTTTGATGCTCTGCTTCTGATAGCTTTAACCAAAATTTCCTCTTCAACTCTTATTCCTTCAAAAACGAAGGACATAACACCCTCCTACTTAAGCCTTTTTATTTTAATCCTCTCACAGGCCTATCATGAGCTGGTTGTTTAATGAGCTAGGTGGTGATAGAATACATGTTTTGAAGACAAATCTTTCCTCACCATAAATTATTTTCATTGGTAGGAGTACCTTCCTAGCTCAAAAGAAGATAGCAAGGAGAAAGAAAAAAGAAATACCTACAGAGAATAAGAAAAAAAGAGAGTTATCATGGAGACATGAAGCAGATCATGGATCGAGACAGAAAAGGATATTGCATGATGACTTAGAGGATTAAAATATTGATCAAATACCCTTTGGAGGGTGAAGATAAGAAAGAAAACATATATTTCATGAAGATGAAGCATATATTAGATCTATCATCAAGAATGCAAGATGAAGTAGCAAGGAAGACAACTTGGCATTTCCACCACATCATGAATTCCATGTAATTATTTTCAAGTTGTAATTTGTACAAGTTTCATCGTAATGGTCAATATGTGTCCATGTGTCATGCCACATCATTATATGGAATGCAATGATGTATTCTCAAGAAAAGGACAAAATGTAATGTGTGAAAGTCCAAGAGTCATATGTGGAATATGAAAAGTCACTTAGTCATATATGGACAAAATGTCTTTAGGAGATGTCTAAAAGTCATTGGAAGTTATAGAGTTGTTTATAAGTCCAAAGGAAACATTAGAAGTCCAAAATTCATGATGGTAATACAAGATTCATGGGGATATCAAATTTCATTCCCCTTATTATAAAATCAACCTCATAACTCAGGTAAAAGGATTTTGGAGGCTTAAGCTTTGAAGAGCTAGTCTTGGCTTCTCCACTTGTCATAGGAGAGAAAACTATTCTTTGGAGAAGGAAGAAGTGACTTAATGTTCGACTATTCGAAATAGTGTCTCATCATTGTAACCATGTACTTGGATCTTTCACCTTATAATTGAATTTAATGAGCTAACACATATTCGTGCATGTATCGCAAATGTTTTAGGACTGTTCTTGGTATTTTTGTGATATATGTTGTTTCATATGTACTAAGGAAATTGAACTATTTGGGTGGATTTGGTACTCATCCTATTAAATGTGTGTTGTATTTGGTTTAAAATCATTATGTGAACTATTTTTTTAATGAATATTTTTATGCTATCATGTGTCTCTCTTAGGTTAGTACTATTACATCCTTCCAGAGGCTCAATTTTTGTCTCCCTCTCGTGAAGGTCTCCTTCTAGACATTACAATTAGTGTCTCACAATGTCAACTTAATTGCTTGTTCAAAGATTATATATATAATTTCTTATTCAATTCATTTGAAACCAAGGAAAACCTCGTAGTTATGGTGGTCGGGCTAATATTCCAGATGGTGCTCCTACTACAAATGGTGTGAGGTCTAATTGAGACTTCACATCGAGCATATCCCCTATATGTTTTTAGTATCTAGCACCATCAACATTCTCATGCTATAAGGAGGTCTAGATTACAAGCTATGCCTATTGAGTATTTTTGAATCTATTATCTTAAATGGCTCTTTACAAAATGATAATCTTGGAGTGTTTTTCTAGCATACCTCCTAGTAAACTTTAAATCTCCACATAAATTGTTCATTTCTTGTCTTAATTCAAGTTTGATGGCAAGGGTGGTAAATTTTTGTCCAAATGCATGAATGATTTTCCTTGGTTTTGTAAATATCATGAGATCAATGATGAGTATGGTATGTGTATTCTATTCACTCTCACTCTTGAAGGTTATGTTAATTAATGGTGTCATACCTTACCATCTATCGCTATTCATTATTTTCATCAATGTTTTAAGGTGATTCATCAAGCTTTTTATGGATATGATTACCGAGATGTTTATAAAATAATTAATCAACTTAAACTGGAGACTAATGAATAAATTTAAAAATTTTCTAATAGATTCCTTCACTTTTGTTATTAGTTTTCTGAATAAGATATGGATTGGGATTTATTTAAGAAAAAGTTTGAACATTTGGTTTGGATATATTTGAATTGATGTGAATCTAAACCCCCAAATTTTCCTATTATCCCAACTTTCAGAAATTGTGAGACACCCCATGTTGGGTATGTTATATATTTTTTCCATGACTAGTCACACATGCAGGAGGGGGGTTACAAAGGGGGTGCAAGCCCACTTGTTGGGGATTTTCAAGAGGGTGGTAGCACCCCTATACAAGGTCTGGGGTAGTGCCTCAGAAAAAGTTTGTTTGGACTATATTTTAGGTGGGCGAACCTACCTATCATTTTGTGCATGGGTTTTGCACATCATTTTGGGCATGATGGTTTGCAGCCCATGATATTTTGTAGACCTGCTCAAGTGAACTACAGTTATGTTCTAATCCAGGGCTAATGGATTGGGGTCTATGAATGCTTCGACATGTATATATGTATTGTAACATTGAAAGGAACATAATGAAAAATCAATTTGGTAGTCTTGGTTTTGGTATCCAGGGGGGAATCTCTGTGTATTTGTTTTATATTCTCATCATTGTTTATTTTCTATTTTTAGAATTTGTCTGCAGGTAATTTCTATACACGGTTAAAACCTACACCCAAAATCTCAAAGGATGAGCCTATTGATAGTTTGGGTGCATCCTTGTGATAATTTTGAAGTCGAGAAATCTACAAATGAAATTCCTAATCCATCTTCTCAACCATCGTCTGTTTCCCATGATCTTGATCCGACTGAGGATGATTTGGAATGGCTCATGAATCCTATGGTGAATATTAATCCCTACATTCCACAAAGTGGTATTAACACTCATAATTGTAGTCTTGAACCTTATTTTGATTCTTGTCCTCCTCTATCGTATCTTTCTGATGATTCCTTGCCCCTTGATCCGCTTAGTTAGTCTCTTCCAAATCCAAGTATAGATCAGCAGCAAGGTAGTCACCTTTCACAGGTAGGGGAGTAGAAAGGTGAGGATTATTTTGATATTTTTTCTCTTTTTTAGAATCTTCCATGTCAAGATAATGTTCTCCCAACCTTGATTGATTTCGAATCTAGCAATCTCAATGATGTATTCATTGAAGTTAACTTGGGTAATTAGTATGAAGTCTTAGAGAACCTTCATTCTCCTAATTCTCACTCAGTTATTGTATGTAATGACGGTTTCCCAAGTGTACCTTTTGATATTTTAGTTTCTTGAGAAAACATTGTTTCGAAATATTTGTACCTTGAATCTCTTTTGCTTAAAGAAGATGTTCTTATTGAAATTTCCTCTTCGTCTCACTATCCTTAGTGTTCCATCTTTTGTAATATATTAACTTACGGTGGACATACTCTATCTAATGAGTTGGATTTTGAATTAACACAAGGTAGTGAGGTCATCCATAATGAAGAAGAAGGTAAGAAACTAATCAAATATCCATTCCACTCCTTATCATTTCCAAGTTTACATGAAGAAAATTCTTCTCTCCAGGTTACTCATGAGATTTGTATGATTGATCCATTTTTATATGTGCAATTAGAAAAATATTTTGACTTGAGTAATTTTATTGTCGAAGATGTGAGTTCTAACCAAATTAATAATGTATATGGTTTCCATTTAGATAATAGTGATCTTTTTGAAAATACCGATGGTAGTTGTCCATACACCATGCATGATCTAATATAATCTTCGATATCACATTCTACAATATTGGAAAGTTATAGGACTTATCAGGAAGTTGAGGTACTTCAACTTTCGTCGATGGTTATGTCAAGTTATTGCGACTGTGGTAAGATCCCTAAGCTAAGTTAGATCTGGGTTTTCTCACATGGTTCTTTTCTTTTCATGGTTTCGCTGGATGTAAATCCCTTCTTGAAAGATGTTTGTTACATTGAATATAGCTCTTTCAATTTCAAATATTTTTTTTTTTTTTTATGATTAGAATGAAGATTCTATTTCAATTAATCATTCCTAGTGTAAATATATTGTATCAAAGTTCAGTTCGAAATGTATATATTTCATGGATGAGAGAATATGCAAATCTGATCATTCTAAAAATTATCTTTGGCCAAAGGATTCATACTTGTCACATCCTTTAGAAAGTAATAAACTCCTAGTCCTTCTTGTGTATGTTCGAACGATGATTATTTTATTCATGGCACCAAATAACGTCGTCACTGTCACTAAATGTTGGTGCTATTTTTTGAATTGAGTTCAAACTAATTTATCTTCATCATCGATTGACTAAGAATCTTGCACCTTAATTGATTTATCTAATCATAATGATTGTTATTTAATGTACCATGTTCCCACTAGTACATCTCGTGATACTAGTTCTGAATCGATTGATCCTTATGATTTATCATTTTAATATGAAAATACTTGTAAAGTAGTTGACGCACTTCAACCTCCACAGATGATTATGTTAGATCCTCACTATCTTGACATGATTTCTGAATATGATCGGATTTATTTCCTTCATAAGATTCTCATCTTGATTCCACAACCTTAATTGAAAATTATTTCTCTCAAGGATTTCACTATCATCAAGAGGAATTTTTTGAAGTTCATGATTCCATTTATCATCAATTGGAAGAATCATACTTAGCGAGCCCATTTTATCAAAGAAAGTTTTGATGTATCTCGATTTTTATTAAGGAAGACAATACAAGTGCAGGTATATTAACAAGGAGTCATCAAGTTTCTTTTAGGTATGTTTTTCTTTGAAAATGTAAGGCGGAAATTTGAGTAAATTTGGGTGATATGATACATTTAGCTTCCTTTAAGAAATACCTTCAATGTTTTGTGCAAGATTTTCAAGCTTCTATATTTTTTGTTGCACATTATTATATATTGATTATAATTGATCTTATCTTCGTGTTTGCAAGTATAGAAAAACAATGATGGGTTCATAGGAAATAAAATTACATTTAGCCATGACTTTCTAGGTTTTAGTTTAGGAGTATCTCTAGTTGCACTTAGTTTCCCTTTCATTGCATCCAACCTCTTTCTTGCTTTCCATCGGGTATTTGCATCTGTTTTGTTTTAGTATCTTTTTCTTACATGTTACCTTTTAGTTTAGTCTCCATTTTATTTTTATTTTGTTTCTTCTTTTTGTTTTGTATTTTTTTTGTGTTTATGTACTAAGAATTTTCAAGCAAGATGATCCTTTTGGCTCAAAATACAATGCGAAAAAACTTGAAAAGGGCAGTTGTGTTGACGAACAATGACTGGCTAATCTGTTACCTCTTCCCTATCTTGTGTTTACATATGTTTAAGGTCAATGATGTCTAAATGGAGAATATGATCCACTCAAACATAAAACCTTTTATCAAAATATAAATCCCATATTTATTCTAGGGTCCTCATTTGTCAATACGGTATTGTAAGTAAATAGCTTTTTTCTTGTTGATATAGTCAAGTAGAGAAAGGATAAGGGGAAACCCTAAAGCAAGCATACTAATTTATGAGGTTATACAAATACTTCTTTGTAAGGGAAGCGTACAGTCGAGATCCCTCTTCTACCCTTTGAAAATAATAAGTGTTGAAGCATAGTCCTATTAAATAAATAAATAAAGGGTGAAAGAATAGAAAGGGTTCCTGTGCAAGGAGGTGAAGTGAGTGACTTCGCTAGGGTGCTATCTAGGCTTGCTGGTAGTGAAGCAACGCTTATGCTCCTATAGTGAATCCCGCTAGTTTGTGTCCAAGCTTACTAGTAGTGGAGAAACAATAGATATGAAACTCATACTATGAAAATATTAAACCTGCCACACATATTATCATTTCCTTGATCAAAATAATATTGATTTGGTAGGTCTTGACATGTGTTTAACTGAGTAATGGAATTTCCAGCAATATATCTCTAACCTAGTTAAGTAGGGAAGCCAAGGTAATCTGAAAGATGAATCAATACTTCCTGGAAGATTGAGACTTTTCACTTAGAGAATTAAACCTAAACAGAGAAGATGGAGTTCTACCAGTGTGTCGCCAAGTGTTGTTGGTGTGATCAAAACCTTCCAAAAAATTTCTCACACTTCAATTTTTGACCATAATGAGGATCATACAATTTGTCACTTTATGGTTACTCCATAATTTTTTGATGTTTTGTAAAGTGTTTAAGCCTTTTTCCTAGTTTTAAACTATCAATTCACATGCACACACATGCTTAGTCTTCGATGAGTTAAAGAAGGAACTTCCTTTATCCAAACTTTGATAGGCATAAACCCATGCATACAGATAGTTCTTGTGTGGTTTTCAAGTCATGCTGATAATCAGTGCACACCTTCACTGACAATTCCCTCACTTTTTGCACTTGTACTTCTATTTTGGTGAGTTTTCTCAACTGTGATATTTTACACATTTTCGCTTTCACAAGTGTCGCTTTCACATCCATGACTATCTCTTTTTCTTGTTTTCTTCCAATAAGTGGTGTTTTCATGTTATATTTCCCAGCCATGTATCACTTTCAAGGTCATATGAATTTTTCAAGTGTCATCTTCATGTTTTCCCCTTGTTGCAGGTGTCACTTTTGTTATTTTCACTCTTGTGTGAGTCACACCCTTTCATATTACCGAAGTTGGTTCTAGCACATTCCTTTGGATTAAATTGTCTTACATATCATTAAAATATCATCTAGACATAATCCTACATCTTAGCACACCTTTTTCCATAGTTGTCATTTCTATTGTAACTTGTGTTCTAAGTGTTGTATTGTGTCGTTTCAAATGCTGCACTTAGAAATGGGTGTCAGTTTGTAAATGTTTTAATGTGGGACTATTTTTCATGAGTAATGTTCATTTCTTTGGCTTTTATTGATGGAAGTTTCGTTTGTGACCTATTTTTTGAGTCATGTTAGGATGCATTTCTTTCTCCTATTGTACTAGTCCCACACTTAGCCATTATGAGAGCTCTTCTTCGTCCTTCAGCCAAACAAAATTTCTAAAGGCATTAATACTCTTACTAGGTGATAAGCACAACTTTTTCATGAGCCCCATTGATGTATATTCCCCCCCATACATTTTCATTGTGTCTTTTCTAAGGTCTCCTCCTTATCATAGTGCATTAGTACTCCCTAAGCATAAGTCACCTAGCCTTGCACTACCTACCATAGTGAAATGAATATTCAAGATGAATAAGTAGTTGCTCTTGGAGAGAGCTACACCCTTAAAATCATAAATGGACTTCAAAAAAACTAAGTGCACTTCGAAACAATGAATCATACTTCAAAACAATGAAGCACACTTTAAATGTTGAGTGAAAAAGTGCACTTTGGAAGAATAAGGACCTTCTCTCGTATAAAAAATAAACTTTGAATAAAAAGGACCTTCCTGCCTTCAAAATCACACTCTGAGCACCTAAGTGCACTTCATAACAATGAGGGCATTTTGGGAGTATGATCGCACTCCTTCATCTCAAAGAACTGCAACCTCCTTAAGCACATGACTCACTCACAAAGCATGAAGCTTCATTTTTCTCTTAGAGAACATGTCACACTCACAAAGCACAAAGCCATAGAACATATGATGAAATCAACAATAACAAAGCTTCATTTTTCCGTTTGAGTTCATGGCATAGTAACAAAGCCTAATACTTGAGCACACACCTTCAGCATGAAGAATTGTTACCTCTTTGAGTGCATGAGCATACCCTAAAGGATTGAGTGCTTCTCCTTCATATTTTCAGCATGCACCCTTGCACCCTCCTCATCCTAATGAGCACATGAGCGCACCTTGAATGTATGAAGCCTCACTTTGTTGTTTCTTTCGAGTGCACCCTTGTGCCTTCTTAGTATATTTGAGCATATGGGTGAACCTTGAAGGCATGAAGGCTTGACACCTAACTCCTTCATCTCTTCAGAGTGCACCCTTATACCCTTGATATCTGTCTCTCTCTTATTTCAGTACAAAAGTGCACTTTGAAGGCCTCTTGTGAGTCTTGATGAGTTTGAATGTGGCCTCCTAATCAAGCCTTGTTCTTTTAATCCTCTCACGGGCCTATCATGAGATGATCATTCCATGAGCAGGTAGTGATAGAATAAAACTTTTTAAGACTAATCTCTTTGTCATGAATGGTTTTCATTTACAAGAGTACCTTCCTAGAATGACAAGTTTATGATGGAAAGTACAGACCAAGGAGAAATCACAAAGAAATTCCTACAGAGAATAAGAACAAAAGAGAGATATCATGAAGACATGAAGCGTATCATGGATCAAGACATAAAAGGACATTGCATGATGGCTCAGAGGATTAAAATATTGATCAAAGACCCTTTAGAGGGTGAAGGTAAGTAACAAAGAAGATCGTTCATGAAGATGAATCATAGATCAGATATATCATCAAGAATGCAAGATGAAGTAGCAAGGAAGACAACTTGGCATTGCCACCGCATAATGAATTCCATGTACTCATTGTCAAGTTGTAATTTTTACAAGTGTCATTGTAATGGTAAATATATGTCCACGTGTCATGCCACATCATCATTCAAAATGTAATGATTTATTCTCAAGAAAAGGAAAATATTTAATGTGCAAATGTTGAAGAGTAATATGTGGAAAATGAAAAGTCACTTAGTGATATATGGACAAATTGTCTTTAGGGGAAATCCAAAATTTATTGGAAGTTCAACAGTTGTTTAGAAGTTCAAAGGACACTTTAGAAGTTGAAGGGTCTTGAGTGTAATTCAAGATTCATGGGGATATGAAGGTCATTCCCCTTATTATAAAATGGTTTTTGGAAGCTTAAGCTTTGGAGAGCTAATCTTGGCTTCTCTACTTGGCATAGGAGAGAAAACTATTCTTTGGAGAAGCAACAAATGACTTAATGTTAAACTATTGGAACTAGTGTCCCATCATTGTAACTCTGCGCTTGGATCTTTCACCTTATAAATGAATTCAATGAGCCAACAAATATTCATGCATGTATTGCAAATGTTTTTGGACTATTCTTGGGATGTTTATGATATATGTTGTTTCATATCTACTAGAAAAATTGAACTATTTCGGTGGCTTTGTTACTCATCCTATTGAATGTGTGTTGTATTTGCTTTACAATAATTATGTGAACTATTTCTCTAATGAAAATTTTTATGCTCTCATGTGTCTCTCTTAGTACTATTACTTCCTTCCATAGGCTCACTTTTTGTCTCCCTCTCATGAAGGTCTCCTTTTACACATTACAATCAGTGTTTCACAATTTCAACTTAGTTTCTTGTTTGAAGGTTATGCATACAATATCTTATGCTATTCATCTAAACCCAAGGTGAACCCTACAATTATGGTGGTCAGGTCAATACTCAGGATGGACCTCCTATGCCAAATGGTGTGAGGTCAAATTGGGATTTCACATCAGGGAGACCCCTGTATGTTGGTGGTATCAAATACTATCAAAACAGTTATAGATTAATTACGTCAACTGATTGAAGATATTCCAAAACTATTTTCAATGATATTGAAAGAGATTTTTCTTACCATATTTAGTGTACCTCTCCATATTTAGTGGGTTAATTTTTGTTCTATATATCGATAACTATCAACTTTCTCTTTTCAAAATTATTCAAATTAGTATCCATAGGGAAATGACATGGGAAAGGTAGTAACACAAATTTAATTAGGATTATCTAGAAAGTCCCAAAAAAGAACAAACACAACTGGGATGGTAAGTTTGAATATGGTCTCTGGGTAGACATCACCACAAGAAAAATAGGCACATGTAAGAGTCCATTTGGATTATTTTATGGCATGGACACATCTCTTTCTGCTAACCTTAAGTTGCATGTATACAATTTGTTACATGGATCCACTATAAATGAGGAAGTTTTAGGTGCATGGATCAATGAATGGGTTGGTTTGGATGAGAATAGGAGGAAGGCTTTTGGTATGTTTACTGTGGAGCGATAAAAAGGTGCCTTTCGAACTCCTAATTACCTTCACATTAATTATCAACCCAGGGATGACTTTTTATTTCAAGAGTGTACTCGGTCTGAGGCGGCTATTTACTCAAGAGTAATGTTTAGTAGTATAGCATTCAGAGAACACAAGAGTAGACGGGTGCTACACTATGACTAAATTACTTCAAAAGGATAAAATCACACAAGACAGCTTATCAGTCAAGGGTGCGGAAGTGATAACCCATCCCTCTAGAAACTGATGGAAAGGAAATTAGAGCATGGACCATAGGTCTGGGAGCTAAGCAGCGACTTGCTGAGGCTCACTACAGCCTTAAACCTTCTCTCACACCAAAGCAGCAAGTGCAAGTAAATGGAATGGCAGAAAGTAAAATAGAACAACAAATAGGAAATGGAATAGCAAGTCTAAAATGGAACGGCCGTAAATGGAACAACAAACTGGAATTAAAGGAACCGAACAGCAAAACTAAGTAATTGGAAAGACACAACAAACTATAAATGTAATTGAATCAGCAACCTTAATCCAGCAGCATGAACATTAATCGCAGTTATTGAAGCAATTACAATCGCAGTTATATTTGAGTAGTAACTTAATTGAACAACCACGACAATTATAAATGAGCAGCAATTAAATGGACCACGGTTCTTAATTAGACAGCGCAGTATTAGATCAAAATTATCAGCAATACATTTCAAGTTATAATTAATAATTCTATCACTCACGCAATCCAATTATGATTTCAATATAACAAAGTAATTCCACGAAATGTTCATAAACAAAAGATCGCTGAACAAAACAATTTAAAGAAATGAAAGGGAAAACAAACTGTCACACATCAGCAATTGTAAAGATATGATACACAGCAGCAGCGTACTCCACCAGAGGCTGGGCCCTTAGCCACCAGCGGACGCTGCTGGGTTACTTCAGAAGGAAAGAGTGAACAACAATGCCCAAATTATGTATTAATCATTAAATAGTGAAATCATTACAATAATTGAAGCTTTGAGACTTACAACATAAAACAATCCTTCCTTCCTCCTATCCTATCATGAATCCTTGCTTCTGAATCTCTAATTCAAATCATCAATTCGCCATCATTCGAATCCCCAAAGTCATCCTGAAGTCTCCCCCAAATCATCCCCATCTCTGATCTCTATTTTCATTTAAATAGAGAGAGATCAGAGAGAAGTTACAATAAGGATAAGTACAACATGATTCCTATTACAAAATTGGTTTGCTTCTAACCATTTGATCAACAAGAACAAGGCGAATTTGGCTTTGCAGCTGAGATTTGGAGGACGGCCGCAACTGCAAATCTGAGAAAATCATGCTCAAAGAACCCTACGTTTCTCTCTGTACAAGCCGAATTTGGGCAAACCGTTCTTTTTTAAAGTTAATTGGGCCCGTTCTGGACAAAACCCATGTTCCGGATTTCTCAAATTCGTCTTCATTTGCTCAGAATCTCAACCGCAAAACTGTCACTCCTTAAACCAACGAATTTCTGAGTTGGCAGATTTAAAAATCAAATCTTCAATCTGGAAGTTACTTTGGAGGCTAAAAATGGTGAATAATGTTATAACCAACTTATTAGAACTATCATTGATAAAATAATGCATAATCATCAATTTATTAGAAATAAAGGAGAATAAATAATATTCATCCATGAGAGCATAAATTATTTATAAAATGGATTTAAATGATAAATTATAATAGATGATATAATAGAGAAGAGTAAAAATGGATGAAATAAGTGTTACAAAGTGGTCGTATTCATGGCCCAACATTTACAAAGTATTGAGATAAGATTGAGGAATTCTTAAAAATAAGGGTAGATAGAGGAATTCAAAGTTAGTAACCAACTTCTTTTATGGGTAAAATATGGAAAGTAAAATATCCAGGACACTGAATCCTAAAGAGAGCTACCAATCTCAATTTTTATATTGATGATATAAATAGTTATGAGATTTTTTCTGCAATATTTCATAGAACAAGCATATTTGCAAGGCTATAAGGCATATGGTGTTCAATTTTAGGGGGGAATCTGTACATGAGGTTTTCTTGCTATACTAAGGATTATATCGGGATGAATATGGTATCCAAGTGAGTGAAGAATGTTTTGGATTTCCCTCAAAATGAGTTTCGTGACATGGATGTTAATGTGTGTTTCTAGAAATTTATCTGCAAACAAGAAACCCACAATTGTGAACTAGATTGAAGGGTGTAGAAAATCAGTGGTGTGTAATGCTATCATCACTGAGGAAGTTTTTATCAAGGTTTTGAAGACAATTGTTCCAGTTTTTTTGAAGTTGAACATGCTCGAGAACATAACTATATCTGCACTAGCTAAAGTAATGGGAGGCTTCAATTCTCACACATCCAATATTTTCCACTAAATTTACTATAACTGGCTAGGATCTTACTAAATAATTTGAGAGTTCTCATTGCATTATAATGATGGAGGATGTCGATGGTGGAAAGGATTTGCATGTATCAATCACAATGTCTTATATTGAGGTGAGAATAGTGGGAGGAAAAATGTAGTTGGCCCAAGTTTCTTAATAGAAGATACCACTTTTGAGAAAGTCACAGAGAATTTAGTGTAGGCACTATAGGCCCAAAGATCAGACATTGGTCCTATTGGTGTTCACATACATTTTTTAGTTGGACATTGGACTTAGAAAGATGAAAAAAAATCATACCAATTTTGAAAACATATTTCTTACTTGGAGATGAAGAAGATATATATATATATATATATATATATATATATATATATATATATATATATATATATATATAGATATATATATATATATATATATATATATATATATATATATATATATATATATATATATATATTATATCAGGAAAAAATGTAATTTATAAAAGTTCACTCTCCCTAATTACATATTATGTGACTACACATGTAAGATATAACTCTTTAACATGTTTCCTACTAGCATACTCTAGGACACCATGGACATGTTGGGAGGAGGATCACATCAGATACTAGTAATCAAGATTCCAGCTACATTGGTTATCTCATCTTGATGGAAATAGAGGCAATGCAAACATGGTAGGATAATCTTTCTAGATTGGCAAGAAAATGTTCTACATATCAGATGTGCAATTCTTCATCAAACAATAGTCCTTCATTATACCAAATCAAATGTTAATTGATTTTATTTCATGTTATAGTACATTTTTTTTACATTCTTTATTTGTCTGCACAACATCAAAGTTTTATTGTGTTTAGTGAAAAGTTAAAACATTACGCACCTTGACTTTTTTTTTCTGCTTCCAAGTGCCTCTGATGCTCTTGACTGGTACACAAAGGTTATGGATCTTGACTTTGACAGTCGCCATTTTTCTCATTTGTAGAATATAAAAGGAAATGATTGTCTTGATCCTAGATTTTTTGAATCTTCAAAGAAAATTAGAGTTAACATAAGATGACAATTGTCATCATTTCTCACTCTAATCGTAAACACAAACGAAGAGAATACTTAGTGAAAATCAACACATCCTAATGGAATCTCTATATCATATATATTTATGGTTGATTGTTTTTTGCTTCAGGTGATGCATTAAGTCATGTCCCTATGAGGGATTTATATAATAGATATTAATCATGAAACCTATGGATATTGTGCACTAAGATCATTTGTATTTCATTTGGAATCAAATACAATTTATGCTCACCGGGGAAAATTTATCTTGTCTATTCTTTGAAAAAAATGCAATGATAAGATTCATCAATTCTTGCATTGAGCCTTGCTGCACAAGAGCAAAGATTTTAACACTGAACTCTTGAGGACCTAATGCTCAATATGCTTAGAAATGTTTTTAATATCTAATATGTTTGACTGAAAAATACTAAGGTTTTGAACGATACGTTTCATTTAGAATGTTTTGTGCTTAATTGATTAGGATTAGTGAAAATGAATAAGTATGATATCTGCATGTCATGCAACACTTTGTACGAATTCAACAAGGTTCTGATCAACATTTTCCTTGTAACTTGTCATTTGTTTAGAAAAAATATTTAATAAATACACCATTACATCTGTCAACCGTAACATGTGGTTAAGGATGATTAAAGGAAAGAAATTTTAAGTTTCATGCATGAATAGTTTATAGAACTTCAAAGCATGAAATTAACTCAATAAACACACATATTAATCAAAAATTTATATTGAAATATGTCATCAAGTCATTTTTCTCCCTCATCCATGTTTCTACCTGATTGGTTTCACTGAGTTTCAGGGTCCCTTATAGGCACACAAGGAGTTGAGTGTTGATGGAAATTTCCTATGTTTCATGGAACAATGGGGGACCTCAAAGGGCCTGCATATTTCCAAGACCCATTTCATCCACACTATTTCCATTCATAATAATCCTTAAGCACAAATATGCAATCACTAATACTTGTCATAGAACCGAGATGCAAGCTTTCTTGAAGAAACAATAAGATTCAGGAGGAAAAGAAAAAACTTGTTAAAAATGCAAGCATCCATGTCAATATCAATGTGATTGGCATGCTCACCTACTCTAAATGGTAAGCTTGAAAAGTATGGAACTTTATCTCTTTAGTAGGTACAAGAAAATTCCTAACATTCTCAAAATATTGATAGGAAAATAAAGGTCTTCCTTTAGGAGGAAGTGACTAAACATGATTTGCAATGACCTCCTAACTAGTCCAAGTCAATTAACATGGTGCACAAATAAAGGATGCATTTCAAGACAATAAGAAGTTTCATAAAATATTTTAACATTCTAATGGGATGAAATTTTATCCAACCTTAGACACTTCTCTTGGTTGAGCCTTATTGATAATGCTACATAAAATGACCCAATTTCTTAAGAAAAGATGAAACTCCTCCTCAGATGGCTTGCATCCAATATCTAGAGGTCCAACCATGATATTTATCCATGCTATAGCGTAAAACATCCTATTAGATGTAAAATATCATACATAACAAGAAGTGTAGTTAAGGTCAAAACCCTAAAGGTTTCCATCAAAACAAAACTTATTTCAATCCTAGAAAATAGATCCAACGTTAAACAAGATATATAATATATATGAGAAACAATGATAAAACCTCCCAAGAGAGACTAAAAAATTGGTTTTTGATAAAAACATTGAGGTATATGCAACTCATATCCAAAATCATACATTACTAAATTTTGATTTGGTCTAGTGAGAAGATCCATTCATATTGATATAGAAAGATTGGATTATTATATAGAAGTGTCATTCAGCATAGCAACTTAATATCAATAACTTTCTGAAATAGAAATGAGGCCTAAGGGTTTGGATGTACTTGTACACATATATATGAAACCAATAATGAATGAATGTACTTGCCTGGAATTTTAGATATATATAGGAAGGTATTTTTCATGGGTTTTGATCTAAATATGTCAAGTCAAGTTGTTACTTAGTGAAAGCATGAAAAAACTCATGGTTAGCTCTGAACTTCATAATTAACATCATAAAAAAAATAAAAGCTTCAAAAATAGGATAAATGAGCCCTAAAATAAATCCCAATCATCATAGAAAGAGAAATTGAAAAACTAAATATAATATTATCAGTTCACCTCCTTCCTCTAGTTTCAGTGAAGCCAAATGACCATCATAGATTAGCTTAGCCTGTGATCTACTACCCTCCTATATGTTAGAAACTTGTAAGTATGTGGCACTCCTAAACAATTGTCCATGAATTCCTTGTTCCTTCTATGACTAAACAAACTTCTGGGAGTAGGATAGGGAGAAGTGTTGGAACCAATGGGGGAGGGACCCTGTTTGGAGTATAATCTGGTAGATGGAACTCAATGTCTTATTATTGTCTCCAGAAAGGTATATTATAAGTTTATTGAAGAAAGGTAGAGATCAAATGTAAAGGATGTTGTTGTTTAGCCCCATCATCTAGATAATTTTAGTCTCTGACTTTCTCTCTCTCACAACATTGAGTAGAACATAATAAATTGCAAAAGCATAGCATGAGTATCAATTGCATTTTTTAAATTAAAAGAATTAATAATAGATCAATCTCTCTCTCAATATACCATATTAAAATGAGAATAAACTTGTACAAAAAAATTAACATCAGACAACCATTGTAGTCATTAGTGACCACTCTTAAATTCTCCTACACGTCTCACCCAGTTAGGGTCCAAAAGTGGGAGTTATAAAATTTGACTTCTATGAAAATATGCCCCTAATATAGGGGTATTTAGGAGCTAAATACCTTAGAGAAATATGAACATAATAAGCCTTGCTCTTTGAATCCAATCCATGTGATATGAGAACCAAGGCTTAAAGGAATCTTACTAGAGAGAGGGCAAGTATTTAAAAAAATGCAATACATAGTAAAGTTGAGCACCTATATACAAAACCAGAGTAAGATGAAAATTGATGTAAATATTTTAGTAGCTATGGAAGTTAAATAAGGCATGATTTTAGAAATCATGGTTGACTAAATTATGTTGTCATAAGGTATGTCCATTTGTATAATTAAAAGGTTTATTTTTTTTTTATGTGTTTGGGATTTTTCAATGGATGTTTTTATCATAAGGTTTGTAGACTTCATCATTGGAATATAGGGATTACAAAACCTTAGATGATGTTGAATGAAGTAGAAAACCCTTATCAAGTAAGAAAACCCTAACCATATTTTGATATAAAATATTGATATTGACTTCTAAGGGTTTGTAGTCTTCATAAAGGTCATTAAGTTTTGTAAAAAAGTCCTTCTTGATACTTAGAAACCCTAGTTAAGAGAGAATCCCTAACCATAATATATTTTTTCCCTCATAAGAAACCATAGCTTTTGGTTTTTATGGATTGTAGGTAGTCTAGGGTAATTGAAAAATCCTAGAAACATTAGAATTGGATTTGAGACTCAAACCCTAGGATTAATGTTTCAAAAGGAAATATTATGAAATTTAGGGTTTGAATATGAAACCCTACAATTATCCCTCTCTAAGATTTATTGAAAACCATAGAGTGACAACCATTTCTTCATGCAGTTGTACTTGTACAATTGGCTTGGTTATATCTTCTATTAAAAAATTGCATCTAAGAGCAAGATGAGAAGGAATAAGAAGAAAAAAACTATTGTACTTAAATGTGCCTCTATGGAAATAATGAATGATAACTTGGTAATCAAGTTGGATCCTTGGGTACTCTGACAAAAGTAGACTCATGTAAATATGAAACATGAATATGTTAATATTGTCATGGTGAGAGGGAGAAATATCAAAGAATGTAGAAAAAGAAAGTCAAGGTATGTTTGAGGTTATAAAGTTTATAGCAGGTCTCCATCATATGAGCAAGTACATAATTGTAAAAGTTGTAAAGTGGTAAGCCTACCTCATATGAACTAATGATGAAAATATTGAGCATGAAGAAAGAGGGAGTTGTAAGAATCTTGGTAACTTTAAAATATACATTTCTAATGAGCTTATTTCCAAGTAAGGGTAGAAGGAATGGTGTTCTAGAAGGTTGAAATTCTTCAATGATGTGATGATGTGAAAGAAAGAGCTTGTGTAGCTAAATTTGATGAATTTGTCCCCTAGTAAATAAAAATATTGGATTAAGAAAGTGTATCTCTCCAATTCAAATGGGGTACATGTCATGACAACTATAATATAGACTATGAAGAAAGAATGAAGATCAGAGAAATGTTAGAGAACTACATATGGTTATTCATAAGTTGTATTCATGATTGATGAAGTTTTGAATTGGATGTTTTGTAAAGTGATTTGTTTAAGTTTGGTGCTAGCAGAGAAATGGAAGAAGAAAGTTTCTATAGAAATGTGTTTGGATATTATGATAACCTAAAGCAACATCAAAATAGTTGAAGACCCTAAATATTATGCTAGCATACAAGAACTTGTACATTGGAAGTTCAATTATGGTTGGGATAATGAAGCTACAATATGTTCCAATAGATGAAAAAGTAGTTGATGTAATCTATTCCACAAGAAGTTGGTTCTAGGAGCATGCTCATATTGATGGATGTGTGAGTCTCTTCCAAGAAATCCAGGCTTCATTTTGGTTTAGAGGGAGAGATGAAGTACCATGAAACTTCTAGTGATGGTACTTGGGAGGACATCTTGGCCAACTCGTTGATGATGTCTGGAGCTTGGTGAGGGAGGGTATCATTGGTCTTATGGAGCTACAACCTTGGATATAATACCTAGATCCCTAAGGGTTGGTGTTATGGCTGAAGTCTGATGGTACCTATAGTGGCAGATGACTAGATAACACCTTAGTCTCGATAATGTCTTAGATCCTTGAAGATTTAAGTGTATTGGAATCGCTTAGTTCGATTGTTTGTATTAGTGGTATTGACACTTGTAACTTTGATGTGAGGATACCTTAGCAGTTAGGGTATCCCTAGCATTCCATATGCCAATTATATTCTTATAATTACTTTTCAAATGGACTATTATCATTGTATCAATTGGATAATTATGAATACCTCCCTAGTTAAGAGGGAGTCTTGGAAATTGTAACTAGATTTAGTCTTTATAATTACTTTTTTTGACATGATGTAATTATGTATTTTATCAAAAAAAATAAAAACAAATTTTATTGTAAAATATTAACCTATTAAATCAAGGGTTTCATGCTTGGGTCAATGGTCAATAGGTATAGCACTCATTGTGTGCTATATGGATTTCATTTGGAGTCAAAGTCAAAGTCAAGATGTCATGGATCCTTTGGGGCTCTTGTAAAAATAAAAATAGATTTATTTTGTGCAAAAAGTGTCATAGAGTCCACCAATAGCTAAAGTTGGCAAACCCTTCAAGTCGGCCTTGAAGTGACACGTCCAAGCCACAAGAATACTATAAATATGATGCCCTCAATTGACTTCACTCATTCAATTTTCCCATCATGTTACCCATCGTGTCATGCATTGTGTCACCTGTACTGCACACCCCATTTTCCCATGAAAACTCAAGCACCCTGCCTTCGTGCGGGCATGCCCAGAGTGCCTGCCTCTATGTTGTGCACATGACACCCCGTGGTAAAAATTTGGTTTATACTTCAGTTTTTTGCCACATTATGTCAACACAAATAATTAGCTCATAAATAAAAATAATATTAACATTTTTTAGTACCATGATAAATAATAAATCAATTATAAACGAAATTTTAATACCCAAAATTTAATTTAGTTAATTTTCTAAAAATCCTTATGAGACCCCCTTTTGGGAACTTTGTTCATGTCCAGTCATGTGCTGACCTTACTTCTTTCGTGTGAGTTCCCATTTCCAAGTTGGCTCAACACACCAAATCATCACAAAAGTTCACTTGCTAGCTAGGAACTTTGGTGTGAACGCTCATGGGATGACCCATGGGAACCTGGGGACCCCACCTTCATGCGAGTGTGCCGAAGGTGCAGGTGTTTACCCTACCATGCAAACCAGTCAACAAAAATCATTAGCTCATCAATAAGGAAAAAATATTATCATTTGTTAGTACTATGTTACATAATAAATCAATTATAATCCGACTTTTAACACCTAAACATTAGTTTAGTCAATTTTCTAAAAATTGTTATCAGACCCCCTTATTGGAACTCTATTCATGGGTAACATCAGCTAAATTTACTTCTTTTATGTGGGTGTCCCTTGTCAAGATGGGCCAATACACCAGCTCATCAATGGACATCCTGGCATGCCCAGTAAGGGATGCCCCCATGGGCGTCTTACCTTTGTGTGGGCGTTCACAAGGTGCGAGCATTCTCCTTGCCATGCAAATCAGTCAATGCAAATGATTAGAACATCAATCAAAATAAAGTATTACCATTTATTTGTACCATGTTTCATAACTAATCAATTATAAACCACATTTTAACACCTAAACATTAATCTAGTCAATTTTTTAAAAATCTTTATGAGAGCACCTTGTGGGATCTTTGTTCATGGGGTGTCATGGGAAAACCTTACATCTTTTGTGTAGGATCCCCTTGCAAAGATATCATAACCCACCAACTCATCACACAGGCACCCTTACTAGGTGGACACCTTGGTGTGCCTAGCATGTGACACCCCCATGGGCTATAGGGCACCTTGTCTTCAGCTAGGTGCACCTAGGGTGCATGTGTTTGCCCTGTCCTACTTATCAGTCAACATAAATCATTAGCTCATCAAAGAAATCAAAATATTTTCATTTTCTAGTACCATGTTGCATAATCATTCAATTATAAATCATATTTTAAAACCAAATTAATTCAGTTAGTTTTGTAAAATTCATTACAAGACCCCATTGAGGGAACTCTGCTCAATAGGATTCATGGACCCACCTTAATTATTTTGTGTCAGCGGCCCTTTCCAAGTTGGTCTGACCCCACAACTGATCACATCGGCACCCCTATTGGGCGGGTACCCTAGCATGCCCTACACCCGATGGCCCCATGGATGCTTGGGTACCCCGCCTTCATGTGGGCGTTCACCCAGTCGTGCAAACCAATCAACACAAATCATTAGCTCATCAATGACAACAAAATATTATCATTTTTTAGTACGATGTTTGAAAATAAATCAATTATAAACCAATGTTTAACACCTAAATATTAATTTAGTCAATTTAGTAAAAATCATTATGAGACCCCCTTGTGGGAACTTTGCTTAGGAGCATTCATGGGCTTAAGTTAGCTATTTTGTGCAGGTACCCCTTGCCAAGTGGGGCTGACCCACAAAATCATCACATGGACACCCATGCCGAGCAGGCACCCTGACATGCCCGACATGGATTGCTCCCATGGGAACCTGAGCACTTCACATTCGTGCAGGCATGCCCAGGGTGTAGGCATTCATCTTTCCATGCAAATCAATCAATAAAAATCATTAACTCATCAATGACAACAAAATATTATCATTTTTTAGTATGATGCTGCAAAATCAGTCAATTATAAACCAAGTTTTAACACATGCACATCAATTTAGCCAAGTTTATAAAAATCATTATGAGACCCCCTTGTGGGAACTTTGTTCATGAGAAGGCATGGGATGACCTTACTTCTTTTGTCCGAGCACCCCTTTCCAAGTTGGTCTGATCCACCAACTTGTCACATGGGTGCCCCTTCTAGGATGGTACCCTAATGTACCCATGACACGACGCCCCCATGGATGCCTCGCCTTTATGTGGGAAAGCCCATGGTGTAGGCGTTCACCCCCCATGCAAAAGTTTCAACAAAAATCATTAGATCATTAATGAAAATAAAATATTATCAATTTTTAGTACCATTCTACATAATCAATCAATTATAAACAAACTTTTAACAACTAAACATTAATTTAGTCAATTTTCTAAATACCATTACGAGATCCCCTTGTGAAATATTTATTCATGGGAAGTCATGGGATGACATTTCTTCTTTTGTGACAATGCCCTTGCCAATTTGAGACAACCTTACTTCATATGTGTGGGTGCTCCTTTCCATGTCAGGTCGACCCACCAACTATTTATGGGCACCCCTATCAGGTGGGCGCCTTGACATGCTCAACACATGAATACCCCCATAGGTTCTCAAGTGCCCTGCATTCATGCAGGCACACGCAGGGTGTAAGAGTTCTCCATGGTATGTAACCAACCAAAAACCATTAGCTCATCAATGAAAAAAATACTATCATTTATTAGTACCATGTTGCATAATCAATCCATTGTAAACTAGATTCTAAAACCTAAACATTAATTTAGTCAATTTTCTAAAAATCATTACGAGACCCCCTTGTGGGAACTTTGTTGATGGGAAGTCATGGGCTGACCTTACTCCTTTTGTATGCACTCCCCTTTCCAAGTCAAGTTGATCTACCAACTAGCCATAGGGGTGCCCCTACAGAGCGAGTGCCCTGGTGCACCCAACAAGTGATGCCCCCATGGGTGCTCGTGCAACCCGCCTTCATGTGGACATGCCCGGTGTGGGAATTCACCTTGCTATGAAAATCAGTCAACAAAAATAATTATCTCATCAATGACAACAAAATATTATCAATTTTTAGTACCATGCTATATAATCAATCAATTATAAACTAGCATTTAAGACCTAAATATTCATTTAGTCAATTTTTAAAAATCATTATGAGACCACCTTATGGGAACTTTGTTCATGGGTAGTCATGGGTAGACCCTACTTCTTTTATGTGCTTGCCCCTTTCCAAGTTGGGCCAACCCAACAAATCATCGCATGGGTGCCCCTTCTAGGGGGACGCCCTAGCATTACTAATAAGTGATGCCCCAATGGGCGCCCGAGCACCCCACCTTTATGTCAGCACACCCAAGGTGTTATCGTTTTCCCTGAAATGCATGTCACACTATGACTTTTCTCGTCAGTTTCTTTGATCATATGTCACCATTAAGATGACCACTCGCATGTATTTCCTTTATTATTTCACACATATTCCCGACTATGGTGTCACCTAGTTCACCTGTCACCCATCTCGCTCAATCCACTGAACATGCCAAAATCATTCTCCAATTGTCGTATCATGCAAGTTACCTTTTGGCATCTAGGAACCCCACCTTCGTGAAAATCACACATTAGTCCCAAATTGTTGTTCTGCATCAAATAATTTGCCCACTCCCTAGGCCGACTAGATTTTGCAACAACATGCCACATTCTTAGGTCACTTTATGTAGTGTCAAAGCATAATTTCCACTAATAATTAGTAAATATAAAACTTTGAAAATTATTAGATGAATCAAAGTTAAAATTGAAAATGATGGTATAAACGTAAATGAGCTTTTCTTGATTTCAATAATAAATATATTATCTATTGAATAAGGCCAACCACACGAGGCCCCCATGCGTGCCCCACCTTCGTGTGAGAAAGCCCAAGGTGTAGGATTTTTCCTTGCCATGCAAAACGTTCAACAGAAAACATTAGCTCATAAATGAAAATAGAATATTATCAATTTTTAGTACCATGTTGCATAATAAACCAATTATAAACTGATTTTTAACACCTAAACATTAATTTTTTCAATTTTCTAATAATCATTATGAGATCCCGTTGTGAAATTTTTTTACATGGGTAGTTATCAGACAAAATTTCTTCTTTTGTATGAATACCCTTGCCAAGTCAGGATGACCTTACCTCATCTGTGTGGGTGCCCCTTTCCAAGTCAGGTTGACCCACCAAATCATCGCATGGGTGCACCTGTCGAATGGCGTCATGACGTGCTCAACACGTGAACACCCCCATGGGTGCTCAAGTGCCCTGCATTCATGCAGGCACACCCAGGGTGTAGGGATTCTCCATGGTGTTCACTCAACAAAAATATTTAGCTCATCAATGAAAACAAAATACTATCATTTTTTAGTACCATGCTTCATAATCAATCAATTATAAACTATATTTTAAAACTTAAACATTAATTTAGTCAAATTTCTAAAATTCATTATGAGACCCCCTTGTGGTAACTTTTCTCATAAGAAGTCACAGGCCAACCTTACTCTTTTTGTGTGGGCACCACTTGCCGAGTTGGGTTGATCCACAAACTAATCACAGGGGTGCCCCTACAGAGTGAGTTCCCTTGCGTGCCCAGCGCACGACGCCCCCATGGGTGCTCAGGCATGCTACCTTCATGTGGGCATGCCCAGGGTGTGGGAATTCACCTTGCTATGAAAATCAGTCAACACAGATAATTATCTCATCAATAACAACAAAATATTATAACTTGTTAGTACCATGTTGCATAATCAATCAATTATAAACTAGATTTTAACACCTAAATGTTCATTTAGTCAATCTTCTAAAAATCATTATGAGACCCCCTTGTGGGAACTTTCTTCATGGGATTCATGGGTAGACCCTACTTCTCTTGTGGGGATTTCCCCTTTCCAAGTCAGGCCGACCGACGAAATTGTTGCATAGGTGCCCCTCCCAAGGGGACATCCTAGCATGACTAGTATGCGATGTCGTAATGGGTGCCCTAGCACCCCGCCTTCATGCGGGCATACCCAAGGTGTTGTCATTGTCCTTGTCGTGCATGTCACACTATGAATTTTCCCATCGATTTCTTCGCTCATATTTAATCATTCATTCAACCACTCGCATGTATTTTCCTTGATTATTTCACACATCTTCCCGACTATGGTGTAGTGTACTGAGGAGGGATAATATGGGGTACAAAGGGAGGTACCCAAGGGAATAATGTAATAATGGGATGGGCCATAGTAATAAATAAGGCGGTTAACCCGTATCATGTAAGGGGCCACAAGTAGTTAGTAATAATGTAATGGGCCCATGGTATTAGATAGATGGTATTGAGGGAACCATGGTAATGACCCATGGTATTGTATGTATGAGGCCTATATAAAGGATATAGACTCCCCATTGAGAGATGTGAAGGATTATTGTATGAACATGCATATGGCTTGTGGAGTGTTATCCTTCCTTAAGGAGTGATTATATGGTGTTGCCCTACCTTAAGGGTTTTGATCAATAAAGAAGCATTTCTATCTATATTCAGATATTATTATTCTTGGGTTTATTTTTGTTATATTATATTTTCAGATGAGATATATAACAAGTGGTATCAGAGCACTTTCTTGGGCAAAAGTGGAGAATTTTTTTTATTTTTTGCAGGAACTTTCTGGGGCGGTGAGTTCTCATATCAGATATGTATGTTTTAGGGAAAAATATGCAAAATATAATTGTAGATCTGGATTATTTGTGAAGAAATACCCAAGTTCAAAAAAAAAATTGGCCAAATTGGAGTCCGGATGAAGGAGATATTACTGATCTAAAAAACAGTGGTGTTGCAAACAATTTTCAGGGTAGCAAGTTTGCATATCAGATATGTATGGTTTTAGGTAAAATCTACAAAATATAATTGCATATCTGGGTTTTTGGTGAAAAAATACTCAGTTTGAGAAAAGATCAACCGAATCTGAGTCCAGATGAAGGAGATCTCACTGATTTAAAAATCAGTGTTGTTGTAGACATTTTTTGGGGCAGGGAGTTTGCGGTGTAGATTTGTAAATTCTAGTGAAAAATATGCAGAATATAATTGTAGATATAGATTATTTGTGAAAAAATACCCA
Organism: Pinus tabuliformis; assembly: GCA_031772625.1. Classification (NCBI taxonomy): domain Eukaryota; kingdom Viridiplantae; phylum Streptophyta; class Pinopsida; order Pinales; family Pinaceae; genus Pinus; species Pinus tabuliformis. The sequence goes on along the minus strand of CM062819.1, from coordinate 1,715,616,231 downwards.
ATTTCAAAAAAACATCAGTCGAATTGACGTCCAGATGAGGGAGATATCGCTGATTTAAAATCAGCTATTTTTTCAGCAAATTTTTGTGACGGCGAGACAGTTGTAGGGCGAATAGGAAATTCTAGTGCCTAGATCAGGACTTCTACCATATAAGAAGATGCAGAATGGTTGTTCCATTTCCAAAAACAGGTCGTAATAGGGATTCTGAGCAATATTGACGGAATTGTGGCCATTTCAAATTTTCGCCAAGTGAATTTTTTTCAAAACCCTCTTCATGGCGTTTCTCTATTTTACAGGAAAACATAATGGTCCTACTATTGAAGAATACATAAAAGAAAAAGGGTCATTATGGGCACATCACTGGATATTTTTTGTAGTGGGTAATTTTCAAGATGAGGCGGCCACATGGTGGGGATTACTTAACCAAAAGAAGTGTTCCAATTTGCCCGATGAAGAATTTGAAAAATTACTTTTAGACAGATGGTCTCATGCTAGAAAACAAGAAAATGAGAAACATGTGGGGTTATTTCCTACTGGTATCTCCTTATTGCAGGTTCATGGATTGATTCAGAAGGAGAAAATCATTGTGTCTATAAATCCTAGTTGTAAGCATAATTTTATCAATGCCAATTTGGCAAAAAAATTGCAAGTTCCAGCCAAACGCATTGAAAACACACAGGTTGATGATGAGGATGTTCAAGTTTATAAGGATTTGAAGCTTTCTATGGATAAGTATGTGTTTCATGGTGATTTTTATACTTCAGATATGGATAACATGGATGTTGTTTTGTGATCTCCTTGGATGGAATCCGTGGGTACTATCAATATTAATGTGCAGAAGAAATTCCCGAAGCTCTGGTATAAAAAGAAGAGAATTACATTACAGGATATTCCCATCAATAAATAGGTAGAGTCCACAGAGGTTTAAGCATAATATGTTCCAGGGACTAACATATCAGATTATGAGCCATTGATGGTGGACAACCACACACAAACATCAAACCAGGTACTAAAAAAATAGGTAGAGGCGGAAGCAGAAAATGTTACATCAGAGGGGGACTCAGTGGTTGAAGTAATATTGAAAAATAAGAAACAATAAAAGGCACTACAACAGGTATTAGATACCCATCAGGCTCCATTAGGTGGTGAATTAAAGAAACATACATCGTTGGTTAACACTTCAGCATATCGTCACCCACATCACCCAGCAAGAAAACAACCAACAAGATGGCAACGAATTAGCCACAAGGACAACAACCCCCACATGACAGATAGAGAGGAGAGAAGATCCACCTACTACACATCAACACAGAAGAGCTACCACAGTCAACTTCCATCTCAAGCGAGTGAGGCACCAGCAAGATCAAGGGTTCACCTTTCTCTTGGATGGCTAGATGCACATGCATGGTATCAGTGGACTACTCTTTTGAGTAGTTAGTAATAATGTAATAGGCCCATGGTATTAGATAGATGGTATTGAGGTAACCATAGTAATGACCCATGGTATTGTATATATGAGGCCTATAGAGAGGCTAGAGACTCCCCATTGAGAGAGGTGAAGGATTATTGTATGGACAAACATATGGCTTATGGAGTGTTCTCCTTCCTTAAGGAGTGATTGTATGGTGTTGCCCTACCTTAAGGGTTTTGATCAATAAAGAAATATTTCTATCTATATTCAGATATTATTATTCTTGGGTTTATTTCTGTTATATTATATTTTCATATCAGATATATAACATATGGTGTCACCCAGTTCACCCATCACCCAACTTTCCCGGACCACCCGACATGCCAAAATAATTCTCCAATTGTCATGCCATGCAAGTTGCCTTTGGGCACCTGGGCACCCCACCTTCATGCACGTCACACATTAGTCCCAAATTGTTGTTATGCATCCAAGCCTTGGCCCACTCCCTAGGCCTACTATTTTTTGCAACAACAGGCCCCAATCTTAGGTCACTTTATGCGGGGTCAAAGCATAATTTCCACTAATAATTAGCAAATTTAAGACTTTGGAAATTATTAGATGAATCGAAGTTAAAATTGGAAATGATGGTATAAATTTAAATGAGCTTTTATTCATTTCAAGAATAAATATATTCTCAATTGAATAAGGCCAAGCATGTGAAGGTGGAAGCTCATATGCCCCAGCTCCCCACACACATCACTCTCAATTCCCCGGTACCCAACCTATCTACTATAATATATTTGAAAGAAACATAAATACTAGGAAAATAAAAATTTAAGGTGAAAGAAAGAGAACAAACCAAGTGAAAAATATAAATACATACCTTGTACTTTTCAATATTTTGATATCATTAATATTCTTCCTCATCCAACTCATCATCTATATTATCAAGTTCAAAATTCATTTTCAAATGATTCACCATATCAATATCATCATCATCATCTATATCATCATCTAGAACATGCACTTCTACATTTGGTTCAACTTCATCAAGTTCTTCATCCGACACAATGATAATATCATATAGCTCATCCAAATTAACATTCTATCGATTAAGATATATTACTTGAACTTATTCGATGTATTCATCTAACACTGCATGAACCCCTTGCTCCTCTACATCATATTCTTCTTCAATTTCATCTTCTTTCTCTACATTATACTTTACGAGCCTTCCTCTGGGATATGTTAACAATGTTGGATACCACCAATAGCTAGGGATCTCCCTGGTGCAGAATCCCAGTCAGACTCTACACCGTTTTTTCTAGTTGTGCCATCTGATATGTAGAGTAGGCTTCCATTTCATTGGTCAAGTTTTTCCTCAAATGAGAGGGAGGATATTAGTCAAAATATAACGAATGAAAATTCTACAAATGAAAGTCAATAACTGATGAATATCAAATATAATAGAACCCATGAATAACAACAACATAATTATAAATCATAAACCTCAAGAAAATTAATGTTAGCAAGAACTTAAAAGAGATTCACACACATATAAAAGTAGATTAGCAATCATGAATAATTTTGCTATCAATAATCACATAAATCAAAAGTAAATGTAGAATCTAGAATGATATAAAGCCAACATCAATAAAGAAAATTTACCTACATAAGCATAATGAACAAATAACATATACCATCCATTTGTTGCAAGAAAAGTCTTACATCATAGGGAGACATATGAGAAGAAATCACACCAAAGCTCATAAGAACTTCTATTTTATTGAGATGATAATATCCATGGCACCATCACACATGATCTCCATCAAATCCAAAAGTGGAAATAGACAATTACACGTTGCATTCACTAAAAGGTCTTATGTTCTCAACACCATATATCGGAATAAGTCCAAAGATAAAATTACTTTACAATGTGTCATGAGGGTGTATTTATAGAAAAGAGGGTGACCTTTGGTCTACGTGTGACTGTTTGAATTTCTCATGACTTTTCAAATTCCTATTTGCTCCTACTCTATCCTATCTTTCTATGAATAACCAAAACAAATCTATCCTACCTTCACAACTTCGTAATGGGTAATTTTGAAACATCTACATACAACTTCACCATGAGGTAGGTGCGAGCTTGTATTCAACAGCTATTGTGGTCATATTATGTTGTTCTTCATCATGTTTTTGGAGGAACCCAAGGGAATCTAATATGAGAGTGATTTTGTTGACCTTGATTTGATTGGATAGAGTTATCAACTTTGTATACATCCTCACTGGCTCCATGACATACCCTGTGAATTTTTCCTTTGTGATCTGTAAGTCACCCATGCTAGAAGCCTGCCTGAGAGGGTCAAGGAATGCTTGAATCTCTTGTAGGATTTCTTCTTGCTTCCTTACTTCTCCAACTTCACTAATGGAAGGAACCCAACGAAATTCAATCACAGACTCCAACCCACTCAAAAAATGTCTGTAGGAGGCAAGAACCCTTTCAACATCTCTAGCTAACTTATCTCACGATTTGGATGTTAATACATATCTCGACTTTGTCATTATGGGAGTTATCCAATCCTTCTTGGGGAGAACTTCTAGTTCCTCCATATACTTTTTAGTCCACTCATGAATGTTGTTGATATCTATGATAGATTGTTCTAGCATGCCAGTCTTTTCCTTCATGTCATCCTGTATGGTTAAGATATGATATAGGGTGTGATGTAGCTTCAGCATCTCCCCATAGACTGCTGCCATGGATTATTTCAAGGTATTAAATTCCTCCTTGATTGATGTTTTCATTTACTTCAAGCTAGATTGAGCTAGGCGAAGGGATTTATTCTCTTCCTCAATCCTCTTCATGTCCTCTTTAGCTCTAGCAATCCTTTTTTCAAATGCATAAAGTTTTCCCTATATTTCTATAATATACTTACTCATTTTACCTATATTGAACTCAATGGTGGTTACAAAGCCAATTTAGACTGAAGAAATCGTCTAAGGATTTATTATGGTATCCAAGATGATCTCCTTCTTTGTGGTCACAAACAGATGCTTTGCAAGGTTCCTGGCATAATATTTCCCTCTTTCCTTCATAATATTAAAATTGACTTGGTCGAAAGTAAGTCTTGTGAGGTCCTATACCTCTTCTTCCGCCTCATCGGGAATGACCAAGTACTTAAGGGGAAAGTGTCCTTTGGTGATGGGGGTTGGTGGAGGAACGTCTAATGGAATAAATTATACCTGCATCTCCAACTCTTGTTGTTGTTGGTGGGGATATTTCTCAGCCTTCTTGTTGATTTCTTCCTATTTCTTCTTCATCTCCTACTCTTACTACTTTATCTTCTCTTCTTGGGATTTCCTCTTGTGTTCCTCTTATTTTTTTATCTTTTCCTCTTTAGCTTCCCTCCTTTGTTCCTCTTCCATTCTTCTATTTTCTTGTTCGTCCTTCTCTTGTTTTCTTTTAAATTCTTCCTCCTGCTTGAGTTTCAACTTGAGTTCTTCTTTCTCTCACCTCCTCTTTTCTTCTTCATATCGGGCCATTTGTTCTTCTTCTTGTCATTGCTACTTTCTTTTCCTTTCCTCTTCCTCTTGTTGCTTTTTAAGGTCCTTAGACTATTGATTTCCTGATTTTTATGACTGCCTTATCTCTTCTTCCATTCTCCTATTTAATTATTGATTTTCATGGCCAGGATCACAATCCTTTCTTCTACAGTCTCATTATCATCATATTCTTCTTGATCACTTGGAGGGTCTACTGATTCTTTGCCTTTGTGCTTTTTTAGCTTCCCTCCCATTTAGGGTTCTTCCTTCTTCCTCTTGAGAAACACTCACCTAGATTGCAGGATTATGTTTTCCTATGATTGTTCACCTTTCTCGTCCTTCTTCTCCTATTGATAACTTGGACCTAGTTCCCTAAATGCATTGTACCAATTCTTGAATTTATCCTCGTGACAGTGTTTCTTATGTGGGTATTACCAATTAAATTTTTATTTCTTACAATGTGTTGCTACCACCCCTTTGGGGTCATACCTATGGTGACATAGAGTCACAAAGTAAAATCCTTTCATTTCTTCAGCTTCCGCTTCTACCTCCTTAAAGCTCTCGATGGTGTAACCACCAATAGTGAAAGGGAAGGAAGACCAAGGATTTTTCTTTCTTTTATTTAGTGTCTTTGAGAACCCTATGATCATATGGTAACATACTTCTCACAACAGCACTTTGTCTATGATGAATCTGGGGAGCATGTGAGGAGGTTTATATGATTCAAAGACTCTAATCAATGTGCCCCCCTGGATGGGAAACTAGTCCACCACTCAGGTAATTGTCTCCATATATTTCTTAGACATACAAGGTGGCTCCTACTAGAAAAACAACTTGTACAAAGCGGCAATAAATGATTCGAAGGTGGACTCCAACATACTTTTACATCTCAAGTCTGAAAATATCTTATAATTTAGATGCATGGGCTCTGAGGCACTTGTTGTCCAGTTATAGTTCCAACCATCAAAATGACATCATGCACATATAGCTTCCAATAGGTATGATACCATGTAGAATTCTAATGGTTGATCTACCTCCTAATTCTTTGCTGCATACATGTTGGTTCTGAGTGTTAAAGCTAGGATGCTTGCGCAGTTGAAGATTTTTCCCCTAGTGGTGACAATGCACATGATAGGAACCCATGTTCCAATAAAGCTATCAATATCATATCTCCCGTATAATTGATTCATCATCGTAGCCAAGAATTGGTAGACCTAGTGACTAGGCCTAGTGATGAAAGTAGCTTGTAGGTCACTAGGTCACTAGGTAACCAATTTTAACATTTGACAAGTTGCGCAACCTAGAGAATCTATGACTTGGTGACTTGGAATAATAAGTTATGCTTGGAAGGGGAGTCGCGGGTCAGAATTTTATATCTCAAATTAATGGTTATATTTGTGACTTGTGACCTTGAGAGAGAGTTAAGTTTGGGACTTGCTACTTGAACTTTTCTCAGGTGACTAAGGAAAACTTGACCCACTATGAGGATGACAAAACCCATTAAGGTGTAGACAATGGAGAGGAGTATATAAACGAGGGGGGTGGGGAGCTCAAATTTTTTGAAGGGGTAAAATTTCGGGGTTGTTGTAGTGACTACAATAGAACCATATCGTTCCATCCTACTAATCATCATTTTTCTCTCTTATTGTTCCTTGATGTCTAATATGTTATGTTACACACATATAACTATTATGCAATCTAAAAATTCAAATGAACACAATTACCCATCACCTTGGCTTGTTTATAAGAACCATGTTGATGTGAACCCATCTAACCACGAAATCTCAGTTGCTACATAGATTTAAAGGTAAAATAATGATCAATTATTATGGTAAATTAAACATTATATCATCCATAAATTAACATCAACAACCACATCCATGCATAGAAAGGAAACTAGCATATAAAATATTTATTTCCGGTGTGTGCATGTTAGCCTCTTCAAGTCCAATATTGAACCATTCTCTGATACCACTTTGTAACACACCCTTCTCCTCCGTTTGGTGTCTATCATGATGTGGAACCTATTAAATCAAATTTAACATGCCCTTCAAGGTCTATTATGAATATGGGGTTGCAAAAAAAAACTCACTTTCCAACTTTCTTGAAACTCAAACAAATGCCACCATCAAATCTAGTCCATATGATCTTTTTGGTGATATACTTTTTATCTCAATTTGAATCGTGAATGGGAAGTTATGCCCATTTAAACATTTACTTATTAATTTCCCTACAACATCAACATGCACAACATGTGGCACTGCCCAAGTGGTTCCTCGATGTTTCCTACAAGATGACATGGCTCCTGCCATGCCAATGTGCCTAGTGCCAATGGACCATCACACCCAATGCCAAAGCGCCACCATGGCAAGGAAAAAGATGATCTCCCATATAATATGGTATTTTGAGATGATAATTTTACCATTAGTTTCCTTGAATTTTAGCATTTGTCCATCCATCACATCCGATATGGTATAACACATGGTACCACCTAGAATCCATGTCATATAGTTTGACATCACATGCCTCCTTTACTAAGTTCTAACATCATATTGACCTCAATATGAGGTAACCCTACCACATGATACCCTTTGGCATTGCTACATTTCAACCAAAAATTGGCTCTTTTTCCACCCAACTAGGCCAATTGAATTTTCCATGTGTCATACACATTTTTCCATGTCACCTTCTTTGTGGCATCCACATAGACCTATCTAGTCTATGTTGAACTTACCACCTTATCCCGAGTGGTGGGTACCACCAAGTTCACCCCCCTACATTCAAATTTGTAATTCCATGTTATAATCAATCCCAAAGAAAATCTAGGTTTAGAGCACATTTGAGGCTCCCCAAGCTTATGACTTGCTGACACTCCAAGATGTCCCAAATTCCAAGAAACATCCAACTCTATGGGAATTAGGCCTCACACTTGTAACCTCAACATGGCCCCACTCTAGATGTATCTAGCTATTTGGGACATCTCGGAGTGTGGACTACCTTTCCCCATTAAAATCTAGATCAACCTTAAATCTGGTGATTTTGTGAAGTTTCATAAGGATGATCGACTAGGATGTTGAAACCCTCGGATACACCTCATGAGCCCATGCTATATCTGGCTCAAATAGAAAATTGTTGGATAACATACCTTTTCCTAAATTATACTCGATTTTCTATTCATCCATGGACTAAGAAACTATTAAAGTCTTCGTTGACTTAGCCCATATTTTCATCTAGGTCTTATGTTTCTCATAATACTGGTTCCACAACAATGAAACCTATATTTCAATTTCCAATTAATAAAATTTTTACTGAAGCTAAATATGAAACATATAGATTCAATAACATGCACACCATTAGGCATTGGCAATCAGCTAATCCATCATTAACTAAGCTATGTAGATTCGATACAATAGCACCATATTCAAATATAGAAATAAGTCCTAGACAAGGACATCAGATCTAATGGAAGATCATGCATTATAAATATATATCTATGGAGTTAAGGATACAACCTTTTTCATCCGTTCATATCATAGTTCCATACTCTTCCAAGACTATTATAAACATGACATACCCATCATGTGTATAAGCGAGTGCATATTAGGTAAGAAAAATGGACCTTACAATTTATAAATTTTCCAACCATCAAATAATTGTTATCAATAGTTATTTTCATATCCTCGTGCAACCAGTCACATTTGCATATATAAAATCAAGAACATCCATAACATCCACATAAAGTTAGTAGTTCCAGCTTATCTAAAATAGAATCAAGACATATTTCCTATCAAGAACATGCATCAATTTCCAATGACCATTCAAGATAACACAAAGCCATTCATTATTCATTACATACTAATCTAGGTAACTAATGTATGTCCATTATACACAACCCTGGGAACTTATCTGAATGGCTAGAGATTCCTAGAAATTGAAGGTGTAACTCCAACTCTCCAACCAACCATAGGCTTACTACCAAGGATAATTTTAGGGGCGAATGTTCGCCCTTTGGCGAAATTAAGGGGTTTTAAATTTTTAGTGGGTGAATATTTTGTATCATAGTACATTTTTACAAATCACCTCAAATAGCCCACCTTATTTTAAGGGAGAGGGTAAAAAAGGTAAATTTATCCCTTGAAATTAGGACTTACAACCTTCCATTTGCCCATTTTCAAGAATAGGTTTTATTTAAGTGAATCCTATGGGCCAAATACCATATTTATAAAAGAGGTATGGTAAATTAATAAAAATATAAATAAATGAGAGGTATGGTAAATAAATAAAACATTTTTTATATTTACTCCATAAGTCACCTTATATACATGTAAGGGTGTAAACAAATAAAAATATAAGTAAAGTGGAGGTATGGTAAATAAATAAAACGTCTTTTTATACTTACTCAAAAGGTATGGTAAATAAATAAAAATATAAATAAACTAGACGTATCGCAAATAAATAAAACCTCTTTTTATATTGAGTCCATAACCCTTGTTCTATTTATGAAGGCTCAAGAAAGAGGTTTTATTTAAGTGAATCCTATGGGCCAAATGCTATATTTGTAAAAGAGGTATGGTAAATTAATAAAAATATAACTAAATGAGAGGTATGGTAAACAAATAAAACATTTTTTTATATTTACTCCATAAGTCACCTTATATTTACGAACACTCAAAAAATGGGTTATATTTAGGTGAAACCTATGGCAAAAATACTATGGGACAAATACCATGGACTAGATTGTTATTAATACCATGCAAAAAACCATTATTAACCCTAATATTAGAATTAATAAAAATAAAAATGGCACATGGTATTGACCCATGGTATTCACCAAAATGGCACATGGTATTGACCCATGGTATTCACCAAAATGGCACATGGTATTGACCCATGGTATTCACCTGGAATGTAGCCTATTTAAATGGGGGAATTAAACTAGCATGTAGCCTATGCTAAGATTCACTAGGACTTTACAAAGTTTTATTATTTAGTGAAAGACTCACCAAGATCTTACAAGATTTTATAATTGAGTAACATATTCGCCATGCCTGGTGAGAGATTCGCCAAAAAATTATATATACATATTATATTATTGATAAAATCGCCTTCTATTTTTCCTATATACCATGGAGATTCGCCCATTTATTATATTTATAAATTTAGGGGGGGTTCTTAAAATTTTCCCTGCTTACTACACCACACTCTTTCCTGCAACTTTCGACCCCCAAGCTAGATCCACATTCTAAGGGATTTGAATTAGACTTAGTTGGAATGGTGCTTAGCTCCAAGAGTATGGGATCACTTTTTATGTGGTTTATCAGTTGTATCCTCAAGGAAAGCACTACAAAAGTTGTATATCAAAGTTTGGGTGGTTGATTAGCATAACTGGAAATCACTAAGTCATTTATCAACCCTCTTTTTAAGAACTTAATGGTTTATCATCCCTTTCAACAAGAACCCTAGTCAATTGCTACCCTTCATATTGGTTTATCAATAATGCAACACACAACCATCACCCAACTTCTCCTTTGATTCTTCCACTAATATTTTCAAGCTTGGATGCACAAAATACATAAATCCAATACACTAATGTAGGGAATCACATCCCATAAGCCTTAACATACATTCTCCAACACATAGTATTCTTGCCCATGCACTCCCAACTTGTCTCTCTCCAAAATTCTCTTATGTTATTGGTCTCGATCTACTCTTCCCGCCCCAATCCATTGTTTTTCTTCCATCCTTTCATTCTACTTGAAGCCCTTCATATTCCATTAGGTAGTTCAACTTTCATTTCCCCACCTAATGGAGAATAAAAAACATGTGCACTTTATTGCACCATTATTCCCTACTAGATATTAAGTGGTGTTATCTAATAATACTCACTAGTTTCCCCCCAGATCATGGATGGATCTATCATCCGACTCTTCATCCAGATCAATTATAAGTTTTATTTTTATAATTATAACTACTACAAAAATATGGGCATGTACAAGGGGTGTTACATCAATCCTAGCTTATCCTTTTCAATTCTCATTTCATATGTAGTGAATATGCCATGAAATTCATTCATCTTAAACATTTCTCAATTTTTCATTTTTTTTATGGTTGATATCTTTGCACTAAATCTCAGTGGATCAGATCTTAGCACTTTCTAAATAACTATTGAATTCTTAGTCTTTTCATCAAGCCTTGTAATATTATTAACAATGTTATATACTGAAAAGAAAGAAGGATATAATGTTTTCATCTTCATCCATATTCAAACTCTCAAATTTTCTTCTATGAGTTTGAAGCTTTACAAATTTTACATATTAGTCTCCTTCATAGCTTCTCTGAAGCTTGTCCCAAATGTATTTTGTAGATCTTCATTGCATTACCTTAGTAAATTGTGATTTTTCTAGGCCACACTGAATGGAATTCATTGCTTTTGCAATACTTACATAGGAATTTTTACCATTTGAGTCAATTGGGGGGGCTATTAGATCTTGATAACCATCCTCAAACAATAGACAATTGTCAACACCAAGACTTTAGCTAGATACTCATCCTTATTTTCTAGACATTATAATCGGTTCCATCAAATAGTGGCACTTTATTTGGGAAATATCCATCATGGTTGGTTATTGGTTCCTTTGATATCTTCAATCAAGATGTTAGGATACTTCCAAAGGAATCTTCTCCAACACCAATTGTTCAAGTCACAACTATATTGAGAGGACGGGTAAAAAAAATAATGATAATTTTCATTTATTTAAATATTCAAACATTATAAAGCATCAAGCTCATAAATTGAACAAATAACACAAGGCATATGTGGAAACCATTGAAATATAAAACTAGAAAACTTATTTATTTGAATTGTATTATTGGAACCGACCTATTGTTACATAAATTTGTAGGAAGAAACCTACAAGGGACACTAGAAGAAACCTACAAGGGGCACCAACACGCTTTCATATTTGATTGGTAAACTACATTTGCACTTTAATGGCCAAGTCTCTAATATGGACTTGTCTTTGGTATGCTTAATTCCTATACTCTATATTCCACTATAATATTTTGTAATCTACTCAACTGGGATACTCCATGTTCTTCTCTTAATAGATCAATGTATTTAACTTGTTCTGCAATTTGCCATGCCCTAGTGAAATCTACTTTCCCGATATTTTCTCTATTCTCTATCTCTAAAATTTTCTCTATAGTAATATATTATATCCTGCTAGAACAACAAAAAAAGTATTTTATAGGGAAATCAATGTTCATACATCAAAATGCAATGTTTATGGGAAAAAGAAAATCAAATTTCAACTTTATACCATCATTACTCGAAAACACCAAAATTTTTGAACCTTAATGCATAGGCATTAAACTTCCAAAGCACTCAAAACCTCACACTATAACCGAATTTTATATTGGATATAAGAAAATAAGGAGATTTTACATATACAATTTTGTTATATTGACAGTGAGGACAACCAAAGGTTTAGTGCCTCAAGAGTCAACAAATATCGAGGTATTGGGCCGAAGTTATATTAGGAGAACATTTTATTAAAACTAAATATTTATGTTACTTACTAGTAGATTATCTATTGAGAAGTTCCATAAGTTGAAATAAATGACACTAGGATATCCACACTTTTACAAAATCAAAATACAAAGAAAAATATCACAAAATAACTTTGCTTCTGATGGGACATGAACATGGAATCGTGATACCAAAATTGTGGGATTACATAGAACTACCATGGGGTATCAACAATTTCGGAGAAATAACATAAAGTTATGTTGCAAATTTTCAAGCCCGATATGGAACATTATGATGCAGTACCTTTTTACTAAGGATATGAACATTAGTATGTCAAGGTCCTTAAGCTTTGGGTTCTACACCTCAACACCACATGACTAGGAGTCAAATACCAAATAAATAAAAACATTCATCCTCACTAAAAAAGGTAGATAAACCAATATGACAAGGACCTTAGGCTTTGGGTGTCACATCTTATCCCATTTTTTGGTGTTATAGCTCAAAAAGCCACACCCAGGATGTTGAGAAATCAATGCTTGGGGTTTGATTCCTCTTTCTTGATAATTACTTGTGAATTATGTCTTCACCTTTTAATTATTAATTTGTTTATATTTCATCAAGAAATTACCAATTATATGTATATGAATATGACAAGAACAAGAGACCCAAGAAGTAGGCACTCAACTAGGGAAAAACCCCTATAAGGGAAAAACCTGGTCAAGAACTCTTCCTTCAGTAGATCCAAATCAGGATGAGACACTTCGAGACTTCTTAGACCCTAGAAAATGACCTCCTCCAAATACCAACTCAGCCCTTCCTTCCTATACAATGTGCTTCTCAAAGTATCTGAGCACCAACTTCACCACAGTAGCTTGTTTCTAGGAAAACTAGTGTCTTGTCGAACAACTAGCCCTCTAGGTTTGGTAGCTATCGGAGAAACAACTGTTTGAATAAATTAAACAATTTCCTCTATGTGTAATATATAAGAGAAAGATAGTGAGACCAACCTGGAACTTTCACTTAATCCCTTGCTTGATCTCTCTCCCCCTTGATAGAGCTTGCAACTCCTCCCCGTACTTAACCCGCTTGGAGAGTACCTACAGAAACACAGTAACAAAGAACCGTCAAAGCATATTGATCTATTACAACATAAACATTACAGAATCAGATATATAATGAATAGATGATAGCATTCACAAATGATAACATTCACAATTGCACAATCATATGGAAGAAAACTTGAAGAACTTTATTAAATAGAAGGGAGAATTACAACCCAATTGTTTGATCTAGCATCATCCACCTAGCTTCATTCCCTCTTCACCTCATGACATAGAAATATCACACCAACAATACAATGCTCTTTCTTCAATTACAGACTATCAACACTTCCTTGCAATTCACAATATTTCAGCCCTGGATCTCTTAGATGAGGGATCCATTTATAGATGTGTGCAAGGGTGTGAGTCATCTTTGGGTTTTTGATTAGCTTCATTCCACTTGTTACAATCAGTTCCACTTGGATATTTCTTGGATCCCTTACTCATCCCTGGGCGAATTTAGAGAGGCAAGTGGCATAGGAGAAGTTTCTAGAAGATTCCATGAGCAACCACCTAGCAAACTGTCTCTAACATTTGTCCATCCTCACCCATCGCACCCTATAGAAGGCCCAAACAGTATGCAACACACCCTGGAAATTTAACACTCAGTATGCATCACACTTTGCCAGTGGAGTAGTCAGTATGGTTCAATTTAGGCCAATTCTGGATGGTTTCTCAAGTGGAACTTTTGGGGAATGATGTAATCATATGACTATGCTCTTTTAGGGTATGAAACAACTCTTTTAGGGGTTGATGTGCCTTAGTTTATCAACATATAAGTTTGGGATTGATGTGCCCAAATATATCTATAACAGTTGCCCCATAAAGCATGAAGTCATAAATCGTGATGTCAGGTGAAATGCTTTATCATGAGGATCCGAGGTTTCGAACTGGAAGGTGACCTGCATAAGTTACAATACAATACATCATCATAATATAATTTTCATGATCTAGTTGTGGTAGGCATTCCCATGCACAGCTTTATAAATTCATTTCATGTACATAGATCGGATAGTCGTCTGTAGATGCAGACTGGTGATTCTTCAGATGTAGAGTCATCATCCATGGTTAGGATGACCATCTGTGTAGCATCTTTGTACATTTGATGTTTTTATATCCCTGAATATATCACAGCCTGGATGGATGAAATTAGATCTAGGGTCTTCAAACTCGTTCAATCTTCGCCTGTTGTATAAGTCAATCCATGTGAATAGATGTTCTGAAGTCAAACATGGAAATACATTGCTTGATTACCAGCCAATAATGTAAGCTGTTAACAGACACAAGAGGAATCACCGATAATGTTAATGACCCTCAAGGTACTACAGTAAAATTCATATGCTGTGAATATATGATCCGATGTCGAAAAACACACAAAATCTTTTGGTCGAAGGCCATTGATGTCGACCTGTTACCAGAAGTGAGAAACTTGCCATTGAGGTATGCAAGCTTCAAAGCACTGAAAGGGTTGTTTCTTAGTCAACTTCTTGGATAATGAGCTGATGTTGACAAGAAGAGACTCATTGTAGGAGGGCCTTAATGTACCCCACATCTACGACATGAAACGAAGCAAATGATTTCTAGAGGTGAAAACGAACTGACGACACAAGGTTCAGGAATGGCGGTCATGAAAAAAGTGAAAGTTGGAGGTATTGTAGTGGATGAGACATTAACTGGATGGTGGTTTCTCAACTAAATGACTTCTCTTGAACATGTCGGCAACCTGAGATGAATTGGTAGCGTTAACCCCAAAATATGGATGGTGTGAAAGACCAATGGTGAGATGACTAGTAAATGGAATAACCCAACCCAACTCAATCATGGTGATGAAGTGAAAGTGTCATGTTCAAGGGCGACCTGCTACCATAAATTTTTCAAGTTTTCTTCCCTTTTTCCCAAGTCATTTCTGACCAGTACCTCTTTATTTTTGTCAAGCTTGAGGAGGATAACATATTCTTGTTCTATAATTCACCCTTCGGACAAACCTATCGCTATGTTTTAACGAGTCTAGCAACAGTGAAACTCAGTCTTGTCTAGAATGGACAAGTTTGTCGCTATTGTTTTAACAAGTTTAACGACAAGGATAACTTGGTCCTTTTCATGTTTAGAGATCTTGGAAATGGATGAAAAGGAAACTCCAGAGGTTCTTTTTCATACAACAATCCCTTAGGTCCTAAAAAGGATAAAATAATACAAAAAGGATGACTTTTCCGATCACTTTAACGAGCTGAAAAAGACAAGCGCTCGAACTTTTTCATGAGATAATCCCTCAAGTCTGAAAAATATTAAAATCATATAGAAGGGATGAAATTTCCAAGCACTTTAACAAGCCGGAAAGGCCAATTGCTTGACAATATTTTCATATTTAACGAGTATGAAAAGTGTTTAAGGAGACTCGTTTTTGAGGAACGAGTGGTGTCTAGGGTAGCAACTAGTTCCTGGTGAATTCAGAACTTCTCAAAACATGGTAAATTCTGTGAAGAGGCTGGCTAATAACACCACTCATCGCAATTGTTCCTCAAAAGGGTAAAACAACCAAGTGAGAGCATATGATCGGCCAAAGGGATGGTAGTGATGAGAGGTACACAACCAAGGCTCAAAAGGTTGATAGAATGGCAATCACACAGATTATTTAGTTGAAGGTGGGTTCATTTTTTTTTTTTGACAAGCTTGAACCATGGGGGAGCTATGCTTGGTGGGTACATTTTTCTACAAGCTTGAACCATGGGGGAACTATGCTTGGTGGGTTCATTTTTTTACAAGCTTGAACCATGGGGGAACTATGCTTGGTTTCGGTTTCATTTTTACATAAGCTTGAAATGAAAAACTATGCTTAGAGTCGGTTTCATTTTTACACAAGCTCAAAATGACAAAACTATGCTTGAAGTCAATTTTATTTTTACACAAGCTTGAAATGACAAAACTATGCTTGAAAAATGGTTGGCATGTCCCCAACATGGTGAAAAGGAGAGGCCCCTATAACCAGATGGAAATCACTATGGTGAGGTCGGATGGTTTCATCCATAATAGATAAAACACCTCTTTAGTTTTGTCCAGAATAGAAAAAACGCCTCTTTGGCTTCATCCAAAATAGACAAAGGTGAATGGTGTGTTAGACCAATCACATAACCTATAGGGAAACTTAACTTTACAACTACGTGTATGCCCCCCAATCTTCATTACTTTCACCTAAGTAGACTACTCATGGCTATCAGGTGGATGGAATGGAGGTTCTTTTATGAGATCAAGTGAAAGACTTGACTGGGATTTTACGAGATCTAATCAAAGACTTGACTTGGAACTTTGCTCCAGGGGTTCTTGTTTCATTTTTTAACAAGGTTGACACAAGACAACGAACTATCCTCCTAGACCGTTGGTTTCATTTTTTTAATGAGCTTGACACAAGTCAATAAACTGTCCTCAGAGACCCTTCGATCACAATTCATGAGTGGTCATGAAGGAAAGATCTAGTTCCAATGCCCCCGATACATAATGTACAACATCATTGAATTGATTGTCATTCGATGTAGGTATGGAACAAGTTGCCACATAATTAACCCGTGGCGGGGATGATACCATTGGTATAAAAGGACCATTTAGGTAAGATGGTTGACTAGGAGCCATATTTGGACCAGGAAATGTAATCTAGTCAACAGTGACAATCTTGCCTTCATGCGGGAAACAAATCACTAGAAAGAGTGTTGAAACAATAGCTCCCATGTGATAAACATAGTCATGCCCAAGAAGTAAATTGTAATCTAAAGGTCCTGGGACTACCATCACGTTCAAATAAATGGTTTTTCCTCCCAAAGTGATAGGTAACTGAGGAAGGATCCCTAACAGTTGACTGGTTCCTTTGTTAAAGTCCAATAGATTCTGTGTAATAGGCACAAGTGGTGGTGAACCGAGTGCTTGCCAAGCAGTTGAGGAAAGGATACTCACCGATGCACCTTCATCTATAATAGTGCCAAATACCATCATATTGCAAACTTGTATTATGATCTAGAAAGGCACATAAGAAGGAAGGTAGGATCCTGCTAGTCGATTCCAATCAAAGGAAGTGACTAGACTACTTGGAGGGGGTGGCATAGAAACGAAAGAATTAACCCCTTGAGTTATGAGAAATGGAGGATCTTCCTCCTGTATTGATGGAACAGGTGGAATACCCCCAGGCTCATTTAATTCTGAGGAAACAAAAATAACTTGAGTGGTATCATTTTCACTCTTTTCGGGAAAGGTATGATTAGCTGAAGGTAAAATCGGGTCAACTGTTACCTCGACCTATTGATTTTGGTCAAGTATAGAGTCATAGGATTCACTTTCAGAGAGAGTGGTTTCAACTGACGATTGATTTAGGTTAGTCAGTTCATCAACTAGTGAAGGATTCAGGGAGAGTTTCCTGTAACCAAATGGAAGTTGCTATGATGAAGCAAGACGGTTATCTAACACTTTCTTGGCTTCATCCAGATAGGGACAAAGGCGAATGGGGTGATTCCCTTCATGTAACCTACATGGAAACTTGACCTTTCCCTTCTGTCCATGAACTTTACTATCACTAGTTGATGGTGTGTTACCAACATGATCTCTAGAAGTTGATGACACAAGATGGTGTGAACGGGAAGACCATTCTTTCAAGATCTGAGGAAAGTAAGGACAATTTCGATGAAAATGGTCTTCTGCACATATTATGCATGGATATTTGACTTTGTGAGGCTTAATGGATGGATTTTCATTAGATGTTGAGTTCAGAGCTATGGTTGCTTGGTTGCCCCCTTGCTGAATTGGCTTCTTCTACTTCTTCTTCCTTTTCTTCTTCTTCTTAGCTGACTGGTTACTAGTATCAGTACTTTTACCAAGTGAAGAGGAAGAAGGGGAGGAAGAAACAAATGAGGAAGAAGGAAAAGGGTCAACTTTAGGATAAATTGGAGGTTGATTTTCTCCAACTGAAGGTGTACTCGATTTCGGAGAAATCATGACATTTTGAACTGAAGAGGTAAAAAACAACCATACTAGCAGGCTAATGGTAAATCCCAAAAGGGACAATGTAGCCATATAAGGAGCACCAATATTTCTGAAGAAAGGAAAAGGACTAGGATTCCCATCAAAAGGGATTCCCTGATCGGTGGACTCCAGATTTGTCGCCATATGTCTCAACTTAAGATCAACTAAGGAACAGGGATGTTATTCTGAATTTAATTAATTTTAATGACACATTGACACAACTTTGTTTTTTCAACTTTTAAGAGTCGAGAAAAAACTAAAGATGAATCCAGTCTCCTTTGAATTTTAACGAGCATGAAGTGACAAGTTCTTAGATGGACCTTTTCTTTTAAAGAGTCGAAAAGGAATGAAAGTGACTACTCTGGAAAATCTGGACAGAGGGATTACCAAACCAATCTCAAAGCTACAAAATACACCTTGGTGATAAACTAAAGAGAAATTACCAAGGACTTATGTACGACAGTCAATCTTCCCGAATGTTGTGTTCAGTGCATTGCGATCAATAAGCCAGCAGGCTGAGCTTCCTATGGATAAAGGATATAAGCCTATTGTGGTCTCCCAATATATACTTGATGGTACGGGGAGCACAAGTCCGTGCTGGCACTTGTCATATAAAGGAAGAGGAATCACCCAACCTTCAATGAAAATGATAGTTACTAGTTTTTACGACACCAAAACACGTCTCTAGCCTAGACCTCTAGATATGTTACACTAAGTTCCGAAGCGTTGTTAGGTTCATTGAGATTTATTTTAAAGTTGATCTTGTTTAAAGTTTTCCTTTCAATGGTTCACCATGTGATGATGATTTTGAAATTCCTAAAATGCAATCTACAATGATAAACAATCTTTGTTTGTTTTGATCAATGAAAATCCTAGCTACTAGGGAAAGAAGATTACGGTTCTTTCAAACAAAGAGCAAAGAGCACACACTAGTGCATTTTCCTAGATCATTTTTCACACACAAAATAAAAATGCCAAATGCAAATGCATGTATTTTTTTTTGTTCTCCTTAATGTGAATAATTCCAAAAAGGAAAACTAAATGTAGCAAAGATCTGAAATATTTCTTTCAAAATGACATTTTTTACAATTTCTTCTTCAAAAAGAGAAACACTAAACGAAACTTTTCAATTTTGAATAAAAATGCTTTCCACACTTAGAATTAAAACAAATCAAATGAAATACATGAAGAAAAGTTCAATCGACTATCAAGGGAAGGAAGAATCCATGCCACTTCTCTTTTAGACACAAAACGACAATTATGACATTTTTTGTATCAAAGCGATAGATCAATTTAAGCAACTTTTCGAAAAAGGATTGTAAATGATGAAAAATACACAAAAAAAATTCACTAATCCTAACCTACTGGAGGCTAATCTATGTGATGCAAGTAGGCTTTAGTAAGGATGCATTGTTCATAAGAAACAAAACAACTCAACCAAAAATGAAAACAAGGTCAAAAACCCCTAATTTCTAGAATCGAAAAAGGATTCAGTCAATCATCGCACCTAGGCTTCACAGAAATAGGTATGCATCACACTTACTACACTCAGGAGGTGCGATGCATACTAGGTTATAGTGATAGACAGTGTGATGGGCCAGAGAGTGCAACTGAAGTGGGTTTTGGCTTATATGTGCAACTGTTTTCAATGAGTGAAGCTGAGCTTTGATGGACAGTAAAGAGCAAAGTATAGAGGAATGTCTTGAGAGCTTACTGAGCTACCAAAATGGCATCTAGATGTGCTTGCAAGTCATATGTTCAATTCATAAACTAAACTAGAGATTAATTGAAGCAGCATTCATCTAGTATGCAATTGCAAAGCAAGAGCAGTTCGAAGGATATCTGGATGACTTCAGGCTCTGTCTATAGCTTATAAAATTGAACATAAAATGAACAATAACAACAAACAAACATCTATTCTTCCCCAATAGAGCCGCCGATTTGTTTCTAGGAAAACTAGATTCTTGTTGAACGACTAGCCCTCCAGGTTTGGCAGCTACCCCATAAACAACAGTTTAAAGCAATTCAATGATTTCCTCTATGTGTAATAGATAAGAGAAAGATAGCGGGAACAACCTTGAACTTTTGCTTAATCCCTTGCTTGATCTCTATCCCCCTTGACAGAGATTGCAACTCCTCCTCGTATTTAACTTGCTTAGAGAGTACCTATAGAAACACAGTAACAAAGAACCGTCAAAGCATCTTGATCTATTACAACTTAAATGTTATAGAATCAGATATATAATGAATAGATGATAGCATTCACAAATGATAACATTCACAATGTCACAATCATATGGAAGAAAACTTGAAGAACTTTATTAAATAGAAGGGAGAATTACAACCCAGTTGTCTGATCCAGCATCATCCTCCTAACTTCAAAGCCTCTTCACCTCATGACATAGCAAGATCACACCAACAATACAATGCTCTTTCTTCAATTACAAACTATCAGGACTTTCTTGCAATTCACAATATTTCAGCCCCTCTATCTCTTAGATGAGGGATCCATTTATAGATGTGTGTAAGGGTGTGAGTCATCTTTGGGGTTTTGATTAGTGTCATTCCACTTGTTACAATTGGTTCCACTTGAATATTTCTTGGATCTCTTACTCATCCCTGGGTGAATTTAGAGAGGCAAGTGGCATAGGAGAAGTTTCTAGAAGATTCCATGAGCAACCACCTAGAAAATTGTCTCGAACATTTGTCCATCCTTGCCCATCGCACCCTATAGAAGGCCCAAATAGTATGCATCGCACCTTGGCAGTGTAACACTCAGTATGCATTTCACTTTTCCAATGGAGTAGTCAGTATGGTTTAGTTTAGGCCAATTCTGGATGGTTTCTCAGGTGGAACTTTTGGGGAATGATGTAATCAGATGACTAAGCTCTTTTAGGGTATGAAACAACTCTTTTAGAGGTTTATGTGCCCTAGTTTATTGACATATAAGTTTTGGGTTGCTGTGCCCAAATATATCTAGAACATAGCTTCGACCCAAAATTTTGGCCCCCTAGATTCAGGATTTCGGACCTGTAGTGGACACAAAATTTTGGCCTACAATTTGCCCAGAAACTTTGCACCTGTGAGAGATAGATAGCCCAAAAATACAATTTATATCTTCCCAACAAAATTTGTCCTGATCTAGCTACTTTTAACTCTTTTTCTACCTCTCTTGCTTATAGATTAAACTTGTTGAGTGAATGTGACAAACAGGTCGAATTTCCTCTCCTTATATAGCCTTTTTGCTAGGTCAAATTGCCCTAATGTAAGTTGAATTCTTGGGGACAAGTCCAACCTGGAGTGTAGGTGAAAAGTTACCTTTTTCACTCAAAATTGACTATTTTTACATGATACAAAAGCCCAAAAAGGGTCTAATGAAAATGATATTGACTTTAATGACTCAATACGAAATCTAGAAGTCTACAATGGAGGCTTTGACCTATAAAACTTTGACACAAGCATGAAACCCATGCCTTAATAAGTAATTTTCTTTGGAAAAGTACAATTATAAAGACTGAAGCTATTTAAATTCTTCAACACTCCCTCTTAAATAGGGAGGTATTCATAATTACATACATATGAGAGTACATGGAAGATTTCAAAATGAAATGAACTACGAAGAGTTATAGCACACTCAATATTGTAGTCTAGATACCTGACTAGGGTAATATATGTGGGTGGGACTAAGGGGACTCAAGATTTAGAAAACTCTATGTGCCATCAAGTTTTTAAGCTCTACCACCAACCCATGGATCTAGGTGCGTATCGAAGGTTATAGCTCTGTGACCAACGCCACCCTCCCTCTTCGGGATCTAAACATCAACACATAGGTTAGACATATATCCTCCCAATCATCTGTCATTAGGTGCTTCATCTCTCCCTATCAAATGGATATGGAATATCAAATAACCCAAGCATGCTTCTAAAATATTCAAACTTCTTGTTCAGAAGAGAATTTGTCAGCACATCAACAACCTATTCATCTACTAGAATATATTGTAGTTTCACGGCCGCATCTTGTACCAAGATCTTAATGTAGTGGTTGTAGTTGTTGATATGCTCCTTCCCAACATGGAATATAGGGACTTCAAACATCTTGATTCTTATCTATTTATCACAATTTATCACTATAAGATTGAGAGGTTTTCCAAACAAATATGACAAACGTTTCCTTAACCAAACTTCTTCCTTTCCTACTTCACATGCAACAACATATTATGCTTTAGTACCACTTAATGAAACAAGATATTGTTTAATATGCATCCATAAAATCATACCAGTAGTTCTTCTTCCATTAGTATCACTGACACCCCAATCGGAATTTATAAAACATGTCAATGTAACTTCCTTTTCGTAATACTGTAGGCAATGATGTATAGTGCCACATAGATATCTTAAAATGGTCTTAGCAGTTATCCAATGGCCATGATGAGGCTCCAACTAAAATTGACTAAGAACATTTACAGTAAAACATATATTAGGTCTTGTATTTAACAAGTACATCAGAGAAGCCACCAACTTACGATAGCTAGTAGGGTCGACGGGACTAGCATCAAGGCTCTCAACTTCTTGAGATTAGTGATCATGGGAGTAGTCATAGGATTGGAATCCATCATACCAAATCTCTGCAATAACACCATTATGTATTTACCTTGACCTAGATATATCTCTTCGAGTTTCTTCCAAACATCCAAACCCAAGTAATAGTGCATAAGTCCCATACTTTTAATTTTGAATTCAACTGCCATCATTTTCTTGCATTCTTGTCTTTTTCACTCCACACCTGTAATAAAAAAAGCATCCACGTATCGTAGTGTAATGAGAGGTTCGTTCTTCATCACCTTGATGTAGATATTTGCATTTGCAAAGCTTTTGACGAACCCAATTCTTAAGATATATCCATCCATTCTTGCATATGATGCCCTAGGATCTTGTTTCAAGACATACAGGGATTTCTTGAGTCTACAAACATGTGTATCTCTACTATCTATTTCAAATCCTTCCAGTTGTTCATTGTATACTTCTTCATCAATGGTTCAATTTAGAAATTTATTTTTAACATCTATTTGATGGATATTTGATCCCATAGTGGTAGCTAGAGAAACCAAAGATCTTATAGTCATATACCTGGAAGTAGGAGCAAATATGTATTCCTATTATAGGCCTTCCTTTTGTGAAAAAACCCTTGCAATGAATATATCTTTGTATTTTTCTATGCTTCCATCAGTAATATGTTTAATTTTGTAAATCCATTTTGAGGTGACAACCAATTTATCACTTGGTATAGGAATAATTTCCAAAACCCCATTATTCATAATGGATTGATATTATTCTTGTATCACCTTATTCCATTCTTATTGATGATTAGCTTCTTCAAATGTAGTAGGTTCAACTGTTGGAAAATTGACATTGTCCAATTGATTGGTGGCACTTGGTATGTTGAAATTGGTGTCAATCAGGCTAGCATTGATATGCTTGATGTGTCAAGCTCATGGGGAGTCCTATGGTTGTTGCAGTCTTAGGTAGGGAATCACCATAGTAGAAGGCCTACTGGAAAAGCCACAAAATCATGACTATGGTGGTTGGGAGTCCCAGATGTTGGAGGAGATTATACCTCAAGAGATTAGCTTAGATACTCTTGGAGTTAGCAAAGTTGGCTAGTTCTTAGAAATAGCTTTCCAATGGTATGTGTAAGTCCATGAATGGGTCCCCGGATCTAAATTTATTAACAATCAAAGTAAGGACCTTGAATTCCTTAGGAGGAGGCCAAATTTCAAACCCCAAATTTTGAGACTTCGTAACCCAAGAGAATATCAGGGTAGGCTGAATAGCACTGCTTTGGGAGGTTGGATTATCGAAGGATGGAGATTTTTTAACCTCACTATAATGTTCTTTTGAAAAAGTCTTGATCCAATACCAAGGAGGCTACTCTCTGGATGTCGAAAGGGCTAAATATCAGAAGGAAAAAATTTCAGAGTGTCAGAGTTTCAGAGGTAAGAGGCTTCGGAACCTCAAAAGGATGGAACATTAGAACCCTTATGAAATTCATTATTTTGGGATTTTGTAACTCACAAATGTAATTTCTTTGAAAATATTCGAGGGTTGCAGGGAGTGGGAAATACATAGGAAATCATTTCTAAAATGAGGACCGAGGAACCCTTTCTCTCTCCTCTAATAGGACACATGGTAGCAATTGATTAGCCCTTAGGGGATGACTATGGCAGATGATGTCAACATGACGTGGAAGTACAATGGACACGTGGCAGTCAGAATCAACACTATTGGGTGGCTTAATGGGGAAAATTGGGTTAAACACGTCACCACTAAGGAGACACCACGCGGAGATGATGACGAGATCGTGACATCATCTCAGAGGTCAGAATATTGAAGGTTGGGATTTCGTAACTCCTTTGTAATTGTAATTTTTTAGAAAGTTACGATGCCAGGGGCTTTCGATGTTGATTGGCACATGAACATGGAGGCAAAAATAACCAAGGGCATAGAGAAGGCTTAGCACCTAAGTGCCATGGAGCATATTAGAGGTTAGATATTTCAGAATTCCGCTATAAATCAATTTTGAGAAACAAAATTATGCTTGGGAGATCCGATGTTGGTGGCACTTGGTTATGGAACCCCAAAGAGCCTATGATATAGAACAAATATGTAAGGAGATATGCCCTTGGTTAGGTCCTAAAGGCCTCAACACCTAAGTGTTATGTCGTCGATCACAACTCCCAATCCCATGGAGAAAATGTGATAAGGGGATAAACAAAAGGGGCTAAAGGTCAATCAAAGCTCACGATTTCATAAGGCCACTTTAATAAAAGTTATGAAATGATTGGGCTTTGATATTGAAACACAGAGGAGTATGAACCCACTAGTCATAGAACCCAGTCCCATCGAGGAAAAATAATGAGAAGCTAAACTAAAGGGGCTAAAGGCTAATCAAAATTGTGTGACTTCATAAGGTCACTATAATAAAAGATATGAAATGGGGAGCTTCAATATTATAGTTCGGAGGAGTATGAAAGATGTATGATTCAACAGCTAAGGAGTAAATGCATTTAGGAGAGTTGGTCGGTGACAATCAATATCACTAGAGAAGAGTGTTGAATTTGTCTCAAAAGATGAAATAAACTACCTTTGATCTCTCGTGCATGCATCATGGAATTAAATGAAGAACATGAATCTGTGCCAATGTATCTGTCAATCTCTGTGAGTCATTAATAAAAATGGAGAACATTGTTTGAGTGTGCGGGTTGATTGAAGATTTATTTCTCAGCATGGAAACTATCAGGAGGCCATTCCCAGTGTTTAATTTAGGAGCAGTGGCTAAGTCAGATGTAATAGCGGAATGGAATAACACCTTAGGTCTACATTTTGACTAAGATGTAATTCTCAATATGGAAGAACACTCATGTTCACATTCCTTTCATTAACTCAAATTTTGTTTCTGAGAACAAAATTACACTTGGACAGTATGGAGGACAATAATGGAAAGATCAACTAATGTGTATTAGCGGAACAAAACACAAGTGAAGAACTAAGAAAAATGTGGATATAGTATTGTTGTGGGAGATGAAGAGAGTGATGTGGAGTATGCGAAAGTTGAGAAAATGGCCCAATTATTGAACTAAGGCAGAGTGTTGGAAAGATTTATGATTAGAAGATAAGGAGTAGCAAGGAGCACAATTCAAAGAAAAAGGGCACAGTGGTCGAGTGCTACTATGTGAGGCTAAGAGTTCCTATGGAAGTGCAGAGGGACACAAGAATAATTATTATACTGCCATGAATCAGATTTGTATTTCTCTATATATGTAATTGCCCCTGTTTTCAGTTTTAAAATTGTATGAAAGGTAGAACAATGGCTAGAGTAGGTGGTGGCCTGCATTCATAATAGGTTGGTGCCTCCTGGCAAGTAGATGATTGTTATATTAAGGGGGTTGGTGTCTCTTGTGAGTGGATGCTCATAAAAAAACTAACACAATTAAATAGGTGCTTAATGTACATCATAATAACAAGAAGATTGGTGGTTTTTTCCCTTGGGTTTCCATGTAAAAACACCTATGTCAATATGTGTATGTTTCTCATATGATGGATTGTATGTACATGTGAATGCTTTATCTTGCTGATCATTTGTATTGTGTATGAAAGCTCTAATATGTAAATGACCATAGTGAAAAGTGTTAAAGTCTTCTACTTATTATTCGAAAGGACTTCATTATTACTGATTTGCTTCCCTCTCAGTAATTCCTTATTCCAACATCAACTTATATCCGTTTTTTCATATATGTTACATATCTTGAATATATTTTTGGTCTTTGTCTTTCTCTAAAAGTTCCTTTAGTAGCTCCATGTCCTTTGGCATCTTCAAGTGTATCTTTTAACTAATTTTATCTCTTCCTTGTTTCAGGAATAATTACAGATTCAATAGGCTCACTTGGTCCTTCTTTTTCTTATTCATGGTTTGTAGTTGTGTTATCATGATACTATTCTTCTTAGAATAGTCATATATCTTCATCATCATAATTGATTGGAATATCCTTGGATATTTTGTAGGAATGATTTTCATAAAATATAATATCCCTGCTAACTTCAATTTGTCTTCCTTCCTTGATGTAGATTCTATATGCTTGTGAAGAAACATTGTAGCCAATAAAGATTCCTTTTATGCTTGTACAATCTAATTTCTTTCGCTTGTGTTTTGGAACATGGATGTATGTGGGGAACTTAAAAATTCAGAGATGGTCCACACATTTATTATTGCTTGTGAATGGTTCTTTCGATGTCATATTATCATGGATTCTTTGAGGACTTATATTTTGTATATATAGTTTTATCATTGTTGTTCCTCCCATAGAATCTTTGGTAGATCTTTATCAAATATCATTGTTCATATACATTCTTCAATTGTTCTATTTTTACTTCCTACAACTCCATTATGCAATGAGCTCCCTCTTAATACCTACTTGTTTACAATATGCAATTCGTTCTTTTAAAGCATATTCCCCACCATTGTCAGATCATTGTCAGATCTCAAAGTCTTTATCTTTCTTTCGGTTAAGGTCTCCACTTCAAATCTAAATTCCTTGAACTTTTCAAATACTTCATCCTTTGTCTTGAGAATATAGAGTCATGTTTTTCTAGAATGATAAAAAATGAAGGTCACATAATAAATATGGCCTCCAATAGATTTGGTAGACATTGGCCCACATACATAAGAATGAATAAGGCCTAATATTTCTTTAGATTTTGTGTCACTATAAAAGGCTTCCTTGTATTCTCTCCCAAAGCACATCCTTTACACACTCCTTCATGATATTTTGTAATGTTCAGGATGCCCTTTACCATTTAAATAAGTGAGGGAGTTATCTTGTAATGTGTATGCCCATATCTTTTATTGCATAGTTTGATAGGATTTGTCTCCTTTTCAATACTTGAATAGTTTCCAAAAACCAAAACTTTACAATCTACAAAGGAAACCCTATATCCTTTATCTTATAAACATGAAATTGGAAGCAACTTATTTTTCAAACCTGGGACATAGATTATATTGTTAATCTGTAACTTTGCTCCACTTTCTAGCTTCAATGATGTAGATCCAAGGCCCTTCACTACATAATTGTTGTTGTCTCCTAAATCCAATTCATGAGATGATACTCCTTCACGATATTTTGTAATGTTCGGGATGCCCTTTACCATTTAACTAAGTGAGGAAATTATCTTGTAATGTGTATGCCCATACCTTTTATTGCATAGATTGATAGGATTTATCTCCATGTCAACTAAGGCTTGAGGAGACGATGTTATAGATTTATATAGTCTTCATTCATGAACTCCAATAACTTTCTCCTTTTCAATACTTGAATAGTTTCCAAAAACCAAAACTTTATAATCTACAAAGGAAACCATATATCCTTTATCTTATAAACAAGAAATTGAAAGAAACTTATTTTTCAAACCTGGGATGTAGATTATATTATTAAGGTGTAACTTTGCTCCACTTTCCAGCTTCAATGATGTAGATCCAAGGCCCTTCATTACAAAATTTTTGTTGTCTCCTAAATCCAATTCATGAGATGATGGTTCCATTGATAAAGTATGAAGGTTTCCAATTTCTCCCATCACATGTCCTGATGCTCCATTATCAATGATCCATTCATTGTCATCATCAAGGGTACCTATAAGTTCAACCAAGAATCCTTTAGTCTTGACTCTCCTAGAAAGGTTTAAGATAATCGTTCCAATCCAGCTTCCTATAATTCTTATGATATTTAATCCTATCTTCAAATAAATTTCTATAGAGGAAGTGGCCTTTACTTTGAAGCCAAAAAATTTCTCTGAAACCTTCTTCAACCTTAGCTCTGATACCATGTTGAGAAAGAAATGCTTATGGCTGGATTCCTCCTTCATGATAATTACTTGTGAATTATGTTGGCTTCTTTTATTTATTAATTTATTTATGTTTCATTAATAAATTACCAATTATAGCTATATGAATATCACAAGAACAAGAGACACAAGATGTAGATAGCCATCCAAGGAAAAACCCCTACAAGGGGAAAACCTAGTCAGAAACTCCTCCTTCAGTAGATTCAAATCAAGGTGAGACACTTCTAGAATTCTTTGACCTATACAAATACCTCCTCCAACCCCCAAGTCAGCCATTCCTTCCTATAAACTTGAATTATTCCAGTATCAGCCTTACTAATGAAACTTCAACCAAGAATTTTGCCCCCCTACTTAAGGATTTCAGACCTACAGTAGAGACAGAATTTCCGCCCTGCAATTTTCCCAGAAACTTCGTACATGTAAGAGATAAATTGCCCAAACAATTAATTTAGATCTTCCCACTAAATTTTATGCTCTTACAACTAATTCACACTCTTTTTCCGCCTCTCTTGCTTGTAGAACAAACTTGTTGAGTGAATGTGACAAATAGGTCGAATTTCCTCTCCTTATATAGCCTTTTTGTTGGGTCAAATTGCCCTAATGTAAGCGGACATCATGGGGATAGGTCCAACTTGGTGTGGAGGCTACAAATTACCTTTTTAACTCAAAAATAATTCTTTTTACATGATGCAAAATTGAAAGAAGGGTCTAATAAAAATTACAATGACTAATGACTCAATACAAAACCTAGGAGCCTACAATGGAGGATTTTACCTAGAAAATTTTGACCCAAGCATGAAACCCATGCTTTAATAAGTAATTTTATTTTGACAAGTACAATTATGAAGACCAAAGCTAGCCACATTCTTCAACACTAGAGTTTAAGAGAAGGAAAAAACCCTTTCTAGGTCTAAGGGTTAGCCTATGATCATTGCAACATTCAAAAAAATGGTATTTTGAGGGTTCAATGGTCTTGTACGGTTTTGGCTATGCAACAAAAACCCTATCAATTCCCTTTTCTAGTGTTAATATCAAAACATTACCTAGAGACACACTTTCACCACAAAATTTATGAAACCATGCACAAGTTCTAGAGGAAATTGTTTGATTTGGTCAAGTTTGATTAGATCATGATTTTCTTTGGTCATGTTTAATCGCAACTTATGATATGGTAAAGAACGAATCTAGGTTCAATGTGGCTAATCACCAAGCAAATATATATAAATGAATATCTCCAATAGTCACAAAATAAGAACATTATTATATTTTGAAACACTAGAGAAACTTTTCGTGATGAACATGTGCTAGTACGTTCTAATTCTAGTGAGCATAGAGGTTCAAAGAGAAATGTAGGAAGGATCTGCAAATTTGCTAATCCATGTACTTCAATTCATCAGTAATTCAAAGTAATGGAAACTTCCCCCATTTACATCCATGTATACTTATCTTATGTTCTATGATTTGTTTGGTTTGCATGCACTAACAATATTGTTACAGGGAAATAGGAAGTGGTTGTTGTTATTTTGTGAAGGTTTCAGGGAAGAAGCAGGAACCAATATCTCTAAAAGATATTCTTTCAAGCTAGTTGCACTGACAAATATTGGATTCTCATCATATCAAGGTAACTCTTTCATATTTCCCCTTCATTGCTTGCATATGATTGGGGGTTGTTTTATTTATTTCATCACTTTTTACAGGCACACACCTTTTGGGTAGAATTTGGGAAAATCCTACAGGTATTAAAGTAGTTCATCATTGTGAGTTAAATTTTCAATTAACAAAAATGGTAAATCCACAAGGGAGATCCTAGTGGAAGCCCTTTTATAACTTTTGTTATTGACATTTTGAAAATTGTGAGGTTTTTCATTCACTTTTTATCTCATTTTTTTACATCTATATAAGCCAATTAGGGTCAATATTTGGATTTACAGTTGTTGAGCCTAATTACTATAATTTTTTCCAAATTTTCATGCAATCTTGTGGGTTTGCAAATCTGATTAGGGTTTGAAGCTGCCCCTTGGCTATTGATTCTTATTAGGCACATTAGTGTCTAGATAGATCTCTAACATCAGTGTACTAACAACCCTATACTATTTGTTTACATGAGAACTTGTTGTCTTATTGAATGCATTTTTCATATATTAGTGCATTCTTGTTGGTGGACTTAGGGTTTCATTTTGCTTATTTTGTTGCACTATTGCATAATTTTTTGTAATTTGGCTGATAGATAAAAGTGTTTAATGACAAATAAGTGAAGAATATGTGCATCGTTGCATATAAAAGAAAAATATATCTTCCTTACCTTAGTTATAATTCATTGAAATAAAAAAAATTCATGTTTATGATGTTGCATGATTTGTTTGGATTGACTAAGTCATAACACAAAAAAAATTCATCCATTCCTTCTGACTTAAGAAACATATTTTAAAAATAACGCACATTAAAAAAATTAATACACCATTTTTATCCTTCCATGGTAGCACACTGACATCAAATAGGTTATCAACTTGGGATAGGGAAGTATGAACAACTTCCCCAAGGCTAGAAAATAAACATATAATATTGAGATTAGGAGTGTAAATCCACTTTCAATGGTGTTATTTTGGAAGCTCGGTGACAGATTCCAACCATGGGATGAGATTCCTCTTTTCGATAGGACCAATTTTGGCTATTGAAGCAATCAATTTGGACAAGGGAAAGCATAATTTTGAATTAAGCCCCACATGTGCATATTTGATCACATCGACCCCAAGGAAAATTGGACACCCTTGGAAGGCTATCAATACAAGTGACCTCAACCTCATTTAGAGATCATATTACATCATTCTTCTATTCTCTTTCTTCATTTTGGCTCTGATTCTAGAGGATCTTATCAAATCAGTTGCACAGTGTTCAGTTCATCGCCAGTGTTTAGTTAATCATCAGTATCTAGTGTTGATTCAGTTCTTCATGTTGTTTCGGTTCATTGTTATAGTCATGGTGATTATGGGCATCATGTGGTGTTTAATGTCACATTGTGACAAAAATGTTTGTAATGGGTTTATTTATGGTGGAACTAAAGCCTAAGTCTAAGTCCTAACTCATTGTTAGTTATGCAAAGGACATGACCTATCACTAGACCTATGGTAAAAAACTAAATTAATACACCTATGCATTAAACTAAACATAAACTATTGAAAAAACCCATTTTGGACCTTATTGTAAATCAAACAATACAAACACAACTCCTAACTGCAACAGCTAAGCCACGTTGGAATCGTGTTGCATGTGAACAGGAGGAGGTTACCACAGTCCCTAAACCATGGTGCGCAGGTTAACCATGGCGGAGATATCAGTGGATGTGAACATAGCTCCTAACCATAGTAGTAGCCGCAGAGGAGGTTGATTGATCGTTCACCGCAACCGTCGGAGGTAGGTTGTCACATGAACAGTCAGAGCGCACGACAAGCTGGAACTGCCGGAGGGTGACCAGGAGGTAGCAGACTGTGGTTAGAATGTGATAGTCACATGAAAATAGTCAGCTTCTCTACAACATTTGATAACCGCCAGCGGGTTTGGGGTTATCCTATGGTTTATTTTCAATTTCTGTTTGTTTGTTTGGCATAAATGTGATTCATTGTTGGAAATTAATCAATTCTACTTAAATTTTATTTTATGATCGATTTCAAATCATATAATTTGGTATCAGAGTAGGTTGTGTTTGTAGAATTCTTCCATTGAATGTTAACCAGGTCAAAGTCGCAACGTGCAGAAGTAATACTCGAGGAGGTTGATTAAGAGATTGGGAAGTGAAGATTCACTCATAAACCGACCTTGACAGGATCTGATGCAGGTGAAACTCCTAAAGCAAAGATGAGTGAGGAACAATTTCAGAAAGTGTATTTGAGCATGCAGTATAACTTGGGAGAACTTTACGAATATAAGAAGGCGAGAGATGTAGCTTCTTCTTCAAGGACATCGAAGAAGGACAAGGGTAAAGGCAAGGCTGATAAACCTCCTTCTATTATGAAACTAGCTCACAAAAATATAGAAAAGATAGATCAACACCTTAGAAATAAGACTCTTCGAGGGGGAAACCTCCTTTACATTACACAAATGACAAAACATCCTTTCTATATATAGGAGTCTAAGGGGTCATAATAAATCAGAGCCAACATAACAATAATAATGTAAGGGCACAACAATAACAATAGTGGGCTTCTATGGGGTAGAATAATAACAATATGGGGACTACATGGGCACAACAATATAATAAGGGGGTCGTACTAATAACAATAAGGGGTTGCACTAGTAGTCTAGGGACCTAACATGCCCCTCTCCTTCAAAAAGTGTTGTCCTCAACACTTGAGGAGTTCTTGATTCTTCTGTATAAAATTCTTGTCCTCCCATGTGGAATCTTCAGCGGGTAAGTTCTTCCACTTGATGAGATACTCTAAAGTTGATGAATGTCAAACAAAAGGGTAAATAATATTCCGGAGAAGAAAAAGATAGATCAACGCCTTATAAATAAGCCTCTTCGAGGGGGAAACCTCCTTTACATTACACAAATGAACAATTCTTGGATCATATAAATGACAAGACCTCCTTTCTATATATAGGAGTCTAAGGGGTCATAATAAATCAGAGCCAACATAACAATATTAATGTAAGGGAACAATTATAACAATAGTGGGCTTCTATGGGGCACAATAATAAAAATATGGGGACTACATAGGCACAACAATATAATAAGGGGGTTGTACTAATAACAATAAGGGGTTACACTAGTAGTCTAGGGACCTAACACCTTCTCCTCCATCATCTCCATCATCATCTCCATAGTAGTCTAGGGACCTAACACATGCAAATTTAATATCTGAATATTTATTTAAGAAGTTGTGTTTGGAGACATAGAATCATCCAAGACCATAGCCACTAGGTTGGTTAAATCAAGAGAATCAGATTAATTTCACAAAGCAGTTTTGGTTAAAATTTTCCATAACAAATAATTACATTAATGAAGTGGATTTAGATGTGATTCCAGCAGACATA
Source organism: Pinus tabuliformis (assembly GCA_031772625.1). Lineage (NCBI taxonomy): Eukaryota > Viridiplantae > Streptophyta > Pinopsida > Pinales > Pinaceae > Pinus > Pinus tabuliformis. The sequence continues at coordinate 1,715,582,228 of CM062819.1, read as the reverse complement.
TATGGAGTAGTGTTAGGAAGTCCTTATCTCTATGATCGTGATGTAATGTTTCATAGGAAATAGCATAAATATCACCTTAAGAAAGATGGGATTGAATTTATTGTCAGGGTACATAAACTAAAATCACACTTGGATTTAGTTTCAGTTAATTAGATGAAGCGATTAAAAGCTCAAGTAATAAATATGTACTCATGGTTGTAAAAGAACAACATAAGGATCAACATGATGCTTTTTCAGTTTAAAGATAGTTTGGTTAAATTGGTAGAATCTTTTCGAAGTCTATTTAAAGAACCAAAACATCGTCCTCCTAAGTGATAAATACAACATGAGATACAATTGATGTCTGATGTCCCTCTTCCTAATATTAGAATGTATCACATGTCTATTATAGAGAATGAAGAAATAAAGAAACAGATCCGGGAATTGATTGAAAAAGGTTTTATTCAACCCAATTCATCTCCATGTGGCTCACCCATAATTTTGGTTCCTAAGAAATACGGGATATGGAGAATGTGTGTCATATTTAGGGCCTTAAACAAGATCACAATCAAAAACAGGTATCCTCCTCCTAGGATAGATGATTTACTTGATCAACTAAAAAATGTTGTTTATTTCACTAAGTTAGATTTAAGAAGTGGGTATCATGAAATTTGCATAGCATAAAATGACATTTGGAAAACTGCATTCAAAACTTTGATGCGGGTTATGAATGATGTATTCCGCCCATACATTGATAAATGTGTCATAATCTACTTAGATGATATTCTGATTCTTAGTTCCAGTATGGAAGAGCATGTTATGCATGTTAAGAAGGTTTTCGAAGTGTTGCATAGGGAAAAATTGTACCTTAAACTTTCCAAATATAATTTTGGGAAAACTTCATTAAATTATCGTGGTTATATAGTTGGAGGTGGAAGTTTGAGAATAGATCCAACTAAAATCAATGTGATTGTTAAGTGGCCAAGACCACAGAATGTGACTGAAGTTAGAAGTTTTATAGGTGCAATTCATTATTGGAGGAAATGTATTGCACAGTTTTCTTTGATTGCTTCACCGTTACATGCTTTAACAGGTTCTAAAGTTCCCTTTTAGTGGGGAGGAAAACAACAAAAAACTTTTGATAAACTTAAGAAAAAAATTATGACAGCACCAATCTTAGCTTTACCAGATCTTCAACAGCCATTCGAAATTGAAATAGATGCTAGTGGTTATGAAATGGGTACAGTCTTAATTTGGAAAGGGAAACTAATTTTTTTTCATTCTAAAATTTTTTCTAAAGCAGTAATGAATTATACGACATATGATAAAGAACTATTTTCTTTGGTTGAAAGTGTTAAGAAATGGAAACATTATTTAATGGGTAAGGAAATAGTGATTCACATAGATCATCAGCTACTTCAATACCTTCAGTCTCAAACTAAGTTGCAACAATCTCGTCATTACAGATGGATGGGATTTCTTCAGCAATTTCACTTAGTAATTAAGTACAAAAAAGGTGTCACAAACAAGGTAGCTGATATGCTATCTAGACCATCTTTGAATGCTTCAGTAGTGCTACAGAATAATTCTTTGAAACTTGAAATTTATATAGAACAATATAGTACATATTCTGATTTCAAAGATATTTAGGAATCACCAACTCATGGTGCCCAGGTGGAAGAAATCAATTATCATATTCATGACAAGATGTTATATCATCTAGGTAAGTTGTGCATACCACAGATAGAAAGAGCTCATGTTATTTGGGAGGCACATTATTCTCTCATTTCAAGACATTTTGGAATAAGAAAAACAATGGCACAAGTTCAAAAGTATTTTTACTGGCCTCATATGTATGAAATAGTAGCTAACTACATTAAAGGATGTGTAATGTGTTCGACCAAAAAGCCAAGAAATCGAAAGATCGGTTTGTGCATGCCACTTCCAGTTCCTTTGTGACCATGGGATAACATTTCCATGGATTTTGTTGGAGGGCTTCATATGTACAAGAGAGGGCATGATTACATGTATGTTGTGGTTGAAAGATTTAGAAGATGTGCATTCTTGTTCCATGCAAAAAGCAAGTGACAACTGAATAGACTGCAAAGATGTCCTTCGAACAAGTATGGGTACATTTTGGGTTACCTACTTCCATTATTTCTAATCGAGACATTTGTTTTGTAGGAGAGTTTTGGTCCACTTTGTGGGGACTCATGGAAACAAAGACGAAGAGGAGCACAACTTTTCATCCACAGACCGACGGCTAGACAGAAGTGGTAAACGAGATAGTCATACATATTCTCTAAGGTTACTATAGTAAACATCCTAAATTGTGGGATGAATCTTTACCTTATTTGCAACATGCTCACAATCAAGCCTTACACTCTTTGACTAATCAATCATCATTTGAAACATGTTTTGGGTATATACCAAAGTTGCCGATGGATTTCATGTTCGGTGAAGAGGATAAAGTGGGTGAACATGATGATGCAAACAAAGAAGTTAAGTTCATTCAACGAATACAACAGATACATGAAGTAGTGCGAGATCAGTTAGAGAAGAGTTAGGCCAAGTACAAAATGTGCCATGAAAAGCATCGAGTTGATCATCATTTTCAGGTCAGCGATCAGGTATGGTTGTATATTAGTAAAGACAAGCTGAAAGGAGAAGGTAAGAAACTAAAACCTATCAGGTATGGCCCTTTTAAGACTATGGAAAATATTGGAACTAATTCATTTTGATTAAATTTACCTCCTTACATGCATATTTACTCAGTTGTAAATGTGGAAAATATGAAATTGTATGAACCTCTGATGATCATGGATCCCAAGGAAGATACAAAGATTCTCACTACTAATGATTTGGGACTTGAGTATATGAATGGGTTGCAGGAAGATATCGTCTTGGATAGCAAGATTCGATATTCAAGGCGTGGAGATGTTGAATATCTCCAAGTGGGACTGAAGGGCATGAATCCGCGCAAGGCAAGGTGGATGGATATTAGAAGAGTGAGGGAGTTGTACCCTCACTTGATATATACTTAAATAAAATTTTGTGGTCCAAAAGCTATCAAGTGGAGAGGATTGATCCAGAAGGATCTCATTAGATCAGTTGCATAGTGTTCAGTTCATCATCAACATTCAGTTCATCATCAATATCTAGTGCTGATTCAGTTCTTCATGGTGTTTCTGTTCATGGTTATCGTCATGGTCATTATGGGTGTCATCTAGTGTTTAATGTCACATTGTGACAAAGATGTTTATAATGGGTTTATTTATGGTGGAACTAAAGCCTAAGTCTAAGTCCTAACTCATTGTAACCTATGATAAGGACATGACCTAGCACTAAACCTATGGTACAAAACTAAATTAATAAACCTATTCATTAAACAAAACATAAACTATTGCAAAAACCTATTTCGGACCGTATTGTAAATCAAACAATACAAACATAGCTCATAACCACAGCAGCTAAGCCACGTCGGAAACATGTTGCATGTGAACATGCGGAGGTTACCACAATCCCTAAACTGTGGTGGGCAGGTTAACCATGGTGGGGATATCAGCGCATGTGAACACAACTCCTAACCCTATCAATAACGACAGTGGAGGTTCACTGATCATTCACTGCAACCATCAGAGGTATGCTATCACATGAACAGTCGGAGCACACCGCAAGCCAGAATCGTCAGAGGGTGATCAGGAGGTAGCAGCCTGTGGTTAGACCACGACAGTCAGCGTTGTTTTCAGTGTAACGGGAGTATTCGGAGTTGGAATTGGGAATTGTGACAAGTGTTGGAAAGCTATTTCAGAGAGATTTCTTTTGACAGAGACCAGAAGCACCCATGTGCACATTCAATCTAGTTCATTTTCTGTGTAATCGACCTTCTCGAATTCAATCCTAATAAATTGGTCACCCATCTTGAATGCTGACCCAGAGACATAGTCCATCAGAGACAAACTTTGTAATCAATGTTTGCCGCATTTTATCTTTGTTTTATTATGAAAATTAAAGCTTAATTATGTTTCTTAAGTTATGGATCCAGTCTTAAATCAAATGCTTTCCTTCAGTTTTCCATATTCAACACTTAAGGTTAACACTCAATTCATTGTTGGAAATTAATCAATTCTACTTCAGTTTTAGTTTATGATCAATTTCAGATCAAGCTCACACAGGTTTGTTGGAGGTTCGCGTAGATTGGTTTGCAAGGTCTGAAATTGCAGGGTCTGAAGCTCACACATGTGTTCTAGGGTTTTTATTCTCAATGATAGGAATGCAATAGGGAAATTTCAGTTATAATTATAGGCATGGAGGCCTCTGCATGTAGCTCAAGGGTTTTAGCCACATACACAACACTCTCTCCATTCGGTTGTGACCAAATGACCTAAGGTTTGGTTTTTTAGTTGACCAAAGTTTTTGTCATCTGACTACAGTGTTTGGCAATTGATCATAGACAGTGGCAGTGGACCACAAGCATCTGAAGCATAGCTTTTTGTTATTAGATTTATTGGGTTCATCTTATGGATGTTGATTAGTTTATTTGGCTGGATAGGTTTATGATTTAATATATGGATCATTGTACTCTCTTTTATTGAATCATTCAATGATAATATAATAAGAATAGTAATTTGAAAGTGTTTTCCCCATAGTTGGTTTTTCCCTAGTCTACAACCAATCCTAGTGTCTCTATGTGTAAGTGATTTTATTATATGTTTTCTTTATGTTCTACTACACTGATGTTGTTATTGTTCTACTGCATCGCATATCTTGTTGAATAATGTTGTAAAAATAAATAGTTATATGATGCTATGGGGCCCATTTAATGAGCAAATGAAGAAATGTAATTATGAAAGAAAATAACAATATAACGCTAAGAAAAATTAACATGGTATCAGAGCTGGAGAAAATTCATTGAAGATCACCCCTATGAAGACACCTTTGATGGATGTAAGAGAATATGGAGGAGACCTAAGAGAATAGTAGGGTTTGAAGGAAACCTTGGGAAATTTTGTTATTAGGCTTTGATGTATACTACGAGGTTAGGGTTTGGAAGAAACCTAGTTTGTGGCAAATATTTGAGATATGAAATCTAGAAAACCTAGCATGATTAATGTAAATATGTTCAAATAATTTGTGATAGATTTGATGAAGCCCTAGATGAGATAGTCTCTATTAGGCTTGGTTTCTAATGAAGTTGGTTGAAATATTGAAGGCAACATTGACACATGGATAAGAGATGGTAACGAATCTTAAAGGTTGGTTCAATAGCAAGATGATCTCCTCTTGTTAAAAGATAAGCACCTTTTAGATTTATGTAACCTCCTTGTGGTTCTATTCATGTTTAGGTTTATTGTTTTTATTATTACTTACACTTCCTACATGTGTATGTGAGTATTTGGATACTTCTAACCTCTTGATAAGATGCGATAAGTGGATCCTTCTTGAAGCTCTTGTGAGATGTAGGAAAATACTGCTAATGCAGGAAGATAAGAGCTACAATGCCGATGACAAGGAAGTTAACAAAGTGCTCCCACTGCCAATGTCAAATAAGAATGTGCACAAGTATCTAAATACTACAAGATATGTATGGTATATTATTTCAATTTTATGTTTCAACTACATCATTGGATGGTAAGCTAATCCTTAAGGTATGATAATAATATCACCTTCACAAATGGCTCTTGCATGAATATGAAAGTAAGTTTGATTTATAGTACTTTTGATGAGATGGTGCACTTGGTATTGGTCAAGTATCTTAAATTCTATTTAAGTCATTGATTTTTGATATATTGGTATACTTGATATTTTGAAAATCATCACATATTAGACATGATGGATTTCATAGAGAAGGTTAGCACATTGATACTATTGATAATACTTATAACAATCATGGTAACCATGATTATAGAAGTGTAACAATAACATCGATATTCAGATTGACCTTGGTTAGCTTGTAATTATGACATATGGTAAAATTGGATGCCCTGACTTGATGGTTAATGATAAAAAAGTTATTTAGTGATTATAATATTTGAAGTATGTTGATACACTTATCATATGCTCTAAATATTGATGTTATGTTCGTATGTTATGATGAAGTAGCTTATGTTAACACGATACGACTATGAACCTAATATAGTTTAATTTCATGATCTAATAGTTCTGTTGATGCATGACAAGAGTTATGATAGACAAGTTGATGTTTTGAATGATGATGATTAAAGTGGCTTCCCATTCATAGGGAGAAACTATCCATAAGACCCATACATCTATTTTCATTTTCATTAAATGTGTAGAAGATTATTTATTGTTGAATTTTTTGACATAAGGAGACAAATATATGATGTTGTTGGTTTGCAACTAGTTCTATTCTGAGAAGAGAGGGTTTCCTTTATTGTAAGCCCCAACCACATGGAATTAAGATTATGAGTGTGTTTATAGGCCTCCAACTACACAAAAGAAAGGCTATGGGTGTAGTTATGCCTCTAGGTCAGAAAAATTGAAGCTTTATGCATAAAATCAAGAATGCACCATGATTATGAATGTCCTATAGATATGTAGAAAACAATAGAAAGTTATATGAGCATGGAAGTTTGAATGTTTGAATTACTATATAGAATTTGAATGTGTTGACTAAACTTGTGTTTGTAGGTGACCAAAATATAAATATCAATATGTCATTTTTATTTAGCCATTGAAGCTAGTGAATGACAATATTTGATAACTGATGTAAGGCTTTTACAAGATTTGGCTTATTGACTTAACTTAGTTGGCTTGGATGACTGATGATTCTTTAGAAACTTGTCTTGATGTTTGTTAGTCCATAGATATGTTTTGAGTTATGGGCTGATTGAACTCAATGTGATAACAAATTAGGGTTTTGATTTGATAACTAATGGTTTGCATTGATGATAGTGCTATCTGGGAAAAGTAACTTTCAGTGATTAATGTTGGTATTCGTTATCTATATTAACTCCTTTGGATTGAGCACATTGGTTGTAGTACAAACTATTGAAGTATGAAGTAATATCACAATAAATGGATGGAACTTATATGACTCATTCTTGGTATATGCATAAAATATTTAGTAGCAGAAATTATTCATGTTATGCTCATTAGGATGGCTTGATAAAGTTTGATTAGATAATTCTTGGGAAATAAAAGGTTTTTGTAACTCGGTATTTGGATGAAAGATTCAACTAAAACCTGGTCAAAAAGAGTTTGTTATAGTGATATTGGAAGAATGTTTTATGACTTTGGTATTAGTTTTGATTTGGCATATAAATTTTGATAAGCTGATTTAATTGAATTGATTGCACAATATTAATTTGAGTGAGGATGAGAATATTGGTTTGGTAAAGTGTTATGCTTGAAGTAAGCATTATATGGAACAAGCTTCCTGATCTTGGTATGTTCAGATTAACAGTCATCTAGTGAAGCTAGAAATATGTGCCCATCCAAACCTCTACTTCAAAAAATGGTCCAAGGTATGACTTTTCTTTTGGTTTTATATGTTGATGGTCTATTCTTGACAGGCAATGAGCCTCTGATGATAAAATTAAGAGGGAGATGGTCCCTGAAGTTCATAATAAGAAATAATGGCATGATGAATAAAGTTATGAAGTTGGGAAAAGAAAATCCATATTGTGAAGCTATTAAAGAAAGTGGAAATGTGATTCCTTGGACATTTTAATTGAGTTTGAAGAACTTATGAAGATATATTGTTGAACATGAATTGACAACCGATAGTTTATTGAAGCATAGATGTTCCATGTGTGTGTGTGTGTGTTTTGAAACCTGATTGCATTGCTTCATACACATTGAGTTGTTAACAAGAACCCTTTGAGATATTTTTCATGGGACGATCAATTTTTTGGTCTTAGATATCCTTCCTATGATAAGTGACTACATGGATGATGATGTTTGGGATCATTGTTGATGGGATGATCACATCTCGGTGTTGCCTCAATATGAGAAGTTTGTATCATTAAGAATGACTGAGGTTGAGTATGATGTCGCTGGCATGAATAGCAATGAGGCATGTTGAAGAAGATCTTTGGGGAGTTATTTTAACATATATGAATATGACAGGGATACATTGTGATAATATTGAGTGGGATCTGATTGGAAAATAATCACATATACTTCTAAGACTGATATTTCTTCATATAATGAGATAGTATTCTTGTACAAGACAAGATTAGGCTTGCGGTCCCTGCCTACTTGAGAGGGAGGATGAATAAGGTATCCTTCTATAATATATATATATTTTTGTTCTAGCATAATATTTGATTTATTATCCTGCATGAACATGAGACTGTTGCTATTACGACATGATGATTAAGCCAATACCAGATATGAACACGATGACATTATTTTGATCTACATAGAGCAGGATTGATCAAGAACACTGAGCCAAATCTTCCCCCCTATCTGAGCTCCCAAGGTGAGTAATTGAGATGGAGGGCTCTTGGGGTTGATGGAACTCTCAAAAATAGGTGGGCATAATCCCTACTCTTGTATTAGGTGAAGTATCTCCCCTATTGTCACCCATAGGGTGTGTCTGATCCTATTTTATTTTGACAAGTCGGGTATCTCCCCCTATCTTGTTCTAGCATAGTATATCCCAGTTGGCATCATACCCACAAGATGGGCTTGTTGGGATTGTCCCTCCTCATCTAGGCAATGGGATAAGGTGGCTTGGGGGTGTGTGATCCTTACCTTTTGTAAGTTGGGTATCTTACCAAAGCTCAGATTATGATGCAAGTGTTCTACCACATGGCTATTGAGTGTCATTATTGGGAAGATCAATGGGAAATAGGATGGGTTGCGATGTGCTCCCCTATATCACATTACTCGATATGGGGTTGAAGATTTTTTCTCCCCCATAAGGTTTGGGGCTAACATGTGATCTATGATGTGGTTCTAGGTTGAGTAGGGCTCCCCAATGATAATATCTATGATGTTTACTAGGTAGTAGCATTGGGCTCCCCACTGGTAGTGATTCTGGGTGGTAGAAATGGCTCCTCGATGGATAGAGGGTGGTATCTTGGACTCCCCTCTAACATCAAATTCTTGTTCTCTTAGATTTTAGACAGCATATACAATCAAGAGATAAGAAGAGATAAGTAGTGATGGAAAGATACTTGAGATTAGATATGATTTTATGAGAGGATTCTTGCGATGACTACATGATGTAGTTGGAATTTATTGCTAGCTGAGAGGGATTTTTAATTTGACAACTCAGTGAAAAACTCCAACCATGGGACGAGATTCCTATTTTCAAGAGGAAGGTTTTGAGTATTGAAGTGCTCAAATTGGACAAGGAAAAGTGTAATTTTGAATTAAGCCCCACATGCACATATTTGATCAGATTGGCCCTAAAGAAAATTGGACACCCTTGGAAGGATATAAATACAAGTGACATCAACCTCATTTGGAAATCATCTTAGATCATTCTTCTATTCTCTTTCTTGGTTTTGGCTCACATAGGTTTGAGGCAAGTTCACAAAGATTCGCTTGCAAGGTTTGAAATTGCAAGATCTGAAACTTGCATGTGTGTTCTAGGGTATTGGTTCATAATCGTAGGAATATAATAGGGAAATTTCGGTTATATCTGCAAGTATGCACACCTATGAATGTAATTGAAGGATTTCAGTTGCATGCACAACACTCCTTCCATGTGGTTGGGACTTAGGGTTTTGTTTTTTAGTTGACCATAGTTTTCATCAGTTTATCGAAGGTGACCAAACATATAGGGAATCCTTTTACCACTGGATAAAACTACCTTCAGAGCATTAACCCACTACAAGTTTACATGGGAGCTAGAGCTAATACCTCTAGTCAACCATTTTTTGTGACTCAACCTAACACCAAGAACCAAGTCATGTGGTGAGCACCTCCTCCCCTTGGATCATAAGGGGCCATTAACTTGTCCCAAGCATTGTTCATAACTTGTTTCCTAAAAACTATAGATTTTTCTAATTTATCTAAGTTTTTGAAAAATACTATAATTCATAACCTTGCATGGCTACTTATTCCTCATAAACTTCCAACACGAATTCCCAATTTCGATGGTAAACTTGGAGAAGGCCCTACAACCCATATCACTTCTTATCATTTTTGGTATTTTTCCAACTGATATATGGATTATAGCATTTGGTTGTGTCCTTTCCAGTAGAATCTCACTAGTGGTGTTGTCAAATGGAATATTGATTTAGAATTTGTTGCTCATGATAATTTCCTATATTTAGCACATATATTTGTTAATAAATATCAATTACATGTTAGATATGATTCTTGTACATATATTCTCACTAGATTCTACCAGGATAAGACCACACACATCTCTAATCATATTCATGAGTGGAGCATATGTTACTTGCTCCAAACCAAACTTCCTGATGAGTTTCTCTTCGAGTGGTGCATTAAGTATTTTTTGCCTAAAATTGCTAAAGATGTAGTAAAGGGTGGAGTCCAAACTAAGGATCAATATATCTTGCATTTCCATTATTCTCAAGTGGGAACCTTATAGCACCATATTCCAAATTCTCCTCAATCATCAACTAGTCTCTCGAATCAAAAAACCTAGAACCTGTGATTATGCAGTCGTGGGGTATATATATTCTAGAAACATAGGCCAATAACCTCTAAGATGGTCCGAATGACCATTTATTCTAGTGCCCTAGTTGATAAGCCTATTAATCAAAGTCCTGATGTCTGTGTTCCCACCTTTGAGGTCAATTCTATTTAGTCGAACTTGAATAAGATTCCTCAACAAATGGGAGGTAAGAAGAAAAAGAATACATATAAAAATCCAACTAAGGAACAAGGGGAATCATAAGCACAAGACAACACTAGGAGTGGTACCAAGGAAAAGAAAAATAATAAGTGCTTTCCTTGAAATATTTGTGGGGATGATCATCTTACCCACAAGTTCCCCTAGATGAATGAGATTCATAGGTTTTTCTTGTACCAACCTACTCGTAAACCAATTGTCTTGATGATTCCTTTCTCTTCCTAGCGACAACACATGGTTGTTAACCCTCCAGCATCTCAGGAAGGGGGCAGTGGGGTTAACACTTCTAATGACTCATATTCCATGAAAGTTATATTTATGGTTAAGTCAACAATTAGTTTTCCGACTAGAGAACATAATTACATGAATCATGAGAATGGAACTTCTAGCTTGGAGCCTATGACCCAACCTTTAGTTGATGGGAAAGTTCATTTTGATAATCCATCATTGCCCACTGTGTAACACCCACCTAAGGGCACACCTCAAAATACTTCTCATAATATTAATGTGAAGGTCGTTCACAACTACAATATTGTTAAGGATTTGGTCTAAGCTCCAATTGCTATGTTCGCATTAGAAGTTTTGCAAAGTTTCCCAACACAATGCAAGACATTGTTATCTATCATCGGTGGGGTGTATTCCTCAGATTCAAATATCATGACCTTCGATACATCTTTATGGAAATCCAATCTTCCAAATTATCTGGTATTTTAGTTAACGGTCCACATTTTTGGACAACTTTTTCATAGGATAAGTTTGGATGAGGGAGCATCGACTTGCATTATGTCGTCAAAGTGATGCAAATCTCTTGGTTCCCCAAAATTCTTGGCACATGGATCAACATTAAAGGATTTTCATAGGCATAACTTGTAGATTTAAGGGATATTTTACACTTTAATCATGGCGCTAGGGGGAAAATGATATTTATTAAGGTCAAGGTCATTGATGCACCATTTGATTATAACATCCTACTTGGGCAAGGTTGGTTTTATGATTTGACCATTGTTGTGTCTTTTGTCTTGTGTGTCATGATGTTCCTCCATGAGGGTAAGGTAGTCAACATTGACGAGTTAGAATTTTGTAATCTTGATCTTTTATTTCACAATAGTCAGTCAATCCCCTTGTTAGGAAATTCCACCACCCTTGTTAAAATAATTGGAGCAGGAATTTTCAAATACTCCTCATTAATGGGCACATTTCCGCATAATCCACAAAACCCATGTCCATTAACTTCCACCATTAACATGATCTCTTCTATCACTATTGAATCACTTGGACCTATTTATCCTTGGGTGCTGCCTATGGTAGATGAATATCATAGGGAAATAATGCCACATTTAGTGGAAGTAATCACCTCTTCAGTAGTCCCACCACCACCTAATGACATTGTTTAGAAATTCCAACCTAATATGGAATATGATCAGGATATTTTTTCCACATGGGCTACCACTCCATCACTTTTGCATGCTTCCCTTGATGTTGGGTTTCCTTCAAATAAGGCCATATTATATGTGATGGCTTCACAAGATAAGCTCAAGAAGACTATGCATTATGATGCCTCTATTGTCTTAAAATTTCAAATGATGGATATTGGCACTCAAAATCTTAAATCAAACTAGGGGACATTTCCCATGTCATCCAATGGAGTACCACCATCATACCAAATCAATTTGAGGATTTATCACACTATATTCACCACCATATTATCAACTTTGCAATAACCCTGGTCAAAAATCCATGTAATAAAGTTAATAAAGGAAAAATAAGACCCTGGTCATGGGACATGTGTTCCAAGCTTAATGTTGGGAAAAACATGGTGATGGGGATCACTTAAGATTAACAAATGGCTAAGGAAATTATCAAAATAAATGGCAAAGGCTTTCGAAAGGCATGAGGAATTAATTGGCATTTTATTTATGAAAATAATGGAAATTAGGAGAAAACGAAGGTGAAAGGTCACAAGTTGCATGTTAGGAGGAAAATGAAGGAAAACAATGGAAAATTGAAGAGAAAGAGGACTCATTAATAAAAAGGATTTTGAGGATCAGTTTGTAACCCTTTTTCATTTCGTTTTTGGAGCTCTTTCTCTATTATCTCTCTCTCATACTCTTGGAGACTTGAGTGTTCTTGGAGAACTCTTGGAGATGTTGGAAATAATACTGAGGGGGGGGTGAATTAGTATTATCAAATCAATAATTTAGTTTTCAAAACTGATTTGTATACGCTACTTCAGCTTAGTGAACTAGCATGTATACGCAAGTATACTTAATGCAACCATCGAATATGCAGAGATATTTTGATTTACCCAAATTATCATGCATTGAACTTTCACCAGTATATCAAGAATTCATTAGATAATGCAGTAAAATAAGAATCAAGCATGACAAATAAGAAAAACACATGAACACCAAGATATAAGGTGGAATCCCAATGTGGGTGAAAACCACCTGCTGCTGTCATCTCTGTCTTCTTTTAATAATAAGAAAAATCTATTTACAATTTTTGTACTGGAGCAGTCTTATACCAGTACGCGGCCTTCTACCTGCAGAAGGCTACAACCTTCTCTCATTCTCCAGATTATACTGGAAGGGAGCTACAACCCCCTACCTCTTGTACTAGCTGATATGTTTTCTAGTACATAGGTGTCAGCCTACACAAGGCTACAACCTTCTCTTTTCTTCCAGGGACCATGTTTCATAAATTTTCAGACTGGATCCATCAACAACATCATTCAATCATCAAATATATCTACATCAACCAATCTCCTTTTGAACCAACCATAAATGAATCAATCAATCACTTTGACAACCCATTAATCTGATCTTTCATAATGCTGTCACCAAAATATAATAACCAGAACCCAAGCCAAAACCCAGAGCACTACAACAACAAAGAAAAGCATATAAAACATATTTTATAAGGTATACGCTACTTCCATGTGTCGAACCTACCTGCATACATGCTTTCCTCAAAGCAAACAAGCATACAGATCTACAAATCAAATTTATGATGTATACACTGCTTTGATATCCAGAACCAATGTGTATGCACTCCTTTTGTAAAGTGAACCTACGTACAGATCTGTAAATGATGATTTAAACATTACAACTATTCTAGACTTCAGTCATACCCAGATCATCATATTTACATACTACAACATGCGATAGTTATTCAGATACATGATCAAACCACATAAAGATAATTCACTTCAAGCCTTAAGATCCTGATACATCATTAGATCTTATCCTTCATAAAATACTAAGGTTCATCCTTGGTTTAGATCAAGCACAACACCATAAGTCAATAACTTGCATATTAGATCTCACACTTCATCAGATATTCGATACTTGCACCCCTTGGCATAATGATCTTCTCCTCCTTTTATAGTTTATAGGCCTTTCTCAATACCATGGACGAAAACCACTTAGGACCAATACCTTGGACCAAATACCTAGGGTAAATACCTCGGACCTAATACCTTAGATCAATACCATGGATCAAAATACCATGGACCAAATACTTCGGACCAAAAACTTAGTTTTTCAAGGTATGCGCACCTTTCCTTTTGTGAAAGTGTGTGTGTACGTATATGTGACTTGTGTATAGTGAACCTGCGTGTATACACGCAACTTGGCTAATGCTGAACCTACATATACTTCTCTTTATTAATTTTGTGAAGTCTGATCTGTAACTCTGTGTTGTTAGCTTGCTGTACTATGATGTGTCATCTGAGTGAGTTGTCATCAAGGACAACACCTATGACATAATTCCAACAATCTCCCCCTTTGGACTTGATGGAAACACCAAGTCACTCTCCCCCTTTGTCATCAAGGGCAAAGGGTCATGCCCCCCCTTAGTACATGCTGAATTCTTTGATATGTTGAAGTGTGCTGATTGAGCTCCTATGATCGAGTCCATGCTCCCCCTAAGCACAAGCAAGGTTTGCAAAAAGATAACATGACTCTATACATACATCACCAATGACCTTCCTATCACTAGAGACTCATATATACATCCATCTCCTAATCAAATGGGGATATACCAAATTTGACTCATTGTTATCGGGAAAACTAGTGTCTATGCAGAGCTGCTAGTCCCACTAAGGCTGGTAGCTACCTTAGAAACAAACAAACTAAAAACTACTTTTGTTTTCCTTTATGAGAAATAGATAAGAGGGGAATAAGGAGACCAACCTCTGTCTTGTGCTTGGTTCCTTGCTCGATTCATCTCCCTTCTGATAGGTCCTCGCCACTTGTTTCCTCGTCTAACCAGCTTCAAAGAGCACCTATAGAATCAAAGCAGCATAACACTATCCAAGAACATAGATCTATTATCATAAACAATATAGGACCAGATATATATTGACAATACAAATGCATATAACATCAATCATACAAGAATGTGGAGGAAAACTTGAATAGCTTTATTGATAATCAAGAAAGACCAAAGAGGATTACAACCAATTGTTCTGACCCAGCATCATCCTCTCAGCAAGAAAGCCCTTCTTAACCTCATGAAAAGCTTAGATCACCCAACACTATGATGTTGCACCAAGAAACCGACAACACTTCCTTACAAGATACAAAATTCCAGCCTCTGGATCTCTGGGATGAGGGATCCACATATAGATGTTTGTAAGGGAGGTGAGTCAGCCTTTGAGATTTGATTAGTGTCCTCTCTTTGATAGTTCTTGATTCCACTTGGAGATTGATGATCTCTTACTCATCCCTAGGCGAATGTAGAGAGGCAAGTGTCACAGGAGAAGTTTCTAGAAGATTCCATGCTCCTCCACCTTGCAGATTGACCCTGCCATTTGTCCACTCTCACCCATCGCACCCCATAGAAGGGTTTTTCAACATGCATCACACCTAGTGTGTGTATTTAGGTGGGATGCAATGCACTTTGACCATGGAGCAAGTGAAATGGTCCAGTTTTGACCAGTTCTAAGTAGTTTTTCATGGAGAACTTCTGGGAGATGCTGTAATCAGTTGACCTTGTTCTTTTAGTGGTTGGAACAAAACTTTTAGGGACTTAGGAGCCCTTGGTTTATGGACATTAATGATTGGGGTTGCAGTTCCCAAAAATGTCTATAACAGTTGCCCCCTAAAGCATGAGGTTGTTAATCTTTTGATGTCGGGTGAAATGCTTTATCATGAGGATCCGAAGTTTTTTCAAGCTGGAAGGTGACCTGTAATAAGATACAATACAATACATTATCTTCATAATATTTTCATGATCTAGCTGAGGTGGGCATTCCCATGCTCAACTTTATAAATTCATTTTCATGTACATGAGATAGACAATCGTCTGAGTGTATACTGATGATTCTGGTAGAGCCATCATCCCTTAGATTGGATGATTATCTGTGCAGTAATGATGTACATTTGATGTCTTTATTTTCCTGAATATATACCGTAGCTTGGATGGTTGAAACTAGATTTGGGGTCTTCAATCTCGTTCAATCTTTGCTCAAAGTACAAGTCGATCCATGTGAGAGATGTTCTGGTGTCGAACATGGAAAGACATCGCCTGATTACCAGCGAATGATGTAAGCTGTTAATAGGCGCGAGAGGAATCACCGATAATGATGATGACCCTCAAGGTACTACAATACAATTCACGTGGTGTAAATAAGAGACTTGGCGTCGAACACCACGCAAAATCTTTCGATCGAAGGCCATTGATGTAAACCTGTCGCCGGAAGTGAGAAACTTGCCATTGAGGCATGCAAGCTTCAAAGTACTGAAAGGGTTGTTCCTAGATCGACTTCTTGGATAATGAGCTGATGTCGACAAGAATCGATCCGTCATAGGAGGGCCTTAGTGAATCCCACATCAATGACACGGAATGGAGCAAATGATTTTAGTGGAGGTGAAAATGATCTGGTGATATAAGGTTGAGGGTGGCAGTCATG
Source organism: Pinus tabuliformis (assembly GCA_031772625.1). Lineage (NCBI taxonomy): Eukaryota > Viridiplantae > Streptophyta > Pinopsida > Pinales > Pinaceae > Pinus > Pinus tabuliformis. The sequence continues at coordinate 1,715,565,537 of CM062819.1, read as the reverse complement.
AAAGAATGGAGCATAAATGTATTGCAGTGGGTGAGACACAGGTGAATTCTCTAAGCAACTTCTCTTGAACATATCGGCAACACTGACAAGATGGATTAGTAGCATTAACCCTAAATGTGGATGGTGTTATGGAACCATGGTGATGTGACCAGTGAATGGAACAACCCAACCTGACTCGGATGCGGAGCGAAAGTGTCATGTTCAAGAGCGACTTGCTACCAACATAGTTTCTTCAAGTTTTCTTCCCAATTTTTCCACAGTCATTGCTGACCAGTACCTCTTTATTTTTGTCAAGCTTGAGAAGGATAACATATGATTTTTCTATAATTTTCCCTTTGGGAAAACCCATCTCTATGTTTTAACGAGCCTAGCGATAGTGAAACTCGTTCTTGTCTGTTATGGACAAGTTTTTCGCTATTAGGTTTTAATGAGTTAACGACAAAGATAACTCGGTCCTTTTCAATTTTAGAGAGTCTGAAAAGGGACGGAGAGGAAACTCCAAAAATCCTTTTTCGTCATCTAATCCCTTAAGTCCGAAAAAGTATAAAATAATACAAAAGGCATGAATTTTCGGTAATTTTAACGAGCCGAACAAAACAAGCGCTCAATCTTTTTGTGTAATAACGAGCTGGAGAGGCCAATGGCTCGACAATCTTTTCATATTTTACGAGTCAGTTGAAAAGAGCTTAAAGGAGACTCGTTTTTTGAGGAACGAGTGATAGATTCGGGTAGCAGCTGATTCCAGGTAAGGTTTGGAATTTTCCAATCATGGAAGTGTCACAAGGATGGCTAACAGGACCACTCTTCGCAGTTGTTCCTCAAAAAGGGTAAACAATCAAGTGGAGGTGAATGATCGCCAATACAGAGTGGAGGTGATGATGAGAACACGACCAAGGCTTCAAAGGTTGATGATAATACATTCACGATGGTTATTTACTGGGAAATGGTTCATTTTTTTTAATGAGCTTAAACGCTGGGGGGAACACTTCCTCATTGCTTATGTTTATTTTTTAACGAGCTTGAATTCCACATTAAAACTGCTCCATCTAGTCGTGTAATAAGGATGTCCCATCTAAGATGCCATTTTTATGGAGCTTGCACCTTAAAAAGCTTTGCTCCACATCCTTTCTTTATGCAAGTTAGGAAACGACCAATTGGTCACTCTTTGCTTGCTTTCCAAAAGGTTTGCATGCCCCCAGGTATAGCGAAAAATTTCCAGGTTACCAAAGATTGTTCTATCTGCACTACTAAAACTCAGGTTGTTCCGTTTGACTCCTAAGGGAATACGGCCGAGGTAACCACTAACCAATCTTCGGATTACAGGTTCTAGCCCACTTGCAATCAGATAGGGCTCTCTCTTTCTGATTTAGCTTTGTTTTGGGAATTTTAGGCTAGTTATGATGCACTGAATTTTGTTTAAAGTTTGGTTGAATGATAACTTCTAACAGCTGAAATGCAATGTTCAGAGGGTTTTAGTCCATTGGGAATTGGAGTCTATGATTATGTGTTGCTTGAGGCGTTTAGTGAGAATGATGATACTGCAGAGCCAGATGGGCATTCATGAAACAACCTTCAAATTTGGGAAGTGTGGATTGTGATCAGATAGTGAGAGGAAATTAAGGTTCTTTCACTATGCTGGTGAGATGGAGAAATGAAATATTGCTCAGGAGCAACTCGAAATCCCTGAACACTATCTACTATGAAAGATTCAGTGTAAATGTGAGCAATTAAGAATTTCACATTCATATCTAATTCTGCAGAAAACATAATTAACAACAGAGATTGAGCTTAGGGTGTTTAATAAACAAATCCTGAACTATTCTTTTTCTCTGATGCAAAGACCATTTAACATAAAGCATATGCAGGTTTTGTAAGTGAAGAGAATGTAGAGACACAGTTTAGAAAACTTATTGTATCATGAAATAATGCAGGAATCCTGCAGCAGCAAGCAATCTCATCACAAGACATCAAACAACGCAGAATTTCAGGAACCTCATCAGCTTCTTGTATTGAAAGTCTGTAATTACAGTGTAGCTCTTCAGAAGAAAAATCAACAACCCCAACTAAGTTATGCGTGGGGATATATATACAAAAGTGTTTCTCAAAATATCTGAAAGATGAGTCATTAACTCATAACTTTCTTACCAACTTTCTACGAATAGTAGATACAAAAGTTATTGCTTATTTAAAGATTAATAAACAGTTGTTTATCTTTGTCAGAGACCCTTGACTTTGAAACCAACTGGGCCGGCCAACTGATTTGCATTGATTTCAGGAGTGTTTGCTTTCTTGATGCTTTGCCACGATGCTGCTGTTGTGGTCACATCATTTGTAATCATCCATTGGTGCCTAGTCATCTTCTTTTTCACTCAGCTGCTCTTTATTTTGCCACCCAAGTAGATTGAACATGTGAGTCATTTGAAAATGCTGACTCAAGATTGATCAAAAAAAATTTCAAACAAAATTTGGTTTATCAAAGTAATGTTTCTATCATGCCTCTCCACCAATCTTCAGTAGGCAATTGGTGTCTCTGTATTTTAATCAGAGTCTCATCAGTTTCAGTATATTTGTAGTAATTTGGAGGTACTTCAAAAAGGTGCTTGATCTCATGCTCAATAAAAAACAAATTTTCCAACTTTTCATAGAGAGTCTGCCCAAATGCGGGCCCTGTTTCCTCTGAACTGCTTGCCGATGCTGTTATTTGATTTGTTGCATAATTGTTGGCCCCCTTGGCATAATTTTCATGTGATAACAACCTTCCTGCACTAGTTACCAAGCTGGGAAAACCTCTGTTATGCAATGCTGTGATTTTTGCAATGAATTCATTTACCTCTGTCTGCGTTTCTTGACACCTTCTGTCTAATGTCTGCACATAATTCCTTAAGGTAAGCACCCTCTTTATTAGTAATATGGTATCAGTCCTGTCTCTAATACCCATTCCTGCTAGCTGAAGGCCGGTGCGATTGTTAAGCACTTGAATCATTCTGTTGGTTATTTCAGGCATACTTCCCAGGGATGCCCGGGCTCTTTGACCTTCTACTTTTGCCCTGCTTAGGAGATCCATTTGCTCATGGATAGTTTCGATGGACTGCCATTGGTCTGTAATGGATTGACCAATGTTGGCCCATAGAATCTTCTTGATTTCACTTATAGTTTTGTCCAGAGTAAGCTCTTTTTCTAACTCCTTTATCTTTTTTTCAAGAGCCCCTACCTCTCTTGTTCTTTCAGCTATATTCTGTTTTGATTTGTCATATTTTTCCTCAAGCGTAGCCAATTTCTCTTTAGCCGCCTTTAGTTCTCCCATCTGTGCCTCCAGAGCTTCTAGTTCTTTCATCATATTTTGCGTGTTAAGGCCGGGTACCTGTTCTGATGTTGTTGCTGGTGCTGTCGCTTCTGGAGCCGGTGCTGAGCCTGAAGGGACTGCCTCTGATGTTTGTCTAGTGGCAGGTCCTGCTGAAGTTGTTACAAGGGGCACATATTCAATGGCTGCAGATGTTTGTGCTGGTAATTCTCCTTGTTTTGCCCTTAATGCTACCTCCAAGGCGCCCTCTGTTTCCACCTATCTCTTATGCAGGGTTAAGAGTAGAGCAACCACATATTGATCTCTCTTTTGTTTGGCAACCCCTTCAGTCTGAGGGTGATGGGTGGGTGGTAGTTTGATCTGCTTTCTTAAAGCTGCTATATCCTCATATTTTTTCTTCATCAAGGCCCGCACGCCCTTAGGATCATTTGGATCATGTCCTAGCTCTATAATAATTTCTTCCAAGGACTTGATTCTATTGTCCTTGGCTTGAGATGAAGCCTTCTCTAATTCTAACTGGGCAGTAGTGTTATGTAGAGAATTTTGCAAGTGGTGTGCTAATAGAGTTTTATCAGCTAATGTACAATAGAGCATCTCCCCTGTTTGCTGCATAGTAGGCCTAAAATGACTAAGAGTCATTTTTCCTTTTTGGATATCATAGGCTGACATGAGCCTTTCTTGATTGGTTGGTGCCATTCTGAGTAGCTGGTTATAGAGCTAGTATCTAACCAGCTCATTTCTTGCTTTTATGTTTGTAAACTGCTTCTTGATGCTAGAATCTGCCTTGGTTTGCTGCCTTGAAGAACTTACTTCTGTTCCTTGTTGCAGTTCTTGCTCTTGCTGTAAGGAGTTGGCCGATGTTTCGATGCTAGGAGGGAGCATAGTATCAGTTTGTCTTTTAGGCATTTCCTCCTCAGAGAAGGGATTTAGCCTCTGTCTTTTCTCACCCTGCTGATCTGTTGAAGTAGTGAAAGGAGTTTCCTCTTGCCTATCTCTTTTCCTCATTCTTTATTCATTTGCAGGTGTCTGTAAAACTGTAGTTTCAACTATTGCCTCCTGCCTTGGAGGGATTTTCTCTTGGGTTTGCTACTCTGTGGAGACCGGCGCTTCAGCCATTTTTTCTTGCTGCTCTGCTTGCTGCTCCAAATTGGGAAATGACTCCTCTTGTTGTACTTCTTTGCCTTTAGCTATATTTGCTGCTTGACCTGTTGCTTTGGCAAACTGCTGGGGAATAGTGGAGGATGAGGCACTTTCTCCAAGATGCCGACGGGCTGGAGACCAAACCTGTCCAAAATATTCCAAGTCAACTGCTTTTTCTAATTTTTTAATTGCTCTCTCTGCTAATTCTTCTTCAGAATAATCCTCCACTAATGTGCCTTCTCTCCACTCTAGTTGGTTAGCATATTTTTCAATTTCTGGAATGCTAAAGTGATCATAGGTAGCAAGCCTATACTTGATTCTTCTGAGGCTGATGAAATGATTAGGATCATATGGTGCCCAATAGAAGCTTGTTTTGAGCTGGAGGTTTTTTAGGATCTTGTCTGCCTCTCCCCAAGCTTCTTCCCTCTTATTAAAGATGAATGGACCCAGTTGGTGCTTAATTTTCAGTTGTGCTTTCTTATTTCTGCTATGAAAATGGATCATGTCTGCATTTCCAAATTGCCGGAAGTATTCTAATGCAAAAATTCTCATGGGAACGTAGTTTGGCAGTCTGTATGGGGCTAGCTCACAGCCATATACTCTGATTACTGTGTGGTCTTGGTAGAAGTACCAATCTCCAATGCTATAATTCTTTGAAAGCTAGAGGATCTTTTGCATTTCATCGGTGAGTCTAGGAGGAGGAGAACTCTGCAGTAGGAACAAGGCTGGATGGATGAACAGATCAATGAACTCACAGTAGTTGTATGGAGAGTAAAAGATATGGTGACAGACTGGTGTCCAGAATACCACTGACCTCCTGTTTCCTTTTACATCCAGCTTTTTTAAGAAAATAGGGAAACTGTCAGGCTGATTGTATAATATCAAATGATATATATATAGGATGTGTATTTGAATACCCTCTCTCTCTCCAAATTCATGAATTGCTCATGAATTTTGTCATCAATGAATGTGACATAATCATACTGGACAACAGGGGGCTGTCCTGGAGTGAACATGGATAGCATTACCAAGATTGTTTCATCCACAAACTCACTGGTATTGAATCCTAAAATGCAGGATATCATGTACACTAGCAGTCTCCCTGTTTCATTGAACCAGACATGTAGATAAGGAGGAGGTTGCCGGGGTTGATAATCTAGTTGCATGAACAACTGGCCAATCCTTGTGACCTCTGAGCTGGGCAGCTTGGCACCTTGTTTGAGCAGAAAATTCATAGAAAGGGGCACCAGAGGTTTGGTTGGCTCAAAGCATAACATCTCATTTATGGATTGAGGAGTGATGTGAAATAAAACAGTCCCAGATGGACCCAAGACTGCTCTTTGAGAGGGTTCATAGTGTTCACAACACTGATGGATGAAGTATGGGAATACATTCACTTGTGGAAGATAATACATGGGCAAGTTGGACTCCCAGATACCTATGTCATCAGCACCGCTTGTGTGTTTCCTCTTTAGCTCACAAATGGTTTCTATGTGATATTTGTTACTTATTTCAACTGTTTCTTTCATTTGATAATCCCTGTCAGCAAGGGCCAACCATTCTAGGTTCTTATGTGGGGCATTCAGGGGTGCAATATTCAATGCCACAGGGGTCTCCATTGCTTAGTTCTCACTTGGAGTTGAATTTGTGCTTTGGTTTCGCAAAACTGGCAGTGAATAGTAAATTATGGTTGATGAGATGACTTGCAGAGATGAGAATGAAGGTGAATTGGGTTAACAGGGAGCAACAACTTGTTGAGAAAGTGAATGGAGCCAATGCCTGGGAGTGAGTGCTGCTTTTTCAGTGGAATTTGTCTGCTAATGGTTTTAAGTCGCAAATGTGCAGGAAGCTGTGGGAAGTGGGCGAAATTTGAACAATGGGAGCCCCTTCACATGAACTTGGGGCTAAACTGGCAGATGGAGGGTCTTAGCATTCAGGAATTTGAGTAGTTATTATGCTTTTTTCTGTTTGTCTCTTTTTTTCATTTTTATACTACAGAGAACTCGGAAGACTAGGGTACACAGAGGAAATTGGTAAATACCTGGGGACGGTGAGGCTGAAGGTGTTAAAGGTTGATGAACTTGCAGCGCCAGCAGCTCAGGGCAAAAATTTTGCAGTTGGCTGACAAACGACATAAAACAACATGCAAGGGAGCACAGCACTTGACCAATAGAAATGCAAAAAAAAAACGATGATTTTGGGCGAATATATGGAAAAAATGGATTTGGCGCCTTTTTTTTTTTGTAAATGACGTCAGCATGACATCACTGGTCGGGCCCGGGTATGGAGGGATGACGTGGCGATGTGTGACTGGGGTGACGTGGAGGGATGACGCGACGGCCATGTCGGATAGAGAGTGAGATGGTAGTTGACGTGACTGCTGATGTGGGCGATGACGTAGGGGCGGGAACAAACGGTGGTAAGTGGTATTATCGGACCACTTGTGGTACGGGCCCGGTAACTGTCAGAGGCCGCCCAATCCAATAAAAATAGGGCACGCATCCTTGGCACTACGTCACCCACTGATAGATTTCGTGCGGTAAAGGACGGATAGCAGGAGGGCTCCGAAATGCCCGATGACCGTCGGATGGGAGGGCCCAAATCCGACGACGGACGGGAGGACAAGCCGCCAGTGCGATAATGGCGGGACCCAACCATTATTAAATTGTTTCTTTTGATAAAGCAAAGAGACACGAAACCTTGGATAAATGGTAAATGTGGGTTTACGGGAACTTTATACAAGTGATGCGGAAAAGAGGGAATTAACATCATGAAGGGTATAGCGGGTGAGGGTTATTAAATTAACTAGGTGTTAATTTAATTCCCGAACGTAGCATGGAGAACTATATACATGAAAGCCTTTGATTTTGTCATGCTTCCCAAACTTCAAAGTATATGGCTATAATTCCCAGGGGGGTATGTCCGTATTTTTGGTTTTTTGCATAAAATATGATAATAGTAGGGGGAGGGGAACACTTAGGGAGTTAAATAGTAAGGTTAGGAATGGATATGAATTTGAGATATGAAAGAAGGATAGAGAGCTAAGTTTAAAGAGTAAACTTAGATTTAGAAGCAGATGAGAGTGAGTAATGATTTTACACAAGAAATGTGGCTTTCTTATGTGATAGAAACCAACACCTTGGCTTAATATTTCACAAAAGATAAAGTGATGCTAGGACTTGTTGAGCGAATCCCAAGGTCCATTGGAGGGATGTTAGAAAAATATTTCCTGGGAAAACAGGGGAAGTTAGACATGCTTCCATATTTTGTTATCAAAATGCTGAATAAACAGTTATGTTCTTGCTAATATAAATTTTCTTTGTCAAGCTAACTCATGAAGAAAATCAGGCTTCGGCAACCCCTGTCTACCTACCCATCTTGGTACCTAGCATCTTTTGTTACTTCAGGGAGGGTGCACTTAGACTTGCAAACCCTCAATTGATCTTTTCTTTTTCTTTTCAAATGATTTTCTATCTAAAACTACCCTTATCACTTCCAAGGGCCCAGTTGGGCGCCTTTGTTCTTTGCCTAACTACTAATCTGCCAAGCTTAAACTGTTTGGACAGATTTTTCTTTCTCTAGTCTAGAATAGGCAATTTAAAACATGGCATGGCCCAGCTTGAACTGTTGGGCCATCCATCAAGATAGCAGTGGCATTTTGGTTGGCCACTTTCCTAGTCTTTCTTTGGCATTCATTTCAATTATTTTTTCTGACCAATTCATTTTCTTGCCTTTTGATTATTCTTTTAAGGCATACCCTCTTTACATTTTTTAACTATCTGTGTCCTTCAAAAAAATAGAACCTTTGTATCATCAAAGATGAACATTTTTGGCACTTCCACTATCAATCATGAAAAATGAAACCCTATTGGTATAGGAGAGTAACAGTGGCTCCACTTGGGGATGACTTTTCCAGATGAAAAGTCAAGAACAGCAGGTCAGATCACCTTGTTTTTCCAAATCTTTTTGCAGCCTGAATCCTCCTTTTGTTAAAGACCATTCATATCAATCTTTAGGAACTTATATGAAATAGCCTGCAAGCTGATTTGCTGTGAAATTACAGATCTGTTTTTACTTATTTCTCTGAGTGTTCCTCATCACCGTGATAGTTCCCATGTGTTTTCTCTTGCTTTCCAATGATAGGATCAAAATATATGTCAAAAATGGTGTAGCACCTTGGTACTTCTCAAAATCAGCTTCACTTGGAACTTTATCTATCCGATGTCAATGAACCTACTGAAAATACAAATATTTATGTACAATATGGGGCTGTGTAGTGTTTCCTCAATGGTGGTCAAAATAATGCTTAAGCATCCTCCCATTGACTGGGCCTTCCTCAGTGTTTGAGCCATCCAAACTCTTTAGAAAATAGGTGTTATTACCTTGTACAACATAAATGACATATGGTCCCTTCCACAAGGAATCAAATTTACCATGTTTTCCTTTGTCCTCCCTCCTGGAATCCCATCTCAGCACTTTGCTTCCTATGAAGAAGTCTTCAGCTTTGGTTCTTTTGTCAAATATTCTTTTGAGCTTCTCTTGCAGTATTTGGGTTCTCTGATAGACTTCCTCTCTTGTTTGCTGTAGGTGAATTGTCTGATTGATCCTTCTTTGAATGTCATTTGGCTCAGCTTGTATCTCTTGCAGCAACTTGATTACAAGGATCCCCAAAGACGAAGGAAATCTTGCTTCCATTCCATAAACAAGTTCATATGGGCTTGTGCCAATGGATCTTTTGGTGGTCAACCTGTCTGCCCATAGTGCATTTACCAGCTTCTTATGCCAATTCTTTTTGTTCTCCTCCAAAACTTTCTTGATGATGTTGATGAGGCTTTTATTGGAAGACTCAGCTAGGCCATTGCCTTGCGGATAATAAGCTGTGGAATGACCTAAGGTCATATGATATTTATGGCAAAAGTTGATCATTTTTTTGGACTTGAAAGTAGCAGCATTATCTGTAATAATTTTATCTGGACAACCAAACCTGGACAAGATGTTGGTTTCTAGAAATTGTATAGTGATGGAGTCATTGGCTTGCCTACAAGGGATGGCTTCTATCCATTTGGTAAAATAGTCTGTAGCAGTCAAAATCCACCTATGCTGACCAGAGGATGAAGGGTGGATTTCACCAATGAAGTCTAAACCCCATTGTTGGAATGGTCTCTCAGTTGAAATAGGTTTGAGTGGTAAAGGCAACAACTTTCTCTTTCCTTCAAAGATTTTGCATTTGTGACAGGACATTACAAATTTTCTCACATCAGTAAACAAGGAGGGCCAATAAAAACCAGCCCTTAGGATTTTATCAACTGTGGATTTCCAGTATAAATGTCCTCCATAGTCACCTGCATGAAATTCCTTGAAGACATTGTTAGCTTCACCCAAAGTTAGGCATTTAAGTAAGATTCCTTCATGGTTTCTCCAAAACAAAACATTATCTATGATACAAAAATTTGATGCTTTCATTTTCAAGAACCTTTTCTTAGTTCTGGACAACCCTGGAGGAGCTTGCAGGTTTAACAATACAAAACATATATCAGCATACCAGGGAGATTGCAAAAAGGCTTGGTTGATCTGTGGAGTCGCCATCTCCTCTTCGTTGTCCAGTTCATTAATGTCGAGGGCTTGAAAATTGGTTTCAGTCATTAGCTTGGCTAGACCCTGTCCTTTTATCAGTTTGGTAGGCTTGATTTCAATGTCATATTCTAAGATATTGGCAATCCATTTGCCCCTCCTGCCTTCAATTCCTTCTTGGGTTAAAATGTCCTTAACCACTACATTCAGGATGTAGGCAATTATATGAGAGTATAAAATATAGATTCTGAAGTCTTTGATGGCCTTTACCAATGCATAGGCTTGCTTTTCCATAATCTGATATTTTAAGGGGGCATCTCTAAGGGCTCTGCTAAAAAATGCAATGGGTTTTTCACATCCTTGGTCATCTTTTTGTAACAGGACAACAGCAATTGTATGCTCAGATGCAAAGGAAAAAATGATGAAATCTCTATCAAACCTAGGGCTTGTTAGGACTGGTGTGTTTGTCAATGCTCTTTTGATATCCTCAAAGGCCTGTTTAGCTTCCATGGTCCATTTGACCTTAGAATCCTTCTTCAACATATTGTTTAACAGTCTTATGAGCTCAGCCAAATTAGGAATGAATCTTCTCAAGAAGTTAATTTTTCCTAGAAAGCCTTGTAGTTCTTTGATGTTTCTCGGATGAGGGACTTGAAGGATAGCTTGAATTCTGTCTGGATCAATCCTAATACCATCTTTTGAGATTATGTGCCCTAGGAGTTTACCTTCCTCTAAGCCAAACAGTGATTTTTTTGGATTCAACAATATGCCATATTTTCTACAAATTAAGAAAACCCGTCTCAAATGTTCTAAGTGTTCTTGGTCTGATTTTGAAAAGGCAGTAAGATCATCCAGGTAGACCACTAGAAAATCATGGATTTCATTGGCGAAGGCTATATCCATGGCTCTTTGGAACGTGGCCCCTGCATTCTTAAGCCCAAAAGGCATTTTGACATATTTGAAAGTTCCCCAAGGTGTTGTGAAGGCAGTTTTATCTTGATCATCCGGGTGTACTAAAATCTGATTGAATCCAGAGAATCCATCTAATAATGAGATCCTAGAGGCTCCCACTACCCTTTGTAGGATATGATCCATTTTTGGTAAGGGGTAATGGTCTTGAGAGAGACTTTGTTCAAATTCCTTAGGTCAACACACAGTCTGATCTCTCCTGTCTTTTTCCTAGTAGGCACTAGGTTTGAAATCCATTCTGAGAACCTGATTGGAGCAATGATCCCTACTTCATACATACGTTTCACTTCTTTTTTAATGAGGGGAAGGAGCACAGGGTTCAATCTTCTAAGCTTCTGTTTAAAGGGTTTTTGGTTTTCTTTTAAAGGTATGGTGTGTTGGATGACTGAGGTATCATAGGACTTGACGTCCTCATAACTCCAGGCAAATACATCTTGGAACTCTTTAAATAACTCCATGTTTTTCAATTTCTGATCAGCTGGTAATGCCTTAGATAATTTTATTATTTTGGGATTCTCTGTGGTTCCAATGTTACAATCTTCAATTTCAGCATTCAGCGGTTGCATTTTCGGTTTTCTTGAGATATCATTTGAATCAAACAAATCCTCCAAAGGGGTTAAACCTATGGGCAGAAAATTGTCTTTTAGATCAATTACTTCGGCTTTTGTCTTAGCTATTTCATCTAAATCTGTTTGCTTCAACTCCTGTATATTTTCATTATTAAAGGTAGTAGGGTGCAAAGCCAGATTTGCTGTTTCAGCTGATATATTTTGCTTTATTGTGTATGCCTGTTGTTGATCATCCATAGTGCTAGAATCAATGTTAATGCCGGAAAATTCCTCTTTTAGAGTGAGGAAGTTGTTTATTTGTGTGTCACTCTCAAAGACTTGCCAATTCTTGATGTTATCCGGGACTGCAGGCCTATGTTTGATTTCAGTAGTGAAAGTGTGATTGGGTTTGAAAGGTAGCTTGAAAGTGCTGACAAAAGTTGCCAAGCTATGAGCATGTAAATTGAGCTCTCTAGAAATTTTAGTTAACTGAGATTCTGAGAAGGTATCAAGTACTTGGATAGATGCTCCTTTATAAGCTCTTAACCTTAGATCATTTGTGATAAAGTTTCCTTTCATCTGTTGTATGATCAAATCTGAATCTCCTAAGACTGAAATTTTGGTTGCACCTAAATTTTTTATGAGTTTGAGACCTAATAGAAGGGCTTCATACTCAGCCATATTATTTGTGCATTGAAAATTTAGCCTATATGCATGACCTTCAGCTTGGTCATTCTGCATATTGTGAATCCAGACTCCTGCTCCAGCTCCTAATTTATTTACAGAACCATCAAATTCTAGATACCATAGAGTTTCATGGTCAAGATTTGTATTGAGACTCTTAGAGAGTTGGGTCATGGTTAGATTGGTTTCTTGCAAGTCACTTGATACATCATGCTGCTTTGTTATATCCATTATACCAAAAATCTTTTGGTCTTGGGAGGAAAATTGTTCATTCAATTCCTCTGCCTGTGCTGCCATTAATAGTTCAGGATAAGCCCTGCTGCACATGTCAGCATTATAGAGAATAAATGAATCCATGTCAGAGTGTATTGAATAAATTGGAAAGTTTTGGGGCTTCTCTTGACTGCTCACCATATATTTCATTAGTGTTTTGCGGTATAACCTCTTTGGTTGTCCAAAGACTGAAATGGTAGCGTAGGACATGTCTAATTGCAAAGATCCTTGGAGTTTGGCCCCCCAGTATCTGGACAAGAGCATACCATACTTGGGAGGTATGTCAGCTACCACCACATCCATCAAAATTTTTTTGGTTGGGTATTGGACCAGGGAGACACACAAATATTTAATCAAGCCTAGGCACCTGACTTGGCTTGAATCAAATGAGAATAGATCTTTATAAGGTCTTGTGATATCTAAGTCTAGTTTTTCCATTACAGATTTGGGCATTAAGTTCTGTGAGGCCCCGGAATCAAACATTGCATTATGTGAAACCTTGTCATTGATGTTTAGACTTACATAGAAGGGTGGAACCCCTCCATTTGCTGTTTTTCCATTGACCTCAGGACCAAACAGTAACTCAGGTTAATCATCTAGTACATTCACAACATCCTTACTGTCTGATACTTGGAGTGACCGGTTGATCTGCTGTCTATACACTTCGTGTTTAGCCAATTCAGAGAGAGGGACAAATATCTTTAGCTTACTTATTTATGTTTCCAAATTAAAGGGCTTCTCCATTTGAGTCTTAGAAATAAGTACAACATGTTTTTCCTTTTCAGCTGGGTTTTCAGTAATCCTTTCTTCATGATTGGTATGATTTTGAGTGAAATTGGTACCGTATTTATTTTCAGGGATGGTGTTCGAACCTGCATTTGAAGGATGAGGTGGGGCTGGGTGATTTTCAGAGGGCTGTTGTTCTAAGATATCCTCCACAGTGACTTCTGGGGTATGGGGGTTGGTGTTATCAGCGGATTGTGGGAGAACAGTCTTGTCCTTGGTCCCTTTTGGCTGCTTACTGTCCTTTGGTTTAAGAGGTTCAGGTACATCTATAGTTCTACTCCTTAGTTTATATTGTTTATGTACCTCATATACTGTTGCATCATAACCTTCCCTAAAATCAAATGATTCTCCTGATTTAGTTTGAAATTGATTACGATTATAGACCTCTTGATCTTCTTGGGTTAAAAAGACCTGATGTTCACTGTCTAGACCCATTAGGTTGATGTGAGGATCCTCGGTTGGTTTGCTAGATGTTGAAGCCTCAACATAATTTTCTTGAAACAGAGGTCTAATATGTTGGTCAGGATCAGCCCTTCCAACATTTGGATTTTGATTCTTTCTAAAATTAGGGTTTCTAGCAATACTTGGCTAACCTTCCCATGATGATTTTCTTTCTATTGTTTCTACCCTGTCTCCGAGTCTATCCATGCCTTTGATGATTGCATCTAGTTTTTGTTCAAATGCTGAGGGTTCTTCCTTAAAAGTGGTTCTTCTTTCAGCTCTTGCCTAATTTCTTTTGGCAATCAGATTTGCCTCTACACTTACAGCTATGTTTTGCATGTCTTCCAGGGTTGCAGGGGCTCTTTCCCTTAGTTGATATGCCATATCAGCATCAAACCCATCTGGGAACTTGATTAAGGCTAAATCAGGTGGAGGCCTAAGATTTTGAGGGATGGCATCATAAACATTGTTAAATCTGGTACAATAATCTAGAACGGTTTCTTGTGGACCTATCCTTATGGTGTCATACTCAGATAGAATATGTAGAGGGTCTTTTTTCTTTTCCCATCTGTTCAGGAAGGATTGATAAAGAGCACCCGAATTGGCTATGGAATTTGCAGCAAGTGCTCTGAACCAAGTTCTTACTTCACCTGTTAAACTTTGAACAAAAATTTTCATTCTCACATCATCATCGTCTATTTCATAGTTTTCAAAGTAATCTTGCATTTTCTTGGTATGCTGTAAGGCAGTATATGTGCTGGTTCCATCAAAATAAGTGATCTTACTTTGGTAGTCCTGAGGCATAGCCCCAGGATTGCCAGGTAACTGTAAGGGGGCATAACAATTTGCCATATTTACAAGAATCAATGGGACAACGGGTAGAAGGGGGACAACCGGAAGAACAGGGACAGCAATAGCAGTTTGTGTATTGGATAGAGGAGTGAATAGTATGTTTTGAGAAGTGGATGAGGAAGAGGGGGAAGACAGGGTTATGTGGGGGTGAACTGATGGTTTAACAGGGGTTGGGATATAACTTTGCTGAACTGCCTCAGGGCTAGAGTCAGCAAATTCTTCTTGTTCCTTTTGCTTCCTAAGAATCCTAGGGATCAAATTAGGATTATCGAAAACCGCTGGAGGATTTGGGTCAGGATCTGACCTGGTATGCCTAGTTCTCTTTTTAGGAGCCAGCTTTCGAATTTGTTTTTGGTATTTTCGAGAATATTTTCAGAATTATCAAGGAACTGCTCAAATTTTGGAACAGTTATCTTAAGCAGACAGCAGTTGAAAAATTCATTCTGTCCCCAGTGGAGTCGCCAATTATGTTATCACTCAGGTTGTTCCCTTTGACTCCTAAGGGAATACGGCCGAGGTAACCACTAACCAATCTTCGGATTACAGGTTCTAGCCCACTTGCAATCAGAGAGGGCTCTCTCTTTCTGATTTAGCTTTGTTTTGGGAATTTTAGGCTAGTTATGATGCACTGAATTTTGTTTAAAGTTTGGTTGAATGATATCTTCTAACAACTGAAATGCAATGTTCATAGGGTTTTAGTCCATTGGGCATTGGAGTCTGTGATTATGTGTTTCTTGAGGCGTTTAGTGAGAATGATGATACTGCAGAGCCAGATGGGCATTCATGAAACAACCTTCAAATTTGGGAAGTGTGGATTGTGATCAGATAGTGAGAGGCAATTAAGGTTCTTTCACTATGCTGGTGAGATGGAGAAATGAAATATTGCTCAGGAGCAACTCAGAATTCTTGAACACTATCTACTATGAAAGATTCAGTGTAAATGTGAGCAATTAAGAATTTCACATTCATAACTAATTCTGTAGAAAACATAATTAACAGCAAAGATTGAGCTTAGGGCGTTTAATAAACAAATCCTGAACTATTCTTTTTCTCTGATGCTAAGACCATTTAACATAAAGCATATGCGGGTTTTGTAAGCGAAGAGAATGTAAAGACACGGTTTAGAAACCTTATTGTATCATGAAATAACGCAGGAATCCTGCAGCAGTAAGCAATCTCATCACAACAAATCAAACAACGCAGAATTTCAGGAACCTCATCAGCTTCTTGTATTGAAAGTCTGTAATTACAATGTAGCTCTTCAGAAGAAAAATCAACAACCCCAACTAAGTTATGCGTGCGGATATATATACAAAAGTGTTTCTCAAAATATCTGAAAGATGAGTCATTAACTCATAACTTTCTTACCAACTTTCTACGAATAGTAGATACAAAAGTTATTGCTTATTTAAAGATTAATAAACAGTTGTTTATCTTTGTCAGAGACCCTTGACTTTGAAACCAACTGGGTCGGCCGACTGATTTGCATTGATTTCGGGAGTGTTTGCTTTCTTGCTGCTTTGCCACGATGCTGTTGTTGTGGTCGCATCATTTGTAATCATCCGTTGGTGCCTAGTCATCATCTTTGTCACTCAGCTGCTCTTTCTTTTGCTGCCCAAGTAGCTTGAACATGTGAGTCATTTGAAAATGCTGACTCAAGATTGTTCCAAAAAAAATTTCAAACAAAATTTGGTTTATCAAAGTAATGTTTCTATCATGCCTCTCCACCAATCTTTAGTAGGCAATTGGTGTCTCTGTATTTTAATCAGAGTCTCATCAGTTTCAGTATATTTGTAGTAATTTGGAGGTACTTCAAAAAGGTGCTTGATCTCATGCTCAATAAAAAACAAATTTTCCAACTTTTCATAGAGAGTCTGCCCAGATGGCGGCCCTGTTTCCTCTGAACTGCTTGCTGATGCTGTTATTTGATTTGTTGCATAATTGTTGACCCTCTTGGCATAATTTTCATGTGATAACAACCTTCCTGCACTAGTTACCAAGCTGGGAAGACCTCTGTTATGCAATGCTGTGATTTTTGCAATGAATTCATTTACCTCTGTCTGCATTTCTTGACACCTTCTGTCTAATGTCTGCACATAATTCCTCAAGGTAAGCACCCTCTTTATTAGTAATATGGTATCAGTCCTGTCTCTGATACCCATTCCTGCTAGCTGAGGGCCAGTGCGATTGTTAAGCACTTGAATCATTCTGTTGGCTATTTCAGGCATACTTCCCAGGGATGCCCGGGCTCTTTGACTTTCTTCTTTTGCCCTACTTAGGAGATCCATTTTCTCATGGATAGTTTCGATGGACTGCCATTGGTCTGTAATGGATTGACCAATGTTGGCCCATAGAATCTTCTTGATTTCACTTATAGTTTTGTCTAGAGTAAGCTCTTTTTCTAACTCCTTTATCTTTTTTTCAAGAGCCCTTACCTCTCTTGTTCTTTCAGCTATATTCTGTTTTGATTTGTCATATTTTTCCTCAAGCATACCCAATTTCTCTTTAGACGCCTTTAGTTCTGCCATCTGTGCCTCTAGAGCTTCTAGTTCTTTCATCATATTTTGCGTGTTAAGGCTGGGTACCTGTTCTGATGTTGTTGCTGGTGCTGTCACTTCTGGAGCTGGTGCTGAGCCTGAAGGGACTGCCTTTGATGTTTGTCTAGTGGGAGGACCTGTTGAAGTAGTTACAAGGGGCACATCTTCAATGGCTGCAGATGTTTGTGCTGGTAATTCTCCTTGTTTTTCCCTTAATGCTACCTCCAAGGCACCCTCTGTTTCCACCAATCTCTTATGCAGGGTCAAGAGTAGAGCAACCACATCTTGATCTTTCTTTTGTTCAGCAACCCCTTCAGTCTGAGGGTGATGGGTGGGTGGTAGTTTGATCTGCTTTCTTAAAGCTACTATATCCTCATATTTTTTCTTCATCAAGGCCTGCACGCCCTTAGGATCATTTGGATCATGTCCTAGCTCTATAATAATTTCTTCCAAGGACTTGATTCTGTTTTCCTTGGCTTGAGATGAAGCCTTCTCTAATTCTAACTGGGCAGTTGTGTTATGTAGATAATTTTGCAAGCGGTGTGCTAATAGAGTTTTATCAGCCAATGTACAATAGAGCATCTCCCCTGTTTGCTTGTGTAGCTCGATCTGGTCCATGGGGTGGATGTCTTTGGCAAACACCTCCAAGTTAGTTCTGATGTAGTCTACAGCTGATTGAGGTTGCTGCATAGTAGGCCTAAAATGACTAAGAGTCATTTTTCCTTCTTGGATATCATAGGCTGACATGAGCCTTTCTTGATTGGTTGGTGCCATTCTGAGCAGCTGGTTATAGAGCTGGTATCTAACCACCTCATTTCTTGCTTTTATGTCTATAAACTGCTTCTTGATGCTAGAATCTACCTTGGTCCGCTGCCTTGAAGAACTTACTTCTGTTCCTTGTTGCAGTTCTTGCTCTTGCTGTAAGGAGCTGGCCGATGTTTCGATGCTAGGAGGGAGCATAGTATCAATTGGTCTTTCAGGCATTTCCTCCTCAGAGAAGGGATTTAGCCTCTGTCTTTTCTCACCCTGCTGATCTGTTGAAGTAGTGAGAGCAGTTTCCTCTTGCCTATCTCTTTTCCTCATTCTTTCTTCATTTGCAGGTGTCTGTAAAACTGTAGTTTCAACTGTTGCCTCCTGCCTTGGAGGGATTTGCTCTTGGGTTTGCTGCTCTGTGGAGACCGGCGCTTCAGCCATTTTTTCTTACTGCTCTGCTTGCTGCTCCAAATTGGGAAGTGACTCCTCTTGTTGTACTTCTTTGCCTTTAGCTATATTTGCTGCTTGACCAGTTGCTTTGGCAGACTGCTGGGGAATAGTGGAGGATGAGGCACTTTCTCCAAGATGCTGAGGGGCTGGAGACTAAACCTTTCCAAAATATTCCAAGTCAATTGCTTTTTCTAATTTTTTAGTTGCTCTCTCTGCTAATTCTTTTTCAGAATAATCCTCCACTAATGTGCCTTCTCTCCACTCTAGTTGGTTAGCATATTTTTCAATTTCTGGAATGCTAAAGTGATCATAGGTAGCAAGCCTATACTTGATTCTTCTGAGGCTTATGAAATGATTAGGGTCATATGGTGCCCAATAGAAGCTTGTTTTGAGCTGGAGGTTTTTTAGGATCTTGTCTGCCTCTCCCCAAGCTTCTTCCCTCTTATTAAAGATGAATGGACCCAGTTGGTGCTTAATTTTCAGCTGTGCTTTCTTATTTCTGCTATGAAAATGGATCATGTCTGCATTTCCAAATTGCCGGAAGTATTTTAATGCAAAAAGTCTCATAGGAACGTACTTTGGCAGTTTGTATGGGGCTAGCTCACAGCCATATACTCTGATTACTGTGTGGTCTTGGTAGAAGTACCAATCTCCAATGCTATAATTCTTTGAAAGCTGGAGGATCTTCTGCATTTCATTGGTGAGTCTAGGAGGAGGAGAATTCTGCAGTAGGAACAAGGCTGGATGGATGAACAGATCAATGAACTCACAGTAGTTGTATGGAGAGTAAAAGATATGGTGACAGACTAGTGTCCAGAATACCACTGACCTCCTGTTTCCTTTTGCATCCAGCTTTTTTAAGAAAATAGGGAAACTGTCAGGCTGATTGTATAATATCAAATGATATATATAGGATGTGTATTTGAATACCCTCTCTCTCTCCAAATTCATGAATTGCTCATGAATTCTGTCAGCAATGAATGTGGCATAATCATACTGGACAGCAGGGGGCTGTCCTGGAGTGAACATGGATAGCATTACCAAGATTGTTTCATCCACAAACTCACTGGTATTGAATCCTAAAATGCAGGATATCATGTCCACTAGCAGTCTCCCTGTTTCATTGAAACAGACATGTAGATAAGGAGGAGGTTGTCGGGGCTGATAATCTGGCTGCATGAACAACTGGCCAATCGTTGTGACCTCTGAGCTGGGCAGCTTGGAACCTTGTTTGAGCAGAAAATTCATAGAAAGGGGCGCCAGAGGTTTGGTTGGCTCAAAGCTTAGCATCTCATTTATGGATTGAGGAGTGATGTGAAATAAAACAGTCCCAGATGGACCCAAGACCGCTCTTTGAGAGGGTTCATAGTGTTCACAACACTGATGGATGAAGTCTGGGAATACATTCACTTGTGGAAGATAATAGATGGGCAAGTTGGACTCCCAGATACCTATGTCATCAGCACCGCTTGTGTGTTTCCTCTTTAGCTCACAAACGGTTTCTATGTGATATTTGTTACTTATTTCAACTGTTTCTTTCATTTGATAATCCTTGTCAGTAAGGGCCAACCATTCTAGGTTCTTATGTGGGGCATTCAGGGGTGCAATATTCAATGCCACAGGGGTCTCCATTGCTTAGTTCTCACTTGGAGTTGAATTTGTGCTTTGGTTTCGCAAAACTGGCAGTGAACAGTAAATTATGGTTGATGAGATGACTTGCAGAGATGAGAATGAAGGTGAATTGGGTTAACAGGGAGCAACAACTTGTTGAGAAAGTGAATGGAGACAATGCCTGGGAGTGAGTGCTGCTTTTTCAGTGGAATTTTTCTGCTAATGGTTTTAAGTCGCAAATGCGCAGGAAGCTGTGGGAAGTGGGCGAAATTTGAACAATGGGAGCCCCTTCACATGAACTTGGGGCTAAACTAGCAGATGGAGGGTCTTAGCATTCAGGAATTTGAGTAGTTATTATGCTTTTTTCTGTTTGTCTCTTTTTTTCTTTTTTATACTGCAGAGAACTCGGAAGACTAGGGTACACAGAGGAAATCGGTAAATACCTGGGGACTGTGAGGCTGAAGGTGTTGAAGGTTGATGAACTTGCAGCGCTAGTAGCTCAGGGCACGAATTTTGCAGTTGGCTGACAAACGACGTAAAACAACATGCAAGGGAGCATAACACTTGACCAATAGAAATGCAAAAAAAAAAAATGATGATTTTGGGCAAATATATGGAAAAAAGGGATTTGGCGCCCTTTTCTTTTGTAAATGACATCAACATGACGTCACTGGTCGGGCCTGGGTATGGAGGGATGATGTGGCGATGTGTGACTGGGCTGACGTGGAGGGATGACGCGGCGGCCATGTCGGATAGAGAGTGAGATGGCAGTTGACGTGACTGCTGATGTGGGCGATGGCGTAGGGGCGGGAACAAACGGTGGTAAGTGGTATTATCGGACCGCTTGTGGTACGGGCCTGGTAACTGTCAGAGGCCGCCCGATCCAATAAAAAATGGGCACGCGTCCCTGGCACTACATCACCCACTCACAGATTTCGGGCGGTAAAGGATGGATAGGAGGAGGGCTCCGAAATGCCCGATGACCGTCAGATGGGAGGGCCCAAATCCGACGACGGACGGGAGGACAAGCCGCCAGTGCGATAACGGCGGGACCCAACCATTATTAAATTGTTTCTTTTGATAAAGCGCAGAGACACGAAACCTTGGATAAATGGTAAATGTGGGTTTACGAGAACTTTATACAAGTGATGCGGAAAAGAGGGAATTAACATCATGAAGGGTATAGCGGGTGAGGGTTATTAAATTAACTAGGTGTTAATTTAATTCCTGAACATAGCATGGAGAACTATATACATGAAAGCCTTTGATTTTGTCATGCTTCCCGAACTTCAAAGTATATGGCTATAATGCCCAAGGGGGGGTATGTACGTATTTTTGGGTTTTTGCATAAAATATGATAATAATAGGGGGAGGGGAACACTTAGGGAGTTAAATAGTAAGGTTAGGAGTGGATATGAATTTGAGATATGAAAGAAGGACAGAGAGCTAAGTTTAAAGAGTAAACTTAGATTTAGAAGCAGATGAGAGTGAGTAATGATTTTACACAAGAAATGTGGCTTTCTTGTGTGATAGAAACCAACACCTTGGCTTAATATTTCACAAAAGATAAAGTGATGCTAGGACTTGTTGAGCGAATCCCAAGGTCCATTGGAGGGATGTTAGAAAACGATTTCCTGGGAAAACAAGGGAAGTTAGACATGCTTCCATATTTTGTTATCAAAATGCTGAATAAACAGTTCTGTTCTTGCTGATATAAATTTTCTTTGTCAAGCTAATTCATGAAGAAAATCAGGCTTCGGCAACCCCTGTATACCTACCCATCTTGGTACCTAGCATTTTTTGTTGTGCACTTAGACTTGCAAACCCTCAATTGATCTTTTCTTTTTCTTTTCAAATGATTTGCTATCTAAAACTACCCTTATCACTTCCAAGGGCCCAAATTAAGCAGTTGGGCACCTTTGTTCTCTACCTAACTACTAATCTACCAAGCTTAAACTGTTTGGACATATTTTTCTTTCTCTAGTCTAGAACAAGCAATTTAAAACATGGCATGGCCCAGCTTGAACTGTTGGGCCATCCATCAAGATAGCAGTGGCATTTTGGTTGGCCACTTTCCTGGTCTTTCTTTGGGGTTCATTTCAATTATTTTTTCTGACCAATTCATTTTCTTGCCTTTTGATTATTCTTTTAAGGCATACCCTCTTTACATTTTTTAACTGTCTGTCTCCTTCACAAAAATAGAACCTTTGTATCATCAAAGATGAACATTTTTGGCACTTCCACTATCAATCATGAAAAATGAAACCCTATTGGTATAGGAGAGGAACATGCACCATAGACAAAACACTTCCTCGGCGATGTCTACCGAAATAGACAAAGGTGAGTGGCACAAACACCTCCACTCACATAACTTTGAGGGAATGTTATTCCAGCCTAATCCCATTTTCCTAAATGGACGGGTGTGTCAGACTAGTCATATATCCTCCACAGAAACCTACCATATACCCAAAGTTTTCCTGCCGAAGCAGACCAGGGTGCATGCCCCTTGGGTTTCAGTCATGTCCTCCGAATCACTCGCTCTCATCAGGAGGACGGACTGGGGATTGACGAGACATTCCTTGCCTGAAAAGACCATTCAAGGTTGGTATATGACTATTTGCTATGTGTGAGCTAGGGAATGAAAGCTGGTCTATGAGCTTGACCACTCTTCCTTCGTGCGGAAAAAACATTACTCTAAAGAGTGAGGAGACAGCGACTCCCATGCAATAAATATAGTCTCGTCCAAGGGGTAGATTATAATCTAGGGGACCTTGGACTATCATTACGTTCATGTGAATGGTTTTCCTTCTCAACGTTATCGGCACATTGGGAAGGATCCCTAACGGTCGACTGGTTCCTTTGTCAAAGCCTGTTAGATTTCTCATCTCAAGAAAAAGCGATGGCGAACCAAGCACTTTACAAGTAGTTGAGGAAAGGATACTCATAGAAGCCCCTTCATCTATGATGGTACTGGCCATGACCATTCTATATATTTGAGCAATGATTCGAAATGGTACACTAGCCGGTAAACGGGGTCTGCCTAGTAGATTCCAGTCAAAGGAAACAACCAGGTTGCTTGGAGGTGGGACTGAATAGACGGCCGGATATGACTCTGACGAACTTCCTTCCTGCAGTAAAGGAATGGGTAGACTACCCCCATATTCATCAGAGTTTGTGCTTACGAAGAGAATTTGAACGGTGTCGTTCTTGTTCTCTTCGGTGACTGTATCATCTGAAGATTGATCCTCTGAAGGCAAGACCGGGTCAACTTCCGCCTCGACCTTTTGACTTTCGTCTAGTGTGGATTTAGATGGCTTATCTTCAATGATAGATGCTTCGGCCGACCACAAGGGCGTGTCAACTGGATTTTCAACTAGTGAAGGACTTGGGAAGAGTTTCTTATATCCAGGAGGAAGCTGTAACGGTGAAACTGGATAGTCATCCAAAACACTTTTAGCTTCATCTAAGAAGGGACAACGGTGGACAGCGTGATCGCCTTCACACAATTTACAAGGAAATTTATATTTTCCTTTTTTTCTAGGGGCTTCACTTTCACTAGTTTATGGTGTACTTCCAACATGATCATCAGAGGTTGATGACACCGGATTGTGCAAATGAGGAGACCAGTCCCTTAAGATCTGAGGGATGCAAGGACAATCTCGATGATAATGGTCTCCTTTGCAAATGACACATGGCGATTTAGGCTTGGTCGGTGGAGTGTGTGGATTTTCGCTACACGATGCTTGGTTGCCCCTTTTCACCTTTGGCTCCTTCTTCTTCTTCTCTTTCTTCTTCTTCTCCTTCTTCTTCTCAGTTACTTGATTTTGGGCTTTACCAGCTTCATCAAGCGAAGAGGAACGAGGAGAGGAAGAATCGGATGAAGTAGAGGGTTGGGCGGTAACTCTGGTATTGTTTAGCTGCTGACTTGATTGTTCAGGAATCACGGTGTTCTGAACGATAGAAGTTGAGAAGAGCCATACGGGCAAGGCGATTGTCAATCCTGGAAGAGACAATGTCGCCATATGGGGTGCACCAACATCTCCCCAAGAGGAGAAGGGACTAGGATTTCCTCCAAGGGGAACTCCTTGGTTGGTGGACTCCATTTTTCTCAACCTAAGACCAATGTAGGAAAGGTGATGTTTATTCCATTTAAAATAAATTTTAGATGCTTTGACACAACTTGTTTTCTCAATTTTTAAGAGTCGAGAAAAAACAAAAGATGACTCTAGTCGCCTTCGATTTTTAATGAGCCTGAAGTGACAAGTTCTCAGATGGACCTTTTCCTTTAAGGAGTCTAAAAAGGAACGTAACAGACTGCTCTGGAAATCTAGACAGAGGGATTACCAAACCAATTGCAAAACTGCAGAATACTTTTTATGGTACGACAGTCAATCTTCCCGAATGCTGTGTTCAGTGCATTGTGATTGATAGGGCGACAGACACGGCTTCCTATGGATAAAGGATATAGCCTATTGTGGTCTCCCAAAATATACTCGACAGTACGTGGGAGCACAAGTCCGTAATGGCACTTGTCATCTCAAAGTGGAGGAATCACCCAACCAACAGTGAAAACAATAGTTACTAGGCTTTACAATGCCAGAATACGTCTCTAGCCTAGACTTCTAGATGTTGTGCGTTAGGTTCCAAAGCGTTTTTAGATTCATTAAATTTATTTTATAGTTGATCTTGCTTAAGAAATTTTCCTTTCAAGTTTACCATGTGATGTAGATGTACAATTCCTAAAATGCAACCAAAGATGATAAACAGTCGTTAATCTTCTTTTTGCAAGGAAAATCCTAGCTACTAAGGAAAGAGAGATGATTTTCTTTCAACAAAGAGCAGAGAGCACACACTATATGCACTATCCTAAATCAAACCAACAAACAGTCTAAATGCAAATGCACATGCATGTATTTGTTTTCGGCCTTCTTAATGTGTGAATGATAAAAAGAAACCTAAGCGCAAATCTGAATTATTTTTCAAAGCGACAATTACTAACAAGCTTCTTTTCAAAACAAAATGAGGACAATGATGACACTTTGTTATTTGGAATTGAAAACTTTCTTTCGACACTTGAAAAACTACCAATTCAAATAAAATACAAGAGTAGCAGTGTAATCGACTATCAAGAACAATCAGATTCTCTTCTATGACTGAAAACGACACTTGTGACACTTTCAAAACAAGAAACGATAGTACAATTATGCTACTTCTTTGTAAAAGAGAACTGAAAATGGCTCAAAAATACATAAAAACATTTACAGTTCTTTGCACAATGGAGGTGGAATAATGGCAAGGAAGGGGGTTTCAACAGAGGTGTACTGACTACAGGTAGCAAAACTCCTGAATAGAGCTGAAAAGAATGAACACAGAAGCCAAAATCTAAGAGCAGAACAGGTCTGATCAGTGCACCTGTAGCACAGGGAAACTGAAATGCAATGCACCTACTACACTTGGGAAGTGTGATGCATTCAGGTTTCAAAGAAGAGACAGTGCGATGGACCAGGGATGAGACTTTAGCTAGGTTCCGGGTCACAGTTTGCAGCTCAGTTCAGGGATTTAGGCCAAGCAAGTGGTAATCAGTAAATCAATCACAGGGATAGATCTAAGGAGGTTACTAGAGCCACCACAAGGGCAATTAGAGAGCTTGTAAATTAGTTGTTTAATTCATAAAAAAAACCCGGAGATAGACTGAAGCAGCATTGATCTACTTTGCCCTTGCATAACAAATGCAGTTCGAAGGCTAGTTGGCTTGACTTTAGGCTCCGTCTGTAAGTTTATAAAGTAAACAAATGTAGATAAACAAACAATCTATTCGCTCCCCAGTGGAGTCGCCATTTTGTTATCGGGAAAGCTAGTGTCTATGCAGAGCTGCTAGTCCCACTAAGGCTGGTAGCTACCTTAGAAACAAACAAACTAAAAACTACTTTCGTTTTCCTTTATGAGAAATAGATAAGAGGGGAATAAGGAGACCAACCTCTTTCTTGCACTTGGTTCCTTGCTCGATTCCTCTCCCTTCTGATAGGTCCTCACCACTTGTTTCCTCGTCTAACCAGCGTCAAAGAGCACCCGTGGAATCAAAGCAGCATAACACTATCCAAGAACATAGATATATTATCATAAACAATATAGGACCAGATATATATTGACCACACAAATGCATATAACATCAATCATACAAGAATGTGGAGGAAAACTTGAATAGCTTTATTGATAATCAAGAAAGAGAAAAGAGGATTACAACCAATTGTTCTAACCCAGCATCATCCTCTCAACAAGAAAGCCCTTCTTCACCTCATGAAAAACTTAGATCACCCAACACTATGATGTTGCACCAAGAAACCAGCAGCACTTCCTTACAAGATACAAAATTCCAGCCTCTGGATCTCTAGGATGAGGGATCCATATATAGATGTTTGTAAGGGAGGTGAGTCAGCCTTTGAGATTCGATTAGTGTCCTCTCTCTGATAGTTCTTGATTCCACTTGGAGATTGATGATCTCCTACTCATCCCTGGGCGAATTCAGAGAGGCAAGTGTCACAGGAGAAGTTTCTGGAAGATTCCATGCTCCTCCACCTTGCGGATTGACCCTGCCATTTGTCCACTCTCACCCATCGCACCCCATAGAAGGGTTTCTCAACATGCATCACACCTACTGTGTGTATTTAGGTGGGATGCAATGCACTTTGACCATGGAGCAGGTGAAATGGTCCAGTTTTGACCAGTTCTGAGTTGTTTTTCATGGATAACTTCTGTGAGATGCTGTAATCAGTTGACCTTGTTCTTTTAGGGGTTGGAACAACACTTTTAGGGACTTAGAAGCCCTTGGTTTATGGACATTAATGATTGCGGTTGCATTGCCCAAAAATGTCTATAACACTCATCCACCCAACCAGGTGGGGATATACCAATTGTTTATACAAGAAACATTACATCATCCATCCCATGCATAATAGGGTTACAAATTAGGTCTCTTCATGACCTTTACATTAAATGATATACATGACATATATAACAGAGACCAAATATCTTAAACAAGACCATGATAGTAATCAGCAACTATAATCAGCAACATCCGTGAATCAACATCTAGACCAGCAACCATGTTCTCCCCCTGAACCTGTTCCATCTATTCATTGTCAGATATGATCATTACATGTGTCAATAAGAGTTATCAAAGCATCGTCGTAAATAATATATACATCAAGTTATCAACAACTTTATGAGAATAAATATATTTCCATATCTTATCAACACATTGTGACCATCATCAAATAGAGCAGATAATTGATAGCAGATGCCTTTTTCCTGAGTCTATCCCACTCCTTTTCTTCAAACCAACATATACGCGACTGTGCCTTTAGAAACACATGTATGTACATGACTACACTTCATGAAACTTGCGTATAACCACCTTTCTCTTAAGAAAATATGATTTAATAGCAGGATGATGCAGTAAATACTCCTAGATTTTGTCTGAGATATTCAAATGTTTGTCTGGGAAGTGGTTTAGTGAATATATCAACAACCTGTTCTTTGGAGGGAACATACTCCAATTTGACCTTTTTTTCAAGCACTTGTTTTTTTAGAAAATGATATTCGATGGGTATGTGCTTGGTCTTGGAGTGCATGACTGGATTCTTTGAAATATTAATGGCACTTGTCTTATCATATAGAATGGAGATGGGTGGAGTACATGTGATATGAATGTCTTGCAAGGTTTGCATCATCCAAAGTAGTTGTGTGTAGCAAGATGCAGCAGCCACATATTCTGCTTCAGCTATAGATAATGCAATTGAACTTTGTTTCTTGTTGAACCAGGACACTAACCTGGAACCCATATAGAATGCACCACCACTAGTGCTTTTTCTATCATCAACACTTCCTGCCCAATCCGCATTTGTATATGCATGAAGTATAAGATCTGTATCTCTATGATACCATAAACCAAAGTTTTGTCTTCCTTGAAGATATTTGAAAATCCTTTTGACTACCTGAAGGTGTGATTCCTTTCGATTTGCTTGGAATATTCCAACTATTCCTAATGCATGCATGATGACAAGTTGGGTACCTGTTAGATAAAGTAGACTGCCAATCATGGATCTGTAAGTTGGTTGATATACCGCTACTGATTCATCATTTGAGCTGAGACTGTATCCTGTTACCATTGGGGTACATACTAGTTTAGAATCTTCCATGGCGTACTTTTTCAGAATCTGTTTGAGATATTTGGTTTGTGGGAGAAAAATACCATCTTTATTTTGCTGAACTTGTAGACCAAGAAAGTAGGTAAGCTCACCAAGCAAGGACATTTCAAATTCTTGCTACATTACTGAAGCAAAATTCAGACTCATAGATTCTTCATTGCTACCGAAAATGATATCATCAACATAAACAACAATTATTAGCAATTTACTAGTGTCAATATTTATATATAGATTTCTATCTGTTGACCCCTTTGAAAAACTCTGTTGGTGGAGATATTTGTCAAGACGGTAATAGCACGCCCTTGGAGCCTATTTTTGACCATAGAGAGACTTTCTGAGTTTGCATACAAATTTTGCATCATTTCCAAGAATGAATCCTTTTGGTTGTTCAATATAGACTTCTTCTTCTAAGTCTCCATTAAGAAAGGAAGATTTTACATCCATTTGATATACTTTGAATTTCTAAAAACTAGAAAGAGCTAGAAACATTTTTATGCCTTCAAGTCTAGCAACAGGTGCAAAAGTTTCTTCAAAATCTCTACCTTCTTGTTGAGCATATCCTTTACAAACAAGTCTGGCCTTGTTTCTAATAACTTCTCCATTTTCATTCAACTTGTTTTTGAATATCCATTTAGTTCCTGTGATATTCTTATCATGGTCTAGGAACAAATTCCCAAGTATTATTCTTTTCAGTTTGCTCGAGTTCTTCATTCATTGCCTTGACCCAACATTCATCTCTACATGCTTCATTTACATTTTGAGGTTCAATGGAAGATAGTAATGCTAAATAGCTTGAGGCCTCGGAAATAGTTCTTCTTGTCTGCACAACTGCCCCTTTCTCCCCTAAAATTTGAGTTTCTGGATTATTTTTCTAAACATACCTAGATGGAGTATTTTCTTCTATCGTTATCTTTTCCTCTGGTGCTTCATTGGTTTCTTCTTAAGAATCAGTGTGATTTTATGTGGGACAATGATCCTCATCTTCCTCATTGTCAAAATCTTCATTTTTTATCTGTTTTGGATTTTGCATGCTTCATCAACTACAACATCAATACTTTCAATAATTTTCGCATGTATTTTATTATAACATTTATATCCTTTACTTCGAAAAGGGTAGCCAAGAAGAATACCTTCATCTGCTCTGGGTTCAAACTTACCAAGTTTTTCATCAGTCCTTTTGATGTAACATTTGCTTCCAAAAACTTTGAAGTATTTTATAGTAGGAGTCCTACCATACCAAAGTTCATGTGGAGTTTGAGTGTTGTTTACCTGAACATTTGCTTGGTTGAGAATAGTGACAGTGGCGAATGCAACTTCACCCCAGAAGGTTGCAGGAGTTCCAGATTCATCTAGCATAACACAATCCATTTGTTGAACAATTCTGTTCATTATTTATACCGCTCCATTTTGCTAAGTCCTTGTGGTGGAGAATTGCCTTTTTATTCCATGTTGTTCACGAAAGTCAAAGAATTCATCCGAGGTAAATTCCCCTCCTCGATTAGATCTGAGGCATTTGATTTTGCGATCTGATTCATTTTCAACCAAAGCTTTGAAGGTTTTGAACTTTGCAAATGCTTCATCTTTATGCTTTAGAAGACCTATCCAACACATTCTGGAAAAATCATCAATGAACAATATAAAGTATTCTTCTCCACGAGATTACTTTTTCCTTGATGGTCCACATAAATCATTATGAACAAGTTCAAGAGGCTTACTAGCTGACCCTTCCTTTTCGATGAATTGAGATCTAGTTTTCTTACCGAATTGACATGATTTTCATATAGTATTTTCAGGAATGTTGATATCTGGAAGATCACTAACAACCTGTAATTTGCATGCTTTTCTTATTTGAGAAAAGCTTAGATGTCCCAATCTTCTGTGCCATAGCCAATTTTCATCATTTTTGCTTAGATAGAACTGTTGTTGTCCTCCCTTAAGTATGTTTAGGTTGTTTGGAGTTCTTGTACCTTTAATCATGGTTTCTCCTGTATCAAGCTCATGAACAACACATGCATTTGATCGAAACACTACATTTCCTTGATCACACATTTGACTCACACTCAACAGGTTATGATTTAAGCCATCAACATACATAACATTCCCACTTTTAATTTTTTCTTTCAAGAAAACAAATCCTTTACCTTTTATGATAGTAGGAGTGTCATTTCCAAATGAGACACTCTTTTCCTTTTCTAAGGCATTATATGAGTGTAGTTTTTCTTTGTCACCTGTCATGTGTTTTGAGCATCCACTGTCGATGTAACACTAGTTTTCTTGTCCTTATGCATACAAGGCTATACCACATCTTTCTGTTTGCAGTTCTTTCTTTCTCCATATTTTGGGATTTAATGGAGTTTGCTCCTTTTGAGATATTTGCCGAAATTTACTCCTACATTCAGATTCTTCATGGCCAAAGTTGTTATAGATTGAACATTCTATTTTATTTTCAAGAAGAGAAAAGTTATTATCGAAACTTTTCTTGATCCCTATCACATTCCTTTGATTTCGTGTTTCTCTAGTCATGATGGTTTTGTAAGCAACAGATTGAGCAACTTTGTGTCAAAAATTATGACATGAGAAACATTGGCCATTAAAGAATTACTGCAGTTATCGAATCTACTAACCTGGTGATTGTATTTTCTATTGATATTCATCTTTGAAGCAAGTTGAGTATGATTTACCTAAGTTTGCCTAAGACTTCTATTCATCCTTGAAGTAAATTGAGCCTGATTTACCTAGTGGTCTATTTTATGCCTTTGCTAACGATTGTCAAACAGTTCACTGCTCTTTGTTGCATCAAGACAGCTTTTAGTGGAGGTTGACGGCTTCTGTGCTTGATATGCTTCTTCAGTATATCCAAGACCTATATTTATCAGAGGATAACACTACAATTTGATCATTTCATTTAAGGTTCCTGATCCTCTAGTAAATCTGAGATTGAGAGCTTTTGTTTTCTCAAGATCCTTTCTTAGACCCACAATTTCACATTCTAGTTTTTCATTGTGTTTTTCTCTTTCAGCAAGTTGGTATGTCAAGGTATCTATAATCATATTATTTTCTTCTAAACAGATTTTGAGTTTAGAGATTTATTCATAAAGTTCATCTTCATCTAAAGCATCCAAAAAATCATCATCTTCATAAGCCATCAGAAGTCTATAGTCGTTACTATTTTCATCTTCATCACTATTTAATAAACCATCGCTATCTCCATAAGTATAGTAGCTCTTTTTACTTACACTTTGTTTTCTATTTCATTTTGGAGATTCCTTCCCTTTATCATATTTATCTTTATGAGGACATTTGGCAGCATAATGACTGACTCTACCATAAGAAAAACATTTGAAACGTAGTTTACCTCTGAATCTTCCGGAACCCTGTTGAAGCTTCTTAACAAAGTTTAATTCCTCTTCTTCTTCTGAAAGATGTCCTGATTCATTGAGTTATTCTTTTCCTTTTGCTGAAGCTTTCAATGTGGCTTCTCTCATATATGATGGACCTCCTATTCTCATCTCAAAGGTAGTTAAGATTTCGTGAAGTTCTGTCATAGTAATAGTCTGTAGATCCTTCTTT
Source organism: Pinus tabuliformis (assembly GCA_031772625.1). Lineage (NCBI taxonomy): Eukaryota > Viridiplantae > Streptophyta > Pinopsida > Pinales > Pinaceae > Pinus > Pinus tabuliformis. The sequence goes on along the minus strand of CM062819.1, from coordinate 1,715,533,844 downwards.
TCTTCTATGGCAGATACTTTTGATTCAAACTTAGCAGACAAGGATATTAAAACTTTTTCAACCAAGGTAACTTCCTTTATCTCTTCACCCAGATTCTTCATGCAATTAACAACCTCATATATACATAAGAAGTAACTAGCTATACTTTCATCATTGTGCATCTTGAGAGTTTCATATTGAATTCTGAGAGTTTGCAGTTTAGCACGTTTTACCTAAGAGTCTCCTTCGTAGCTTAGAACAATTTTGTCCCATATTTCTTTGGCGGATTTGAGCTGCATAACTTTGACAAAGTCTGATTGTGACAAACATCCCAATAATGTATTGATAGCCTTGGCATTGGTTTCATATTTCTTTTTACCTGCCATATCTGTAGGAATTGCTGATGGAAATGTATATCCTCCTTCCACGCTTTCCCATACATTTGTTCCAAGTGATTGAAGATAGGTTGTGGTTATTACCTTCCAATAAACAAAGTTGCTCTGATAAAATATTGGTGGTCTGATGGATCCCCTGATTTCTTGATTATTCATGATGATGGATCTTCCTTCAAGCGATCAAGCTAATTCTAAAGGACCTGCTCTGATAACAGTTGTTGGAAATAATACTGAGAGTGGGGGTGAATTAGTATTATCAAATCAATAAATTAATTTTCAAAATTGATTTGTATACGCTACTTCAGCTTAGTCAACTAGTGTGTATACACAACTATACTTAATGCAACCAGGGTATATGTAAAGATATTTTGATTTACCCAAATTATCATGCATTGAACTTTAACCAGTATATCAAGAATTCATTAGACAGTGCAGTAAAAGCAGAATCAGGCATCACACTTAAGCAACACACATGAACATCGAGATATAAGGTGGAAACCCAATGTGGGTGAAAACCACCTGCTGTTGTCATCTCTGTCTTCTTTTAATAATAAGAAAAAATTGTTTACAATTTTTGAACTGGTGTAGTCCTATACCAATACGCAAGCTTCTACCTGCAGAAGGCTACAACCTTCTCTCATTCTCCAACTTCTATGGAAATGGAGCTACAACCCCCTAGCTCTTGTACTAGCTTATATGTTTACTAGTACGTAGGTGCCAGCCTATAGAAGGCTACAACCTTCTCCTTTCTTCCACGGATCACATTTCATAAATTTTCAGAGTGGATCCATCAATAACATCATTCAATCATCAAATATAATCATCAAATATATCTACATCAACCAATCTCCTTTTGAACCAACCACAACCGAATCAATCAAGCACTTTGAAAACCCATCAATCTGATCTTTCAGAATGCTGTCACCAGAACACAGTAACCAAAACCCAAGCCAGAACACAGAACACTACAACATAAAATAGAAGCACCTAAAACATATTTGATAAGGTATACGCTACTTCCATGTGTCGAACCTGCATGCATATGCGCTTTCCTCAAAGAGAACCAGCGTACAGATCTGAAAATCAAATTTATGATGTATATGCTACTTTGATATGCAGAACCAACGTGTATACGCTCCTTTTCTAAAGTGAACCTGCGTACAGATTTGTAAATGATGATTTAAACATTACAACTATTCCAGACTTCAGTCATACCCAGATCATCATATTTACAGACTACAACATGCGCCAGTTATTCAGATACATGATCAAACCACATAAAGATAATTCACTTCAAGCCTTAAGATCCTAATACATCATTAGATCTTATCCTTCATCAAATGCTAAGGTTCATCCTTGGTTCAGATCAAGCACAGCACCATAAGCCAATAACCTGCATATTAGATCTCACACTTCATCAGATATTCGTTACTTGCACTGCTTAGCCTAATGATCTTCTCCTCCTTTTATAGTTTGTATGCCTTTCTCAATACCATGGACCAAAACCACATAGGACCAAATACCTAGGGTAATAACTCAGACCTAATACCTTGGACCAATACCATGGATTAAAATACCATGGACCAAATACCTCGGACCAAAAACTTAGTTTTCTAAGGTATATGTGCTTTTCCTTTTGTGAAAGTGTGTGTGTACGTATACGCGACTTGTGTACAGTGAGCCTGCGTGTATACATGGCTTGGCCAATGGTGAACCTGCGTATACTTCTCTTTCTTCATTCTGTGAAGTCTGATCTATAACTCTGTGTTGTTAACTTGGTGTAATATGATCTGTCATTTGAGTGAGTTGCCATCAAGGACAACACCTGTGTCATAATGCCAACAGGAGAAGTGTGCCATACTTGGGATTTGGAGCAACATGGCAAAGGAAGAGTAGGAAAATCCAAGAGGACATTGGGATCAACAGCTACAATGGGTTTTTCTTGCATGTATGATTTCTTTGGTAGTTTTGGCATGCATGGCATATGCATGTGGTTATTTGGTTATGATATTTCAATGGCATGGAGGATTTCCTAGATTGAAGATGGATTCTCCAAACCTTTCCATTTTCTAGATAGCCATGGTGTTATGGGTTTTATTTTTTCTTTCTGGTTGGTTCCCATATTGCTTTGGCAGTGGGTAGAGTTATTAGTTCCTGGATCCTTGGTTGGACAAACACTCTGGAGCCTTATAACAAATTGGGTTTAGTTACTAGTCCTGGAGAATTGGTTGAGAAAAAAAATTTGGAGCCCTCGGTTGGTTGAGTTACTAGTCCCAGAGCCTTGGTTGGAAAAATGATCTGTAGCCCGACAACAACTATGGGTTGAGTTACTAGTCTTGGAAGCCTTGGTTGGAAAAAATTCTCTGAAGCCCTAGACACCTTCAATGGAGACCAATCTGGTGATGGTTAGTGATGTCTGATTGTGAGGTGGAATCATTAGTTGAAGGTTGAGGTGTTTTGGCCTCTCGATGTCCTAGTTTGGTTTTTTTGGATGTGTTCCATGAGATCACACATTCATGCTTATAATATGGCACGCGGGTGCCTGGATGAAGGAGAGATTTGGTTTAGCCTAGTCTATGGTTAGGTGGTTCATGGAAGTCCCAAACCTAGTTGTATTTTGCATATGTTCATAAGAGATTCTTTCCTCTCGTATGTGATGGGTAAATATACTAATTTATATGTTGTTTTTATGGTTGCTATATCCTTGTTATTTATGATGGTTATATGCTTGTTATGAGCATGTTTTATAACAGTGACGATGTATGCCTCTCATCATTTTTTGATTTATAAATGAATGAATAACGAATATATGACCTAATAAATGATAGTGCAACTAATGTGATAAGGCATTAATGCTTCTTAGCGATTCTCAGATAAGTATGAGACCCTTATGGTCAGATCTATTGTTATGAACTTTAGAACGCATATTTGTGACATGTTTCACGAAATGCTTGTAATGGCTAGTAGGGGTCCATTCATGTATTTGTTTGGTTATTTTCATTAATTTCATTGTTTCTATGTTACTTTTCATTTTTGGAAGTTTTTTGGAGTTCTAGGGAATGGCCTCAGTCCTGGCCCTGAAAAAGTGGCACAAAATATGGGGTTGTTGGCTCTGAACTAGTTGAAAAATACCCCATTTGCTTAAATGCCATTTCTTTGAAAGTGATTGGCAGATTCCAATCTTATGCATGCCCATGTCTTGGGAGTGACTGAGGCTCTATGACAGTGAAATGTAAATTTGTCTCAGTGATTGATCACCTGGAAAGGTTGGTTGTCTCCTGAAGGTTATGTGACATGTGTAGAAGGTTAGATTGGTTATGTTGCGTCAGTCCCACTTCCATAATTGTACATGGGGAGTTGAATCAGATCATAATAGTCTCTCGTTACATGTTTACCCAGAGGATCGGTTAACTTGGGTAAATGTGGGAGGAGGATATTACAGAGTGGTATTAGAGCATGGTTAACTCCTTGGACTAGATGGGTGGTGTGTTGACCATCCATTCATGTTGGTTGCGTATAATTGTTCTCTATGGTTGTGGTCTGTGTACTTGTTGTGTATGCATCATGTTGGTCATAGTTGCAGTCGTGTCTTCATGTGAAAAGTTGATGGTGTTGTTGTTATGTGTGGTCATCATGAGTGTATGTCAGTTATGCATGTTAGTGCTTATATATTGCTATGCATACATGGATATAGTTATGTTTTTCATGCATGAGGTCAAAATATGTAGTTGGTATGATCATGCATTGATGATTGGATAATGATTGAAATAATGATTAAACATTGACACGATTATGTTTATAATAATGTATTGTGCTACTCTGGTTGGTCTTGTAGATGATATATCCTCTGCTGAACTAAACTGATGTAGGCTGGTTTGTTTATGATTTGGTTTAGCTGATGTTATATAATTTTCATGAAGAAAACAACAAAGATGAATAGAAATATGTTTGACTATAGTTCCCAAGACTACCCCTATGGATCAAATGAGAAACATGGTGTTGGTTACTATTCTGACTTAGCAGACACATTAAGAATTTTGAAGGTAGAAATAAGAAGTTGCAAGGAATATAATGACAAAATCATTCAAGCACAAGAGAAACAAGTAGAATTCAATGCAGTAATTCTTTAGACTTTGTCAGAATTGTAGAGATAGGGACCACTTCGGATCAGTCGTGGAAATGAGGATAGGATGAATTGGGCATACAGTAGTAGATATCATAGTGGGTACAGGTCAAATAAAGATGACATGATTAAATATGGTAGGTTCTTGGACACTCTAGATTGGAGAGGTGATGGACATAAGTACTATTCTAGTTTTGGTTCTAACAGGCACTATGATCAACATCATTATCATCCTTACAGGAGGAGTGATAAGGGATATCTTCCATATGAGTTCAAGAAATAAAATCCACCTACATTTGGTGGGGAAATGAAGAAGTCACAAGATAAAGAAGAATGGTTTATTGGTAGGAATAAGTTCTTTAGGTTTCATGATTACTCAGAAAACATGAAGGAAAAAATAGAGACATTTAGTCTTAAAGGTAAAGAAGTTATTTGGTGGGAATGTGTAAAGAATGTTAGAGGTATCTATGAATGGGAATTGGCTTGGAACGAGTTTGAGAGACTATTCAGGAATAAGTATCTATCATAGAGATACTGTAATGACAGGGAAAAATAATTCTATGAGCTAAAGATGGGATCTATGACCAATGAGGAGTACACTAGTATATTCTTGGATTTATTAAGGTATGTGCCTTACATAAAGGAGGAGAAGGAAAATATCCAGTGATTTATCAGTGGGTTTCTTGTAGCAGTCAAAGACAAGATTGAGTTTGATGAGTCTAGAACATTCGAGGAGGCCATCCAGAAGCTGAAGCATTGATTTGAGCAATCAAAGAACGAATATGAGACTAAGTAGGACTAGAAAGGTAATGATAATAATAAAGGAAAATGGGAAAACAAGCAAACAATACCTTAGGAAATAGGTAACAAATAGAATGCAGAGCCACCTAAGAAGTTCAATGCATATGACAAAGGACATGGATTTCAATCTGAGAAGAACAAGGGTCATGATAAGAAGCTTGTACGGTGTTGGACTTGGGGAGGAGAGAATTGCAAGAGATATTTTCCATAGCATTAGGGTGGTAGATCGCAAATATATAGTGCTCAGGAGGTGCAGACTATGGGGGATGTTGTACAAAGTGTTCCTTGGATATATGCAACATTTGAGAATAGGTAGGTAGATCACTAGGTGTCTATTATCGAGATAGACGGTAAGCTTTGGAATTAAGTTGTTTCTATTTTGATTGACCCTCGATCTAATTATATCTATGTTAATTCTGACTTGGGGGATAAGTATTGTTTAATAAAGAAGTGCATTCAGAATCTTGATTAGTGCAATTGGATATAGGTACAAAGAAGAGAGTTTATCACTAGGTAGGAGCTTCCGCATTTGAGTTGAATGGTATGCCTACATCAGTACATTTCAATGTATTTCCTTTAGGATCAAACAATATGTTGTTGGGTATGGACTGGTCATATCCTCATAGGACTAAAATGGATTGTTATGACAAATCCATTGATTTCTTGTATGACAATGGAGAAAATAGAATCTTACAGGGTAAGAAGAAGGAAGCATTAGTCAGAATGGTTATAGCGATGCAGGTGAAGCGTAGTAACAGGAAAGGGTGTTTGTTATTTGTAGTGAATATTCTATTGATAAAGGTAACTAAGTTGAGGATGTGGATGTCTTGAGCAGGTACCTAGTTCTATAACAATTTCAAGATGTGTTTCTTGCAGACATGTCAAAGTTGTTGCCTCACAAGGAAGTAGAATTTGCCATTGAGTTGGTACTAGGGGAAGCACCGTCATCAAAGGAACCTTATAGGATTAGCACACCTAAGTTAGTGGAGTTGAAGTTTCAATTGAAGGAAATGATTGAAAAGGGATACATTGCGAAGTGTGCCGCAATGGGGTGCACTAGTGTTGTTTGTGAATAAGAAGAACGATACTCTTAGGTTATGCATTGATTATAGGAAGTTGTACAAGGTGAGCATCAAGAATAGGTATCTATTGCCGAACATTGGTTACTTATTTGATTAGTTGAAGTGAGAAGCAGTGTTCTCAAAGATTAATCTGAGAAGGATACCATTAGGTACACACAAAAGAAGAGGATATTTACAAGACTTATTTTCAGACCAAGTATGGGCATTATGAGTTTGTTGTAGTTCCATTTCGTTTGACTAATACTTTAGCTTCTTTTATGTGCTTGATGAATAGTGTGTTGCATTCTTATCTCGACAAGTTTCTTATTATATTCATTAATGATATATTGGTATATTCTAAAAATGAGGAAGAACATGTTGAACACTTAGCAATAGTATTAAGGTTGTTGAGAGAGCATTAGTTGTATGCTAAGCTTAGTAAATGCAGTTTCTTTCAAATATATGTGCACTACTTGGGGCATGTGGTCTCCAAGGAAGGAATAACAGTGGATCCAAAGAAGATAAAGGATATCATGGAATGGAAATCTCCTAGAAATATAGATGAGGTAAGATCATTCATGGGGTTAGCAGGTTATTATAGAAGTTTCATAAGGAACTTCTCTTGCAATGCTTATCCTAATACATCGTTTCAAAGGAAATGTAATAAATTTGAATGGACTCAAGAATTTGCAGCTTGTTTTCAGCAGCTAAAGAAGTTGTTGACAAATGCGCCAGTTATAAAAATTGCAGATCCAGAAAAAAAAATTATGGTATGTACAAATTCTTGCAAGAGAGGACTTGGTGTAGTTCTTGTGCAAGAAGGATAATTAGTATGCTATGAATCAAGGAAACTGAATGAGCATGAGAAAAATTATCTGACCCATGATCTTGAGTTGGTAGCAGTCATTCATGCATTGAAGATGTGGATGCACTATATTTTGGGCAGGAGGTTTGTATTGATGAGCGATCAAAACGGATTGAGGTACCTATTTGACCAACCAAATCTAAATGTCAGGAAAGCTAGGTGGTTGGCCACACTCAATGAGTTTGACTTTGAGATCAAGTACATTAAAGGTAAAGATAATAGGTTTTCAGATGCTCTTAGAAGGAGGATACAAGTGAATAATATAACAACTATGAGTTCTTATGGGATAGATCTACAAGATCGTATCTTGTAGGCAAGAAAATACGATGATAGGTATAAAGAACTTAGGTACAGGTTAAAACAGGGTATAGATGATCAGGATGTGGAATATCACCTCACATCAGATGGTTTAGTCAAATTTATTGATAGGATATATGTGCCAGATGATAGTGAGATCAATAAGCTTATCTTGAGGGAATTTCATGTTAAGCAGTATTCAGGTCACACAGGATATCAGAAGATGTTGACAACAGTGAATAAGTCTTACTATTGGCCAAATTTGAAGAGATAAGTGGAATATTTTGTGGCTATATGCTTGGATTTTCAACGGGCAAAATCAAATTATAAGCATCTAGGTGAACTACTACAACCGATTCTGATTCCAGAGTGGAAATGGGAATTCATTTCCATGGAATTCATTATAGGTTTACCGAGGAAATGTATACAACATGATTCAATCATGGTTGTGGTGGACAGGTTGAAAAAGGTAGAACACTTCATTATATTGAAGTCTACATATTCATCTAGTTATGTAGCACATGTATTCATCAGAGATGTAGTGAGACTGCATGGTGTTCCAAAGAAGAATGTGTCAGAAAAGGATCCTAATTTCACTTCCATGTTTTGGAACGAGTTATTTGCAGGTTTGGGGACAAAGTTTTCCTTCAATACAACTTATCATCCATAGACAGATGGAAAGATAGAGAGGGTTAACATGATATTGGAGGACATTTTTAGTATTTATGTTATGCATCAACAACGGGAGTGGGAAGATTATCCTCCACTAGTTGAGCTTGCTTACAACAATGGGTACCAAGAATATTTGAGGATGAGTCTGTTTGAGGCATTGTATGGGCGAAGTTGTAATACTCCCATCACTTGGACCAGATATGTTCACAAACATGGAACAAGAAATGCAGTTAATCATGAAGAATATGAGGGTAGCACTAGATAGACAGAAAAATTATGCAAATCGGAACAAGTTGTTCAAGGAGTTTCAAGTTGGGGAATATGTGTACTTTCATATCAAGCCGAAGAAGAGCTCCTTATAGATTGTATCATGTGCCAATTTGGCACCTCAATTTTGTGGACATTTGAAGATTCTTGAAAGGATTGGACCAGTAGCCTATCAACTTGTGCAACCTTCGACAGTGAAATTCCATGATGTTTTCCATGTGTCGTTTCTTAGTAAATATGTTAAAGATGTTGATCGTGTGATTGACTTCTCTATATTGTAGGTGGGTCTAGATGGATAATTCTAATCAGAACCTCAGTGTATATTGCAGAGAAATATGCTCATGCTTTGAAACCAAGCAATCGAGTAGGTTAAAGCATAGTGGAGGAACTTTGGGCCCAATGAAGCTACATGGGAGATGACATATCATATGCGCATTATGTATCCTTCTCGATTCACTGGTTGAGAAAATGTTTTTGGTATATGTTTTGTTGTGATTTTTTGGTATATGTATATATGTATATGGATGTAAATACCAACATGAGCTGTGTTATAGAGCTCCAATAAGTAGTATGGTTTTCATGTTGTTATGTTGTCATGTTGATTATGTGGATTTCTTTCAACGGATTGATTATTGTAAATACTACAACAAGATAAACTCTAAAGCTCCATGGGTAGTATGTTTCTTTTTAAGCAATCTTAGTAGTTATAGGTATCATTGAGCACTAAGGACGATGTTCCCCCAAGGGGGAGGGTTCTCTAACAACCTTGGTAAAAAATACATGTAATAAAATTAATAAAGGAAAAATAATACCTTGGTCATGGGACATGTATTCCAAGATCAATGTTGGGAAAAACATAGTGATGGGGATCACTTTTTATTAATTAATGGTTATGGAAATCTGCAAGGGAAATGAAAAAGGCTTTGGAAAGGCATGAGGCACTAATTTGAATTTTATTTATGAAAATAATGGAATTAGGAGAAAAGGAAGGTGAAAGGTCCCATGTTACATGTGAGGAGGAAAATGAGAGAAAATAATGGAAAATTGAATAAATAGAGGTCTCGTTAATAAAAATTATTTTGAGGATCAGTTTGTAACCTTTTGTCAGTTTAGTTCTAGAGCTCTCTCTCTATTCTCTCTCTCTCTCTCATACTCTTGGACACTGATTCTTCTTGGAGCGCTCTTTGAGAAGTGTGGAATACTTGGGACTTGGAGCAAGAAGGAAAAGGAAGAGCTAGAAAGCATAAGAGAACATTGGGATCAACAACTACAATGTCTTTTTCTTGTAGGTACAAAGTTATATGTATGATTTCCTTGATAGTTTTGGCATGCATGGCATATGCATATGGTTATTTTCTTATGATCTGTCATTGGCCTTAAGGATTTACTAGATTGACAGTGGTTTTGCCTAGCTTTTCCATTTCATTGATACCCATGGTGTTGTGGGTTTTACTCTTTTTTTTTCTGGTCGGTTCTCATATTCCTTTGGATGTGGGTTGAGTTATTAGTTCCTGGAGCCCTAGTTGGATAAACACTCTGGAGCCTTGTAACAACTTGGGTTGAGTTAGTAGTCTTGGAGCCTTGGTTGGACAAAGTCTCTAGCACCCTTGATGGGTTGAGTTACTAGTCCTATAGTCTTTGTTGGACAAATGATGTTAAGCCCGACAACAGGTGTGGGATGAGTTACTAATCCTAGAAGCCTTGGTTGGAAAACATGATCTAGAACCCTGGACAACTTCAGTGGAGACCAATCTGGTGATGGTTAATGATGTCTAACTGTGAGGTGGAATCACTGGTTGAGGGTTGAGGTGGTTTTGCCTCCAGAAGCCCTAGTTTGGTTTTCTTAGATGTGTTCTATGAGATCCCACATTCATCCTTGGAATATGGCATAGGGGTGACTTCCTGAAAGAGAGATTTGGTTTAGCCTAGCTTATGGTTGGGTGGTTTGTGGAAGTCCTAGACCTAGTTGCACTTTGAATATGTTATTAAGATATTATTTCCTCTTGTATTTCATGGGTAAATATACTTGTTTATATATAGTTTTTATGGTTGTTATATCCTTGTTATTTCTATTGGTTATAAGTTGGTTATGAACATGTTTTATGACAATGATGATGTATGGCTCTCATCATGTTTTGATTTATAAATGAATGAACAATTAACATATGACCTAATAGATGATAATGTAGGAATGTGATAAGGCATCAATGCTTCTTAGAAATTCTCAGATACGTATGAGATCCCTATGGTCAGATCTATTGTTATGATCTATAAAATGCATATTTGTGACATGTTTGACGAAATTCCTGTCATGGATAGTAGGGTTCAATTCATGTCTTTGTTTAATTATTTGCATTGGTATCATTGTTTCGATGTTAATTTTCATTTGTGGAAGTTTTGTGGATTTCTGGCAGTGGCCTAAATCCTGGCTCTAAAAAGGGGCATAGAATCTGGGGTCAATGACTTTGAACTAGCTATAAAAAACCTCAGTCTCTTGCATGCCCTTGCTGTGAGAGAAACTGGAGGGTCCCAACCACATGCATGCCCATGTCATTGGAGTGACTAAGGCTCTAGGGCAGTGAAATGTCAAGTTGTCTTAGGGGTTGATCACTTGGAAAGGTTGGTTGTTTCCTGAAGATTCTATGACATGTGTAGAAGGTCAGATTGGTTATGTTGTGTTGATTCCACTTCCTTAATTATACATGGGGATTTGAATCAGATCATTGTAGCCTCTCATCACATGTTAACCCCGATGGACCAGTTAACTTGGGTAAATGTGGGAGGGGGGTATTACACACTCTAACTTCCCCAATTGATGAATGTCTCATACTATCTTCAGATCCTAATCATCATTATCAAGGAGTTTCCTTATCTCATAAGGCCATTCACCCTTTATGTCCTCAGGTTTTCCCTGATCATGCTATGGTTCTAAGCTATTGTTGCAATCGTCAACCTTTTGGAAGATGGAAATTTGAATGGATGTGGCATGGCCCTATGATGGAGCATCATATGTTTCCAATAACTACACATGAGTTCATACATTGAAATACTTGGCCTATTCTCGACAATGAGCACTACATTAGATAAAATATTAAAATGTTCCATGCTTTACACACACACACACACACACACACACACATATATAATACATAATCAACAAATTAATAAAATAAAATAAAATAAAATTGCTCTGAGGTATATCACACAATCTGACATAGAGGACTGGGTTCCATTCATTTTGTCACTACATTCTCGGCCTTTTCCATTACCATTTCACTTTTCCATAGGACCCACCCCATAGGTTGCATCATTAACCACATATATTTTGCATGTTGTAACTTGTGTGGTAGAGCCTACCCACCATGGGAACCTAAGAATAACACTTGATTATTGTTTTGGTGCCCCTATTGTAGTTATTTGTAGGTTCAAGGCTCCTCTTTATTACCTTCTAATACATCAAAATTAATCCTCATGCCTCTCTTTCTCTATTATATCTACCCATCACCCTATAGGGGGTTCCCACATATTTTCCTCATGTCACTTTATCATTTCCTATGCTCATGGTCCTCAATATCTCGCTAGATGTAGTCATATCAATGCTTGTTTTCATTTCACTCACCACTTTTTCATCTATGCTCAACTACTTGTCCTTGCATTAGTATTTCCTCCATCTCAAAAATTTCATCACCCTTTAGAGAGACCGTTACAGTGAGTGGATTTCCATTGTTGGACACTTTGCCACTACTTCCTACTTTTCTTAGGTATGTTTGGTCAACCTCAGAACAAGATGCATACCGGTATACCACTCATTTATCTAGAGTGAGCTTCCTTTTGGCCTTATTTTCATTCTCATTAAATAATGTAAAACTAAGTTTACTTTGGTATGTTTTCATGCTCGTTAAATCTATACAAAAATTATGAGCCCATTTTGATATTATTTCCATAACTCATTAAACTCATGAAAATGTCGAGCTTCTTTTGCTACCATGTTTTCATGATCATAAAACCAATATGAAAACGTCGAGTTCTTTCCACATTTTCTTGCTCATTAATTGAATTCAAAGTCTACAAGTGATCTCTTTTCAATTCTCAATCTCGTTAAACTATAAGAAGGACACAAGTGTACATTTATATCTTTTTTAGCCTTGCAATAAAAGTTTCAAAAAAGGAACCTATTGAGATTTTGTGTCTTCCATTTTGTGCTCACTAAACTATGACGGGGATACACTATATGAAAAGGGGGGTGAATCATTCTTTATATTTCATATTTCCATCATGGTAGTTGTATTTCACCCTTAAACATGGCACTTGTTTGAGTCATACTCTTACAGTTGGTATTTTCCCAACTTTAGAACCACACCATTAGCTTGAGCCGAGTCACTCTGTTAATAAGTCAATGTCGCACCTGATTGGTTACCCTTTGACTCTATAGGATTTGGTGATGCCTTCTATGTCATCATCGTGTCTATTAATATTATTTATTCTATGCTAAAAATTTCACTATTGTGTAATGTCATTAAATGTTCGAGGTAAGTATCAGTTAGGATTCAACCATCTGTTAGTATCATTATACCTTTTGTGTCGACCATCCTTTTGTTAATTGTGCATTAGTTATTCATTTTCTATCATTAGAATCCTTACCTTGGTTTTTGTTTCATGTTGATGATGGGGAATACAATAGGGAACTCCTTCAATGTATCTCTTCTTATCAACTTCAACACGTTATCCAAGCAATACATATAGAAATAGTCTACTACCTTGGAGCATGTAGTCATGAGTGGCAAGTTTCCTCACAATTCACATTGGGTTTTCATCAATGGCCCGTGTTGATAAATTATTAAAAGTGCTAACTTCAGATCATTTATTCACACTAGGTACCTTGGTAACCATTTTCATTATTTATAGTCTCCCTTTTATCTATTAACATGATTTGTCAATTCTTGATAATCAGATGGTCTCCTTACATGCTTGACCTGAACTCATTCATTCACATGTATATAATTCAAACCATTAGGAAGCTTCAAAGACCTTGGGGTATGAGGCTACCATCATTCCAACTCACTTCCTTCCCCAAGTTATGATTGGAGAATATATTATGTACTTTGAGGGCCATCATTGGGGCCACTCACATCTGTGTCCATCCTTATTGATAGTTATTGTGCCAACAGTTTACATTATATCATGACTAGTCATTGATGACATTAGTCCATAATATGTTGTGAGGGAAACCATACTCTCTTATCTCAGTACCAAATATGGGTATGCCTACCTTGGGGATGTATTTCTTTATGTATATGACTATACTTTTAAGTCGCTACATGTCACTTGTTTGTGGTCTCTCTCTCTACCTCACTCACTGGTCTACATATTGTAATGTATTTTGGCCATCATATTCTCTTCTTGCCTCATACAATAGGGGGAATTTTTTATAGCTCAAAAATCCACTCTCTAGGGTCTAAGAGAAATAAACAACCCCTTCCAAATCAAAGGATCAAATTTTGGTCAGTGGAACATCCAAAAAAATGGTGTTTTGAAGGTTCAATTCCCTTTTGTAGTTTTGGTTGTGAAACAAAAGGTACATCAATGCCCTTTTCTAGTGCTAAGATTGAAATATTAGACAAAAAAAACCTCTCTCCAAAATATTTATGAAATAGAACTCAATTTCCAGAATATTTGGCTTGATTTGGTTGACTTTGATAGATTATTATTGATTTGGTCATGTCTAATCATAATCTGTGATACCATCAAGAATTTTGTTAGGTTAAATGTGGCTAATCACCATGGAAATCTATACAAATAGATATCTCCATTAGTCATGGACGAGGAAGATTATTGTAGGACAAAATTGTGGAAAAATTTTATGTGATAAACTTATCCTAAGAGGTTCTAATTCCAATGAGCATAGAGGGTAGGAGAGTGATCTAGGAGGAAGCTAAAAGAGGTCTCATTCATGTACTTTAGTTCTTGAGTAATGAAAAGTAATGGAAACTTCCCCCATTTAGATTCATATATCTTTGTCTTATGATGTATTAGTGATTTTGATTTCATGCAATAACATTTTGGTTGTAGGGAAATAAAAATTGTTTGTTGTTTTTTGTGTGTAGGTTTTGAGAAATAATCAAGAGCCAGTATCTCTGGGAGATCTTCTTTCAAGATGGTTGCAACAACATAGATTGGATTCTTGTCATAGAAATTTACCTCTTTCATCTTTTACCCTAGACTTATTTTCTATGCTTAGAGGTTTTTTAAAATATTTCATCAATTTTTACACACACACAAACCTTTTGGGTACACTCTACAAAAATTATACTTGTATTAAAGTAGTTCATCATTGTGAGTTAAATTTTTCCGTAACAGTTAGCAGCATGGTGTTGGCGTTATTGTCAACAATTGGTGTTGGAATTGATGTCAAAAAATGTAGGAGTTTTCGTACATGATCTTGATACATAGTTGATGTTCTAGAGGCTAACAAATGTGGGAAGCATGTGTGCATATGGCTTGAATCAACATAAGTAGTTCTAGGTAGAGAAAAATGAAAAAGTATGAGTTTTACAATCCTTACATGACTTCTATGTGAGAAAATTGCATACAAACATGGATGTTTAGAACAAGGGTTGTGTGACATCTCGTAGTTAATAATTCTCTCATTGGGGAGGGTACTATGCTATCAATTTTAGTTCTTGAATTGTTGAGAAAGGGATATAGATTCCATTTCTTAAGGAAGGATAATGATTTCAAGAATTTTGTTTTTAAATATCAATCCATGGTTGGCTGAGTGGTTTTAAATGGGGCTGATTGTGCCATAAATTAAATTGAAAGAAAAGATAAGCCTAATTATCCTTTGAGCTCTAACCACAATAGAGAAGCAGAAAAAAACTTGAAGGCAATATGGGTTGCATTGTCCTCGGAGTTTGACTATCACGTAATCATGGAGAATGAGGAGAAGTTAGTCAATTTTGAAAGAGGACATAGATTCTATCAAAGTGGGATCACTCTAACAATGCACATATACATATGTAGAGAAAAACAAGCTTTATCTCGCACATAGAGGTAGTGGAAGGGAGAACATAGAAAAGGAAACGAATAGAATTTCTTATCATTAACCTTTAGAGAATTTAATACCAACTGGAGAATCCTCATAGAGGCTTGCTAGGTAAAATAAATTTAGAGAGGATTGACTTTCCTAAAGGTGGAAGACCCCACTAGGAATCTTGTTGGATTGTTGACTGTACTTGAAGGGAGCAGAGGGATTTTTGGTTCTTGTGGGACTAATGAACCACCATCTGTTTCCTTGGGGGATAAATAGCACCACTGTTTTCTCCACTAGTGACCCAACAATGGATGGATTCCCTTGTATTCCTTGATAACTTAACTAGTTAGTGAACCTTCCATTTTATTTCATAATTCTTCTCTTGAAGTTGGGTTGCACTCTCCATGCTAGGATCTTTGCTATCTCGTTGTGATGTCATAATTTGCTTGAGCGGTTGGTGGGTGAAGATAGTGTAGTATTTGGGATACCCTATTTGAACTATGATACATTTTGAAATGTTCCAATGGCATTGGTTGTGTTCATGTGAAGGGTCACTCGCTCATTGACTATTCAAATAGCTACTGTCTGGGACACCTTGTTTCAACTGTAGATTTGATTATTTCTCTGAAAGCACTCCACTTCAAGATTTGGAATCTGGCTCAGGCATGACATCGACAAGTACTAATGGTTGTAGCTTATTTATGGTTGGGTGGGAAGTCAAAGTCCCCATTAGGCCCCATAATTTTCATATCTAATCCATCCCTTTTCCCTATGATTACTCATGATTTTACATTATTATTATTATCATTTTGCATATTTATTGGGCTAATTATATTAAATTGAAGCATGATAAGGAATTTTTTTATCACTTAACGTACTCTGTTTTTTAATAATATTTACATTAAGCTTTTACTCATGAAGGTTTAATTTTTCTTAGGTATCAGAGGTCATGCACCAAGTCCTGCAATCAAACGCGTAGGTGATATATGTAAATGATCGGTACAAAGAACACCATGTGGAAATTCTTAATGGATGAGTTATACATGATTATGTTAAAGAATTCAATAGTAGGTTAGGTCAATTGCACTTAAAAATATTGCAATTTCTGCATCAAGTACAATTCTCGCACCAAGAATGGTTCCTACACTCATTTGGGGATCGAAATATTGGCACATGGGAGAAACCAAGACATAGTTTTTGTTCCTAGTGATATTTTCATGATCCTATGAGAGTCAAAATTCACATAATTCACACATGTGGATTTATGGAAAATAATTGATGCTTTAGCCCCAATTTTACAACAATTTAAAAAATGTAACTTCCTCCTCGCTTTCTCTGCAGATTAGGGTGAATCTCAAAATTTCAAGACATGGTTTTTTCTTCCAGTATAGGAAATTGAGTAATTCAAGGGTTTTTTTTCCAAAATTATCCATGGTATGGGAGATACAAATGGTTCATTGGTGTATATTTGTGAAAAAACATAGCTTTCCAGAATTCTAGGATCATGCACACATTTGTAGAAAATGCATTTCCTTAATACTCAACTTTTAATTGATGGAGAATAGTTTTTATTTTATTTTCCATATCTTTTGTAATGGATTGGATTATCTAAACCCAAATTTCTATTATAAATATTTATATAAACTAAGCCATGGCTTGAAGACAAGCTGGAAGATTATTGGAGCAATGTTGTTGGTTTAGACTTTGAGGCTGCCCTCTTTTGAGTTTTGGACCATGAGAATTTGGTTCACGATGTAAGGGACTGAGAATTTTTTTAATAAAATTCATTCCAAGATCTATAATTTAATTTTCTATGTGTTAAGGCAGTTTTCATATAGCCATAAGGAGTTATTGCTCTGTAGTTTTTTGGCACTAACAAAACTACCAGAGACCAAAATATATGACCAAACTAAAAAAAAGAGACGAATATGGAAGAATATGATGAAGCATTCAATTATGCATGGAATTCCTAAACTAAGAGTCTGTTCTAGAACTTGAAGCCTTCGCAGATTGGTGATGAATATTAAGTCTCAAGAAGAATTCCCTTTCTCCAACAAGGATATTTTTTCCTCTATCCTAGATCTCGACCTACACATAAGCACCACCAAACAAGGACCATGAATAGCTTTCTACAAAATAATGTTAGCTTAAGCAAATACATTAAACATGATTAATTGATTATAGAATCAGATATACAGGAAAATGAGCATTGATTTTTATTGATCATAAACAACATGATACAAATATACCTTCACAAGTGAGATCCTCTCCTCAAGCTTGTATCATGGTCTCCTCCTCCTAATACAGTAGAGCTCTTGTGCTATAGGGGTACTCTCCCTTACCCCTTTCCTATTAGTTATATTATATAGGCTCATTCTATCATTCAAGAGAATGTATCTAGACACCTAGGGTCTTGAGACGTTAGAAAATTTTTGCAATAATGGACCTCTAGCCAACTCACACACAAGTAGGTCAAGTTGATGTCCTTGGGAATGAGAGACTATAGAATCCGTTTTCACAATTATGAGTTTTTTCTTAATTTTCTAAATTATGGAATAATAATTATCTCAACATTATAATATTTTGGAAAAATAACTATGAGAAATTGCACAATTATGTAATTTCATACTTTTAACATGGAATAAATCTAAAATAAGTAAAAGAAAAGGTGAAAGGGTATGAATTCGATCCAACAACTAATGCAAGTTGAACTTGGGTAGGGCCTTAATTGATGCACACTAATGCATGAGGTTTGAAGAGAAATTTATCATCGAAATGCATTACAACAAAACTCAAACCTCAAAATGGGAGAAAGGAGCCAAGACTACAAATTTGGATCAGAGGAGCTTAAGTTTAAAAGTCACAATTCTATTGATAACATCCCTGAGGTGGGCATACCCATGCTTGGTGACAAATAGATACTGAACATGGACACCAAACATACATTTTGGGTCGATGACGTGAAATTATTAGACATAGCTACAAACAATATATAATGGATCCATGTGACACATGAAAAAGATCATAGCCATAAACAAATATAGTGTGGATCTATGTGACTCATCAAACAGATCATAGCCACAAGAAAATATAGAATGTATATATGTCATAGTATACATCAGTAGGACTATAGACACATAACAGATAGGAGATGTCCCAAAGTAGTCCTCAAATAATATAATGAGTAAATAACTCCAAAGCAAGCTCGGAAGGGTTCCATATAAGAGTAAAATGTCGCTAACCTAGGGTCTTCGACATAACCCCGATGGTACAAACCTATGACATGTGAATAAATGAGTTAATGTGAGAATGGTAGAAACCTCGTAATTATTGGTAAATCAGGTATACTATTAGCAAATGCAAGGGGACCCATCAATGATGAAAATGGACCCCAGGGTACCTAGTACAATTCACTAAATGTGAATAGCTGAGATTACATCAAACATACATAGACTCACCCAATCAGGAGTTAGTGATGTAAACCCACTGTTGATCATGAGGAAACCTTCCACCAAGGTCTATAATCTCCAAGGTGCTATTGTTTCCCAGATCAACCTCCTATATAATTAGTTAAAGTCGACAGGAGAATATGTATTGAAGGAGGGCCTTGATGTATCCCCCATTAATTGACACAAGAAAGACTAAAAGGGGATGTGAATGGATGAAGTCATGAAGCGATGAAGTACAACTGACATAGGGATGACCGACTCAAAAAGGTCAACGAGAAATTTCATATGGCTAACATAAGTTGAGAATTCCTTTGAACACATAATGACATGACACAAAATTGACCTAACAACATGACTAATGATCATCACATGGTGTAATGAAAAAAACACCTGAGGCATTGAAGTACACTCCATATGATTAGAATAGTAACTAGACAGAGGAGTAGATAAACTCATATGTATGATACTAATCCTAGGAAACCTAAACCCAAATGTAAGATAATGTTGCAGAAAGGTGCCATGTTCAAGGGAGATGTGACTCACACTACCATTTTGATGACAAAAATAAATGTTACCTTCCCATTTCTCTTTTTATTCTCCTTCATGGTTTAATGAGCATGAAAGAGATGAACAATATGCTCAATAGGTTCCTTTTTCATAATTTTAGTCCCCCAAACCCAAAAAAGAGATAAAAAATATAAGGGAGAACCTTCTAGCCGTAAAGGACTAAAGTATTCCTTTTTTGTAACTATTCTTCTCAGTCCAGAAAGGGGTTAAACTTATAATGAATAGACGTCCCTTCAAATAATTTAACGAGTGTGAAGGAGAAAATTTCACTCAACAACATTTTCTAAGTTAAGGAGACTGAAAAGAGATTAAAGGAAACTCCTCTCGAAGAAATGAATGGTATAGAGGGTAACAACTAGTTTTGATCATGGTGTAACTGCTCAAAACATGGACAAGTCAATAAATTGGCTAATGCAACCACTCATCATAGTGGTCCCTCCAAGAAAGCATAAAACACCAAATGAAAGTGAAGGATAGGCTAAGCAGATGATGATGATGGAATGAGGAAACAAAGGCTCATCTTGTAGAATTAGGCTAACAAAATGTTGTGATCACAAGGAATAAAGTGTGGAATGCTCCTAGGGAAAGGCCATAAATATGAAAAAGAAGAGGACACAGGGCTTAAATTATAGGTCATGGCAAGTCAAAAGGAGGGATTTTGAAATAGAATAAAATTGATACTACATGGACACCAACACATAATAAAGGTGCTAGACTAGGGCATCCATGCACATGTAGGGTCTATCGTTAGGCTACAATGTGCATAAAAGAGAAATGCTAATGCCACAAATTTAAGGGGTCAAACCTAAGGCACAATGATGGAACTATTGATCAATAATGTAATAGTGATGGAGATATGTGACCTGCCCCTATATGCTGGGCTCAAGAGAAACACACCTAAGGTCCAATGGATGTCACAATAAAAATGCCACCCTATCCTATAAAAACCATCCTAAAATACTAGACCAATGGTTAAATTGCATAATGAAATAAATAAAACATGGATGTGGCAAAAACATGGCCATATATATTTGATTTTTTTAATTTTATAATTTATTTTTTATTTTTTGGCATATGTTATGTATTAAAAAAGAGCTCACATCATACACCAAACCAAAAAAGGGAGAAAAAAAAAATAAAAAAAATCCTATGTAAAATATGTACAAGTGAAACACAATCTACTAGGTCATGTCAAAGTGTTCCCACTATCGGGCACAGGCAAAGGATTTCCATACATTAACTCATGGGGGAGTGGATGTACCATATGATGCACCATGAAGGAGCCATGCAATAGAATGTTGAAATTCGTAATTCCTAAAGTTTGATGATGCCAGGGAACACTTAGAACCATAGAATTCTCATGAAAGACTCGAGGAAAAACAAAATGAGTGGACATATGAGCTAGTGGATCTCCTTGACAACGATTATCAAAACATAAAAGCGAGTACAAGGCACTCATTGATAGGTGGATATGAGTTGGATAATTAATTAGCAAGTTCAAAATTAGAAACTCAAGACTTGACATCGTCCATGGGTGAAACTTCCAAGGAGGGCTAAGGAGATTTCCCTTGGGTCAATTAAAGGTTCATTGAAAGCACTAGTTATGTTATGGTATTTTTCACACTACCAAAAGCAGTTATTGCTCCATAGTTTTATCGCCCTAGAAAGGCTACTAGACAACAAAATATATGAACAAACTCAATTAAATAGACAATTCTTGATCAATATGATCAAACATCCAATTATGCATTGAATCCCTAAACTAAGGATTTGAGCTACAACCTAAAGCCTTTTCCAGATCAGTGACCAATCTTGAGTCTGAACTAGAATTCCCTTGGTCCAACTAGGATATCTCTACCTCTACACCATATCTCAACCTGCACACAAGTACCACCAAACAAGGACCATGAATAGTCTTTTGCAGATGACCATCAACTTAAACAAGTAATATAGACATGAATAATTGGCTACAAACTAAGATCTACAGGAACGAGAACATTCATTTTTATTGATCATAAGAAAAATGATACAAATATAACTTCATAAGTGATATCCTCTCCTCAATCTTATGATGTGGTCTCCTCCTCCAAATATGGTATAAATATCTCGCTATATGGATACTCTCACTTACCCCTTTCCTTTTGGTGAGATTATATAGGCTCATTCTATCCTCTAGGTGAATGTATCTAGATGCCTAAGGGATTGAAAAGTTAGGAAACTTCTATAATAATGGACCCCTAGCCAACTCACACACAAGTGGGTCATGTTGATCTTCTTGGGAATGAGAAACTATAGAAAACGTTTTCACAATTATGAGTTTTTTCTCAATTATTTCAATTATGAAATAATTATTATCTTGTAATTATAATATTTTGACAAAATAAGTATAATAAATTTCTCAATTATGTAATTTCACCCTTTTAGCATGGAATAAATCTCACATAGGTAAAAGAAAAGTTGAAATTGTATGCATTCCAACTATCAACTGAGGTAAGTTGAACTTGGATCTATCTTACTATAATGGAGTGGAAAATAGGGTTATAACCTTTGCCCTATAATGCATGAGATTAGAAGAGAAAATTATGGTTGAAATGAATTACAACAAAACTCAAAGTTCAAAATGGGATGAAGGAGCCAATTACACTGCGACGTTGTATCAAAAAAACTTAAGTGTTGCAGTCTCAACTCTGCTTCTAATATCCCTAAGGTAGGCATACATATCCTTTATCATGAAGATATGTTGAACATGGATGCAAAAAAATACATTTTGGATCCATGACATAGATTACTAAGACATGGCCATGAACAATACATAATGGATGCATGTGACACATTAGAAAGATCATAGCCACCAACAAATATATTGTGGATCTATGTGACTCATCCAACATATCATAGCCACAAAAAAATACAGTGTGGATCTATGTCACTCTTAGGCCCAATATATGTTATCATATTAGCTATCCAATCATTTCATTTACGAGCCATATTCAAACTCTTACAACATATTTCGTAACTATAATATTACTAATTTTCCCTAAATTCATTCATTTTATGTTGTGGTTAATTATTAATGATTTCTTGTATTTTTAATGATTACGTGATATTTTAATGTGGTTTCATTAATAATAGTTTAATAATGTGGTTATGTGGCCAAGGAGCATGTTCGACTATAAAAAATTCCATCTTTGTATCAGTTCAACAGTCTGGTACTTAAATCTGCACTTGCACAAATGGAGGGAAAATAATTCAAAATTATAAAATATATTTTTATTTTCTCTAGTATGGTTAATAAGGTTCCACATAGACCTAATATACTGGTACAAGCATTTGAATATACTCATCTCACACATGGGATCCTAGCACATAATTTAAGTTACAATTAAAAATAGGTGACAGTTTTGGAACTGTCATGTTGTTACTTGATTTCCGTGCAAATGGTGGATAATCACAAGAATATGGAAAATGGGTATTTACAAAAATTAGCAGTTTATTTGGATCTCAAACCGTTTCCAAAAATTCAATACGGTTTAAAAGTTATAGTTTGTTCTTCGAAGCAATTTTGTATAAAATTTCTGCAAAACCCAGATTGGAAAAAGATTCAAACAATAATCTTTGGGCATTATTTCCTAGGACACGGAAGTGAATAAAGAAATTACAAGAGAGGTTTTTGTTCATAGTATAACAAGTTAGAAACAATAGAAATATATATATAAAATACATCATGGTCGAGAACATATGGTTAGTTCTTTAATACCAATTTGTATAAAATTGCAAAAAAAACAGAATTATGATATTTTCCTCTAAAATTGTAAATTTGTTTTCTAAGTTAAGGGGATTGGATTTTATCTATCCCAAATGAATTTTACGTATAAATAAGGATTCAAATGACATATATCAGCAGGATTTTGCTCATTATTGTAATAAAGGAGATCAATGCTTAGTTTTTGGAGAGATTTAGAGAGTTGTTTTGTAACAAAGATTTTTGGTGTGAATTAAGAATTGATGGTTGTTGAATTGTGGTACATCTTATTACCTTGATATGAGATTTTCTCGACAGCACTAACTTCCTTGGAAGGGCCCCTCAGTGTGGGTAAGTGTTGCTATGCTTCATATGTTTTGTAGATTAGTCTTACATATAATAGTTTAGTTTGATTTTCCAATGAATTTATGTTAGTTAAAACTTAGATGTATTCAATTTCATGCTTTCAATTTAGTGTTTAGTACTTCCCTTTAGGTTTAAGAAGCAAATTCAATTTGATTTCATATTTTATTTGATCTTTCTTTCAATTTTCGTTAGATTTGTATTCCGCATAGTATTAGTATTAGATTTGTTTGCTTTTGCTTATAGTTCTCATCATTTACTTTTCTACAATTTACTTTTATGTAGTGTGTTTAATGGGTTTTCATCACTATAGGATTAAAACCAATGAAGTCTCAAGCCCTATTAAGCTACATATATGAAAGCACATGAAAATTGTTAATGAAAGATTGTGGCTCAAAACTTGATAAGCATTAAAGTCACATAGTCCAATGTCAAGTGATAATCCTTAGTGTTAGATTTTTTTAGTATTATTTGTTAGTATATGATAGAGTAGGCTCTAGTCCTGCATTTCCTGTGCTTGCATCTATAATTCTTATGACCCCATATTGATAATTAAATGTTGGAATTAGAATACATATAATTCTACCAACATTTTTGCCACCGTTGCTGGGGAGATGCTAAAGGGATTAAAGCATAGTTGATTTCACAAGTTTTCTATGTGATCTAAGTTGTAGGGAAGCTAGAGGGAGAAGAACAGGGTAAGATGTGAGTGAAGATCCACGCAACCACTTTGGTTGGGGGTCACTCCAAAGTCTGGTTATCTCTAATTGATTTTCTAGTTTCTTTTTCATATGCATAGAATTAAAGGTAGGTTCCAAAGTCTCATATTTATTTCTTTTCAAGTGTGTTTTCCTTTAGATTGATGTATGAAAAAAGAGAAGCCTAGCTCGTATGTAAAGATAACTTGGTGACAACAGGATTCTAGTAACATAGTGGTACTTTGAGTATGAGATTGGTTTGCTTGCCTTTATTTTATGTGTGTTTCCTTCCTATTTCTTTAGGATTTTTAATGAGAATTCCATACACTAATCCATGTGCATAACAGTAATTAGCAAACAACAAAGCAATATTCAAGGATGACCAATAGTTTGGAAGAATGCTCTCAAATCCTAGCAGCAGTTGGGATCTATTCTTCTCAAGAAGAAAAAATATTAACATCAGCTAAGAAATTATCTGCCTTCTTAGAATAAATATAAGAACAACAACTCCATGAGTCACATCCACATGAATATCTTTACTCTTGCAAATTTTGTTCAGGAAATTGAATAATCATGAACTGCATTCAATGAGGAGCAAGCATTAGAACCTGAGATTGAAGAATTTTTGACATGTCTATCTACAAATCCTCTAACCACACAAGAGGATACTGACCTAATGTGAGAAGATTTGCATGGCGTGGTAAATAAGGATATGCCAAATGAGAGAAATAAAGAGGTAAACCAAGAGAATTTTGATTTTATTGAAAGTTGGTTTGAAGAAAATATAAGGCCATAACACTCCTTCATTCTTACTTAGTTCTTGACATCATCATTAAGACAAATGGTTCTTCATACTCAGGTATGGATTGAAGATTACATTCTAATCTTGAGTACAAATGCCTTTTTATACTTGTAATGTACCTGGCTACAATGGAAATACTCATATACATGATGAGAGGATTTTATGTTGCTCAAGTAGAGTAGGATAATAAATAAATAAATAAATGTTGCATATAATAGTTAGTTTAGTTCTAAAATATAATGCAACATCTTTCTCATTTGTTTTATATAAGTGGGGATGTTAACAAATAAAAAGAAATTAGTGGAAAATGGGAGATCTATGTTCATATTTCATATTTTTGTTGGGGTGTCCTTCAGTTGCATATTTTTTTAATGAATATTGCCACTCAATCTTATTTCAAATAGAAACATAGTTCAACTATTACCTTTTTTTCCCACTTATTATTTCTTTATGATAGTTAGATTTGTTTCAAGTTTTTCTTTTCAATAAAGTAAGCTATGACCATTATGTTTGCAGTCTTATGTGAAGTTGGAAATGATTGCATTTCTAGTATTGCATACCAATTGTTTAGTACCATATTTTATCTAACCAATATCGAGAATTCTGGTACCAGTTTTCTATTTTGCAAGAAAAAAATAGGATTCAAGGATATTGTTCATTTGGGATGCTTAAATACTCGAAGAATATTTTCAAAAGCAGAAAAGACATTGCCATCAACACTTAGGGGAGTATTTGATGATATATTTATTTTTCTCCTTAAGTTGTTAAAATTGTTGTATTCATGCTTTATCATTAAGACATCTATTTCATGAATATGATTGAATAAGGAATCATTTTCATAAAAGTTGAATTAAGTGATAATTCCAAAATATTCATAGTTGATATACCTTTTCTTTTTCTGAAATTTCATTTCTACTATTCATATAGATTTTTGATTAACAATACAAAACAATTGTTCAAAATATAGTTACCAAAACATACTAAGTGGATTAAAACCGATGAAAAACAAACTTGAATACTATAACTATAACACTAAAGAAAGATATTTGAAGCATTTTTATTAAGACTTGCAAGAGAGTTACGGAAGTCTCTAATCATAGTGGAACACTACTTTAAAGGTGAAAGAATACATATAAACTATTTAGTAGGACTTTAGGTGTCTTTTGGTTATTCTTTGGAAGACTCATCCATCTCACGTTAAAATGACTCATTCATGCTATGTCCTTTGACTACCTATAGGTACCTTATGTGTCTAAGAAATTATGCAGGTAATCTAAGTCACTATGAAAGGTATCATCCTATGCCTTTAAGAGGATTTCTAAAGCTGCTCCCCCATCTATCAATTGCAAAAGAAATATCCATAATCTAAACCTAAAATGGTAGGAAGCATGGGACTAGAGCCTTCAGTGTAAAATAGGTTTAAGAGGTTAACCCATCAAGGCTATGGATGCTTGCTGGAAGTGGATACTAACCTATGATACCACTAGGCAAACCATCGAGGGTATGGAGGCTCGAGGGAAATGGGGTATTCTTCCTAAAGAAGTGTCAACCAAACCAAGGATTTTGTCTACACATACGATGGTTATTTTATAGTGTTACAATAAAAGAAGCATGTGTGGATGAAGTCAAGGATAAAAATGAACTCCATAAATTTTATGCTAAAGAGTGGCTTTAAGGTAACCTTGAGTCCTCTATCATTGGTTTTTCATACTATATCTAAGATTTAATTATCTTATAAGTGGGACCTATGATCACATAAAATTAATAAAATTCAACTGCAAATCTTATTTGTAATACTTGATGACTATAAGACTTTTGGATTTGATTAGTTAACTAATTTTTCATTGCTTCATCACTTGTTGTGATCATAAAATCCTCCTACCTACAAATAAGGAGAGCCCCTCAAATTTATAAAAGGTTTATTTCTTTAGCATAAGACTGTTAAAGATTGACAAAATCATATGTAATGAGTGATTTGGAATTTATTTTATGATTAATGTTAGTTTTACATTAGATGAATAAATCTGAGATGATTTAGTTTTGTTCATTATTCGTATATTAGTTCAATTTCTTCTTTTTTTCAGGTTCCTTTATACTAGATCTATTTCAGCAACCCTCCTCACTTCTTCATTACCTCATTTTGTTGCATGAGGACACACAAAACCTTAGGTGTGGGGGAATGGTTGTTGGGGCCTTTTCCACATCTTCATTTCACTCTCTTTAGATTCCTTCAACATATCAGATTGGAACTCATAAATTCCAGCTATTCCAGATCATTCGAGACTATCATCTTTACTCTGCCTCATCTAACGCTTCATACAACTTCCATTACATCCTGCAGTACAAATCAAAGTTTAAAATGTATACTTGAGATAAAACATGTTTAAAGACTCGTTAGTTCATTAAAATTTAAGGAATCATGATGATTAACCACTTCCTATTTATTCACCTTTCTTAAACCACCAACATTTTTTCAGCATTTCCAAATCCATTAATGCATATTCTAGTTTCAAGTCCATATTTATTCAGCCATGATCTTCATTTTCCACCTTATATCATCCATCATTTCTTCCTAGTCCATATTTTGTTTGCATGAGGACATGAAAATTATTAGGCATGGGGGGGATGTTGGGCCCAGATATGTTATCATATTGGCTATCCAAACTTTTCATTTACGAGCCATATTTATGCCCTTACACATATTTCGTAACTATCATCTTACCAATTTTCCCTAAATGCATTCATTTTACCTTGTGGTTATTTATTAATGATTTCTTGTATTTTTAATGATTAAATAGGTTTTTAATATGGTTTTATCAATGACAGTTCAATAATGTGGTTATGTGGCCAAGGAGCATGTTTGACTATGAAAATTTATATATTTGTATCAGTTCAACGATCCAATACTTAATTCTACACTTGCACAAATGGACAGAAAATAATTCAAAATTATAAAATATGCTTTTATTTTCTATAGCATGGTAAATTAGGTGCCACATGTACATAATATTCCGGTACAAGTCTTGGAATATACCCATCTCGCAAATGGGATCCTAGCACATGATTTAAGTTACAACCAAAAATAGGTGACAATTTTTGAACTTCCATGTTTTTCCTTGACTTTCGTGAAAATGGTGGACAATCACAAAAATATGGAAAACGGGTTCTTATAAAAGATAGAAATTTATTTGTATCTCAAACCATTTCAAAAAAATCAATATAGTTTAAAACTATAGTTGGTTCTTCGAAGTAGTTTTGTATATATTTTCTGCAAAACCCAGACTGGAAAATGATTCAAACAGTCATCTTTGGGCGTGATTTAGGAGTCCATGGAAGTGAATCAGGAAATTAAAAGAGAGGATTTGTGCATAGTATAAAAAAATATACTTCATATAAAAATAGTTCTAAAATTCATCACGGTCAAGAAGATATGGTTAGTTCTTTAACACCAATTTGTATAAAATTGCAAAAAAACGAGAATTATGAGATTTTCATCTAAAATAGTAAATTCATTTTCTGAGTTAAGGGGATTGGATATTATCTTTCCCCAATAAGTTTTATGTATAAATAAGGTCTTAAATGAAATATATCCGGTGGACTTTGTTCATTGGTGTAATAGAGGATATCAATGATTAGTTTCTGGAGAGATTTAGAGAGCTTATTTGTAACAGAAAATTTTGATGTGAATAAAGAATTGATGGTTATTGAATTGTGGAACATATTCTTAGCGTGATCTGGGATTTTCCTAGCAGCACTAACTTCCTGGGAAAGGCCCCTCATTGTGGGTAAGTGTTGTTAAGTTTCATGTATTTTGTAGATTAGTCTTACATCTAGCAATTTAGTTTTATTTTGCAATGAATTTATGTTAGATAAAACTTAGGTCTATTCACTTTCATGATTTCAATTTAATGTTTAGTACTTCCTTTTAGGTTTAAGAAGTGAATTCCATTTGATTGCATATTTTATTTGATTATTCTTTCAATTTTAATTAGATTTGTATTTCCCATAGTATTAGTATAAGATTTGTTTTCTTTTGCTTATAGTTGCAGGAATTTACTTATCTGCAATTTACTTATCTACAATGTGTTTAATGGGTTTTCTTCACTATAGGATTAAAACCAATGAAGTCTGAAGACCTAATAAGATACATATATGAAACCGCATGAACATTGTCAATGAAAGCTTGTGGTTCAAAACCTGATAAGGATTAGATGCCCATAGTCCAGTGACAAGTGATAATCCTTAATGATTAGTTCTTTTGAGTGTTAGTTGTTAGCATAGGCTAGAATAGGATCTAATCCATCATTTCCTATGCTTGCATCTCTAGGTCTTATGACCCTAGATTGATAATTAAATGTTGGAATTAGAATACATATAATTCCACCAACAGTCACAGTATAGATTAGTAGGACTATGGACACATAATGGACAAGAGGTGTCTTAGAGTAGTCCTCAAAGTAGATAATTAATACATATCTCCAACTCAGCTGGGAAGGGTTCCATATAAGTGTGAAATGTCCCTAACCCAGGGTCTTCGACATAATGTTCATGGTACAAATATATGACATGCA
Source organism: Pinus tabuliformis (assembly GCA_031772625.1). Taxonomy (NCBI): domain Eukaryota; kingdom Viridiplantae; phylum Streptophyta; class Pinopsida; order Pinales; family Pinaceae; genus Pinus; species Pinus tabuliformis. Next base: position 1,715,504,162 of record CM062819.1, on the reverse strand, counting down.
GATAAATGAGGTAATGTCGAGAATGGTAGAAACTACTTGATTATTGGTCAATGAGGTATGTCATTAATAGATGTGAGGGGACCCACCAATGATGAAAATGGAAACCAAGGTACCTAGTACAATCCACTAAATGTGAATATATTAGTTGTTTTTAAAGACTCATGGACTCTACCAATCAAGAATCAATAGCGTAAACCCAATATTCATGGTAGAGAAACCTACCACTGAGGTCTGCAAGCTTCAAGGTACTACTAGTTCCTAGATCAAGCTCTTGGATAATGAGTTGAAGTTGACAGGAGAAGATTTGTCGAAGGAGGGTCTTGATTTATTCCCTATAAATCAACATGGAACATACCAAAATATGAGGTGAATAGATGAAGTCATGGAGCGATGAATTACAACTAACACGGGAATGGCTAACTCAAAAAGGTTAATAGGAATTTGCAAATGGTCGACAGAGAATGAAACTTCCCTTAGACAAATAATAACAAGACAAAAAATGTACTTCGAATGATGAAAAATTAGAACCACATGATATCATGCAACAACAAAAGAGGCATTGGAGCATGTACATATGACTAGAAGAGTAACCAGACGAAGGAGTAGATAGAGTCATATGTTTGGTATAGGTCCTAGGAATGGTAAACCCAATTGTAAGATAATGATGTAGAGAGGTTATTGTTAACTTCTGCAACTACGGTCAAAATCCACTTTAGACAGCTCATATGATGAATATAATTTTTCAAATAGACTCCTCTTTTTGAGAGGAAAAAAATCAACCTAAATATCACCTTATTTGGACAAGCGAAAAATTATTTTTGAATTTATTTATTTATTCATGTATATTGGATTCGGTCGACCATAAGCGCATGTACAATTGGACAAGTTGGCCTCAACACCAAGTGGACCCTAATGAAATCATATAAATACAAGATTCCTCAAGATCATTTATCCTATTGATCAAGCCATCTTATATTATTCTCTTTTGTCTTGGTTCGCATAGGTCTCACGAAAGGAGTTCGCGCAAGGGTTCGAAATTACTGGGATGAAGCTGGCACTGTTATAGGGTTTTCTGATTTCTAGATGCTACCATAGAACTGGGCATTTTAGTCCCTAGATGCTGGCACATAGTGTTAAAGACAATGTCTAGGAAGCCCTAGAAGCTGGCACAGAAGCCTATGGGAGTGTTTATGGATTCAGAGACATTTGAAGTTGTATTAGTGCATGGACGCTCACATGGAGTGGTCCTCATAGCGTCCATGAAATCTCAGATGCATGAACAATAATTGGAATAGAGTGTTTGAGTGTTTGGAGAAAATCTAGTGAATTTTTCCCTGGACATAAACACAAAATGGTCTAGGGAGTGTCTGAGCTACCATAGACACTGTCATACAATTCATAGAGGGTGTCCCAGATTGATATAGATGCTCACAAAGCTCCTCTTCTCTATGTCCAGGACCTAAAGATGAGTTATCAATATGAAACATTGTTCAACAATGTTCAACTCAGTGACAACAATATCCAACAATTGACTTTAGTTAGTGACAACACATTACAGTCATCACAATCAGGGTCTTGATTATAAGCATGGTTAAATCTATTTCATGGATATCATAGTTGTTTTGTTGGATAGATAAATTTATGGATCATTGTATTCTCTTTTACTGAATCATTTGATGATGATCTAAGAAGAAGAATATTTGCAAGGGTTTTCCCCATAGTGGGTTTTTCCTTGGTCTTAGACCAATCCTAGTGTCTCTATGTATGTGCATGCTTTTCTTCTATTGTTCCTTTATATTCCACTACATTTATAATGATGATGTTGTTATTTCTATATAATTACATATGTTGATGAATAATGGTTTAGATATGAGTAATGTAATGATGATATGGGGTGAAATTAATGTATTAATGAAGAAATGAATTTATCAAAGAAGAGAATAATGTAGCCCTATGAATGATTAACAGTTGCATGTTCAAGGGTGACACAACTGATTATTCCATTTTGATGGCTAAAAAAAATAAATATTCCCTTCCCATTTATCCTTTTAGTCTCCTTCATGGTTTAATGAGCATAAAATAGAAGAAAAGTATGCTCATCAGGTTCCTTTTTCGTAAGTTTAGTCCCCTGAGGTCAAAGAAGAGATAAAACAATACAAGGGAGAACCTTATATCCATAAAGGACTAGAGTATTGTTTTTTGTAACTACTCTACTTAGTCCAAAAAATGGTTAAACATTTACTAATTATATGTCCCATCAAATACTTTAACGAGCGTGAAAGAGACAATTTTACTCGACAATTTTTTCTAAGTTAAGGACTCTTAAAAGTTCTCAAAGGAAACTTCTCTTGGATAAATCCGTGGTGTAAAGGGTAGCAATGGGTTTCAATCATGGTGGAACTGTTAAGAACATGGAAAGTTCAAGAAGTTGGATAATACAAACACTCATCACAACAATTCCTCCAGGAAGGGTAAAATACCAAGTGAAGTAGACAATAGGCCATGCAAATCATGGTGATGGAATGATACAATAAGGCTGATCATGTAGAATTAGGCTGATAGAATGTGGCGATCACAAGTTATAAAGTGTGAAATCCTCTTAGGGTAAGGACAGAAATATGAAAAACAAGAGGACATGAGGCCCATATTCTAAGTCATCATAGGTCAGAAGGAGGGATTCTGAAAGTAAATAAAATCAATATTGCATGGAAAATAACATAGAAACATGGTGGCAGACTAGGGTTGTTACACAATATTTTGTCACACCTCCTACACTTCCTTGTGACATGCCCTGAAGTTCCGGAAACATGACCATTATGTAGTGTAATAATTCATATATGCAACTCAGATCCTCCCTAAGACATTGATTGGAAAATGCCTTGAGCTTCCCCTTAAGGAAATAGATCTAAAACCCTAATTTGAGAATCATCACCCTTATGAGACTTAAAATAATGATGATTGCATGTTGTATCATACTCGACCCATGATGAAATTGCTCTATTTACATGTATACCTGCGATGATCCCAAAAAGGAAATTTTCCCAAAGAGGATGAGAAGCTTCGTGAACTAGAAGCTTCCAGAGCGGCGAGCTGGTGGTTGTTCGGTGTAGATGAGGTCGAGTTCTCCCAACTTGGCCTCTTGGTCTTATCCCTATGAGCTACCTCCTTGAGATGGGGGCCTACTCCTATATTTGGAGAGATCCTAACTATGTTTCCTAGCCGATATATTCATCCTCTCCCATTCCCAAATGGTTGGTCTCTGTCTATTTGAACCCTTATGCTAAGATTGTGCCTATATGCTACTCATTTGGCTTGGAGGAGGAATGCTTGGAGAGCTTATCTTGGACTTGGATATTCATTCAAGGAGAGCCTACTGACATTAAGGCTTAGTTTTATGCTTCCTCCTTCATTCTATTAATATAAAACTACTGGTTCATTTTCCCTAAATGTGTATCCTCATGTATAGCTTAACATTACTTGATGAGTTAAGTAGGTTTCTTTTGAATATGTTATTTGTATTTTCATGCCTTGATGTGTCCCGATCGGTTGTGTAGGTGCATAAACACTATGAGTGGTAGGAACGAGCTTGTGATGCAAGTGGTCCAACGTCTTAAAAAACGGATGACTCGATAGCATCAACATGAGGTAGGCCATCTTCTTCGTCTCTCATTTCAATTGTAACTTAGGAAAGTGTATGGTAGATTACCACTTAGGTTGCTAGTCCTACTCATTGGGCTAGATGGACGATCTCTATCTGCAAAGAGGATTTACCTAAACAACAAGGGTATCAATATATAGGTAAGATCTACCATCAAGGTACAATGTGCATAAAAATAAAGGCTAATGTCACAGGGTCAGGCCTAAGGCACAATGATGGCACCGATGGTCAATATTGGAACAGTGGTGGAGATATGTGACCTAGCCCTATATGGAAAGATCAAGGGAAAGACACCTAAGTTTCAACGGATGTAGCAATAAAAATTCCACCCTATCTTGTAGAAACCATCCAGAAAGACTAGACCCATGATTGAATCACATAATGAAATAAATTTAACATGGATGAGGAAAAATAAGACCATATGTATTTGATTTTTTGAACTTTATAATTTTTTTCTTGGAATATATGATGTACTAGAAAAGAGCTTGAATCATACAACAAACCAAAAAAGATATAAAAATATCACACATGCTTTTATGTACAATATCTACAGGCACAACTTAGTCTAATAGGTCATGTGAAAGTGTGCCCACTATCGAGCACATGCCAAGGATTTCCATACATGAACTCATGGAGGAGTGGAGGTACCATAAGATGCAGCGTGAATGAGCTAGGCCGTAGAAAGTTGAACCATCTGATTCCTAAAGGTTGATGATGGAAAGGACTGCTTAGAACCATAGTGTTATCAGGAAAGATGCAAGGCCATACAAAGTGAGTTGTATCATGAGCTAGTGGATCTCCTTGAGAATGACTATCAAGGTATAAAGTGAGTACAAGACACTCATCAACAGGATGATATGAGTTGTATAATTCATTGGCAAGTCCAACATTAGAAACCCAAGACTTTACTCGGTCCATGCGCGGAAATTCCAAGGAGGAACAAGGATATTCAACCTTGTTTGATTCAAGACTCATTAAAGGCACCAATTTTTCCATGAAAAATTCCACACATACACAAGGAGCTATTGCTTCATAATATTATGGACCTAGAAGGGCTACCAAACAATATAATATGACCAAACTCAAACAAAGAGATGAATCCATAACCATATGATCAAACATCAGATTATGCATGAAATACCTAAACTAAGGGTTTGAGCTAGAACCTAAATCCTTCACAGATCAGTGAAAAATCTTGAGTCTGAAGCATAATGCCCTTGCTCCAACTAGGAGATCTCTTCCTCTACCCCATATCTTGACCAACACATAAGCACCACCACGAAAAGACATGAATAATATTTTGTATAAGGCTACCAACTTAAACAAATAAATTAGACATGAATAATTGATTATAAACTCAAATCTATGGGAAACAGAACATTAATTTTTATTGATCATAAATAAACTGATACAAATATACCTTCGCAAGTTAGATAATTTCATCAACACTATAGCATGGTCTCCTCTTCCCATTATAGTAGAACTCTAATGCTATATGGATACTCTCTGCTAAGCCTTTACCCTTGGAGAGATTTTATAGGCTCATTATATCCTTAGGGAGAATGTATCTAGTCACCTAGGGACTTGAGAATTTAGGAAAATTCTACAATAATGGACCCTTATAAAATTCACACAAATGTTGGTCAAGTTGATCTCCTTGGGAATGTAAAACTCTAGAAACATTTTTCACAATTATGAGTGTTTTCTCAATTATCTCATCTATGAAATAATTATTATCTCATAATTATCATATTTTGGCAAAATAATTATAAGAAATTGCTCAATTATGTAATTTCACCCTTTTAACATGGAATAAATCCCACATAAGTAAAAGAAGAGGTGAAAGGGTATGCATTTTGGCCAGATATTGAGGTAAGTTGAACTTGGGTCTCTCTTACTATGTGTTGAAGCCCTGAAAATTGGGTCGACAACAAGGGGGATACCCACCCAGTCCGGACCTTGGTTGGCAACTCCTTATCCGTTTGGTATAGCGGGTCCGACTGGGGATAATGGGACCAGTTTCCCAATCTAAGGGTGTATGTGTGTGTGTGTGCAGAGTTGGATGTTGCTGATCTAAGAATACTTAAAGCTAATTTAATTCAAACTTTTAAACTAACTCTATGCTATTGTAATCTAATGAGAAACAACACATCTAAGCTATGCTAACCCGGGGTGTATTTCTTCTATTATGCGATCTAAAGAGATTTCAAACAATAACTGGTAATAAAGATCATTCAGCTATCATAAGAATAGAAATCAATTAAGATAAACCACTTTGCATAAAAAGTTAGGCAAAACAGTTGTGAACAACATATCGCATAATAAGTTATTCATATATCAGACATAAATAAATGGCTCCACTGTACAGAAGTGCCAAATGGTAACTCATACATTCATGTAGTAACATATAAACAACTGAAAACTGTATATCACTTTAAGAATATAAGCAGAAATGGCCAAGAGATAAGAGTACCATTTATGACTAATCCTACTCATAAGCCTCAAGCAAAAACGATTTATCTCTACTTGTTCTAACATCTACTAAGAGTACAAAAGTGAAGCATCAGTAGCAGACATCAAATGCAAACATTAATAAATCTCGATCCATCCATTCATCAAAACCTCCTCTGAAGGTGTAGAAGTGCATGTTCCAAGGACAAGTTTTTGACAAATTTCTGGACCCTTCTCTAAATGCATGAGAAGGGTCAAAATACTACTTCCTAATTCTAATAATAGTGTATTTACAAAATTTAGGATGCGGTTTTCAAATGACCGTCCTTTTTCTAATCTAATTTTAAAGAAAAAACAACATTCTAAAATAAGGCTACTTCTGAACTTGGTATTTAAAGCTACAAGTGTTCATCATGGGCTTGAGGAGAGTCGGTTGGCTGACTTCTGCGCTGAGCTGGGCTGCGAAAACAGAATCTATGAGAGCTGGCACTACTTTTTCGGCCGCGTTTATGATGCATTTCATAGTCATCCATTGACTATGCGGCTTGACCAAGTATGCCCAGTAACACACCCAATTTAACCTGTTTAATGCTTGGATCGCTTTTCCCTTTTCCTGTGCCTTCTGCTTCCATTTGCTTCCAGTTGTGGCTTATTCGGTAGGTACCCCGGGGTGGTCTCTTCATCATACATCATTCTATACAAGGTTAAGATAAGCCCGTGACAAATCTGGTAGAAGTGTGGGACGAACTGAGAATCCCATAACACCTTATGATAAACATGGATAGGTAATCGGTCCTGGGTAGTCCATTTCCAACCCATAGTGGGAAATTTAGACACATAACAAATCGAATCCATAACATATGCGGACAGATAAAAAGGAGGATAGACCCTTTGAGACAAGGATCTTTTAGACCGGTAATTGATAATAGCCATGTATAGATTATCAGAAAAGATCTTGGCCCAATCCATAATATCGGCATTTGTGGCAGCATCTATTAATGGTAGCCATTCAGACGAAAACTTATTGATATCCGGCATCCCAAATAATCTACAAAGCATGGCCGCAGCAAAACAATACGGAGAAGTGAGGGAATCAGTGCTGTACATACCGTTTTTGTCCTTTTTGAGTGGCTCCTCTTTCCTGGACCAATCTTTGGTGGTCTCTGCTAGGTTTGGGTTCTCTGCCACAAATTTCTTAACAAATTGTGCATTGTAAGTCGCCTGCGGTTCAGGAAGATGATACATAAGCCTTAAATCTTGTGCAGTGAATGATCCGATGAGCCCATGTCCTTGAACCTTGAATTGTCTGTTGTTCATCTCTGCATTGTCAAGTATCCAATTGATCATATCCGTATATGGTAGAATTTTGGGCCTTGCTGCTATCCGATGAAGAAATGAACATGCTAGCTCCTCTAAGGACGCCTCGGAAGAGCGTTGTGAGCCCGCGACAGCAGCAACCTTCATTATTCTGGGATTCTCTTCTTCAAGCAGTCTGTACATGCTTTCCCATGTCGATATCCCTACGTCTTTGTTACAGGCTGTGTCTGTATAAAAAGGCGCCATCTCCTTCATCTTTTCCTTCACCTCATAGCCTTGAGCTTTGTTTTTCTTTCCCATTTCTTCCTGTGTTTGGCTTTGAATCGTCTTTAGTTCTTCGTTCCTGCAGATTACGAGTGAAATGGAAATGACTGATCAAGAAAGGTGATGGGAGAGTTTTAAATGCAACAGATATATCAAATATGCCACCTTACATGAAGTAATTCTTTACAAAAGCACGCGTCTTCATTTCATTTAATAGCTGACAACTAATTCCTTTACTATCATTAAAAGCGCATGATCTTGAGTCAAATTATGGTAAGTGGCTTTTCTTTGAATGGCGTGCCCGAAGGATTCATGATGAAGTGATTTATGATTTGCTTACGTAACATCGCAGATCGCGCCATCGCAAATCGCACCATCGCAGATCGCGCAAACATAATATCGCAGCGATCGCAACATCGCAGGTCGCAGAAGTTTAATGTTTGCCGAATCTTGCCAGTTCATTTCTGCGATATGCGATCTTGCGATCGGTGTTATCATAGATCGGTAAATCTTTGAAGTTTTTCTTTATGAGTATTACTTTATTGCGATGCGATATTATGCTTAACACGAGAGTCTTGCGCATACCGATATTATAGAGAAATGGAGACATTTCCTATCTTTTTTGCAACGCGGCTTTGAAGATATTTCCCTTATCGTAGACTTAGGTTAAAAATATTCAAAAGACCTTTCTAAGCTTAGGATGGTAACTTTATTTTGAAGAAAGGAAACACTTGCTTTTTTCTTTAAAATTTAACTAAGGGTCCCCATTCATTTAGTATTTTGGACAACACTTAAATGAACAAGGGGGGGGTGTTGTTGGCCACAACAATTGGCGATTCACTTGGGAGAACTAGTTATCTCTGATCTTCTATTGACGTTTTCAAACTTCAAAAAATTTTCTTAGAAAACTTAAACTTTATTATAAAAAGATAAAGCATATTATACTTCAAACTGTCAATGATATTTTGTTTCAACCTCTTTCTATTTTAATTACTTGCATCCTCAGCTTGTCCTTGCATTTACATCAGCCATTACTTGGTCTTGTAAAAATTAAAATAAAGTCTTTCCTGTGTAGCAGCCTTTTTAAATATGCTCCTTTGTCGCAGGTAGAGCCTCTGCTGGCGGCAGGCGTCCATAGCCTCGACAGGGTTACCTATTGCCCAGTAATGATCCTTTATCCTACCTAAGGTGATCTACAACTCTTAAAGAAGAAACCCAGGTTGATACTTTTTCCTTTTTTTTTTTTTTTTTTATTGTTAAAGAACAATGTCCTGGTTTGGTAGCCAAATTATGACACAGTCATTCACTTGATTTACACTTTTGCTGAACAAGCTGGCTCGCGATGAGACCCCTTGTCTTGTGATTTCAATAATCTTAAGTCATTGCCCTATTTTGGTGGACAGTAATGGCAAAGTCAGCAAGTTATAATATCTGTGATCATGATAAGCCGGCTCGTGATGAGACCTCTTATTCTTCAAGATATAGTGTATCCTTGGGTCTTTTTCTAAATGCTACAATTTTCTTTAGCAGGGAGGAAGTCAATTTTTTTCCTTAAGAAAGTTTTGGACGACAATAATAGAGTTTTTTGGAAATGGTTGTTTCCACAGGGAATCCTTATTTTGTTATTGATGCCTTTCATTGTATTGACATAAAACAATTTCTTCACTAAGATTGCTTTCTTCAAATTTCTTGGAGTTGAAACTAGTATCATATCTGGGTTAAAGTTCTATTGATAATAAAGATCAATTTTTCAAAAGATTTGCTATTTATAGAAGAAAAAGTTCAAAATCTTAATAGAGAAAAGGTGTCTTTAGTAAATGTCAAATGCTGTTAACCATAGCAAATTTTATTATGGAGAAAAATATTTAACGAAATGAGAGGTAGACATTCCCTAGGATTATGTACAGAATAGGGATAATCTCTTCTCTTATTTTGCCTACCAACTATTAAAAGTAAACCTAATAACCTAGCTAAATTACTCCTACTCCTATTCTAACTATATACAGAAAATTAACTAGGTGAAATGATATTTCCAGTGGAACCATCTTTTCATTTTTATTCCTACATGTATGTAACTTTCAAACATCAGTGTTAAGAACAAAACTTTTCTTGGACTGTTAATGTTGGATGTGGAATAAGAATGTGTAACTTCAGTTGGAATTCTGTTTGAAATCTCTTTCTCATGGAAAATTCTTTCCAACTGGATACCTATTGGATCATAAAAATCAGGATGAATTTCTGTTATGGATTGATGATCTCGTAATAGGAAAGATGACAAGCCAGGTTGCGAATATGATTTTTTAGTCTTAATGGCCTGTAACCTACTGTGCGTTAAGGTCAAGCTTTTAGCAATTTCTTGTAAAAGGAAAGTTTCCATATATAAATCACTGAGTAAATCAATGAAGAATAGATGGAAATTTCTGGAAAGAGATTTATCAATTGGCGCGAATTGCTGACAAGTTTCGAAAGGTGGTTTCCTTCGTTGATGGTGTTTTGGATGCCAAAGAAGTTTTTTAAGGAAGTCTGATATTGATTGATCTTGGAATTGAAAAAGTTCTATACTTCCTTGACACAGTTTAGCTTTCCAAAATGGTAGCACATCTTTCGAATTTTCTTTGATGAGGTGCTCAACATACCATAGTAATCTATCAAAAGTCTGAAAATTTAAAACACAATCCGATTTTGTACAAAATGAGTGCAAGTGAGCAAGAAAGAAATGATTATCTGTACAAATAATGTTACAGCACAACTGGGATTGACTTGGAATATCTTGTTTTTCACAAGAACTGGCCAAAATTATGGGATCCGAGCAATTTCGAATTCCGTTTTGTGAATCAGAAGACAAGTTATGATTGTGAACAGGCATGGGGGTTTCCTCATGATATGAATCATAGATCGGGGTATTGTCTTGAATAGTAAAATCATGCAAATGATCTTTTACTTTGAAATGAGGATTGACTGATATGATTCCTGAATTAGAATATCTCTCATTATCTGAGCCTTGTTGAGTTACTTGGGATAAATCAACAATATCATCGTTGTCAAAGTAGCTATCATAAATGATTTTACAGGTTTCCCTAGATTTCTCTTTTTCGTCATATATTTTCAAACAAGGAAGGTCAAGTGGTTCTTGTTTGAAAATGATCAGAGGATGTTCTATAGCTGTCCTTTTATCTTGAAAACCTAATGATGACTCATTTGAATAATCCTCTATACTTTTTGAGATATCTTTAATATTGAGAGGGGAAAAATTATCATCACTAAAAACATTAGGATAAAGAGAAAAATGCGATTCTGGAACAATGCATTGGAAAATATCATCATGGAAAAATCTTTGTTCATCAGATTCATCATAGACATCGGGCTTTAGATCATACCTTTGTGTACTGATACTTTTTGAAAGAGAAATAGTTTTCTGTTCTAACCTTGGCATCTGCATTTGTTGATTTGCAACGATATTATCTGACCTTGTATCAAAGTCATCTCCTGGTTCCAAGGTAGGCTTTCCTCCAGCATTCTCGCTTTTGTCTTCTTGCATTAGAGCATGCATGTCTCCTAGGCTTTGCGGACTTTCTTCATCATGGCTGATTTAGATATTCAAATTGGAATTCTCATTCACATTAGAAGAAAATGAGACAAAGCTTGAACTAATTTCTGCTTGATCAGACATAGGAGGCAGGGAATGCTCAGCATAATCCGAAGATTCTTCATCGATGAGTTCACTTTCAAGATCATACTTTAGACAATTAAGATGAAATCGCATATTAAAATCCCTAACAGATTCATCTTGTTTCCGTAGATAATCAATTTCATCATATACCTGGTCATAGTCATAACAATCAAATTCAAAAATGAAAGTCTTGACGAATTGGTCCCAGCTGTGAATTGAGGCAACTGGGAGGGTTCTGCACCATTTTTAGCTTCCGCCGTGAATGTAAGAGTAAAAATTCTGCATAAAACGCCTTCATCAATTCTTTGAACATCCGAACTTGAAACTCTTTGCATAAATTGAAGAGCATGATTAAAAGCAGAAGAATTATTCTTACCATTGAATTTTACCTGAGACGAGAGTCTTACCACTTCAGGTGGAGTGTTGGAAGAGGTAGGAACATGGATGCAACTCCAAATGGGAAGTTTGTGAGCAGCCATCGTAATTCAAATGTTACAATTGAAAATCATTCCAACAGAATATATGTTCAGACCCTCCTTCTAGCGCCAAATATGTTGAAGCCCCGAAAATCGGGTCGACAACAAGGGGGATACCCACCCGGTCCGGACCTTGGTTGGTAGCTCCTTATCCGTTTGGTATAGCAGGTCCGACTGGGGATAATGGGACCAGTTTCCCAATCTAAGGGTGTATGTGTGTGTGTGTGCAGAGTTGGATGTTGCTGATCTAAGAATACTTAAAGCTAATTTAATTCAAACTTTTAAACTAACTCTATGCTATTGTAATCTAATGAGAAACAACACATCTAAGCTATGCTAACCCGGGGTGTATTTCTTCTATTATGCGATCTAAAGAGATTTCAAACAATAACTGGTAATAACGATCATTCAGCTATCATAAGAATAGAAATCAATTAAGATAAACCACTTTGCATAAAAAGTTAGGCAAAACAGTTGTGAACAACATATCGCATAATAAGTTATTCATATATCAGACATAAATAAATGGCTCCACCATACAAAAGTGCCAAATGGTAACTCATACATTCATGCAGTAACATATAAACAACTGAAAACTATATATCACTTTAAGAATATAAGCAGAAATGGCCAAGAGATAAAAGTACCATTTATGACTAATCCTACTCATAAGCCTCAAGGAAAAACGATTTATCTCTACTTGTTCTAACATCTACTAAGAGTACAAAAGTGCAACATCAGTAGCAGACATCAAATGCAAACATTAATAAATCTCGATCCATCCATTCATCAAAACCTCCTCTGAGGGTACAGAAGTGCATGTTCCGAGGACAAGTTTTTGACAAATTTCTGGACCCTTCTCTAAATGCATGAGAAGGGTTAAAATACTACTTCCTAATTCTAATAATAGTGTATTTACAAAATTTAGGATGCGGTTTTCAAATGACCGTCCTTTTTCTAATCTAATTTTAAAGAAAAAACAACATTCTAAAATAAGGCTACTTTTGAACTTGGTCTTTAAAGCTGCAAGTGTTCATCATGGGCTTGAGGAGAGTCGGCTGGCTGACTTCTCCGTTGAGCTGGGCTGCGAAAACAAAATCTATGAGAGTTGGCACTACTTTTTCGGCCGTGTTTATGATGCATTTCACAGTCATCCATTGACTATGTGGCTTGACCAAGTATGCCCAGTAACACTCCCAATTTAACCTGTTTAATGCTTGGATCGCTTTTCCCTTTTCCTGTGCCTTATGCTTCCATTCCACTTCCACTTGTGGCTTATTCGGCAGGTACCCTGGGGTGGTCTCTTCATCATACATCATTCTATACAAGTGTAAGATAAGCCCGTGACAAATCTGTTAGAAGTGTGGGACGAACTGAGAATCCCATAACACCTTATGATAAACATGGATAGGTAATGGGTCCTGGGTAGTCCATTTCCAACCCATAGTGGGAAATTTAGACACATAACAAATAGAATCCATAACATATGCGGACAGATAAAAAGGAGGATAGACCCTTTGAGACAAGGATCTTTTAGACCGGTAATTGATAATAGCCATGTATAGATTATCAGAAAAGATCTTGGCCCAATCCATAATATCGTCATTTGTGGCAGCATCTATTAATGGTAGCCTTTCATACGAAAACTTATTGATATCAGGCATCCCAAATAATCTACAAAGCATGGCCGCAGTAAAACAATACGGAGAAGTGAGGGAATCAGTGATGTACATACCGTTTTTGTCCTTTTTGAGCGGCTCCTCTTTTGTGGACCAATATTTGGTGGTTTCTGCTAGGTTTGGGTTCTCTGCCACAAATTTCTTAACAAATTGTGCATTGTAACTCGCCTGCGGTTCAGGACGATGATACATAGGCTTTAAATCTTGTGTAGCGAATGATCCGATGAGCCCATGTCCTTGAACCTTGAATTGTCTGTTGTTCATCTCTGCATTGTCAAGTATCCACTTGATCATATCCGTATATGGTAGAATTTTGGGCCTTGCTGCTATCCGGTGAAGAAATGAACATGCTAGCTCCTCTAAGGACGCCTCAGAAAAGCGTTGTGAGCCCGCGACAGCAGCGACCTTCATTATTCTGGGATTCTTTTCTTCAAGCAGTCTGTACATGCTTTCCCATGTCGATATCCCTGCGTCTCTATTACAGGCTGTGTTTGTATACAAAGGCGCCATCTCCTTCGTCTTCTCCTTCGCCTCAGAGCCTTGAGCTTTATTTTTCTTTCCCATTTCTTCCTGCGTTTGGCTTTGAATCGTCTTTAGTTCTTCATTCCTGCAGATTACGAGTGAAATGGAAATGACTGATCAAGAAAGGTGACGGGAGAGTTTTAAATGCAATAGATATATCAAATATGCCACCTTACATGAAGTAATTCTTTACAAAAGCACGCATCTTCATTTCATTTAATAGCTGACAACTAATTCCTTTACTATCATTAAAAGTGCATGATCTTGAGTCAGATTATGGTAAGTGTCTTTTCTTTGAATGGCGTGCCCGAAGGATTCATGATGAAGTGATTTATGATTTGCTTACGTAACATCGCAGATCGCGCAAACATAATATCGCAGCGATCGCAACATCGCAGGTCGCAGAAGTTTAATGTTTGCCGAATCTTGTCAGCTCATTTCTGCGATATGCGATCTTGCGATTGGTGTTATCGCAGATCGGTAAATCTTTGAAGTTTTTCTTTATGAGTATTACTTTATTGCGATGCGATATTATGCTTAACACGAGAGTCTTGCGCATACTGATATTATAGAGAAATGGAGACATTTCCTATCTTTTTTGCAACGCGGCTTTGAAGATATTTCCCTTATCGTAGACTTAGGCTAAAAATATTCAAAAGACCTTTCTAAGCTTAGGATGGTAACCTTATTTTGAAGAAAGGAAACTCTTGCTTTTTTCTTTAAAATTTAACTAAGGGTCCCCATTCATTTAGTATTTTGGACAACACTTAAATGAACAAGGGGGGGGTGTTGCTAGCCACAACACTATGATAGAGTGGAAAATAGGGTTATAATACTATATTTAATTTCTTCTTTGCAATTTAAATTATTTAATAGGAGGCACAAGCTAGTTGGTTGGGCCCACCAATCCATCTCGTTTCCCTCATTCTTGTGCATTCATTTAGCTAGGTTTCAGATCTATTGGTTGATATTTTGTTGAGTGATGTACTATTTCTAGATACTTTTCTCGAATCTATATAATTAACGTGTATTGACAATAACAAGAACTAGATGCTTTGTTTTCTCAATATCACCCTTTATTTTTCTTTTACGTACATGAATGAATATAAGAAATAGTGAACGTTATCATGTTGAATTAGTGTTTTGAACCATTGAAAGTTTGATGTGGCCACACTGTAATAGGGAAATGATTACATTTTATATCATTACACATGGTTTTGATCCTTGAAACGTGTTTTGGAATGCTTTATTAACATAATGTATCAATATTTATTGTGATCGCATGGATATTGCAATGTTATCTACTCATGTTTGCGCATGAAAATAACACATTAAATTTGTTTCATTAGCATTTGTGCATATTTATCTACTTGCATATATTTTTCTAAGAGGATCGATACACAAAAGAATAAAACTTTGAAATAAAACCTACATAGATACTATTTGGAAGTTGTTATTAAACTATCTCACAAAAGATAGAAACGATAGATCAACAACTTCAAAATCAGCCTCCTCAAGGGGGCAAGCTCCTTTGCATTACACAAATGAATAATTCTTGGATGATAAAAATAACAAAACCTCCTTTCTATATACAGGAGTCTAACGGGTCACAATATAATCAAAGTTGACATAACAATAATAATATAAGAGCACAACAATAACAATAGTGGGGTTCTATGGGGCACAATGATAGCAATATGGGGACAATAGGGGCACAATAATAACAATAAGGGTTACAATGACAATAGTAATGGGGGAATCACTAGTATTATAGGGACCTAACATGCTCCTCTCATTCAAAAAAATTTTGTCCTCAATTCTTGAGTAGTTTTGGATGCTTCTGTATAAATTCTCATCCTCCAATGTCGAATCTTCAGCTGGTAAGTTCTTCCACTTGATGAGATACTCTGAAACTGATCAATTTCGTAGTTGTTGAGTTCTTGTTTCTGTGACTCCTTCAAGTTCCAATATGATTTTTCCTTCCTTGTCAAGTTCTAGAAATATTGTTTGAACTGGGATCTTATCACCTATAACCTTCTTTAAGCATGAGAAATGGAAAATTGGGTGCACTCGGGAGGCTGCAGGAAGCTTCAATTTCTATGCCATAGTACCAATCTCTTACAACACCTTGTATGGATCGTAATACTTTAGTGATAATTTATTATCCTTCTTATCTTGCTTGAGGGACATTTGTTTATATGGTTGTAGTCGTAGGAATACTCAGTCACCTAGATCAAAACTTATTTCACTGCGATGTTGATCTTCCTATTGTCTCATTCTCTTCTGCGCCAAAGCAAGGTTATCCTTTAAGAGTTGAAGAACAGGTTGTTGATGCTCAATGTGATCTTCCACTACTTAAACCTTAGAATTTTCTCTTAAATATGATGTGATGGATGGTGGATGATATCTATAAAGTGCCATAAATGGGGTCATTTTTTCTACAGTATGGAAGGAAGTGTTATACCACCATTCATCCAGAGGCAACCATTTGACCCATTGTGTCTGTTTATTAGAGACAAAGAAATTAAGATATCCTTCCAAACATTTGTTTACTATCTTAGTTTTCACATTGTATTGAGGATGATAAGATTAGCTATGAACTAATTGGGTACCAAGACAACAAAATAATTATGTCCAAAAATTTGCAGTGAAAATGGGATATTTGTTGCTTACAATAATCTTTAGGTTTCCATGTAGCTTTTGAATTGTTTCCATAAATGCAGTAGAAATTGTATTTCCTTTAAATGGGTGAGATAATGCACAAAAATGTGCATACTTGGAAAGTCTGTCAACTAACACCATGATGAAACTTTTTCCTTCAGAATTGGGTAAACCTGTGATAAAATCCATTGAAACCTCCACCCAACGTTGGCTTGGAATGGATAAAGGTTGTAATAGATTGAGGGTCTTAATTGTTTTAACTTTATTTTGTTGGAAAACCAAACATTCCACCACAAACATTTGAATATCTGATTTAAGGCCATCCCCAAAAAAATAATTCTTAAACTTGTGGTAAGTTTTTAAAAATCTTGAGTGCCCTCCTAAGGGAGAAGTGTGCAATTCCATAAGAATCTTTTGTTTAGGTTGGGAATTCTTACCTAGGTATAATCGATCTTTGTACCATAACGAATCATTTTTCTAGCTAAATGCATTAAATGTATTGGGATCTTGTTCTAACTTATCAATGAGTGCCCACACTTCTTTGTCACTCTTCCATTCATCCCTTGCTTTGTTTATCTAATCTGGCTGGATAATAGAAATGGTGCTCCATATCCTCATCCTTTCTTGATAGTGCATCTGCCTCAACATTTTGCTTCTCTTTTTTGTAGATTATTTCAGAGTCATAACCCAACATCTTTGTGACCCATTTTTGCTGCTCTTCTGAAGATAATATTTGTTCTAAGAAGTATTTGAGACTTTCAAGATCCATTTTTACCTTGAAGTGTCTTCCCATTAGGTAGGGTCGCCATTTCTTAAGTGCATGTAGTATTGTCAACATTTCCTTCTCATAAATAGATTTTTGTAAATACTTTACTTTGATTCGATGACTTTCAAAAGTAATGGGTCTTTCTTGAGGCATCACATTCCACAATAAAGGTTTTTGTGAAGTATGGCATAGCTAAGACTGGTGCTTGGCACATTGCCTCTTTAGGATGTTCAAAGGCCTTCGGTGCTTATGGAGTCCATGAAAATGCATCTTTCTTCAATAATGTTGTTAGAGGTACTTCTATGCTCCCATAATTCAAAAAAAACTTGCAATAATACCCTGTCAACCTGAGAAATCATCACAGATGCTTTATGGATGTGGGGATTTTCCATTCCTTAATGAATTTAGTTTTTCTAGGGTCTACCTTAACTCCTTCATCAGATATAATATGACCCAGATATTCCACATCTTGTACTCCAAATAAACATTTGGAGATTTTTTCATACAATTGTTTCTCCTCCAATAGTTTTACCACCCTGTCAACATGGTGAACATGATCCTTCCAAGACTTGTTGTAGATCAATATATCATCAAAAAATACTAACAAAAATTTTCTAAGGGTTTGAAAATGGAATTCATCAAACCTTAAAATGTAGAAGGCACATTGGTAAGGCAAAAAGCCGTGACCAAAAATTCATAATGACCCTCATGAGTTTTACTGTTGTTTTGAGAATGTCTTCTGACTTCATTATGATTTGATGATACCCTGAATGAACCTGGTGAAGTAAATTGATCCATGCAATTCATCCAATAATTCATCAATGAGAGAAATGGGAAATTTATCTTTAATAGTGAGCTTGTTGAGCTCCCTATAATCCAGACACGTGCGCCATGATCCATCCTTCTTGTGAACCAATACTACTGGAGCAGAGAAATAACTTTGACTAGGTTGAATGATACGAGCCTCTAGCATTTCTGTAACCATACATTCAATTTCACTCTTTTGCACATAGGGATATCTCTAATGCTTGATGTTTGGAGAAACACTTCTTGGAATCAAATGAATAGCATGATCATGATCATGAATAGATGGGAGGCCTTTGGGAGTCTCAAATACCTTTGAATGATTGTCCAAGATGTTTTGGAGATCTGGAGAAATAGATGATTTTGATGTGGGAACTTCTAGGGAACATAATTGGGAAATTACACCTCGTTGTTCTTTCTTTAGAATATTTGTCATTCCATTAGAGCTAATTATATTTCCTAGTTTCCCTGTGATATCCTTAATTCAACTTCCTTTCCTTCCGAAAAAAAATTCATGAAAAGTTCGTGAAATTAAAAGATATTGTACCCAATGATTGTATCCATTGGACTCCTAGTACAACATCAACCCCACCCATTGCAATGGAAATCATTGGGCTATTCAATACATATTCTCCCATGGATAGCTTGATATTATGGCACTTACCAGAGCAATTTATGGTTCCTCCTCTTTAAACCATCACTTGACACTCTGGTGTTCAATATAGGAAGCAATTCAATTCCTTCGCTATGTTACAATGATCAAAATTATGGATACTACCTGAATCAATCAACACTATTATCTTTTTCTCCTTCATATGTCCTTCTATATTGATAGTTTGAGGAGCGGTTATTCCAGAAAATGCATTACAAGATGTTTGGATTCATTTCTTCTTTATCTATGGTTTTTTCTTGGTGTGTATCCTCTTCTTTTGATGTTTCTTGTTCCTTTTCTTCTTCCTCTTCACAATCTATGTAAAATAATTTCTTCTCAGCACATTTATGACCTTTAGTGTATTTTCTATCACAACTGTAACAAATCCCTTTTACTCTTTTTTCTTCCAATTGTTGTGTTGTCAACCTTCTAGGTTGTGGAAGGCTAGGGGAAACAACACTTCCATCTTTATAGTTTTGATTGGTAGGCTTCCTTGTTGCCATAATTTTTTTTTCAATTTTTCTTGCCAACTTGAATGCCTTCTCCAATGAATCAGGTTCCCAAATGTGAACCTCATGTTGGATGCTATCCTTTAAAGTCCCTATGAACACATCAATCCTATGCTCCTTTGGGATATATTCTAGCCTTATATTCAATTTTGGGAAGTCCTCAATATGCTCCACCATTGGACCCTTTTGTTTGAGATTATCAATTAGTTAAAGAATGTGTTGCTCTTTGTATCCTCATAATGTATTATCATTTCATCCGTAAAAATTGACCAAGTGACAATTTGTTTATGGGAGCAAAGCCATCGATACCATACAAACTTATTGGGTTCCAAATTTAAAGTTACAATGCATACCTTTTGCGTGTTTTTCACATTATGGAGATCGAAATATTGTTCCATTTGTAGTATCCATGTTACAGGATCCTTTCCATCAAACATACTCATATTGATCTTTGGAATGTGGCAGGTCTTTATTCCAATGTTACAGTCTATGAAATCATAATTAACATTTATTTTGTTCTCATCATGAGTTTTCTCTACTACCTTTTCACCATTACAAAGCCTTTCTTGTAGCAACTTTGTCAAACCTTCCTTCAAACCTTCCACGTATTTCTTCAAATCTTCAATGTTGTCATTCTTTGAATCATGATTAACATTTATTTTGTTCTCATTCTGAGTTTTCTCTACTACCTTTTCGCCATTAGGAAGCCTTTCTTGTAGCAACTTTGTCAAACCTTCCTTCCAACCCTCCATGTCCTTCTTCAAATCTTCAATTTTGTCTTTCATACCATCCATCTTAGATTCCAAGCCTTTCTTTAAACCATTCATCTTATCTTCCATAACTCTCTTTAAACCATCCATCTTAGCTTCTGTTACTTTTTGTGAGAGTGAAATTTGTTGCCCTTGGTCTCATAATTTTGATATATCATGCTGCATTTCTTCCTCTTCTTCACGAGTCAAGCTAGAGATTTCAGGTTTCTTACTAGGTGTTTCCATTTTCTTTCTTCGGGGAATAAATTAATGATAATTATTATTCACTATTCCCTTTGAATTGCTTCAAACTAATTTTTCAAACCAAACTTATGCAAAATTAAAGAAAAACCACACCCATTTTTTCACTTTGTAGGATCTCTATATTGAATCTGATGGATCTCTAAAAATTTCAAATCTCCAACGTCTGAAATTATGAACTCTGGTAGCCCTCAGATTACTCTTTCCAACACCACTAGTCTGATCGAAATTTAGTTCTCCAAGAAAGTGTTATGCTCAATCTCCCACGATGACCTGATTATAAACTTTTTCAGTATAGCGAGTTTGTACAAAGTGCCATGTATCACCGTTTCAACCTTTGGACCTGAAAACAGTGAAGAAAAAACTACAGTCTGTCCTCTTTTTGTAAACTCTTACGAAATTTCAATTTGATACTTAAAGAGACGGTTATGACGATTTTCCCAATGTCACATGTTTGGGATGTACTTTGGGAGCCTACAAAAACTCTAACTTCCTTGGTTCATATCTCTGAAAATATAGTGAGATAAGATCTGAAATTCAGACCCAAGCATCATTGAGATTTCGGCTCAAACATATTTTTTTTTTAGCTTTTGAAACATCGCCGAAAAAATATTATAGCAAAAATTCCACGATGACCTGTTTTGGAGTAGTGAAACCCTAGAATCCAAAGCTCTAATACCAAATGTTATGAAACCAGCTCACAAAAACATAGAAAATATAGATCAACGACTTCAAAATCAGTCTCTTTGAGGGGGAAACCTCCTTTACATTACGTGAATGAATAATTCTTGGATGATAAAAATGACAAAAACGTCTTTTCTATATATAGGAGTCTAAGGAGTCACAATATAATCAAAGCTGACATAACAATAATAATATAAGGGGATAACAATAACAATAATGGGCTTCTATGGGGCACAATGATAACAATATGGGGAAAATAGGGGCACAATAATAAGAATAAGGGTTACAATGACAATAGTAATGGGGGAATCACTAGTATTATAGGTACCTAATAGAAGCCATTTCTTGTGACCTCAATGTGCTATTTGAATTTGTTGGGTAGACCTTGCACACATGAGAATAGAACTGATCAGATACTCAAAAACAGGCTCAAAAATGAAAGTGTCACAATCTTGATAAACCTAGCTTTAGATCAAAGAGATCATCATTATGATTCCAATGGTGCAAATGACACTTGAATCCGAGCTCGTATGAAGAAGTTAGAGAAAGTTAAAGTTTAGGTTTGACTTGGACAAATGGAAAAAAAATATGATGTGACAAGGTCCTTCAACAAATCGGGAAGTGCCAAGTGGTAGGCCGCCATTGGTCCCCACATTTTGAAAATCTCATATCGTAGGTGATTCATGTTAAAGAATCATCCCCAAGCAAGGTCAGGGTTGCGATGCAATAAATCGCAATCACACTTTGTAATAGGGAAGGCATTGTAGAAATCACCCCCCAATGTAACTGGGTTGCGATGTGATAATCGCAATCGTAGATTGCAATTGCACAACATAGAAGGAAGAGTCCTACATTATGTTACCCATTGGTTCTCCATCGATTACGATTTGCAAAAGCATTTCGGATGCAATGTGACTAAGGGTTACAATTAATAGTACCATCAGGTTGCCATATCGCAATCACACATCATCCTAAGGCATGCACAGAACATAAGACTGCCACTTCTCACCGATTGTGATTTACACTGGAGTTGTTGGAATTGTAACCTTAACTGCTGGACCTAACCACAGTGTGACCACTCAGCCTTAACTACGAGATAGGCGGGGAAGTTGGCAAGACCACCAATTTCAGAAAAACTGCCAGAATTAGATCCAAATAATGGATTTAATTAGTAGTTAGCCAAATTTGGAGGAAATTGTGGAAGGACTGACAAAAGTAATAACTAAGGTAGCCTTCGACCAAATTAGGAGAAAAAAGAGGCTAGGGTGCCATTTTTGGATATTCTGGACTCATTGGAGTAGGTTTCAAAAGAATTTTAGGATTGTAATCATGAATTGTTACACCTTTTAGCATAATAGAGAGGCACAAGCCATTGGAAACTGGACCAAGGAGACGTAGCCTAGGAGGGATGAAATCCTTTATCATGTGATTGTTTTAATGTGTTTTTGATGGTGTTTTGGACATGTTTATGTTGTTGTTCAGTTTCTTATTTATGTTAAATTGCTCATAAAATTAACATAAAAACTCTTCATTTCACTGACAAAAATTCATGAATCCTTAATCACAATGAAAGAAATTTTTTTATAATCTGAGGAGGATCTTATCACAACAATCTAATATTCTAAATGAGATCATTTTGGTATTAGAACCCTAGGTTTTCTTTGTTAAAGAAGGATTTAAATGTTTGCAAGTTTTTGTCGTGCTTACAAGGTTAAAATTCAAAAGAGGTGAAGGAAAGATGGTTGGAAGCCCTAAAGTTGGGTTAAGGGGAAGGAGAGCAAGGTTGCCACAATCTCCAACACCAGTTCAACCTCAAGCTACAATTGACACTCCAAACATCATATCTCATGAAGGATAACTTACAAACATGACATAATATGAGAAGACCTTCAGAAAAGCTTTCTTTGATATGACATAGATGGTGAAGGTCCTCTATGAAGAGAGGAATACCAGGTTGCAAGGGGAAAGTTCCAAACCTCCCAAAGGAGAAGGCTCCTCAGGTGGAGGTAATGGAAATGGATACAAACCTCCACCCTCTCCACCATATTCTTCATCTTCTTCTTCACAAGAATATTCACCCTCTTCTACTAACACAAACCTTACTCATACTCATCATCATTCTTCAAAAGGAACTGGTAAATCACCTTTTTTAAAACTTAATGTTAAATTTGAGTTTCCCATGTATAATGGTGAAGTGAATGTAGAGAAGCTTAATAATTGGATTTGTCAGTTGGAGGTGTATTGTAGGATTCAAAACCTTCAAGAAGATGACATAAAGATTTAGTTAGACTCCTTGAGAATTGAGGGAGTAGCACTAGTATGGTGGGAATCAAAGACCCAAGAGGAGATTAAAAAACATGGTAAGATCTCAATTTCTTGGAATGATTTCATTTCTGCAATCGAAATACAATTATAACCTCTAGCTTATATGCAGAAAGCTATGATCAATTGGAAAAACTTTAGACAACTTAAAGGTCAAAATGTGTAAGATTACACCCAAGAATTCAGAAAAAGGTCTTTGATGTTAGGTGTAAATTTTCAATCACAGGACACATTGTTGAAGTACATAGGGGGTTTACATAGTTACCTTAGGTATACTATCTTAATTTTTAATCCCAATAATCTAGATGACGTGTGTGTGCAAGCCACTCATCTTGAGGCAAGAGGGAAAAACACTCCAAAAGAAGGTAGTAAAAATCCATTTAAGAGTAAAGGAAAGGAAAAGGATTTCAAAGGGAAGGAAAAGAAAAATGCATCTATCAAAAAAGAAGGAGAGAAATTTACCTGCAAACATTGTTCCAGATAGGGTAACGATGAAGCTCATTGTTTGAAGCTTCATCCTGAAATGAGACCAAAGAGAAACAAAAACAAGGGAAAACAAAAGAAAATTGCAACCACTCAACGGGATTTGGGATCTGATTCGGGCGATGAAACTAAAATCATAACCATGGGTTTAAAAGGAAAAGAATCCATTGCTAGCACTAGTTCTTCAAACTCACAAAATAAAATTTCAACTGAAAAGAGGAGAATATAACTTTTTCACATAAGGTTGATATCAAAACACAACAAGATTGATACGTTGTTAAATAATGAATCCATATTGGTGATGGTATTTTTAAATAGAGGAGAAATGACTGTTATAGAGTTTTATGAACCCAACGTTTCGGACTACCAAGTGAGTCCATCATCAGGGGATGCGACAATAAATATACTAGAGATATTCATGATGTATCCATGAGCTATAGTTTAAGTTGTATATATAGGTTATGAAGGAGTTACTCTAAGAAAGTAGGTCAGCCAATCTCCACTTAGTTTGTTAATATTCATATTTATTTATTTATTAATCTCTCAAGCCAATATTATCTTTGAAAAACATTGTTGAAAGTTTAAACATGGAAACCCTTCCACATCATAAACTATATACACTTGGATGGGTGTGTGACAATGTGCAATTGCAGGTTACTAGAAAGTGTAAACTGAAATTTGGTATTACTGCAAATTTCATAGATGAAGTGGAGCTTGATGTTGTGCCATTAGATATATGTGGCATAGTTTTGGGCAACTCGTGCCTTTATGATAGAAAATCTATCTTCCATAGACATGAAAAAAAAATATCATTTATGCAAAGGTCGAGTAGAATATATTGTGAGAGCTCGTAGCAAGAACATAAATCTTTCACTTGTTAATGTAGGGAAGATGAAAAGACTAGTGAATTCGAGCAAGAATTTTGTGCTTCTAATGATCAAACCCAAGAATGATGTTGATAATGAAGCTTTTAAAGGTTTTGATTCAAATTTGAAATCTAAATTGGTTGACATAGTTAACCAATATGATGAGACATTTCCGGAGCCAAAGGGATTACCTCCCAAGAGAGGAATCCAACATGAGATACAGTTGCGAAAAGATTGCCCTCTTCCTAACATTGGCATGCATAGGATGTCAGTTATGGAAAGTGAAAAAATTAAGAATAAAATTCAAGAGTTTTTGAACAAAGAGATCATTAGACCATCTTCCTCGTCATGTGGTTCACCTATTGTCTTGGTGCCAAATAAGGATCAAACATGGCACATGTGCATGGAGTTTCATGCATTGAACAAAATTATGGTAAAGAACCGTTACCTACTACTCATAATAGATGATTTACTTGATCAATTAAAATATGCAAAGTATTTTACTAAGTTGGACTTAAGAAGTGGCTACCATCAAATTAGGATAGATCAAGGAGACATTTCGAAGACAACATTCAAAACAAAACAGGGTTTATTTGAATGGCTACTTATGCCATTTGGTTTATGTAATGCTCCCACTACATTCATGCGTGTGATGAATGATGTATTGAGGCCATTTCTTGATGAGTTTTTCATAGTATACTTAGACGACATCTTAATTTTTAGTAAATCTCATGATGAACATGTCATGCATATAAGAAAAGTACTTGATGTCCTAAAAAAAGAACAATTGTAGCTTAATATGTCAAAGTGTGAGTTTGGAAAAACTTCTTTAGTTTACTTGGGTCATATTGTTGGAGGAGGTGAGTCGAAAATAGATCCCTCGAAGGTTTATATCATTTTGAATTGGCCAAGGCTAAAGACAGTTATGGAGGTAAGAAGTTTTTTGGGAGAAGCCCAATATTGGAGGAAATTCATTGCTAATTTCTCTCTTATAGCAGCTCCTTTGCATGCGTTGAGAAGCATGAAAAAGATTTATCAGTGCTGAGGCAAACAAGAGAAGGCCTTTGATGCATTGAAGGAAAAGATCAGTACAGTTCCAGTACTTGCACTTCCAGACTTGAGATAGTTATTTGAGATTCAGACAGATGCTAGTGACAACACTATGGCTGTAGTCCTCATGCAACATGCTAAGACTATGTATTTTCATTCAGAAACTTTTAATGGTGTAGTGATTAACTATCCTACATATGACAAGGAATTATATGAATTGGTGCAAAGTGTGAAGAAATGGAAACACAACTTGATAGGTAAGGAAGTAGTCATTCACACTGATCATGAACCATTGCAATACCTGCAATCACAATCAAAGTTGCAGCAATCAAGGCACTTCCAATCGATGGGTTTTCTTCAACAATTCCATATGGTAATTAGGTATAGGAAAGTTATCTACAATAAAGTTGTTGATATGTTTTGTAGGCATATTTTTAGTGAAACTACTTTACTCAAGCATAACTCTATTTTACATGAAAGTTATATTGAGCAATATGCATCAGATAATGACTTTCAAGATGTTTATGCAAGCTTGAGTCAAGGTAACCAAGTAAAGGAATTGTATTATCATTTGCATGATAACTTGATGTATCATATTGTTAAGCTTTTTATTCCACAGGGAGAAAGAGTTAACATCATAAGAGAGGCACATACTTCTCTTATTGCTGATCATTTCGGTGTAAGTAAGATGGTGACCCATCTACAAAGGTATTACTATTGGCCTCGTATGCTTGAAAGTGTGTCTCATTTTATTAACAGATGTTCATTATGTGCAATTAGTAAGCCTAGCAATAGGATGTTAGGATTGTATATACCACTTCCGGTTCCTACACGATCGTGGGAGAATGTTTCTATGGATTTCATAGGAGGTCTTCCATTGTGAAAAAGAGGTCATGATTATTTGTATGTAGTTGTGGATAGGTTTAGAAAAATGTGTATTTTGATGCCACATAAGAATCAAGTTACAACTGAACAAATTGCTCGGTTATTCTTTCAGAATGTTTGGGTGCATTTTGGATTTCCCACATCTATTGTTAGTGATCGATATTCTCGTTTTATTGGGAATTTTTGGTCAAGCTTGTGGGGATTCATGGACACCAAATTGAAAAATAGTATATCCTTTCATCCACAAATAGATAGTCAAACATAAGTGGTGAACAGAACACTGATACATCTTCTTTGTGGGTATTGTAGCAAGCATCCTGAGTTGTGGAAAGAACATTTGCACTATATTCAACATGCTTGCAACCAAGACAAACACTCTTCAACTCAAACTTCACCATTTGAGGCATGCCTGGGATACTTGCATGAAGGTCATAGAGACATAGACAAAGCAAGAAAGTTCATTTAACAAATCCAATTAGTACACCAAAAGGTTCAAGAACAACTTGAGAAATGCCAAGGCAAGTAAAAAGAAAGGCACGACAAGCATCATCAAGATCACAAGTTCTAAGTTGGTGATGAAATTTGGCTTCACATTAATAAAGAGAGGCTCCAAGGGGAAGTTAAAAAGCTAAAAACAATTAGATATGGTCCATTCAAAATTTTGGAAAAGATTGGTAACAATGCCTTCAAGTTGGAATTTCCTTCATATATGCAAATTTATGTTGTTGATAATGCTGAGAATTTAAGGTTGTATGAGCACCCTTTGATTGAAGATCATGGAGACAATATTCAAATTCCATATATTGAATACTTTTCTCCAGAATTCCTTAATCCAATTCAGCAAGACACTATACTTGACAAAAGAACAAGGACATCAAAAAGGGGAAGTATCGATTATCTTCGAGTGGGGCTCAAGGATACAAATCCTTTAAAAGACAAATGGATAGAGGTTGGAAAGGTGAGGGAACTGAACCCTCACCTATTGGACAATTGAAAGTGATCCTTTTGGGGTCCAAAAGGCTTCCATTGTGGAGGAGTGATCAGGTTCTCAACATTAGTCTCAAAACTCAAAGTGCTTGAATGTTGACAAACTTACATTCATATCGAATAAATTATCATTTTGATTACAACGGTGTGAATGGCACTCAAATCTGAGCTCGTATGAAGAATTTATACCAATTCAAAGTTCAGGTTTGACTTGGACAGATGGCACGAATAGATGATGTGGCAAGGTCCTTTAGCAAATGAGGAAGCAAAAATTGGTAGGCCGCCATTGGCACCGGCATTTCACAAATCACATATCACAAGTGGGTCATGTTAAAGAATCGGCCCCAAGAAATATCAAGTCTGCAATGTAATAAATTGCAATCGCACTTCACAACAAGGAAGGCATTGCAAAAATCGGCCCCCAAAGTACCCAGGCTGCGATGTGATAATCACAATCGCACACCACAGAAGGTAGAGTCTTGCATTATGTTACCCGCTAGTTCTCCACCAATTACGATTTGTGAAAGGATCTCGGATGTGATGCGACTAAGGGTTACAGTTAATAGTACCATTGGGTCCACCGTATTGCAATCAGACATCACCCCACTGCAAGCAGAGACCATAAAATCATTGGTTCTCGCCAATTGCGATTTGCGATGGAGCTGCTGGAACCATTGCCTTAACCGCTGGACCTAACCACCGTGTGATCACTCGGCCTTAACCACGAGATAGGCGGGGAAGTTAGCGGGACTGCCAATTTTAGTGGAACTACCAGAATTAGCTCCAGATAATGAATTTAACTGGAAGTTAGCTAGTTTTGGAGGAGGAAATTGTGGAAAGACTGACATAAGTCATAACTAAGGTAGTTTTCAACCAAATGAGGAGAAAAAGGAGGCTAGGGTGCCATTTTTGGACATTCTTGACTCATTGGAGTAGGTTTCAAAAGCATTTGAGCATTGGAAACATAATTTTTTACACTTTTGAGCATAATAGAAAGGCCCAAGCCATTGGAAGTTTGACCAAGGAGACGTAGCCCAAGAGGGGTGAGCTCATTTATCATGTGCTTGTTTTAATGTTTTTTTGATGATGTTCTGTATATGTTTATGTTATTGTTAAATTTCTTATTTACGTTAAATTGCTCATAAAATTAACATAGAAACTCTTCATTTCACTTGCAAAAATTCATGAATCCTTAAGCATAATGAAATCATTTTGTTTATAATCTGAGGATGATCTTAGTACAACAATCTAGTTTTTTAAACCAGATCAAGAAAAAAGTAGAAGATTTGAAAGAAATCACTTTTTTTACTTGAATATAAAACTATTTTTATGCTTGAAGGATTGTACATATCATAATGTTTGATGGAGTATGTTGTTATAAGCCTACCTCCTTTTTAACATATCTAAATAAAATTTTATTTTTACCATCTGCAAACAAAATTTGATGAACATACTCTATTATGACAACGATCTTCTCGGTTAAATTTTTCTATCAGAAATATTATTATTTCTAGATTGATATTTGATCTAGATTTGATATCTTAATAGTCCATTTTGTATAAAGTATTGAGCTTTCCTTGTTTTGAATCTCTGATGAGAACCCACTTTACAAAGAAGTGGGGTTCATGATTTCTTCATGACAAGAATAAAAATATTGAAATCAACGAAAATAAATTTATGCTTTTAAGGTTGGAGATTGTTCTTTTCTCATGAAGTAGCCATTTCCAGAATTGAGAGAGTTTATTTGTTGATGACAGTTTGAATTTTGTATACAGGTTTCAGTAGAATATTTCTAGATCGAAATAGAAAAAATGTGGTTTATACTTGTGATGTCAGCTTTACATTATTAACATATTAATTACATGTGTATCTAGGTTGACATGTGACTATAACAAATCTAGAAGCCTTTTCTTTTTTGCATGTTTAATCTTTTCATAGAGTAGTTTGCAACAAGTGTGGGATTATAATAAACTTGGTTATTTCTTATGGATTCCAATTCCATTACTATTTGATTTATCACAAAATTTACGTTTTCTTAATTAAATTATTAGGTTTTTTGTTAATTACTAGCTAGGATTTATTCTCTGATTGTCACTAATTAGGGTTTGCCTCTTAGTTGTTGATAGTTAGGGTTTTATGTTTAGTTGTAAACAATTAGGGTTTTCCTCTTAATTACGGCTTTTCTCCTTCATTTCCAAGAGCTAAGGTTTGTTTACAATTGTTGATAAACTACAATATTTGTTTTTGCAATAGTTATGGTTTTTCATCTTTTTTTTTTGTAGGAATAGAGCAGGGATTGACAACTGCGCGAACTGAAGGTGTGAGAAGTCTTAGATGAATTAGTGTTTTTTTGCAGGTTCCCAAAGTCTTTCTCTAGAATTTCTAGTGTTGTGCCTCAAAGTCCGTGAACGCTAGATTGTAAAATTAAATGTTGGTCCATTAGTAAATCATATATTACACCCAAAAATTTGGTGTCATTTCTAGGGAGGCGCTTAGGGTATTGGCCTTGGTGACTTACCAAATTTGGTTTGCTTTTTCACCTTGTTTTTCAGGAAATTTTTTGTTTTTTGCCTACAAATTTTGTTTATCTTGTTTAAATGGTTTTCATTTTTAGGGTGTTGTAAAAACCACCCCCGATATATGCTCATCTACATGATGAAAAAATATACTAGAGGCTTGTTGAGATCAAAAAAATTGGCCTTGAGAAAACTTTCAAAGAGGAGTTTTGATGTTGTTGCCAAGAAACAGTTTGAAAAACGCACAATTGTAGATTTCAGTATTTTGTTTGAAAATTTTAGAATGATGTATTTTGCTATTTTATTTCACAATTGGATGATTTGCATGAAGAGAAAATGCATGATAAAATTGAAGAACCAATGGTGATATTCTGCTCCAACTACAGGAAGAAACTGTTGGGAATAGATTCCTCCAATGACAGTTTTGGAGCTAAAAGCCCATGTTTTGGGACAAATTTTGTAATAAAGTTATAAAGTCTCCGCATTTTGTGGTCATGGAGTATGAAGCTATCAAGACCCATAAAGGGTTGTCTACCCTTATTTTGTAAAGTGTAAAGCCGGTTGTAAAGATCCACCCATGGTTCACGGACCATGGGATTGTATAAAAAGGAGCTAAGTAAGTAAGCTCTAAGAAGTGAAGTGGGTAGACAAGTTTTGGAGTCTTGGTAAAGAAGTCTAAGTGTTTCAGGTCTTAGCATAGGTAGAGGTTCTGCAGCTGAGTGCACAGAGGACTAGGGTAGAAGTCTGCAGCTGAGTGCGTGGACCCTTGCAGTTGTGTGCGCAGGGTAGATAGACTCTGTATTAAGCTGAAGATATCAATAAAGAGAAGTATTATGCAAATTTTGTGTATTTACTTCCTATTACTGCATTTGGTTATATTTTGTTTTGGGTTTAATTTTCAATTTTTATGTGATGCACGAATATATGTGATTATATTGGTTAATTGAACGCAAGTAAGAATATCAGTTTACGTGGTGCTAACTATGAATGTGATGCACAAATATATGTGATTATATTGGTTAATTGAACGCAAGTAAGAATATCAGTTTACGTGGCGCTAACTATGACTGTTTGGTAAGATAAGTAAAATACTTCAGATGACTGGGGAACCTATACGATACATTGTCATAGTAGCGTGAAACTACTTGGATCGTGGGTTAATGCTGCGCGAAGGTCAATCATACACCTTCACAAAGGTGCTGAAGGGCGAAATAAAGGGGTAGACTGACAGAGCCCTAAGGATTAGTGACTTGTGAGAAAGTAGGAATAGAGGGTATAAACTGACATCAAACCATCTCAGGGTGTGGAAACTTGGTTCCAGCATGCCCCCATACTATCTCGGGTGAGACTTCAGTCCGCACTCCACGGGTTGATGCCAAAAGGGCCAGTAATGTAGGGATTTGTTTAGCTAACTAACGTTGAACCTGGGTCAGACACTGCAAAGCCAACAAATGGTTCCATTGTCAGGACCAAAATCTATATGATAGATGTGTGATGTTGTATCACTGGAATCCAACTAATAAAGAGGTCGAAGACTAGTTGAATACGAATATTCATGAGTTCGTGGCGCAAGAGAACATAAATCCATGGCTGAAAAAGGAACAATGGCTGGACAGGTACCTGTATATAGAAATCAACTAGATCTTTTTTTGTTCCTTTCCAGTTGAGCGATATGAGTCGATCACGAAGCTAGTGGATAGCCATGGGAGGTGGAGACTTGACGGTCCTATTGTCTCGACCCCTGAGTTAGTACAAAGACTAGAAGCCTCTAAGGATAAGATCACCCGTGCTATTGATCATTGGCTCGGTCGCATCATAGGAGGATTTGTGACTAAATTCATGGTCAATACCTTAGTTAGTTACAACGAGGCAGAGCAGCGCATTTTCAAAGGTCTATAAGGTAAGTACTTGAAGTCTTTAAATACTTGGATTAAGATGTTATTGTACGATAAACGAGTATGCAACTACCTTGATGTTTTGAGCTGCGCAAAGTGGAAAGACTTACAGGAATGAAGGGAGAAAGGGTCTTGAATATAGCCCACTGATTTCAACCCTGTTGGGTGACGAAGAGGGAGTAGTGCAGGCTTCTCTGCGAAGTGTAGTTCAGTTAATAAGATAGGCATTCCTACGACTGCCACCTCCACCTAAACTACCTCCATCTTCACCACCGTCACCCATGACTTCACCTATACCACCACCACCTCCATCGAAGTTCAACATGGCAAACTCAATGAAGCTACCTTTGTTTAAGGGTTTGGGAAATGAGGACTTGGACCAGTTTTGGTTTGTCATGAAAGCTGTATGGGAAGCTCAGGGCGTCACAGATGATCACATGAAGAAGGTGACATTGGTTAGTGCTTTGTAGGATCACACGCTAACTTGGTACATCAAGTACTCTAATGATAACCCAAATGATGGGTTGGTAGAGATCAAGACCGCACTAAATAAAGAGTTCAGCAGGCCTAAATCCAAGGTAGAGTTGATTGTGGGGTTCAAGGAAATTGCGATGAAACCAGGTGAGACACCTTGGGAATTGGATCAGAGATTGAAGTGTAAAATCCACAAAGCTAGTATGAACTTAACAGATGGACAACACCGCGAATGGTTTGTGGCTTCACTCTTGCCTCACCTAAGGATTTCACTGTCACAAAAGAAGATTACGACTCTAGCAGAGGCCTTGGAGATTGTCGTAAGACTGCATGAAACACCAATGCAAGACCCAAATCTGGGGGATCAATAGATCCATGCACAGATACAAAATCTTTGCCATGAAATGAAAAGTTTGAAGCAGGACAAAACAGTTCGACTGGAGGTGCAGAAAGAGATATGGTGCCTGAAATGTAAGGGTCAGGGGCATGACAAAGACCACTACCTGATCTTTGCAAACTATATTATAGGAGGAGGACTGATGCCTTTGAGGCTGAAGACCCAAGAAGGACCAAGCATGGGGCCTGCGTTGTGATGCGCTATATGTCAGGTAGCAAGGAAACATATGACGAATAATTTTCATTTGCTGTAGAATTTTGTACAAACACAACAACAACTGTTCTGCAACTTCTGTAGGTCTTTAGGGCATGATGAGCACAATTGCAAAAGATATGAATTGATGATGGATAGAACACCCGCCTATAGAGTTCAGGAAGAAATGTGCCCCCCTGACTAGAGCGTTGGGATGGCGCGAACAAGCTTTTAGGGGCACGGATGAGGCCAAGGTGGAGGAGGATCTAGTAGAGGTTGGGAACAACTAATCTGATACAATTACAAAGGACCAGGGCACTATTCCCATGAATGCACTAATCCAACGCTTTTGTCGTGAAAATATTGTACTCAGTTTGATCATGAGACAGGGGATTGTCCGACGCTGATAGCAATGATACATGACAAAGGGGTGCTACCACCTTAGCTGACTCAGAAGCTATAGA
This sequence comes from Pinus tabuliformis, assembly GCA_031772625.1. Taxonomy (NCBI): domain Eukaryota; kingdom Viridiplantae; phylum Streptophyta; class Pinopsida; order Pinales; family Pinaceae; genus Pinus; species Pinus tabuliformis. The sequence goes on along the minus strand of CM062819.1, from coordinate 1,715,470,508 downwards.
TGATGAGGTCTGAGCCTCGCGAACAGGATCCAAATGTGAATATAGTACTTCGAAGTGGAATTACAATGGGTGATGATAAGGGGAAACAACTCGAAGACATTGCATGGGTTTGCAAAGCTCTGGCGAAGGAGGTTGAATTTGATTTGGAGTGCGCACACGAAATGTTCGTGGAAGCAAAGAAGAGCTTTGCTGAGGCCTCTACCTCAGGAAGTAAGGATAAGCATGATTAGGAAATGGACCCTTCTATGCTTACGACCTTTCTAGAGACCTGCGTGAAGTGCTGCTCGATAGCAAGGCTATGAAAGGATTACAGGAACTTATAAATAGATGCACTGGAAACACTTCAAGTGAACCGTGCGTTGTACGACGGATTGGTAAGCATAAAGTAAGGACAAGGTGTGAGATGACACTAAACACGCAGATAGGAGAATATGAAATGGATCAGGTTATTTGGGATCTGGGGTTAGACGCGAACATTTTACCAAAGCATACTTGGTAGCGGATGGGAAGACCCACATTGCAGTGATCTCTAATTCAATTAAGGATGGAAAATCAACAGAAGATCATCCCCATAGGAAAACTGCAAGGAGTAACTGTAGATATTGAAGGCATAAGCGTATTAGCTGACTTTGAATTGATAGAAATTGTGGATGACAACAAAGCCTACCCTACGCTCCTTGGCATTGATTGGGCTACTAATATGAATGGGGTAATCAACCTAAAGATGTGAAAGATGATATTTAAAAAGAAATCACTTCGCGTAACAATCCCCCTTGATCTTCTTGAAGGATCTCGCTATACTAAACCAATTCGTGATTATGAGAGAGATAATGATTGGATTGCATATATAAGATAATAGTGCGAGACCAATATTGGGTGAATCTGACAGCGGATGGACGAATTACATGGGATCGCGAGAGTTCTTTCACCTCAGACTCTAATAAAGAATTAGAGAGCTCGAAGAATCGACTACATGAATTAACCATGCTGAGCTGTAACATCATGACCTAATCGCTATGCTGTGTATCGTCAAAGGTAAAAAATCTGCCCACTTATGATGGCTTGAATGATGTAGATGTATTTTTGGATGCATTTGAGAAAGAGGTATCGGAGGAGCATCACTTCCAGGCTTTGGACTGGGCACTTCACGTTGTGCCCGCAAGGTGGTGGGGTATGCACAAGGGTAGCTTTGATGATTGGCGCGAGTGTAGGAGGATGATGAGAACACACTTTAGGAAGCCGAAGGTACAAATGATAGACAAATATGATGAGAAGGATGATCTGCATGCACACTTGGCCAAATAGGCTAAGGCTTATGGAGCGAAGCTGCAACCTGAATGGTTGCACTTGTTTTGTCACACCTTGGATGTCATCACGATGAACTAGTACTTGGAAACAGGCTCTGCCATGGTATAGGTGAATGGGATATTCTACGCTAAGGATTCATAATGACGTTCAACTTTGAGGACGGGTTTGACTGTATTGACGAAGCACTACAAGAAGTTAAAGTAGCAATACTTTCGATACCACAGGATCCTTTTGATCTGATCCAACCTAATTGGACTACTCACCTGAGCCACATGCAGGAATGCTATAACGTAACTACCCAAGTGGCCAAGAAGTGTACTCCTTCACTGATGGGTTCTCTTGATACCATCAAATCAAAATTGTGCCTGAGGATAGAAGCAAGACGACCTTCACAACTGAGTAGGGATGTTTTTAGTACATTTTAATGCCTTTCAGATTGAAGAATGCACTTATGATTGTTTCATGCGTATTCATTGCTGTGTTCAAATAATTCATTCGTAAGTTTCTGGAGGTGTACTTTGATGACTGGACTATGTTTGGGTTGGTGAAATGCCATGTGGCAATTTTGCGCCTGATGCTAGATACTTGTCGAAGGTACCAGATTGCGCTCAATCTAACAAAATGCCTATTTTGTGTTCCTTTTAGGACTCTATTGGGTCATGTGGTTTGTTGACAGGGACTGATGGTAGATCCCGCGAAGATCGCAGTGATACTTAACTTGGAGGCATTGAGGAGTGTAAAACAGTTGCGTGAAACCTTAGGACATACTGGGTATTACAGAGAGTTTATCAATGGCTATGCCCAGATCATCATGTCTATGGAGAACTTGTTGAAAATGGATGTAACGTTCTATTGGAACGAGGACTGTCATAAAATCTTGGATGTATTGAAAGGAAAAATGGTCACTGTGTCTATTTTAGTCTTCCCAGATTGGAAGAAGGAGTTTCTTGTACATGTAGACGTGTCATGTATAGCACTGCAAGCAGTACTAACACAGGCTAGCATTGGAGAATTGGACTATCCTATAGCATTCGCAAGAAGGAGTTTATCTAAGGCTGAGAAGAACTATTCCACCACCGAGCATGAAGGGTTAGCCATGCTCTACATGCTCCAGAAGTTTAGACACTATTTGATGGGTGGACATTTTAAGATGTATACAGATCATTCCGCATTGAAATACCTGGTCAATAAGCCTGTGTTGAGGGGGAGAATCTGTAGGTGGTTGTTATTGTTCCAGGAGTATGACTTTGAAGTTATTGTGAAGCTTGGATGACTGAACGCAGGACCAGACTATCTGTCGCACATCGAAATAGGGGAAGAGCCCAATAATTTGGAAGAGGGATTGTCTGACGCATAGATGTTTGCAGTGTGCATCATGGATGGTCACTTTGAAGACATCATACACTTCCTAACGATAGGAACTACCCTGAAAGGTTACACCATCCAACTAAAGAAGGAGTTAGTGGTGCACACAACAGACTTTCTGTGATTGTTGGACATTTGGACAAAATGGGGTCTTATGAAGTATTACGACAATATGTACCGAAGTTTGGAAGGAGCAATATCCTTGCGGACGCTCATGGGGGCACCACGGGAGGCCATTATGCAGGAAGAGTCACCACGCAAAAGATTCTACATGCAAGGTTGTGGTGGCCAACCCTCCATCAGGATTCAAAATCTTATTGCAATGTGTGTAATGTTTGTCAAAGGACTGGTAGGCCATCGTAGAGGGGTGAGCTGCCTCTAAACCCACAGATGAAGTTACAACCTTTTGAGAAATGGGCAATAGATTTTGTGGGACCCATTTAGCCCCACGAGAAGAAGATGGGAGCATGGTACATTATCACCACAACTGAGTATTTGACTCGATGGGCAAAGGCATGGCCTGGGAAGGACTGTACAGGCATGATTACTTTGAAGTTCCTCTTTGAATATGTACTAATGCGATTTGGGTGTCCAAAGATTATGATGAGCGATCATGGTACACACTTTCTGAATGGGACGATCAGTGCGCTGATGGAGGAATGTCAGGTATATCACCAGAAAATCATGCCTTATTACCCACAAACTAATGGAACGATGGAAGCATTCAATAAGGTGATGAAAAATGCACTCAGCAAGGTTTTCAATGCACAGGGAAGTGATTGGGACCTGTGCATACCCACAGTACTATGCGCCTATTGGACAACATGAAAAAAGTTGACTAGACAGACACCCATTAGGCTTGTATATGGTGTTGAAGTAGTGATGCCCATGGAATACATTCTGCCTAGTTTGCACATAGCAGCACTCACGGGTATGATGGATCCCGGAGCCCTGGAAGAGATGCTTGCGCAACTGGTTGAGCTTGAGGAAGAGAGATCTTTGGCTCAATTTCACCAACAAGTCCAAAAGAAGCATGAAAAATCATGGCATGATTGGCACATTAAGTTGCGCACCTTTAAGGTAAATGATCTAGTTTTGTTATATGACGACAAGTTTGATAAATTTCCAGGGAAATTTAGAATGCATTGGTTAGGGCCCTATGTCGTTAAGGATATTACCGGCGGTGGACCAATTCCTTTGGTTAAATTGAAAGGAGATCCCTTCCCAGGAAAGGTGAATGGCAGCTGATTGAAGCCATAAAATGGTGGTCAGGCCAGGTGACTATATGAGGGTATCATAGTCTTAGTGCTCCAGGCAGCTGAAAGGAGGCACAGGAATATAAACTACACTTCCTGGGCTGGGAGACTGCGCAATTGGAGGATTGTGTGGAGCGAGGCAATGTCACAGGGTTTTCAACAGCACGAAGGGAGCTGTGCTACCCAGGGAGAAATTGCACAGGTCAGCCAGAAAGTGACCGTTAAAGTCATTGTTCATGATTTGAGGGTAGGAATGTGGCCAAATGGAGTGGGCAATCGACATTTAAGACAAAACTTATGGGTAAGATCCTTAGAAATCTATTGCCAATCCTACATTAATGAACCGAATGTGGGGGGAATGGTCGAATTTGAATTCAAAATGCCTTATAAATTATAGGTGGAGGCCCAACAAAAAACACTTGGCATTTTGATAATTGAGTTGTTGAGCTCTTAGACACACATGAACCACGAAAACTTCAAAGCTTTGCTAGCCAGTTCAGTATTTGAGACATTGCCAAAGGAGACACAGGAGTTGTTGCATAACATCACGTCGACACCCAGAGAAGCTATGGATGCCGAAGCAGTGACAACCAAGGGGGCTGTGGTGGAAGTTGTTAGGGAGTCAGAGGGAGATGCTCCAGAGGTTGTAGATGTATTAGATGAAGTTCCCAAATCACCATGGACACCTTGATTGAAGCCAACCCCAACCAAGGAGAGTGTGAAGGATAAGAAGGGCAAGCAGGCTGCAATACCAGTGCACACTTCACCGAGAAGAAACCCACCAAAGGATAAGCCCACTGCACAGGAAAATGGAAAAACCATTATCCTAGAGACAGAGGAGGAAGAAATTGAGGACATCCTAATGGATGATGAGGACTTTGTGGTAGAATTGGAGGAAGTTGAAGTCCAGGGTGCTGACCTTATCACTAAGTTGCCCAAGTACATCCCTCTGCGCAAGGGCAAGACCAAGGTGCCAAAGGACATTGACAAGAGCAAGGTCCCCTTGCAAACCCCTCTGATACTAGATGAGATTGCCTTTGAAGGTTAGTGCTTGGGGCGGGTTCCTCTATTGAAATTGGAAGATTGGGACTTAGTTGACCATGAGAAGTTCCCTCAGTTGGCGGCCGAGCAGCTGATGTGCCGCATTATTTACACAATCACCATGATGGCTATATTGGAACCATGGAAGTGGCTTAGAGGATTAGACAAGGGAGGTCTACTCAACCTGTTATGGGTGCCACACTACAATCGCACCCCCATTAAGATCTTAGTCATCAAGTAGCTGTTATGCTTGGTGCACGATGGGTCTCTATGTCTAGAGGAGCCGATACCCATCACCGACATATTAATCCATAAGATCACACAGTTGCCCTACATAGGGGAAAATCTAGCCATGATGTTTGATAGAAAAGGTGGTGAGCAGGCCCTTGCGGAGGCCATGAAGGAGAAGAAGTCGTGAGGCTATGCCATCTCGAGTATCTGCAACCCTATGGTCAAGGTTGCCACGTAGATTTTCTCAGGAAAGGTTATGAGGAAGTGTCACACATATGAAGTGTCGGCACTAGTCGTTGCTCTTGCAACCCAATGCATCAAAGGAGTCCAATTTAATTGGGTGCGTTATCTCTACAGTGAGTTCCTTGCAAACTGTCGCGAAGCACATGAGCTCAGCAAGACCTTCCACTATGCGCGGCTCTTGCTTTCTATTGTGCTGGTAGCCTGGGAGCTACCAGAAGACAGTCAATTCCCCTCGTCCGTGCCAGACTTGCTAGAAGTAGTGAAGTACGCTTTGCTGTGGGCGACCAAGGATGCTTAATGCATCAAAGATAGAAAGATCTTCTGGACCTTGATTGTCACCTACTGCGTTTGACAAACTGTAGGGGTATGCAGAGTTCAAGGCAGACTTTCACTGGGTATCAATCAGGGCATGTAAGGACCCTATGCAGACATGGTATGACTTGCCTTACTTGGCAACGGACGACGTAATTGATGCAGTACCTGATTACTGGCCTGTAGAGTGGCGCATTACCTCAGACTTATTGGTGGGGTTGAGCAAGTTTGATGTGCAATGCAAAAAGGAGGAGGCCCAACTCAAGATGACGTAACTAGTTGAGAAGAGGAAGAAGGAGGCTACTGACAAGGCCCAGGCATGGTATGATGCCACCTAGCAGACGAAAAAGTAGATAGGCGAAACATAGCATGGCTCTGACAAAGGCATGAGGTCTCCTTTGCTCGAAATAGACAAGCAAACAGAGCAGCATGGAGTGGACCCATAGAGGACGTTGAACTGCATGAAACATCTAAGGGAACAAGTGAAAGTGTGGTCGTGGAGGAAATCCAAGGCCACTAAGACGTCACTAGACCCAATCGCCCTCATAGAGAGTGATTTCCATGACATTGGAGACACGGTGCAGGATGTCACCGCGGAGGCACTAAAACAATTCGAGCAACAGTAGTAACTACTATTGGGGGCCATCCAGACAGGTCTATAGGAGCTGCAGACCTACACAACAATGGATGGCATGGTGTCCACTAGCCTCGCTATCGGTACTTCTGAAGCTGCTGAGATGCTGGGAGAAACGGTCTCCCAAGAGATAGTTCTTCCAGATGGAGCACTGACCACAGAGAAAGAGGCTAACAGGCCCACTGTCAGTGCCCTCAAGGGAGTGGGGTTGAACTTGGCAGTGCTCCTTGGCAAGGTGCTCCACCTATTGTAGGATGGAATGATCGTGGATCTGAGGGCTCGCGAACACTGCACTTTATAGGTGATCAACGAGCAGAAGATTAATAATGAGTAGATGGCCTTACAGTCATACTTTACCATCGCCGCTGATACCGAGGTAACCAACCACAACAAGCGTATACTTTAGGTCATGGAGGAGGCATGCCGAATGGTCCCGGAGTTGGCCATTCCTGAGGAAGAACTGGTCGAGGTGCATGTTCGCAAGCTTGCTACGGGGGTGCGCAACGCTTGCATAGAGTTGGCTAGGGTTCAGCCAGAGCTGAACCTACAAATTACATATTTAGAGTTGAAGGCCTAGCCTTCAACTCCACCAGAAGTAAAGGAGAAGCGTGCAACCATTGTCAAAGAGGTGATATTAGTGGTAGATAGTGTAGTAGCAGACTACGAACAACTGTTTGAACAGTTGTTCGAGGTCCTAATGAGCCTGCAAGAGGACCCTAATGTACAGTGGCTGGAGATTGAAGCGCGAGAACTGCAATAGCACTATGATGAGGTAAAAGGTACAGTGTGAACTGTCGCTCTCACACAGAGACTGGCGAAGCTGCGGGAGGCCAAACAATTGAAAGAACAGGTAGATGTAGCGCATCACAGGGAGGCAATGCGGAAGGCACGCTCGAAGACCTGGTTGGATGAGGCTTATTTGATCATGACCTCTATTGAAGGCAAGCTTGCTCATCTACAAGCAACTCAGAAGAAACTTCAGGCTGACAGTTCAAGTCCAGCAACGAAGTAGTTGGCTGAAGAAGCGAAGCAAGCGGCTGCATAGTGCACTGCCAAGGTTGCCGTCATACAGGTCGAGCTGGGAGGTCTTCATGCTAAGATCTTCATGCCCACAAAGTAACTCAAGGGAAAGTCACCATGTTTGTGTTGGGGGCTTGTTTGGAACGAGTTCCCCCAAGGATAGTTTTGGGGCTAAAAGCCCATGTTTTGGGACAAATTTTGTAATAAAGTTGTAAAATCTCCGCATTTTGTGGTCACGGAGCGCAAAGGTGTCAAGAGTCATAAAGTGTTGTCTTCCCTTATTTTGTAAAGTGAAAAATCGGCTGTAAAGATCCACCCATGGTCTGCAAACCATGGGATTGTATAAAAAGGATCTAAATGAGTAAGCTCTAAGAAGTGAAGTGGGTAGACAAGTTTTGGAGTCTTGGTAGAGAAGTCGAAGTGTTTCGGGTCTTAGCATAGGTAGAGGCTCTGTAGCTAAGTTCATAGAGGTCTAGGGTGGAAGTCCACAGCTGAGTGCATGTACCCCTGTAGCTGTGTGCGCATGGTGGATAGAGTCTATATTAAACAGAAGATATCAATAAAGAGAAGTATTTTGGTAATTTTGTGTATTTACTTCATGTTATTGCATTTGGTTATATTGTGTTTTGGGTTTAATTTGCAATTTTTATGTGATTCGCGAATATATGTGATTATATTGGTTAATTGAACGCAATTAATAATATCATTTTACGTGGCGCTAATTGTGATTGTTTACTAAGATAAGTAAAACACTGATGATAACTGGGGAACCTATACAATACACTGTCATAGAAGTGTGAAAGTACTTGGATCATGGGTTAAGGTGGCGCGAAGGTCAATCATACACCTTCACGGAGGTACTGAAGGGAAAAATAAAGGGCTAGACTAACAGAGCCCTAAATCTTATTGACTTGCGCAAAAGTAGGAACAGAGGGTATAAAACGACATCACGACCATCTCAGAGTGCGGAAATTTTGTTCCAGCATCCCTCCATACTGCTTTGGGTGAGACTTCGGTCCACGCTCCATGCGCTGATGTCGAAAGGGCTAGTAGTGTAGGGTTTTGTTTGGCTAACTAATGTTGAACTTGGGTCAAGCACCGCAAAGCCAACATAAGCACTTCCTTGGAAAGTGTTCACTTATTAGCCTCAAAGTTTGTAGAATTTGTGAGGAGGTTCATTCAACATAACATTGGCAATCACTACCATGATTACTAGAAGTACTAAGCTAACATTTCCAAGTAGTGAATTCATGTTAGGTATAAATCAAAACTCACCATCATTTAATATTTGGGCTAATAATTATTATCCTTAGTATGTTCCTTAGCAGATTTATAATCATGCAGTTACATGGAAAACTTTTAGTCCTCCTCCAATTGAACACACTACTTTATTGAAACATTGGACCTCTCCTTGGCCCTCTCCCTTGAGTCATATATCTTCATGGCCTTAAGAATGGTTTGAAGCCTCCTCTATAGAGAAGTTTATTATGAAAAATCAATTACCTAAACAACAACAACAACAACAACAACAACCATAATTTCCACCCAATGCACCATCAATTTATCATCATTCATGGTCCCAGCTAGCTATGCAACCTTACCCTAATCCATACCCTAACGCATACTCCAATAAAAACCTTATCCCATACTCCAATCCAAACCCTAGCTCATACTCCAATCTAAACCCTAATCAAAACCCTAGACCTAACCATAGGTCATACCATAATTCAAGACCTAGTAAATTGCCTAATCCCAGCACTAGACCAAAATCTAATCTAAGCTGTAATCCAAACCAACATGTTGAAGAACAAGTCAAAACACGTATTTTTCCAGTTGAATCCCCTATTGAATGTAATTTTCTATCTTCCAGGTCAGATAAGGGAGTGAATTCTGGAACTTCCCCTATCACTACTAAACATTTACATGAGGAAGATCTAGTTCAAAGGCCATTAGAGGAATAATATATGACTCGAAGTTGTTCTAGAATTGTTGTTGAAGCTAAAAACCCTATAATTTCACTTAAACATTATTGCCAGCATGAGGAATATAAATTGGAACCCGAGATTGAGAAGTTTCTAACTTGTCTTTCACGAGATCATTTATGTCTCCAAGACAATGATTATTAAGTTGTGGAAGAATTGAATGAGTTGGAGAATCATAAATATGTGGATCCTATTGAAGCCTTGTTTCAAAAAATCATTAAAACACCTCATTCCCTCATCATTCGGTAACTCTTGGCACAATATCAATTGAAGGAGTTAGTTTCTCATTCTTAGCTATGTGTTGAAGTTTACTTTTTAAAATGTAGTGCAAGTATATTTAGCATTATGTTACGCACATAGATACAATGGATGTACTCCTACACTTGAAGGAGATCTTCCTCTCTCTAAATTACGGTAGGGTAGTATAAAACCAATCAATGAAATGCCATTTGAAAATAAAATTTCTACAAAAGTAGGCTTGAAATTGTAATTCGTTAATGCACAACTATCGAAATTTCTGACTTACACTTCTATTGAAATACTTGTCAGATGCATTTCTCTCTCAATGCCTTATATTTTGTAAAGTCACCTTGATTGATGATTATCTAGTTATTATCCATGTCACATGGTTGAGATCATCCATTGGTTAGAGGGATTTTTAAATAAACTTTCCATTTATAAGCCCAAAAACCTAACCGTAGCCTAGTCACTTGAGAAAGATGTTGTCCAAGAAATATTTTCAAGCTTCTCTTAGGAGGAATTTTTGAAATGCCTCCTATGGTGGACCACTCCTATAAAACCCTAATGAGATTTCACGGGAACCATAGCATGACTAACTCGAGGAATATTTTAATCATTATCTGAGATGCTCATTATCCATTGAATAATTGAGATTTGAGATTATTATGGATGATGTTTCCCATGGGATAAATGTAAATAATTAGTTATGTGCCTAGAAAATATAACATACTCTCACATGATCTAGATTCCTTACACTCAAATGAGTAGAATACATTATTTTAAATATTTTGAGTGATATAGATAAACAAAAGGGAAGTAGTGTGAAGTACAAGTAAACCTGTAAGGGTGTTGAACATGGCATCAGGCAGTCGGGCTATGCTTGTACGGTACCAAGGCAAACCCGTCAGAGTACTGAACAAGTCTACTGGCAGTGGGGCTATGCTGGGAAATAGAGATGAAAAATACACATTGGCACACTTAAAAACTTAAAAACCCTAGGTCACTTTCAAAAGCAACTATCATTGAAATTGAAGCAATGAAATAAACCTCATACCTCTTAGAGAATGTCTTTAACATCCTTCCAATATTATTCTTTGGATTTCTATATTTAGTAAATAAGAAGGTTGTTGTTACAGGGAAAAGTGTCTATATAGAACTACTCTATCCCACTAAGGTGTGATAGCTGCTTTAGAAAGAAACAGAGAAAAGCAACTTCCATTTTTCCTTTATGAATTATAGATAGAGAGGAACAGAAAGACCAACCTCTGTCTTGCGCTAATCTCCTGATTTGATTCCTCTCTTCTTTGATAGTCTTTAGCTACCTGCTCCCTTGCACACCCAGCTTCATAAAGTACCTGTAAGATCACAGTAGCATAGCACTATACAAAGACATGGATCTATAATCATAAACAATTTAGGATCAGATGTAAATTGACCATACAAATGTAGCATACATCAATGACACAAGAGCATGGAGGAAAACTTGAATAACTTTTATTGATAAACAAGAAAGAGCCAAGAGGAGTTACAACCAGTTGTTCTGACCCAGCATCAACCTCCTAGCAATGAAGCCCCTCTTCACCTCAAACAAAGCTTAGATCACCCAACAATTTGATGTTTGTCTCAAGAAACCAACAACAATTCCTTACAATATGCAAAATTCCAGCCTCCGGATCTCTGGGATGAGGGATCCATATATAGATATCTGTAATGGAGATGAGTCAGCTCAGGATTTTATTAGTGTCTTCCCTCTGATAGTTCTTGCTTCCACTTGGAGATTGATGATCTCTTACTCATCCTTGGTTGAATTCAGAGAGGCAAGTGTCACAGGAGAAGATTCTGGAAGCTTCCATTACCTCTCCACCTCGCGGAATGACACTGCCATTTGTCATTTCTCGCCCATCGCACCCCATAGAAGGGATTTTTGAAATGCAACGCACCCACACAGTGTATTTAGGTGAGATGCAACGCACTTGGCCAGTGGAGCAGATGAAATGATCCTGTTTTGACCAATTCTGAGCAGTTTTTCATGGAGAACTTCTGGGAGAAGCTGTAATCTGTTGACCTTGTTCCTTTAGGGGTTAGAACAACACTTTTAGGGACTTAGCAGCCCTTGGTTTATGGACATTTCATGCTTGGGGTTGTAGTGCCAAAAAATGTCTATAATAGTTGCCCCCTAAAGCATGAGGTCGTTAATCTTTTGATGTTGGGTGAAATGCTTTATTATGAGGATCCGAAGTTCTTTCAAGCTGGGAGGAGACCTGTAATAAGATACAATACAATACATTATCTTCATAATATTTTCATGATCTAGCTGAGGCGGGCATTCCCATGCTCAGCTCTATAAATTCATTTTCATGTACATAGGACAGACAATCGTCTGAGTGTAGACTGATGATTCTGATAAAGCCATCATCCTTTTGATTGGATGATTATCTGTGCAGCAATGATGTACATTTGATGTCTTTATTTCCCTGAATATATAACGCAACCCAGATGGATGAAACTAGATCTAGGGTCTTCAATCTCGTTCGATCTTCACTCGAAGTACATGTCGATCCATGTGAAAGCTGTTCTGGAGTCGAACATGGAAAGACATCGCCTGATTACCAACCAATGATGTAAGCTGTTAACAGGCACGAGAGGAATCACTGATAATGATAATGACCCTCAAGGTACTGCAGTAAAATTCACGTGGTGTGAATAAAGGAGTTGGCGTCGAACACCACGCAAAATCTTTCGGTCGAAGGCCATTGATGTAAACCTGTCGTCGGAGGTGAGAAACTTGCCATTGAGGCATGCAAGCTTCAAAGTACTGAATGGGGTGTTCCTAGATCAACTTCTTGGATAATGAGCTGATTTCGACAAAGAAGTGATCCGTCACAGGAGGGCCTTAATGAATCCCACATCAATGACACAGAATGGAGCAAATGATTTTAATGGAGGTGAAAACGATCTGGTGATATAAGGTTCAGGGTGGCAGTCATGAAAGAATAGAGTATAAATGTATGGTAGTGGGTGAGACACAAGTGAATTCTCTGAATGACTTCTCTTGAACATATCGGCGACACTGATGTGATGGATTGGTAGCATTAACCCCAAATGTAGATGGTATTATGGGACCATGGTGATGTGACCGGTGAATGAAACAACCCAACCCGACTCGGATGCGGAGTGGAAGTGTCATGTTCAAGAGCGACTTGCTACCAACAAAGTTTCTTCAAGTTTTCTTCCCAATTTTCCCCAGTCATTGCTGACTAGTACCTCTTTATTTTTGTCAAGCTTGAGGAGGATAACATATGCTTGTTCTATAATTTGCCCTTCGGGCAAACCCATCGCTCTGTTTTAACGAGCCTAGCGATAGTGAAACTCATTCTCGTCTATAGACAAGTTTGTCGCTATTAAATTTTTAACGAGTTTAACGACAAAGATAACTCGGTCCTTTTCAATTTTAGAGAGTCTGAAAAGGAACGTAAAGGTAACTCCAAAATTCCTTTTTCGTCATCTAATCCCTTAAGTCCGAAAAAGTATAAAACAATACAGAAGGGATGAATTTTCGATACTTTTAACGAGCCGAACAAAACAAGTGCTCGATCTTTTTGTGTAATAATCTCTCAGGTCCAAAAAGATTAAAATTTAGAAGAGAGATAGCACTTCCAGTCCCTTTAACGAGCTGGAGAGGCCAATGGCTCGGCAATCTTTTCATATTTTATGAGTCAGTTGAAAAGAGCTTAAAGGAGACTCGTCTTTTGAGGAACGAGTGATAAAATGGATAGCAACTGATTCCAGGTAAGGCTTGGAATTTTCCAATCATGGCAGTGTTACAAGGATGGCTAGTGAAATGACTCTTCGTAGTTGTTCCTCAAAATGGGTAAACAATCAAATGGAGGTGAATGATCGGCCAATGTAAAAGTGGAGGTGATGGTGCAAACACGACCAAGGATTTAATGGCTGAAGTACTACATTCACGGTGGTTATTTACCGGTGAATAGTTCATTTTTTAATGAGATTAAACGCGGGGGGAAACATTTGCTCATGTCTTATGTTTATTTTTTAATGAGCCTGAACTATGTGCTAAAACTGCTCGATTAATCCAGTCGTGTGATAAGAATATCTCATAAAAACGACAATTTTTAGAGTTTTGCTGCACATCCTTTCTTTATGCAAGTTAGGAAACGACCAATCCTACGAGTTTAAAGGGTTAGAGGACCTACAAATTTAAAAAATAAATAGTCACTCTTCGCTTGCATGCCAAAAGGCTTGCATGCCCCCAGGTATTAAACAAAATTTCAAGGTTACCCCTTCTTTTTTCCGTTAAAACATTTGTTTTACCGAGAGAGGCCTACCTCTTATAGGTTACCCAAAGATTGTCTTATTCACAGCGCAAACAAAACACTTCTTCGGCGATGTTTACTGAAATAGACAAAGGTGAGTGAAGGAGGCTACTCCACTCATGTAACTTTGACAAGAGAATCTTGTTCTAGAATAACCCCCTCTTCCAATCACGGACAGGAGTACAGACTAGACATATTCTCTCGCGGAAACCTACGCTATACTCGAAGTTTTCCTGCCGAAGCAGACCAGGGTGCATGCCCCCTGGGTTTCAGTCATGTCCCCCGAATCACTCACGCTCATCAGGCGGGTGGACTAGAGATTGAAACATTTCTTGCGTGAAAAGACCACTCAGGGATGGTATATGACTATTTGCTCTGTATGATCTGGGAAATGAAAGCTGGTCTATGAGCTTGACCACTCTTCCTTTGTGCGGAAAACACATTACTCTAAAGATTGAGGAGATAATTGCTCCCATGCAATAAATATAGTCTCGTCCAAGGAGTAGATTATAATATAGGGGTCCTTGAACTACCATTACGTTCATGTGAATGGTTTTCCCCCTCAATGTTATGGGCACATTGGGAAGGATCCCTAATGGTCGACTGGTTCCTTTATCAAAGCCTGTTAGATTTCTCATCTCAGGCAAAAGCGATGGCGAACCAAGCGCTTTCCAAGAAGTCGAGGAAAGGATACTCACAGAAGCCCCCTCATCTATGATGGTACTAGCCTGAACCATTCTATATATTTGAACAATGATTCGTAATGGTACACTAGCTGGTAAACGGGGTCTACCTAGTTGATTCCAGTCGAAGGAGACAACTAGGTTGCTTGGAGGTGGGACCGAATAGACGGCCGGGTGTGACTCTGACAAACTTCCTTCCTACGGTAAAGGAACGGGTAAATTGCCCCCATGTTCATTGGAGTCTATGTTTATGAAAAGAATTTGGATGGTATTATCCTTATTCTCTTTGGTGACTGTATCATCTGAAGATGGAATCTCTGAAGGCAAGACCGGGTCAACTGCCGCCTCGACCTTTTGACTTTCGTCTGGTATGGGCTCAGATGGTTTGTCTTCAATGATAGATGCTTCAGCCGACCACCTGGGTGGGCCAGCTAGATTTTCAACTAGTGATGGACTCGGCAATAGTTTTTTATATCCAGGAGGAAGTTGTAGCGGTGAAATCGGACGATCGTCCAAAACTCTTTTAGCCTCGTCTAAGAAGGGACAACGGTGGACGGCGTGATCACCTTCGCACAGTTTACAAGGAAATCTATATTTTCCTTTTTGTCCTGGGGCTTCACTTTCACTAGTCGACGGTGTGTTTTCAACATGATCATCAGAGATTGACGACACCGGGTTGTGCAAACGAGGAGACCAGTCCCTTAAGATCTGAGGGATGCAAGGACAATCTCTATGATAGTGGTCTCCCTTGCAAATGACACATGGCGATTTAGGCTTGGTCGGTGTAGTGTGTGGATTTTCGCTAGACGACACTCGTTTGCCCCCATTCACTTTTGGCTCCTTCTTCTTCTTCTCTTTCTTCTTCTTTTCCTTCTTCTTCTCAGGTACTTGACTTTTGGCTTTACCAGCCCCATCAAACGAAGAGGAGGGAGGAGAGGAAGAATTAGAGGAAGTAGAAGGCTGGTGGGTAACTCTGGACTCGTCTAGTTGCTGGTTTGATTGTTCAGGAATTGCGGTGTTCTGAACGACAGAGGTTGAGAAGAGCCATACAGGCAAGCCGATTGTCAGTCCTGGAAGCGACAATGTGGCCATATGGGGTGCACCAACATCTCCCTAAGAGGAGAAGGGACTAGGATTTCCTCCAAGGGGAATTCCTTGGTTGGTGGATTCCATTTTCTCAACCTAAGATCAACGTAGGAAAGGGTAATGAGTATTCCGTTTAAAATAAATTTTAGACGCTTTGACACAACTTGTTTTTTCAATTATTAAGAGTCGAGAAAAAATGAAAGATGACTCTAGTCTCGTTCGATTTTAATGAGCCTGAAGTGACAAGTGCTTAGATGGACCTTTTCTGTTAAGGAGTCTGAAAAGGAACGAAAGGGATTGCTCTAGAAATCTAGGTAGAGGGATTACCAAACCAATCGCAAAACTGCATAATACTTTTTATGGTACAATAGTCAATCTTCCCAAATGTTGTGTTCAGTGCATTGTGATCGATAGGGCGGCAGACACGGCTTCCTATGGATAAAGGATTAAGCCTATTGGGGTCTCCGAAAATATACTCGACGGTACGTGGGAGCACAAGTCCGTACTGGAACTTATCGCTTCAAAGTGGAGGAATCACCCAACCATCAATGAGAACAACAGTTACTAGGCTTTACGATGCCAGAATACGTCTCTAGCCTAGACTTCTAAATGTTGTGCGTTAAGTTCCAAAGCGTTGTTAGATTCATTGAATTTATTTTATAGTTGATCTTGTTTATGAAGTTTGCTTTTCAGGTTCACCGCGAGATGTAGATGTAATTCCTAAAATGCAATCTAAGATGATAAACAAACTTTTTATCTTCTTTGTGCAATGAAAATCCTAGCTACTAAGGAAAGAAAGACAGAATCTTCTCACAAAGAGCAAAGAGCACACTCTAAATGCACTTTCCTAAATCAAGCCAATTAGACTGTCTATATGCAAATGCACATGCATGTATTTGTTTTTGACTTTCTTAGTATATGAATGCTAAAAAAAAAGTTGATGCACAAATCTGAATTCCTTTTCAAGTGACAAATATCAACAAGTTTCTTTTCGAAATCAAAAATGGAGACGATCACAACACCTTACGATTTGAAATGAATATTTGTTCTTGACACTGGAAAATTACAAATTCAGACCAAAAACAATAGTAACAGGATAATTGACCATCAACAACAATCAAACTCTTTCCTACGATTGAAATCGACACTTGCGACAGTTTCAAATCAAAGGACGACAGTACGATTATGCTACTTTGGCAAAGGAGAACTGAAAATGACTCAACAAACACACAAAAACATTTACAGTTCTTTTGTACAAAGGAGGCGGAATAAAAGCAAGGAAAAGGGGTTTCAAACAGACATTTACTGATCACAGGCAACAAAATTCAGGAATAGAACTGGAAAGAATGAATCAAAGAAACCAAAACTACACAGATCCTACTCTGATCAGCGCACCTGTAACATAAAGAATTTGAAATGCAGCGCACCTTGTCCACTCGGGAAGTGCGCTGAAGTTCAGATTCTCTGAACAGTACCTGCGCTGGGCCAAAAACGAGATTCTATTTGGGTTCCAGGTCACAGTTTGCAGTTCAGTTCTTGGGTTTTGGCCGAGCAAAAAGTAATCAGTAATGCAACAATTAGGGGTAGATCTAAGGAGGATCTAAGAGCTATCACAAGGGCAATCAGATAGTTTGTGAATTAGTTGTTCAAATCATAAACAGATCTAGTAGATGGATTGAAGTAGCATTTATCTACTTTGCATTTGTTATGGAAAATGCAGTTCGAACGCTACTTGTAAGTTTATGAAATAGACAACAAAGAATGATAAACAAACAAACTAATTCTTCCCCAGTGGAGTCGCCATTTTGTTACAGGGAAAAGTGTCTATATAGAACTGCTCTATCCCACTAAGGTGTGACAGCTCCCTTATAAACAAACAGAGAAAAGCTACTTTTGTTTTTCCTTTATGAATTATACATAGAGAGGAACAGAAAGACCAACCTCTGTCTTGCGCTAATCTCCTGATTTGATTCCTCTCTTCTTTGATAGTCTTTAGCTACCTGCTCCCTTGCACACCCAGCTTCACAAAGTACCTGTAAGATCACAGTAGCATAGCACTATACAAAGACATGGATCTATAATCATAAACAATTTAGGATCAGATGTAAATTGACCATACAAATGTAGCAAACATCGATGACACAAGAGCATGGAGGAAAACTTGAATAGCTTTTATTGGTAAACAAGAAAGAGCCAAGAGGACTTACAACTAGTTGTTCTGACCCAGCATCAACCTCCCAGCAAAGAAGCCGCTCTTCACCTCAAACAAAGCTTAGATCACCCAACAATTTGATGCTTGTCTCAAGAAACCAACAACAATTCCTTACAATATGCAAAATTCCAGCCTCCGGATCTCTGGGATGAGGGATCCATATATAGATATCTGTAATGGAGATGAGTCAGCTCATGATTTGATTAGTGTCTTCCCCCCGATAGTTCTTTCTTCCACTTGGAGATTGATGATCTCTTACTCATCCTTGGTCGAATTCAGAGAGGCAAGTGTCACAGGAGAAGATTCTGGAAGCTTCCATTGCCTCTCCACCTCGCGAAATGACACTGCCATTTGTCATTTCTCGCCCATCACACCCCATAGAAGGGATTTTTGAATTGCAACGCACCCACACAGTTTATTTAGGTGAGATGCAACGAACTTGGCCAGTGGAGCAGCTGAAATGATCCTGTTTTGACCAATTCTAAGCAGTTTTTCATGGAGAACTTCTGGGAGAAGCTGTAATCTGTTGACCTTGTTCCTTTAGGGGTTAGAACGACACTTTTAGGGACTTAGGAGCCCTTGGTTTATGGACATTTCATGCTTGGGGTTGTAGTGCCCAAAAATGTCTATAACAGTTGTTCATGGACGTTGGACCCTTAGTTTAGGTGATTCACTTTGCTTAAACAACAGGAGTTTAACTTGTATGCTTGGATAATGGTAAGATGGCCATGCTCGGAAGGTATAATTTTTTCACCTTTATTTTTCCCTATTTCCATTCTTTTTTAATTCCACAACTTTCAAAACATGATTATGTTACTTTTATTTGTAATGAGGATATTGAGGTGAAAAAATACTAAATAATGTTGCTCCTAAGATGCTTTGTGTAAATTTTGATGGCTGACATGATAACACTATCCTTGTAGTGACAACATTGTTAGCATTGTCATGGCATCCCTAACATTACTTACTCTCTTGAAAATATAGATTAGTCTTCACATCATTTAATATTTGGTAATGGGTTTTTCTTATATTATTGATTCAAAAGGGAGTCAACATCATATGACACTTACCGATATGCTCTTAGTCAATTATCCCTATTTTTTAAGTCAATGCAAGATGACTTCCATAGAGAAACCCTAGCCCTAATGTTTTGATTAACTTTGGTAATTTTCTCAAGTTTTTCTTGCATGAGGACATGCAACATGATTAGCATGGGGGGATATCAGGCCCAAAAATTGTCATATCTAATCCATCTTTTTTCCATATGATTACTCATGATTTTTCATTCTCATTAATATCATTTTCACAGTTGTTGGGATAATTATCTTAAATTGAAGCATGATAATGTAATTTTTTATCACTAAACATATTCCCTTTTTTTTAATAATATCTACATTAAGTTGACACTCAAAAAGGTTTAATTGTGCCTTGGTATCAGAGGTCCTACACCATGTCCTACAATCAAAAGAGGAGGTCATACACCTAAATTATGGGTACAGATATCACCAAGTGGACTTGTTTAATGGATGAATCATACATGATTATGTTACATACTTTGACAAAAACTTAGGTCAAGTGCGCTTAACGAGATTGTAGTTCCTACACCAAGAACAATTCATGCAGTCTTTTGCTGATTGACATATTGGTACACTTCTAAGAGAAAACTTAGACATGGCTTTTATTCATAGTAATTTTTTCATGCTCACATGAGAGTCGAAATGAACAAAGGTGGCCCGTGTGAAATTATGAGAAATAATTAATGCTTCATGCCCAAATTTACAGTAGTTTTCAAATTTCTAACTTCCTCCTCGACTTTCGTGCAGATGACGGTGAATCGCAAAATTTTGGGACATGGGTTTTTCTCCCAGTATATAAAATTAAGTATGATATATTTTATTTTCCAAAATTTTCCATGGTCTGGGAGACATGAAGGGTTATTTGGGGCATATTTTTTGAAAAAATGAAAGTTTCAAAAATTTTAGAATGATCCCCAAATTCCTAGAAAATGTATTTTTTTTATTAACTAATGGTTGTACAAGATATTTAATTAACGGAAACTTGTTGTGATTCGACCGCTCATCTTGTTTTTAATGGATTGGATTGTCTAAATCGAAATTTGTATTATAAATATTTATATAAATTAAGTCATGGTTTCAAGCCAAGATGGAAAATTATTAGAGTAGGGTTGTTGGTTTAGACTCTGAGGGCACCATCTTTTGAGTGCTAGACCCTAAGCATTTGGTTCACAATTTAAAGGACTGAGCAACATTTTAATAAAATTACTGTTAGGTTCTATAATTTAATTTTCTGTGTTTAATTCCTCTATGTAATTTAATTTTTTTTGTAGGAGGCATGAGTTGGTTGGTTGGGCCCATCAATATAATTCAATTCCCTCCTTGTTTTGCATTCATTTAGCTAGGTTTGAGATCTCTTTATTGATATTTTACTTTATGGTATGCTAATTCTAGATATGTTTCTCAGATCTGAAGTATTGAGGTGTATTAATAGTAATAAGAACTACATGATTTTTTTTATGGATATCACCCTTTATTTTTGTTTTAGATACATGAATTGATACGAGACATAGTGAATGCTAGCATGTTGAATTACTATTGTGAACCATCGCAAGTTTGATGTGAGAAAATTGCAATAGGGAAATGACTACATGTTATATCCTTACACATGGTTTTGATCCTTGGAATGTGTTCTATAATGCTTATTAATATATGTATAAAGATTGATTATGATCTAGTGGATATTGTAATGTTATATACTCTTTCCTACGTAGAAACATAACACATTGAATTTTATTCTTTAAAATTTGTGCATATTTACCTGCTTGCATCACTTTGTTTGAGAGGATTGATGTACAAAGGAATAAAAGTTCAAAATAAACATTATACAGATCCAATTTGGAGGTTGTGTCTTGTGATCTCACTATTCAATTTTTTTTAAAGGACCTTGCATACATGAAATAGCACAAATTAGAATATTTTAAAGAAATCACATTTTTTACTCCAATACAAAACAATTTTGATGCTTGAGGGATTATACATATCATAATATTTGATGGAGTCTACTATTCTACCTCCTTTTTATCAGATTTGAATACAAAATTATATTAACCATCTGAAAACCAACTTAGATAAGCAAAATCTATTGTGATAATGATCTTCTCTTTCATCAAATTCGGTTATCAGAAATCATATTATTTCTAGATCGCTATTTGATATGTCTCTAACTTTGAATAGTCCATTTGATATAAAATATTGAGTTTGCATTGTTTTGAACCTTTGATAAGCACCAAATTTACAATGAAGTTGGGTTGAGGATTGCTTCATGACAAGAATACACATTGAAATCAATGAAAACATATTTATGCTTTTAATGTTGTAGATTGTTCTTTTCTCATGAAATAGTCATTTCCAAATTGAGTGAGTTTATTTGCTGATGGAAATTTGAATTTTTCATGCAAGTTTGAATACAATATTGACAAATATGAATAGAAACATTGTGCTTTATACTTATGATGCTTGGATTTACATAATTAACACATTGCTTACATGTGTATCCAAGTTGACATGTGACTATAACATATCTAGAAGCCTTTTATTTTATGCATGTTTAATTTTTTGATAGAGTAGTTTGTAATACGACGAAGGCTATAATAAACTTTTTATTTTGGATTTTAATTGTCTTTCTCTTTTATTTATTGCAAACTTTACATTTTCTTAAGTAAATGCTTCAGTTTTTAGTTAATTAGTAGCTAGGGTTAATTTTTATTCCCACTAATTAGGGTTTACCTCTTAGTTCTTGATAGCTAGTGTTTTCTATTTAGTTTTAATAAATTAGGGGTTTCTCTTTATTTTCAACTAGTTAGCGTTTACTCTTTACTTGATAATAATTAGGGTGTGTTTTCTAGATTGATCAATAACTAGGGTTTGCATTTTCCTTTCAACTACCAGTTAGGGTTTTCCTTTTAATTTCTAATTGGGGTGTGTTTTCTAGACTGATCAATAGCAAAGGTTTGTATTTTCCATTGAACTATCAGTCAGGGTTTGTTTTTTAGGGTTTGTTTCATAATTAGTGTTTTTCTCCATTTTCAATAACTAAGTTTTTTTTACAATTTTTGATAAACTATAGGATTGGTGTTTGTAGTAGTTAGGGTTTTTCTTCTAACGAATGTTTTTTAGTGTAGGATTAGACTAGGGATTGACCAGTGGGGGAATTCAAGGTGTGAGCAATTTCTAGACAAATTAGGCTTCTATTTTGTAGGTTCCCAAAGACTTTCTCCGGAATTTCTAGTGCCGCACCTCAAAGTTAATGAACCCTAGATTGACAAGTAAATACTGGTCATTAGTCCACCATATGTTACACCTAACAGTCTTGATCTCAATTGTGTGGTTAAATTATGAGATAATATCTCTTATGTTCATCAGTAGAAATGAGTGTATACTTGTGTTTTCTAAACTAATTGGTATGGTTGTAAATATTGTTCTTAGTACAACTTGAATGTTGTGATGAATTCATGTGTGGCGAATTATATATATATATATATATATATATAATATATATAGAGAGAGAGAGAGAGAGAGAGAGAGATAGAGAGAGAGAGAGAGAGAGAGAGAGAGAGAGAGAGAGAGAGAGAGAGAGAGAGAGAGAGAGAGAGAGAGAGAGAGAGAGATTTCTCAACCTTAAATCATTTGCGCTTAATAGGGAATATTGGATTGGGTATGTTAGCGCTCGAATCTGCCTCAGGCTAAGGAAGGAAAAACTCAAGGCAACATCAAACCAAGCTCAGCCTCGTAGCTAGCCCTACGAGGATAAGAGAGGGCTCTCTCCAGTCTATCTCAGCAAAAGTTCTTCTAAAAGGGGCTGAGGTGACTTTAAAGGGAACTGATTTTAGGCTAGTAAAGAGATAGAAAGGGGATTTTGATAAATAATTGGGTTTTCTGGGCTGTGTGGGGCAAAGACAGCAAGAGCAGAGATTTAATCAAAGACACAGATTACTCCATAAGGCAAGGTAGGAGTGAAGTTTAACAATTAAATTGAAATTAAATGGCAATGTAAAGACTGTTTAAGAAAGCAGAAAAGGGCATTAAACAATGAGTCCTTTCCAACAGAAGAAAATTACACAAATACTGACGTTGCTTCAAGGCAGAGCAAATAAATTGGATTCTTCCTATCTTACTGCAAAAGCATTCAACTTGAAACGATTATGAATGGACTGTGAACATAACAAGGAAACATATGAAAACAAAAGAAAGACAAATGATAAATTTTCACACCACAAGAATCTTACAGATCAGAGCTGCACCATTAATTATTTCTCTATCAAAAACTGTACAGTGAAAACTCTGTATTCCTCCAACAGCGTTTCAGAGCTCTCTCACAAATGTTTTTCAATACAATATATAAAACTCAGCTAGGAGAAAACAGATCGACCCAAAAACAAGGGCGTTGTTTCAACTGAAGCCATGAAGATAGAAAAAGGATCATCCATATGCTCTAAAGATAGAAAAGTGTTACATTATTCTAGCTGAGAATTTATAATAACCAATGAAAACCAAACCTGGAGCATAGATCCTATGAATTACTAACTAAAGTCATAAATAGACTGCCTATTCCTATTCTTCTGCTGTAGTGGGTAGTCTGCGTTTAATTTGGGTTTTTACTTTTCCTTTACCATTTGAATACAACCAATTTTTTTAATAATTAACATCCTCTGTAACTTTAGGGCGCTTTCATCCATGTTACCATAAATGATTACACGTTGCAAAGAGTCCTGGCCAGGATATAGATATGATTTAAAATAATTCGGTTTCCCCCAAATATATGACCCATTTGACTAAGGCGAAGAAAATCTTGGCAGCCCACTAATATTTGCACGCATGGAAGTGAAGAACTTTCAGTTTTGGTGTCTTATGTAAAAATGTTGGAGGACAATATTGATTTGCGGAAAAGAATAACGCCAAATCATCCACCTCTGGAAAATGAATTTGACACCAATCTTGTTCTTGCATTGCACCTGTGTAAATTGAAACAAACTGAGCGCGAGATGCCTGATCTTTGTTTGGCCCACTACAACACCAATCACTTCTTCCATGTCCCCTAGCACCTCGATTGAAAACAAAAGGCTTGAAGATCGATTGCATTTCTTTTGAATATAGTGCCATCCAGCCACATGCAAAAGAAGATATCCTAAGTATAGCCTTTCACAGTTCCAGCAAATATTCTCTGTACAGGTCCAAGTCCGAGACTTTCAACAATTAAAATGTAAACGCAGAGATTAGAGAAGGCGAGGGTCCAATCATAGAGTAGATGGCAATGTTTGTCAAGGTCGCTGGACCATGTGAATCATCTATATTGCCTTCACTAGCATGTATGCAAATTGCAAGTCGATGGAGCCGATTTGATACGAAACTGGGCACAAAACAAAAGTTTCTGGGCTCTGACTGAGTGCGTAGTGCCCGAACCCAACGCGTAACGCACACCTGTGTGCGTAGCACCTTTGTTTTTTTACACTGGCCAATGAGACCCAATGCGTAGTGTGCACCTCTTTTGGAAATTCTTGAACTATTGGCTGCAACCAAAGTGAATGTATATAGCAAAGAAACTTGAAGAGAGGAGGAAACATCCATGATAAATGAGAAACTATAGGATGAGAAGTACCAACATCAAAAGTGAATGCAGAACCATTTTGAGAGGTGGAGACTGAAGCCTTTTTACTACCACTCCTTTTAAGGGCTCTCTCAAAAATGGTGACTCTGTGGAAAATATGCCACATTAGTTCATTCTCTGGTGTATTTGGGCCTCTAATTAACAGATTCACCAAACCTAAGATATCTTGCAACTCTTTTTTAATCCACTATTCCTTTAAAGGTTCAAGTAACCAAGTTAAAACGCTTTGCTGTTGCTCACTCCCAGCAGCTGAAGCCATCACAAGAAATGTTTCTCCAACTCACTAATTCATTCTTTCACTTGAATTTTCTGGATGCAAATGAATTGACAATTGTGGAAATATATTATGTACGATAGATTTTGATCTTCGATCTAGAACCCTCTTTGCAATATTTGAAATTTTGATGTTTCTTTTCAACTTTATTTTGCTTTGCCTCTGATTGCTGATGATGTTCTTTCTGTTTGTGCCTTTGCAGGGATAGGAGCTGCAGAAGCTGCTGCCATTTCAAGAGCTGGATAATTTTGAAACATTTTGACAAATTACATATTCTAAAAAACACATTTAATGATTTCTTCTTCAAAACAGGGTTTTGAAGAAGAATCAATCTCACATTATTGACGATGACATTCCTAAAAAACTTACTGCGTTATTTAACACTTCTGCAGAAAAAAACCTGGACTCAAGACATAAAATGACTCCTCTGATCAAAATGGCATTTAATGACTGCCAGTGATGGGAAATGAACCTTTGTGAATTTGATTGTAGCAGGCTGACAAGACGGAGTCTAACATTGGCTCCAATGGGATGGCAACTGTCGCTTCTTGGAGGTGCCAAGAACCGCAGATCTTTGGAAGAGTAGACATTGCCTCCATCCATTGGGTAATGGAGTCATTATTTCAACAGACAACATGAGACTTCTGACTCATTTATGGACTGAAACCTGACTGAAATGCTTAAAAAAAAACTGAATCGGCAAACTTCACACTAAAACTGTAATGAAACTCAGAACGAAATGTTGCCTTTTGGCTACTTATTTATTTCCAAATTCTACCCTACTCTGCTGTACAAATAATAGATCAGGTAATATTGAAATGCCAGATCAACCATTCAAGTAAACTTGAGAATGATGCCGCTTGAGAATGCTTCCACCAGGACACAGATGTAATTGTTGGCAACCCTTCATGCACGTAATGAGCATGGTCATGTAAAAGACAGTTTGATTTGTCAGTCAAACTGAAAAACATTTCCATGTACATCGCAATAGGATCACGAAAGCCAGACTCTGTTTGATGTCCCAACTCTACAATACATACTTCCAGCTGCACACTGCCAGTGCAAACATCTGTAGGCAACTCTATTATTTTTTGTTTCGAAGGTGGAAGAGTTTTCACGAACGTTTTAGGGTCTCGGAAATCATATGACTAGACCTTCTCATTCAAATACTGAATCTCCTTCTCAATTCTTTCAACAACTAACTCACAGACACCAGTTTTAGCTTCAAGAGGTAGCTTAAGAGATTTCAAACATTGAAGCAAGGCATTGAAAAAAACTTCATTAATTTAAAAATTTGCTAACTGATTTCTTACTGATTTTACAGCTTCACATAGTGAAGGGTTTGCCACATACCTTACCATTGCATAAATAGATCAGCGAGCACTGGAATGTCTGGATCGAGTTGGAGTCGCCAGGTGAATGTTTTAGCCTTCATATGTGTCTGACTGTTGTCCACCATCAGCATCAGATCTGCAACTTGATTTCATGTACTGGAGCAAGACAATCTACAAGTCGAATGTCACATCAATAGCAAACCATCGTCCCCAGTATGGTCGCCACTATGTTAGCGCTCAAATATGCCTCAGGCTGAGGAAGGCAAAACTCAAGGCAACATCAAACCAAGCTTAGCCTCGTAGCTAGCCCTACAAGGACAGGAGAGGGCTCTCTCCAGTCTATCTCAGCAAAAAGTCTTCTAAAAGGGGCTGAGATGACTTTCAAGGGAAATGATTTTAGGCTACTAAAGAGATAGAAAGGGGTTTTTGATAAATAATTGGGTTTTCTAGGCTGTGTGGGGAAAAGACAGCAAGAGCAAAGATTTAATCAAAGACACAGATTACTCCATAAGGCAAGGTAGGAGTGAAGTTTAACAATTAAATTGAAATTAAATGGCAATGTAAAGACTGTTTAAGAAAGAAGAAAAGGGCATTAAACAATGAGTCCTTTCCAACAGAAGAAAATTACACAAATACTGACGATGCTTCAAGGCAAAGCAAATAAATTGGATTCTTCCTATCTTACTGCAAAAGCATTCAGCTTGAAACGATTATGAATGTACTGTGAACATAACAAGGAAACATATGAAAACAGAAGAAAGACAAATTCTAAATTTTCACACCACAAGAATCTTACAGATCAGAGCTGCACCATTAATTATTTCTCTGTCAAAAACTGTACAGTAAAAACTCTGTATTTCTGCAACAGCGTTTTAGAACTCTCTCACAAATGTTTTTCAATACAATATATAAAACTCAGCTAGGAGAAAACAGATCGACCCAAAAACAAGGGCGTTGTTTCAACTGAAGCCATGAAGATAGAAAAAGGATCATCCATCTGCTCTAAAGATAGAAAAGCGTTACATTATTCCAGCTGAGAATTTCTAATGACCAATGAAAACCAAACCTGGAGCGTAGACCCTATGAATTACTAACTGAAGTCATAAATAGACTGCCTAATCCTATTCTTCTGCTGTAGTGGGTAGTCTGCATTTAATTTGGGTTTTTACTTTTCCTTTACCATTTGAATACAACCAATTTTTTTAATAATTAACATCCTTTGTAACTTTAGGGTGCTTTCATCCATGTTACCATAAATGATTACACGTTGCAAAGAGTCCTGGCCAGGATATAGATATGATTTAAAATAATTCGGTTTCCCCCAAATATATGACCCATTTGACTAAGGCGAAGAAAATCTTGGCAGCCCACTAATATTTGCACGCATGGAAGTGAAGAACTTTCAGTTTTGGCATCCTATGTAAAAATGTTGGAAGACAGTATTGATTTGCGGAAAAGAATAACGCCAAATCTTCCACCTCTGGAAAATGAATTTGACACCAATCTTGTTCTTGGATTGCACCTGTGTAAATTGAAACAAACTAAGCGTGAGACGCCTGATCTTTGTTTGGCCCACTAGAACACCAATCACTTCTTCCATCTCCCCTAGCACCTCGATTGAAAACAAAAGGCTTGGAGATCAATCGCATTTCTTTTGAATATAGTGCCATCCAGCCACGTGCAAAAGGAGATATCCTAAGTATAGCCTTTCACAGTTCCAGCAAATATTCTCTGTACAGGTCCAAGTCCGAGACTTTCAACAATTAAAATGTAAACGCAGAGATTAGAGAAGGCGAGGGTCCAATCATAGAGTAGATTTGTGCGTTGCAATGTTTGTCAAGCTCGCTGGACCATGTGAATCATCTATATTGCCTTCACTGGCATGTATGCAAATTGCAAGTCGATGGAGCCGATTTGATACGAAACTGGGCGCAAAACAAAATTTTCTGGGCTCTGACTGAGTGCGTAGCGCCCGAACCCAATGCGTAGCGCACACCTGTGTGGGTAGCGCCTTTGTTTTTTTACACTGGCCAGTGAGACCCAGTGCGTAGCGCGCACTATGTGCGTAGCGGGCACTATGTGCGTA
Organism: Pinus tabuliformis; assembly: GCA_031772625.1. Classification (NCBI taxonomy): domain Eukaryota; kingdom Viridiplantae; phylum Streptophyta; class Pinopsida; order Pinales; family Pinaceae; genus Pinus; species Pinus tabuliformis. The sequence continues at coordinate 1,715,442,186 of CM062819.1, read as the reverse complement.
GCGCACACCTTGTATGGGTAGCGCGCACCTCTTTTGGCAATTCTTGAACTATTGGCTGCAACCAAAGTGAATGTATACAGCAAAGCAACTTGAAGAGAGGAGGCAACATCCATGATAAACGAGAAACTATAGGATGAGAAGGACCAACATCAAAAGTGAATGCAAAACCATTTTGAGAGGTGGAGACTGAAGCCTTTTTACTACCACTCCTTTTAAGGGCTCTCTCAAAAATGGTGACTCTGTGGAAAATATGCCACATTAGTTTATTCTCTGGTGTATTTGGGCCTCTAATTAAAAGATTCACCAAACCCAAGATATCTTGCAACTCTTTTTTAATCCATTGTTCCTTTAAAGGTTCAAGTAACCAAGTTAAAACGCTTCGCTGTTGCTCACTCCTAGCAGCTGAAGCCATCACAAGAAATGTTTCTCCAACTCACTAATTCGTTCTTTCACTTGAATTTTCTGGATGCAAATGAATTGACAATTTTGAAAATATATTATGTACGATAGATTTTGATCTTCGATCTGGAACCCTCTTTGCAATATTTGAAATTTTGATGTTTCTTTTCAACTTTATTTTGCTTTGCCTCTGATTGCTGATGATGTTCTTTCTGTTTGTGCCTTTGCAGGGATAGGAGCTGCAGAAGCTGCTGCCATTTGAAGAGCTGGAGAATTTTGAAACATTTTGACAAATTACATATTCTAAAAAACACATTTAATGATTTCTTCTTCAAAACAGGGTTTTGAAGAAGAATCAATCTCACATTATTGACGATGACATTCCTAAAAAACTTACTGCGTTATTTCACACTTCTGCAGACAAAACCCTGGACTCAAGACATAAAATGACTCCTCTGATCAAAATGGCATTTAATGACTGCCAGTGACGGGAAATGAACCTTGGTGAATTTGACTGCAGCGGGCTGACAAGACGGACTCTAACAGGGTAGAGCTCAGCATGAGTTGATTGCATTTCCTCTCTCTCTCTCTCTCTCTCTCTCTCTCTCTATATATATATATATATATATATATATATATATATATATATATATACATGCCATGTATTTCTCTATGAATGTGAGCTAATTGACTGAAAGAAACACATCTGTGTTATGAAAGAGAACCACTTGAGTTCCCTATAATTTTAATGAAATACACTCAAGTGCACACTTACTAAGCGTATATTATTGTACATGTTATTATCCATGTTTTTCCATTAGAATCCTTGTGCTTTTTTCTTTGATCAAATTTAGTTGAATGTCATGGTGCAAGAGCTTGTTAGATTTTATCACCTTAGTGTGATGGGAATTAGCATGGAATCCTGAAGTTCATGATTTGGTAGGTAGAAGTGTTTGGAGGATTCAGGCCTACGTAATAACTAGGAAGGAATCTAGAAAATTTCTAATATTAAAAGGCTTGCAAAATAAGTTGAAACCACTAGTGGGACCCTCGAGGTTAGAGGTCAAGCTATTCATGCTTTTTTGTTGAGTCGAGGCCCAGAAACAAGCTAGACCTAGAGTAGGTTGGATACGAACTGTCAATCAACAGTTGATCTAGTCAGACAAGGTTGCTGGTTGGGGCCTAGTTGAGAGTCAGGTCTCTTGTAAAATCGACGTTCATGGCTCCTATATGAACCACATTGTATTTTGTTCCTGACTATGTCAAATCCCAACTACACTACGAGCCACACCCTTGTAATATACATAGACACACAAATACACACACACACACACACACACACAAACACACACATATATTATGTACTGTATTGTATGTTGGACTTTAAAAGGGGTTTAGTGAGCATGAACATGATAATAGTTTCCATGTGGCCTTTGACTTTGGGTAGCCACATGGGCTTCACATGGGGATGATGTGGGTTCCACATGATAGTTCTAATGACATGGCAATCTTCATAGGCTAGTTTTTAGTTAGTTATATATTTTGAGCCACGGGTCAGACTAAGGAAAATCATGTATCGTTGGAAGGGTATCGATGAGATGAACACAAAATTTCTATCCATTTTAAGTTATGAAGTAGTTGGAAAGGATCAAAAAGTTTAGACCCCATCCCCATAACTATAACTTAGAGGTTGGGTCAACATAGTAACTTCCTCCTCCTAAACTTAGAGTGGGATGGGCATTGTAGGGGGTGTGTTACAGGTTGAATACATAATCCTGTGAATGAAAAATAAAAAAACCCATGGGATTTACTAAGGTATTTTCCAAAGGCTTTGGAGAAATAGACTTGATCAATGATGGAGTCATTTGATTTGGTCCAATATGATAACTTAATAAATGCATTAATGTGGCCACAAATTAGTGGTTTGATTTGGTTAGTTGGACCTATTGGGAAATTAATTTAAATGTTTATGTTTTGATTGGAATAGATGTTAGACATAGTGTGTTGTAGAGGCCAATGTATTCACCTATGTAGAGATTGTTGGAAACCTATAGAAATAGTGTGGTTGAGAATTCAAGGAATACATATGTTGCATATGGTTGATTGTATAGAGGTAGATTAAACTATGACTGTAGAATGATCCAAGAAGCAATGATAGATATCATGTATATGGAGTAAAAGAGGACAAATCGATGTATTTTTCTACTACTATGGATAATAGAGTTGTCTGTGTTGGAATTATGGCTAATTTGTTGTCATTTATGGCAAGTTGCTTGACAAATATTTCCTTGACATCAACGGGAGTATTGGTATAGGTATTGTAGAATTGAGGAACTGTGTTGGTATCCTTGCTACAAGTTTCTCTTGAGGGAAGATGAAATTGTTAATTTTGAAAAAGTATATGTGACTTCTGTAAAGAATAATCACGTACATACACAGTTTATATGAACAAAAGTTGCCTACATAGTCTGAACCATTGAAAATAGGAAACCAGGAGTTATTACCATGGTAATTTCACATAGTATTGTGATAGAACGTTTATTTGATTCTGTCAACGAATACCAACAACATTACCAAAGGATTTGCATGTGATATAGACAAAAATTATATAAAGAGAAGGAGATCAAGGAGCTAAGGGTTCAATGGAATGGATTATTCATGTGTGATATGATCTGGAACAGGTGTGCACCAGGGAGCAAGGAGATGGCTCAGATTTGATAGATATGAAAGTGTACTAAATACTAATGGATATAATTGTTTGATATATTTAGGTTTGAGTAACTAGCAATGCCCATTTTGTGGTTATAGTAGGGACACGATCTGAATGTGTTTGTGGAGATCTATGATTCTGACAATGAATTATGTAGAATGTGTGTTGTGTTTGCAGAGAAGATTTGATCCAGTATTTTAAGATCCGTACCCAGGTTTTCTTCATTAATTTTGCATACATATGTAGATCTAATTCATTATTTTTGTGTATAATTTTTGTGTTTCATATGTTGAAATCTATAGATGGGTTTAATACATGATTAGTGCGTATATACATGGGTCTACTTAATAACAGTCACATATATATTCTGAGTTGAATTTGATCATGGTTTTAGTTGTTGCTTGATGATAGTTGATGAGTTCTATTTTATTTGTTGTTGTCTGTCAATGATGTCTTGATCAGGATGGTTGATGTGTGACATTTTTATTTGCTATATATTTGGTTGTGCATTTATTTGATCTAGTTGAAGTGGCTGGTTGACATTCAGTTCATTGATTGGTTTGATTTAGTATTCAATGGCTTGATGTTTTAGTGATTCAATATTTAGTTTGGTACATTCGTTTGGGCTTATTGTTGGTATGGGTCCAATGTGAAAATTTATGAAAGGTCTTATACATGTTTTGATGTCTGTCTAAGATAGGTGATTTAAATATGAAATATTGTGAAATGTGGTCCACAATAGTGCTAAGGTTTGGAGCCTTTAGTGAGGGAATCATAGCTTTCTTCCAGTGGTAGTTGGTAAGCTTTCTTAGCAGGTAGGTGCTCCCTTCCGGTAGGATCCGATAAATGAGATCAAGGGGTTATAGCTCCCTTTCAGTGGGTGTTAGAGAATGAGTGGAGGTTATAACCTCCTGTAGATGGGTCCCTGTGTGCTGGAAAGAGTTTGTGCAAGTACAAAAATGTACGAATATTTTCTTTATAATAAGAGAATAAGACAATGACAATAGTAGTGGTGGCTTTCTCCAACATTAGGGTTCCACCTAAAATCTCAGTGTCCATATGTGCTGATGTGTTTCTTATGTGTTGATGATTTATATTCTCTTTACCACTCATGGATACTACATAATGAATGACTAAAGAAATAATAATGCAATGGTTAATTTAGATCACTAATGGAGATTATTAAATATTAGTAATTTTGATATACGCGGGTTCAATTCACTAAAGTCGTGCACACATGTGGGTTGCATGAATAACAATATCGTACACAATTTTCAATGTGAAATTAAAAGTTGAAGTGAATTAAAAATATTGATTCATCCCCCCTCTAATTATTTTTCCTAATAATTGGTATCAAAGAAGTTCGCTCTAGTAGAAGCTTAACTACTTGAGAGTGGATCAAGGACAATGGGGAAGAAGCAAAAGAAGAAGGCAACTCAAGGGAAGAAGTCAGTTCAAGAAACATGTGGGAGTTAAAGTTATAGATGTTAGCAAATATTTGGCTTTAGGAACACCTGGCTTCCTATTGATCAAAGATGAAGATAGTGACTGGGAATGATCAGGTATTTGTTTTTGTTTTAATTGTAGATGTGATGACCATTATATAAAATATTTCACATTCCCTTTCTCATGTAGTGATGATGATAATGAGTCAACTAAAATTGCTCTCATGGGTATAAGTGAAAATAATCATTCTACAGAGAAAACATATTCAAAACTAATAGCCCTATACACAAAGATTAAAAGGCTCATAGATGAAAATATGGATCAACAAAATTTATTGCAACAGTTTGATGAAAAGGAGTGTGCCTACAAAGAAGATATTGTCACATTAAAAACCCATTTGAAATGTGTAAAGAAAATTTACGTAGGAATGAAAAAGAAGTATAAGGAAAGGGAAGATCAATGTCAAAGTTGGGAGGATGAAGCAACCTCAGTAAGAAATAAACTCAAAAGTTTGTAGGAGGGAACAATAAATGATGAAGATGAAAAAATCAGAGCCTAGATAAAGAACCAAATATTGTGAAGGACCAGAAGTAAGGATTATCTCTCCAAATCTAATCTTGTAAAATCAAATAATGGATATGAGGATATACTTCAAGTATTTGAGGAATGGGAAGATTTTCTTAAGAGAGAGATCATCGAGTTAAGAACTCAGCGAGAAAAGACAAAAGGAGAAAAATAGGTTGAGGTAATTATTCTATAATGTAAGTTAGAAGAAAATTATAAGAACTTTAATTGAGGATAAGGTTAAGGATAACGTTCTTAACAATAAAAGTTATCCCTCTACTAAAATGAGTCTTGGTTTTCATGAAACTAAGAAAGGAGAATCTATCTCAAAATATTGTGCAAACAGTCATGAGGTTAATGAAGAAAACTCTAAAAAATATGGTAAAGAATTAAGAAATCAACCAAACGAACAACTAAAGAAAGAAAATTCTCAAACGAAATCATTTGCTACCACTAATCGAAACAACAATCAATTCTTTCCTTTGAATAATGGCATTGAATTTTTTATTCGTCTATTGTAGTAGGTACAAACGCCCTCCAAACTTTTGCCTATGCATTGTTTCAAAGCCTCCCTTCCAAATCACATCAACACATGTTTCACTGATACAGGTACTTGTGCTTTGATTGAACCTCATCCTTTGCATATTGGCTTGTATTTTCTTACTTGTTTTATTGTCTAACCAACAAGACGATCCCTTAACTTGGTCTTGATCTAATTTTTGTCTTGCCTTAGAGAACTGCAGAATCCTTGAGGGAACCTAGCCTTGCTCCAAGGAATTGCGCAATCCAAGCTGACAGTTATCCTTGGTCTCAATAATTGCACAACACTAGATTATTGGAAATAATATTGAGATGGGGGTGAATCAGTATTATCAGATCAATAATTTTATTTCCCAAACAAATTTGTATATGCTACTTTAGCTAAGTGAACGAGCATGTACATGCGACTGTACTTAAAGAAACCAGTGTATATGAAGAGAAATTTTGATTTGCTAATTTATCATTCATTGAACTTTAACCAGTATATCAGAGATTTATTAGACAGTGTAGTAAAAGCAGAATAAAGCATCACATGTAAGCAACACACATGAACACCAAGATATAAGGTGGAAACCCAATGTGGGTAAAAGCAACCTGCTGCTGTCGTCTTTGTCTTCTTTTAATGATAAGAAAATTTGTTTATAATATTGTACTGGTGCATACTAATACCAGTACGTAGGCTTCTACCTATAGAAGATTACAACCTTCTCTTGTTCTCCAGCTTCCACTAGAAGGGAGCTACAATCCCCTAACTCTTCTACTAGCCGATATGTTTACTAGTACATAGGAGGCGATGTACAGAAGGCTATGACCTTCTTTCTGTTGGAAATAATACTGAGAGGGGGGGTGAATCAGTATTAGCAAATCAGTAATCTTTTCATTTCCATTTTCAGATTCATATAAGCTACTTTAGTTAAGGAAACCCGCGTGTATACACAACTGTGTTTAATGCAACTAGCATATATCCAGTAAACTTATGATTCAGTTAGTTGATATTTAATGAGTGCATTAGAACAATATTAACCATATAAATAGCAAACAGGTGCAGTAAAACATAACAGATCATCACACATAAGAAGCACACATGAACACCATGATGTAAGGTGGAAACCCAATGTGGGTGAAAACCACATGCTACAATTCATTTGTATCTTCTTTTAATAAGAAACTTCTTTTTACAATATTTCTGTACTGGTGTAGTCTTATACTAGTACACAGTCTTCTACCTGCAGAAGGCTACAACCTTCTCTCGTTCTCTAGCTTCTCCTGGAAGGGAGCTACAACTCCCTTTAGCTCTTGCACTACCTAATGTACTAGTACATAGGTGCTGGCCTACAAAAGGCTACAACCTTCTTTCTTCCACCAGGTACAACGTTCCATATATTTTTAGACTGGATACTCATGGAATGCAACATCATAATTTGAAGGCCATGTTTCCTCCAATTTTCATATTGGACCTGTTATCACTCAGGTTGCCCCTTGGCTCCTTAAGGGATACGGTCGAGGTAACCACAAACCAATCTTTGGGCTTCATGTCCTAGCCTACCTGCGGTCAGAGAGGGCTCTCTCTTTAAAATTTATCTTTGTTTTGGGCTGATTTTAGGCTAGTTATGGTGTACATGGGTTTTGTTTAGATTTTGGTGGGAAGGATGATGTTTTCAAGTAGAGTCGGGATGCATAGTGTGAGAAGTTCAAACCATTGGGCATGGAGTCATGGATTAAGGCTTTCTGTTGCGTTTTCTTGGTCACAAGAGGAATATAGAGTAGGATAGCTATACATAGAACAATATCAGGCTAGAATAAAGATGGGATGAATGTCAGAAATGAAAGGCAACTAAGAATCTTTCATTAGCTAACAGAGAGGGAAGGTGAATGATAGTTTCTCTAGGAGCAATCAAGAATTCCTAAATAACAGTCATATGTGAAAGAAACACGGTAAACATGATCATTTAAGTATGCATATTCATAACCATTTCTAAGGAAAACATATAGAAATAACAAGAACTAAGCATAGGGTGCATTCAAGCAAAACCTAAGCTATTCTTTTCTCTTGCTATTTAGATGGTAACACAATTGTGGCATAAACATATGAAAATTGTAAACAGAGGTAGGAAAACTTATTGAGCCATGTAGTAGCACATGAATTCCACAGTCGCTCTTTAGCCATTAATAACACAACAGTCAGTTCTTCATCCAAAGCATTCCAGCAATCTTTGATTACAGAGCTTCTCAAAAATACAGCGCAATTCAAGAATGAGGATTGTCAACCAACCAACCCTTCAAACAATGAATTAGGGTGGTTTATATAGAGAAAATATCTAAAAATATCTATTACAGTAGACCTTAAACAAGTCTGAGGGAAATGAGTTCTTTAACCTAATCTTGTCCTGAAGTTAATGCGAGAAGATATTTATTGAGCTGCGCTGGAGGTAGCCGTATCAAAATGAGTTAAGATGGTGTCCTTATGGCTCCGTGCTATTCATTTAGCCATAACTATGCTTTGGGCTTTGATCCCCTGCTCTTGAGTGGTTTTGATGTGCATTAACTGTGATCTGAGAGCCTTAAATGGCTTCACCGCTTTCTTTGACTTTGCTTGGGGGCCTTTAATGTTCACCTGCTTTGATATTGCCGATCTGATACTCTTTGCCGCTTCACTGATACTCTTCAATTTAATCTGGGCTTCATCTTTCCTCTCATACTCTTTCACAGTTGAATCAGGCCACTTGATCTCCCATGCTGTGCTTGAAAATGTCAAATTTCCCCCTTTCTACCCTTTCAAGACAAAAATGGTTGTTGCAAATGCTTTTCATGGCCTCTGGAATGCTATCGGCGCTAGCCGATTTGAATATCAATATAAATGAAGAAATCCTGTCAAATTGTGAATTTTTGGGTTTTGTAGGTAGCCGAGCCGTGAGAGGCCCTCCATTTTGACCAATTCTTCTTAGCTTAGTGCAGCGCTAATCGCGCATCAAAAACTGCCTCAGTTTTTCATTCTGGGCATCCTTCGCTGTGATTTTCACCCTTCACACCTTTTTCAGTGATGACGTCAGCAGTGGGTCCCGGTACGACAGGGTGACGTGGGAGGGTGATGTCAACAGGGTGACGTGGTAGTACGGCAGGGTGACGACGTGGCACAGGACACGGTGGTGGGGTAGGGACGGAGGCAGACGTGATGTAGTGCTGACGTGGCACTGACATCGGGGGCGGTGACATGTAGCAATGGCAGGTTGGCGCGGAGGTGACATAGCGTTGTCATCAGGGGAGGAGAGACAAAAGGCAGTTTGTGGTTTCATCGGACTGCCTTCTATACGAGGGCGGTAATTGTCAGAGGAGCTCCGATGCAATCAAGGGTGGACACTTGTCTTCTGTACGACGGTAAAATCGCCAGGCTATCGAAGGATAACCATCGATCGTCAGGGTGGCTCCGAAATTATCGAGAGCCGTTGGATCTGGGCGGGCGGATCGGAGGGCTGACGGAGCACGGAGCTGGCGGCAGGTTTGTGCACGGGGCCCGCTGGAATATTCATATATTTATACAATGCTGCGGGGATTTAGACTTTGGGTTTGTTGGTTTTACACATGGTTTGTGCGTCGGGGGTAAAGTTTAATCAAAATATTTAAACACAACCCAAAAATGTGAGTACGCAGGGTAAAACATTAAGGTTTATGGGTAAGAAAGGGGAAGGGAATGGTTATTAGTTTAACGTGAGGTTAAGCTAACTCCTGGTTGAGACGTGGAAAGTCTAATGCTAAGCCCCAAATGGACTCAGCAATTCCAAAGACCATATATACATATCTATAATGCTATAAGGTGGGATATGTATTATTTTTGAAATTTTATAGAGTTTTTTATGTAATAGGGGATAAGGAAATGATCTAGGGAGCTAGATAATAGAGTTAGGAGTTAATATGAATTTGTGAGGTGAAGTGTAGGGGAGAGGCTAAGTTTGTGAACTGAAACTCAGACATAGGAAGTGAATGGACCGTGGAGAAATGATTTTTACACAAGAAATGTGGCTTCTTTTCATTGAAGAAAGTCAGAGCCTGACTTAGTATTTTACACAAATGAAGTGATAACAGGACTGGTTGGGCAGATCCTAAGGTCCTCAAGGGGATGTTAGTGAGTGATTTGGGGAATAAGAAGAAGGGGGAGTTAGACATGCCTTGCTTGAGCTCCTCCAAAGGAAAATTTCCTTGTACTTGTGATCTGAATAGATATAACACTTTAAAAACATGAAATGGATCACATAGCTTGATTCTGCAACCACAAAACTACTTACCCAACCTACTTACCTAGCATTTTTTTTCTTCTTTTGCATCGGTGCACTTGGACTTGCAGACCCTGATTATCTTCTTTTCTTTTAACTGCCCTCCTATATAAGTGTACCCTTATATCTTCCAAGGGCCCAGATTAAGCAGTTGGGCTCCTTCATTTCTCTACCTAGCTATTGATCTGCCAAGCTTAAGCTGTTTGGATAGATATTCATTCTCTATCTTCTAAAACAAGCAATTTAAACCTAGGGAAGCCAAGATTAAGCTGTTTGGATTTCCCTTCTCTGAAAAAACTCTTCAAAAATGGTATCATTCTTAAAAAATGGAACTTCTTGGAAATATGGAACCTTCCAGCATGCAAAGATGACATATTTGGCATGTAAAACAGTCAATCATGAAATATGAAACCTATTGCAATAGGAGGCTAACAATGGCTCCACTTGGGGATGGTTTTTCAAAATGAAAAGCCAAGAACAACAGGTCAGAATGCCTTGATCTTCAATTGTTGCTGTAAAATGAAATTCTCCGTCTTCTCAATGCCTTTGACTGAATTCTTATAAGCTGATATGCAATATTCTTTTGAGCTAAATTGCAGAAACATTACAGCTCTGCTTCTTGCCCTTTGGGTGTTTGTAAAACATATTGAAATCTGCTTGAGCACTTCTTTGGATTTATTTCAAAACTGAGATCTGAAATAGAGCTTTCTTTGATCTTTCCTTCAAAATTTGCTGCAGTGTTCCCTCTTATTGGTCTGCTATAAGAAAAAGTGCTGAAAATTCAAATATTAATGTACAGATAATATACAGAGCTGTGTTGGGTTCAACAAAAGGTGTCATGATAGTGCTTTAGCATTCGGCCATTGACTGGGCCTTCTTCAGCTGTGATGCCATCCAAATTCTTCAGAAAATATGTGTTGTTGCCTTGAACAATAGAAATAATAAAGGGGCCTTTCCACAGGAAATCAAACTTTCCATGCTTTCCTTTGTCCTCTCTTCTTGAATCCCATCTTAAGACTTTGTTGCCTATGTAGAAATCTTGAGCCTTGGTTCTTTTGTCAAACATTTTCTTGAGCTTCTCTTGTAAGATCTGAGCTCTGTCGTACACTTGCTCTCTTGTTTGCTGCAAATGGATGGTTTGGTTTATTCTTCTTTGGATATCATTTGGCTATGCCTGGATTTCTTGCAACAATTTGATAACAGGGATTCCCAAAGAAGAGGGGAACTTGGCCTCCATGCCATAGACTAACTCATATGGGCTCATCCCAATGGATCTCTTGGTTGACAATCTGTTTGCCCATAGGGCATTTACAAGCTTTTTGTGCCAGTTCTTCTTGTTCTCCTCCAAGACTTTCTTAATGATGTTAATTAGACTGTTGTTGGATGATTCAGCCAAGCCATTACCTTGAGGGTAATAGGCTGTGGAGTGACCTAAGGTAATGTGGAATTTGTGGCAAAAACTGATCATTTTCTTGGATTTGAAGGCAGCAGCGTTATCTGTAATGATCTTCTTAGGACAGCCAAATTTGGACAAAATGTTGGTTTCAAGGAATTGGATGATAGTGGAGTCATTGGCTTGCCTACATGGGATGGCTTCAATCCACGTGGTAAAGTAATCTGTGGCTGTTAGAATCCACTTATGCTGGCCAGAAGAGGATGGATGGATTTCTCCAATGAAGTCAAGACCCCATTGTTGAAAAGGCTTCTAGGTTGAAATGGGTTTAAGGGGCAAGGGCAGAAGCTTTCTTTTGCCTTTAAAGATTTGGCATTTGTGGCACGAAACAATAAACTTTCTCACATCAGCAAACAAAGAGGGCCAATAGAAACCAGCCCTTAGTATCTTATCAGCAGTGGACTTCCAATATAAGTGCCCTCCACAATCCCCTGAATGGAATTCTTTCATGACACTGTCAGTTTCATTCATAGTTAGACAATTCAACAATATTCCTTCATGATTTTTCCAAAACAGGGCACTATCTAAGACACAAAACTTTGATGCTTTCATCTTTAAAAATCTCTTTTTGGTTCTGGACAACCCTGGAGGAGCACACATGTTTAACAATATAAAACATATATCAGCATACCATGGGGATTGAAAAAAAAGCTTGACTAATCTATGGAGTCGCCAGCTCCTGTTCATTGTCCAGTTGATTAATGTCTAAGGCTTGAAAATTGGTTTTGGACATTAGTTTGGCTAAACCTTGTCCCTTTATCAGCTTGGTGGGTTTTATCTCAATGTCATACTCAAGGATATTGGCAATGCATTTGCCTCTTTTGCCTTCTATGCCCTCCTGAGTTAATATGTCTTTTACAACAGCATTTGGTACATAAGCAATCACATGTGAACATAAAATGTAAATTCTGAAATCTTTGATTGCTTTTACCAGGGCATATGCTTGCTTCTCCATAATTTGGTATTTCAAGGGTGCATCTCTAAGGGCTCGGCTGAAAAATGCAATTGGCTTTTCATTTCCCTGATCATCTTTCTGCAAAAGAACAACAGCAATGGTGTGTTCAGATGCAAATGAAAAAATGATGAAATCCTTATCAAATTGAGGACTTGTGAGGACTGGGTCTTGGGTTAAGGTGGATTTTATGCCCTCAAAGGCTTGCTTGGCCTCTAAAGTCCATTTTACCTTGGAATCCTTCTTTAACATTTTATTTAGCATTCTTATCAGCTCGGCCAAGTTTGGGATAAATCTCCTTAGGAAATTGATCTTTCCTAGGAATGCTTGCAACTCTTTGATGTTTCTTGGATAAGGGATTTGAAGGATGGCTTGAATTCTTTTAGGATCAATTCTAATCCCATCTTTTGAAATGATATGGCCTAATAATTTTCCTTCTTCAAGGCCAAATAAAGACTTCTTGGGGTTCAAGGAAATGCCATATTTCCTACATGTTAGGAACACTTGTCTCAAATGTTTTAGGTGCTCTTGATCAGATTTTGAGAAAGGAGTAAGGTCATCAAGGTAAACCACTAGGAAATCATGGATTTCCTTGGCAAATGCAATGTCCATGGCCCTTTGAAAGGTAACACCTGCATTCTTTAGTCCAAAAGGCATCTTCACACACTTAAATGTTCCCCACGGTGTTGTAAAGGCTGTCTTGTCTTGGTCATCCGGGTGAACAAGTATCTGATTAAAACCTGAAAAGCCATCTAGCAAAGAAATTCCTGAAGACCCCACTACTCTTTGTAGAATGTGGTCCATTTTTGGTAGTGGGTAGTGATCTTTGAGGGAGACTTGGTTCAGATTTCTTAAGTCCACACATAGTCTAATCTCCCTTGTTTTCTTCCTTGTGGGAACAAGATTGGACACCCATTCTGAAAATCTAATGGGTGCTATCATACCAGCCTCAAACATTCTTTTCACTTCTTTCTCAATCAAATGGAGAAGCATAGGATTTATTCTCCTTAGTTTCTGTTTGAAGGGCTTTTGATTTGGCTTTAAGGGAATGGTATGTTGAATAACAGAGGTGTCATAGGACTTAAGGTCCTCATAACTCCAGGCAAATACATCTTGAAACTCTTTAAATAAATCAACATATTTTGGTTTTTGATCAGGAGGCAAAGACATGGACAGTTTAATCATTTTGGGCTTCTCTACTTCCCAATATTACAGTCTTCCATAGTAGCGTTTAAGGGCTGCATCTTTGGCCTTTTGGGGACATCGTTTGAATCAAATATGTCTTCTAGTGGAGTGAGGCCAACAGGTAAAAAGTTGTCTTTTAAATCAATGACTTCAGCCTCTGCTTCAGCTATTTTGTCTGAATGCATTGGCTTCATCTCTTGCATGTTTTTTGTCAAAAATGATTAGGTGCAGCATTTGATTTGCTGCTTCAGCTGTTATAGTTTGCTCATTTTGGCTCATTTGCTATTGTGGGTCATTCATGGCACCTTCATCAATGTTTAAACTTGAGAATTCTTGCTGTAAGGTAAGAAAATTGTTGATTTTAGCATCATCCTCAAACACTTTCCAATCTTTGATATTGTTAGGGATAGCAGGCCTGTGCTTTATCTCAGCAGTAAAGTGGTAATTGGGCTCAAAGGGCAGCTTGCAAGTGCTAGCAAAAGTAGCTAGACTATGAGCATGCATGTTATGGTTTCTAGAAATCTTAGCAAGCTTGGATTCGGTGAAGGAATTGAGTATTTATGTGGAAGCAGACCTATAAGTTCTAAGCCTATTGTCATTAGTAACAAAGTTACCTTTGATCTATTGAATGCTCAAATCAGAGTCACCTAGAATGGACACTTTTGCAGCTCCTAGAGCTTTGAACAGTTTAAGGCCTAAAAAGAGAGCCTCATACTTTGCCATGTTGTTGGTACATTTAAAGTTTAGTCTATAAGCATGACCCTCTGCATGCCCCTGCTCCTAGCTTATTAACAGAACCATCAAACTCTAAGTACCATGTGATTTCTTGCTTGTGGTTAGTACTAAGAGTTTCATTCATTTTAGGATTGGGCAGACATAGGTTTTGTGCTTCATGTGGTTCTTCTTGTATGCTGGTTGCACTAATTGTTTTAACGGTTTCATGGGTATGGGCAACCCACTCTTGATTGATGCATGCTTCTTGTTCTAAAGGAAAAGGTTTCTCATCAGTGGGAGGGCAGCTTTCATCATTGAACAATATAAAGGAATCCATATCAAATGGATTGAGTAAATGGGAAAGTTTTGGGGTTTTTCCTCACTACTTACCACATACTTCATCAGTGTTTCTATATACAGTCTCTTTGGTTGCCCAAAGACTGAAATAGTGGCATAGGAGAGGTCTAGTTGGAGAGATCCTTGGAGTTTTGCTCCCCAAGATCTTGATAAGAGCATACCATACTTTGGTGGAATGTCAGCAACCACCACGTCCATTAGGATCGTTTTGTTGGGAAATTGGACTAAAGATACACAAAGGTCTTTGATTAAGCCTAAACACTCGACCTGACTAGAATTAATTGAGAATAAGTCTTTGTAGGGTCTAGTGACATCAAGGTTTAGTTTCTCCATTACAGCTTTGGGCATTAGATTGTGTGAAGCACCTGAATCAAACATAGCATTGTGCAACACTTTATCATGAATGTGCAAATTGACGTAAAATGGTAGAACAGCTCCATGTCCTGATTTACCATTGACTTCTGGACCAAAAAGTAATTCAGGTTGATTATCTAAGACATTAACATCATCCCTGTTCTCTGGCATTTGCAGTGAGCTTTTGATTTGCTGTCTGTACACATCATGTTTGGCAAGCTCAGAGAGAGGAATAGATATTTTTAATTTACCAATTTCTGCTTCTAAGTCAAACGGTTTTTCTGACTGTGTTTTAGTATTATGACTAGCAAATTTTCCCTTTTCAATTGTATCTTCAATGACCTTCTCTAGGTTATCAGTGATTCCTTGAGATTGTTCTGTTTTGGGAAGGCTTTGAGGAGTGGTATTTGCATTGTCTTTTGAGAGAAAGGATACAAAAGGCTGGTTATTAGAGGGCTGCATGTCAGATACATCCTCTATGGTCACTTCTTTTAATTTTGGGTCTATTTTATCAGCAGGTTCTGTGATAGTGGCCTTGTCCTTTACTTTCTTAGCTTTCTTGGCATCCTTTGGTTTGATGGGATCAGACACATCAATGGTTATTGTTCTCAATTTGTATTGTTTATGGACTTCGTAGATAGGCCGAATCATAGCCTTGTTTGAAGTCAAATGACTCTCCAGACTTGGTCTGAAATTGATTTATATCATGGTCATCTTGGTCTTCTTGGGTTAGAAATACTTGTTGTTCACTTTTCAAACCCATCAAGTTTATGTGAGTGTCCTCTATCTGCTCACTAGATGTGGATGCTTCAACATAGTTTTCATGAAAAGGAGGTCTTATATCATGGTCAGGACTTGCCCTTCCAACGTTTGGGTTCTGATTTTTTCTAAAGTTTGGATTTCTGATAGGATTGTTTTTTTTTCCTTCCCATGAGGCTTTTCTTTCAATAGTTCCCATTCTATTTTCAAAGCTATCCATACCTTTGATGATTGTATCCAATTTTTGCTCAAAGGCTGAAGGTTCATCTTTGAAAGTGGTTCTTCTCTCAGCTCTTTCCCTATTTCGCTTGGCAATCAGATTTACCTCCACACTAACAACTACATTCTGCATGTCTGCTAAGGTTTGAGGGGCTCTTTCCCTTAACTGATAAGCCATGTTTGAATCAAATCCATCAGGGAATTTGTATAAAGCAAGATCAGGTGGAGGTCTAAGGTTTTGTGGAATAGCGTTATAAACATTGTTAAACATGGCACAATAGTCTAAGACAGCTTCTTGAGGAACTCTTTTGATAGTGTCATACTCAGACAATATGTGCAGAGGGTCCTTCTTCTTTTCCCATCTATTGAGGAATGCTTGGTAAAGAGCATCTGGATTGGCTATGGAATTTGCAGCAAGTGCTCTAAACCAAGGCCTTACATCTCCTGTTAAACTTTGGACAAAAATCTTCATTCTTACACTATCATCATCTATTTCATAACTCTCAAAAAAGTCCTGCATTTTCTTGGTATGTTGCAGGGCTGTGCCAGAACCAGTAGCATCAAAGTATGTGATTTTAGTTTGATAGTCCTGAGGCATAGCCCCTGGATTTGCAGGTAACTGTAAAGGTGCATATCTGTTAGCCATATTTACAGGGATAAGTGGAAGGGATGGAACAGCTGGGTCAGCTGTAATAACAGTGGTGGTAGTGGTAGTATGTGCAGTGAATGGAGGTGTGGAAAAGGTGCTTGGAGAAGTGGATGATGAACAAGGGGACGTAGGGGTTGAACGAAAAAAAACTTTAAAAGGGGTTGGAAAACAGCTTGGCTGAACTGTTTCAGGACTAGAATCAGTAAACACTTCTTGTTTTTGTTTGCTAAGGTTTCTAGAGATTAAATTGGGATTTTCAAAAACAGTTGGTGGATTTGGGTCTGGATTTGACCTAGTATTATGTGTTTTCTTCTTGGGAGCTAGCTTCTAACTTGTTTTTTGGAATTTTCTGAATAAGGTCCCCAGTGGAGTCGCCAATGATGTTATCACTCAGGTTGTCCCTTGGCTCCTTAAGGGATATGGCTGAGGTAACCACAAACCAATCTTTCGGCTGCAGGTCCTAGCCTACCTGCTGTCAAAGAGGGCTCTCTCTTTAAAATTTATCTTTGTTTTGGGATGATTTTAGGCTATTTATGATGTACATGGGTTTTGTTTTGATTTTGGTGGGAAGGATGATGTTTTCAAGTAGAGTCAGGATGCATAGTGTGAGAACTTCAAACCATTGGGCATGGAGTCATGGATTAGGGCTTGCTGTTGCGTTTTCTTGGTAACAAGAGGAATATAGAGTAGGATAGCTACACATAGAACAATATCAGGTTGGAATAAAGATGGAATGAAGTTCAGAAATGAAAGGCAACTAAGAATCTTTCATTAGCTAACAGAGAGGGAAGGTGAATGATAGTTTCTCTAGGAGCAATCAAGAATTCCTAAATAACAGTCATATGTGATAGAAACAGGGTAAACATGATCATTTAAGTATGCATATTTATAACCATTTCTGAGGAAAACATATAGAAATAACAAGAACTGAGCATAGGTCACAGTCAAGCAAAACCTGAGCTATTCTTTTTTCTTGCTATTTAGATGGTAACACAATTGTGGCATAAACATATGAAAACTGTAAAAAGAGGTAGGAAAACTTATTAAGGCATGTAGTAGCACAGGAATTCCACAGTCACTCTTTAGCCATTAATAACACAATAGTCAGTTCTTCATCCAAAGCATTCCAGCAGTCTTTGATTACAGAGCTTCTCAAAAATACAGCGCAAGTCCATAATGAGGATTATCAACCAACCAACCCTTCAAACAATGAATTAGGGTGGTTTATATAGAGAAAATATCTAAAAATATCTATTACAGCAAACCTTAAACAGGTATGAGGGAAATGAGTTCTTTAACCTAATCTTGTCCTGAAGTTAATGCGAGAAGATATTTATTGAGCTGCGCTGGAGGCAGCCGTATCAAAATGAGTTAATATGGTGGCCTTATGGCTCTGTACTTTTCATTTAGCCATAACTATGCTTTGGGCTTTGATCCCTGCTCTTGAGTGGTTTTGATGTGCATTAACTATGATCTGAGAGCCTTAAATGGCTTCACCGCTTTCTTTGACTTTGCTTGGGGGCCTTTAATGTTCACCTGCTTTGGTATTGCTGATTTGATACTCTTTACCGCCTCACTGATACTCTTCAATTTAATCTGGGCTTCATCTTTCCTCTCATACTCTTTCACAGTTGAATCAGGCCACTTTCTCTCCCATGCTGTGCTTGAAAATGTCAAATGACCCCCTTTCTGCCCTTTCAAGGCAAAAATGGCTGCTACAAATGCTTTTCATGGCCTCTGGAATGCTATCGGTGCTGGCCGATTTGAATATGAATATAAATGAAGAAATCCTGTCAAATTGCGAATTTTTGGGTTTTGCAGGTAGCCGAGCCATGAGAGGCCTCCATTTTGACCAATTCTTCTTAGCGATGCGTGATTAGAATCTCGCATCAAAAACTGCCTCAGTTTTTCATTCCGGGCATCCTTCGCTGCGATTTTCACCCTTCGCACCTTTTTCGGTGATGACGTCAACATGACATTAGCATGACGTCAGCGGTGGGTCCCGGTACGGCAGGGTGACGTGGCAGGTGACGACATGGCACAAGACACGGTGGCAGGGTAGGGACAGAGGCAAAGGTGACGTACCGCTGACGTGGCACTGACATCAGGGGTGGTGACATGTAGTAGTGGCGGGTTGGCGCGGAGGTGACGTAGCACTGTCATCAGGGGAGGAGAGACAAAAGGCGGTTTGTGGTTTCATCAGACCGCCTTCTGTACGAGGGCAGTAATTATTAGAGGAGCTCTGATGAAATCAAGGGCAGACACCTGTCTTCTGTACGACAGCAAAACCGCCAGGCTATTGGAGGATAACCGTCGATCATCAGGGCGGCTCCGAAATCGCCGAGAGCCGTCGGATCTGGGCAGGCGGATCGGAGGGCTGACGGAGCACGAAGCTGGCGGCAGGTTTGTGCGCGGGGCCTGCTGGAATATTCGAATATTTATACAATGTTGCGAGGATTTAGACTTTGGGTTTGTGGGTTTTATACATGGTTTGTGCGCCGCGGGTGAATTTTAATCAAAATATTTAAACACAACCCAAAAATGTGAGCACGCAGGGTAAAACATTAAGGTTTATGGGTAAGAAAGGGGAAGGGAATGGTTATTAGTTTAACGTGAGGTTAAGCTAACTCCTGGTTAAGACGCAGAAAGGCTAATGCTAAGCCCCAAATGGACTCAGCATTTCCAAAGAGCATATATACATAGCTATAATGCTATAAGGTGGGATATGTATTATTTTTGGAATTTTATATAGTTTTTTGTATAATAGGGGATAAGGAAATGATCTAGGGAGCTAGATAATAGAGTTAGGAGTTAATATGAATTTTTGAGGTGAAGTGTAGGGGAGAGGCTAAGTTTGTGAACTGAAACTCAGACATAGGAAGTGAATGGACTATGGAGAAATGATTTTTACACAAGAAATGTGGCTTCTTTTCATTGAAGAAAGTCAAAGCCTGACTTAGTATTTTACACAAATGAAGTGATAACAGGACTAGTTGGGCAGATCCTAAGGTCCTCAAGGGGATGTTAGTGAGTGATTTGGGGAATAAGAAGAAGGGGGAGTTAGACATGCCTCGCTTGAGCTCCTCCAAAGGAAAATTTCCTTGTACTTGTGATATGAATATATATAACACGTTAAAAACATGAAATGGATCATATAACTTGATTCTGTAACCACAAAACTACTTACCGAGCCTACTTACCTAGCTTTTTTTCTTCTTTTGCATGGGTGCACTTGGACTTGCAGACCCTGATTATCTTCTTTTCTTTTAACTGCCATCCTATCTAAGTGTACCCTTATATCTTCCAAGGGCCCAGATTAAGTAGTTGGGCTCCTTCATTTCTCTACCTAGCTACTGATCTGCCAAGCTTAAGCTGTTTGGATAGATATTCATTCTCTATCTTCTAAAACAAGCAATTTAAACCTAGGGAAGCCAAGATTACGCGGTTTGGCTTTCCCTTATCTGAAAAAACTCTTCAAAAATGGTATCATTCTTAAAAAATGGAACTTCTTGGAAATATGAAACCTTGCAGCATGCAAAGATGACATATTTGGCATGTAAAACAGTCAATCATGAAATATGAAACCTATTGCAATAGGAGGCTAACAGGACCCAGCAACAACATTGAAGCTCAAAATCAATCACCACTGCAATACAACTATTGCATCAACCAATCACCCAATACTGAATCTCTGAAACCCAATCATCAAAACATAGAGCAGAAGCCAAAACTCTACAACAATATTCAGAGCCAACTGTATCACCAAAAATCATGCATATACACTACTTGAAAGAGTCGAACCAGCATGTATAGGAAATTTCATCAAAGCAAACCAGCGTATATGTCATCAAATACTTTACTTATAACTTCACTGTACTTCCCGACTTCAGACATATCCAGATCATTACATACAAAAGGATAATATGTGTGTTAGAAACTAGATCTAGTCCATTACATCATATAAAGATAAGTCATTATGATCCTGATCCAATTTTAGATCTCATCCATCAATACTAAAGCTAATCACAATCAACCAATATGAATATGCAGAATACTAATACCAGTAAATAGTCACTAGAATTTAGAACTTTGTATCAACAACCAGAACCATATGTAACTTCAAACATCATAGTTCATATGGTATACGCTACTTAGATGTATCTAACATGCGTATATACGTGCTTTTATCAAAGTCAACCAGCGTATACATCTGTAAAATATTCATTCATAATTTGCAGTTATGATCATAATATTTACAGAACAGTACATGCGTCAGTATACAAATCTAGAATAAGCATGGTAAAACCATATAAAGATGATTTATTCCAAGCCATAAGATCCCGACCCATCATTAGATCTTGTCCTCCATCAACCGCTTGATTCCTCCTTGGCTCAGATCAAGTAAAGCATCATAAAACAATAACCTGCATACTAGATCTCACACTTCATCAGATATTTGAGACTTTCTGAGTGTCTTTGCTGAATGATCCTCTCCTCCTTTTATAGTCTTAGGCCTTACTCAATACGATGGTCCAAAACCACTTAGAACCAATACCTCGGTCCAAATACCTGGGGTCAATACCTCGGACCAAATACTGTGGACCAATACCAAAATACCATGGTCCAAATGCCACAGACCAAAAACTTCGTTTCCGACATGTACACGCCTTTCCTTGGGTTAAATTGTGTGTATACGCATACTCGCTTTCTACTCAATGAACCTGCGTGTATATGCAGTTTGGTCAAGGTAAACCTATGTATACCTCTTTTTCTTTCATTCTGTGAGCCTGAACTGTGATTCAATACTGTTAACCTATAGTACTTTGATCTTCATCATCAAGGACAACACTTGTATCATAATGTTAACTTGCTGCACTGTGAACTGTCATTTCCTTTGAACTGCCCTGCATCACATCTGTTAACACAACTACCATGTATTAATATCACATCTGATATCTCTTGTGAAGATTCATCTAGTTACCATGTATAAGTGAGTTGTTCTGCTACAAGAGGGTTGCCATCAAGTACAACACATTCATCATAATGCCAACGATCTCCCCCTTTGGACTTGATGGCAATAGCAACACTAAGTCACTCTTCCCCTTTGACATCAAGGGCACAGGGCGGACCAAGATCTTCTCCCCCTAAGAGAAAAATACTTTCATATCATGCTCCCCCTAGGCATATGTTGAAGTCTTTGATTGAAGTCCCCCTTTTTTCATGCTGAGATGTACTATATCACCCATACTCCCCCTGAGCACATGCAGAGTCTAGAAACATTTTCAAGAAAATAACATGACTTTATAACTAAGCTATGTGAGTTTGAGCTTCCTATCACTAATGACTCATACATACATTCATTCTCCCAACCAAGTGGGCATAAACTTGACTCATCGACCCAACCAAGTGGGGATATACTAGATACCAGTTGTTTATATATGACTAAAATATTACATCATCCTTCCCATGCATAGTGGGGGTACAAATTACATCATATGACCAAAAGGGATTCATCAAACGAATATAATAGATGAAGACAAACTGTTACATCATGAGTCTTGATATGACCTTTACATCAAATGATATACATGAAATTTATAATAGAGACCAAATATCTAAACAAGACCATGATAGTCATCAACAACTATTATACACAATGTATGATCTGCCCCATAGCCATCTATCAACAACATCCAGACCAACAACCTGTATATGTCCATTAGTGTAGATATCACCAACCTATAACAAGGTATGTCTGCATCTAGATCTCAACTCATCCTTTTGAACATTATCATAGCCTTCCCTGAATGAATTCTACATATGTCATACAAAATCATTCACATTATATCATATGTGAAAAACACCATAGTCATCACATCATCATCAAGATTTGCATGAGCATCAATCAACATATGTGAGTATGAACCTATCATCATATAGGTAATGCAATCTTTGAGTAATCATCCATGTATCCAACATACTGTATATAGCACTATGTATCTTGAGCTCAAGATCTTTTGTCAAGACTTCTTGATATCATCAACAGCAACAATCCTCAACCATGTGAGAGCCAAGAACTATAGGAATCCTGCACCATAACTGTATTATATGATATTTATGAATATGACGAAAGCAACATATGAGTGACTCATCATCAAGTAATGAAGTTGTGTATTCAAGCTTTGTACTTCTCCTTATGCTTATGAAGATCACCATGTAAGCAACATATATGCATCATCAAAGAATCAACCACAAATCTAATCTGAACACTAACTATGTAACCCCAAGAATCATATGAGATTTTTTCATGGACAACTCATAACCATCTCATAGAAATATGTATCATTTAGCCATATAGGCATCATAACCAAGCACTTCTAACCATAATGCCAACAATGCATTATTCAAAGCATATGCTCCCCCTAAACCTGTGCCATATGTTCACTGTCGGATCTGATCATGCATATATTAGCAATAAGTATCAAGGCATCATCATCATCAAGTTAGGATAAAAAATACTTCTAAACATCTTATGAGTACCAAGACATTCCCATGCATCATCAGAAGATTGTAACCATTATCAAATAGAGAAAATAATGGACTGAATCATATCAGACCCTTTTTCTTGAGTCTGTACTATTGCATTTCCTCAAATTATCATATACGCGACTGTGCAATGTCTTACTCGCATATATACGCGACTTATCTTCATGAAACTTTCATATGAGATTTAGAACACTGATGTTTCTCACTTTTAGCTCCCTCTGAGTCTGTCATGTCTGTACATTATTCTGTGCCACCCCTTTCTGACTGTACTTCCTTCTTCTTCCATATCTTCAAGTGTGATGATGTTTTCTCCTTTTGGTATGGTGCTCGTACTTTGTTCTTGCATTCCTTTGCTATATGTCCAAGATTGTTACATGCATGACATCTCATATGTTTCATATTCCTTTTATAGCAGTCAATGGCTTTGTGACCAAACATATTGCAAGCAAAGAAATATCCCTTAAAGTACTTGGAACGTGATGATCTTTCTATGTGATGGTCTTGAACCATTCTTCCTCTGCATCTGGCTGGAACATGTCCAACATTATGACATACATAACATTCAACATTATTCATTTGAGGAAATGACCGACTATCACTTCCATAGTTAGGAGTAAAATATTTGCTTTGAAGAATTTCTTTCCTTGGTTGTTGATGGGATTGACCTCTCATCTCCTTGTTGAGCATTTTAGATTTTGCATTAGAGTCCCTTGTCTTACTTTGTGAACTAGATTCACCTTTAACAGATTCATGAAAACCAAGACTAGTTTTGATAGTAGGAGACTTTTGACTACTAAGAATATCATCCAAGATCTTAGTACTATCTTGAAATAGTAATAGCTTATCCTTTTCTTCTTATTTATCTTTTAGAATATTTACCTCAACCTGATGTTGCTCTTCCTTTTCAAGATACTACTTCTTCATGATTCCTTCAGCTTTTCTTCCTTCTTCCAACTGATGTCTTAATTCAAGAACTTCATTTTCTTGTTTCTCAACAGCTTTGAGTAGTTCTTTGTTCTGTTTATTTGATTCTTCAAGATCTTCTTTTAGCGAGAGGATCTTAGCTTCAAGACTTTCATAGTAACTGGATCTATCTATGAGTTTCTTGATTGTTGTGCTCCTTTCATTTACTTCATTTCTTAATGATGTCACTTCATCCTGCAACTTTTGACATTGATCTTCCTTTTCCTTGAATAACTTCCTTACCTTGTTTCCTTCCTCTAGTTGAGCCTTTAGTTTAGTAACTTCTTCTTTGGAGACACATTCCCTTTTGTGCAATAGATTGTATTGATCTCTAATTTTGTCTGTAAGCCTTTTGAATTCTACCTCTATTTGATATCTTTCTTTCTCACCCATAAGAGCAAATTTAGTTGCTTCATTATCACTTTCATCATCTTCAAATGGATGGAGAAATGTATCACCAGAGGATAACAGATTCATAATTTATAGTTCTTTTGCTTGTTCATCTTCATTCTGAGGTGATTCTGAATCTGAAGTGTTGCTTCCACATATCCCTCAATCGATTCTCCCACTATCATAGTTCCTCTGAGATGTCTTCTTCTTCTAAGGCACTTTCTTCTTTAGCTTCTTTCCCATTGTTCTACGGATCTCCTTCAGGCAATCAAGCTTCTACCAAAGGACCTGCTCTGATACCAATTGTTGGAAATAATATTGAGAGGGGGGGGTGAACCAGTATTAACAAATTAATAATCTTTGCATTTCCATTTTTAGATTCATATACGCTACTTCAGTTAAGGCAACCCGCATGTATACGCAACTATGTTTATTGCAACTAGCATATATCCAGTAAACTTATGATTCAGTTGGTTGATCTTTAATGAGTGCATCAGAACAATATTAACCATATAAACAACAAATAGGTGTAGTAAAATAGAACAGGTCATCACACATAAGAAGCACACCTAAACACCATGATGTAAGGTGGACACCCAATGTGGGTGAAAACCACCTCTTGCAATTCGTCTCTGTCTTCTTTTAATAAGAAAATTCTTTTTACAATACTTATGTACTAGTTTAGTCTTATACCAGTACGTAGGCTTCTACCTGCAGAAGGCTACAACCTTCGCTCATTCTCTAGCTTCTCCTGGAAGGGAGCTACAACTCCCTTTAGCTCTTGCACTAGATGATGTACTAGTACGTAGGCACTAGCCTACAGAAGGCTACAACCTTCTTTCTTCCTCCAGTGACCACGTTTCATCCAATTTTCATACTAGACCCAACAACAACATTGAAGGTCAAAATCAATCACCACTACAATACAACTATTGCATCAAGCAATCACCCAATACTGAATCACTAAAACCCTGTCATCAAAACATAGAGCAGAACCCAGAACTCTGCAACAATATTCAGAGCCAAATATATCACCAAAAATCATGCATATACGCTACTTGGAAGAGATGAACCAGCAAGTATATGCAATTTCACCAAAGCAAACCATCGTATATGTCATCAAATACTTTACTTATAACTTCGTTGTACTTCCCGACTTCAGACATATCCAAATCATTACATACAAAAGGATAATACGTGTGTTAGCAACCAGATCTAGTCCATTAGATAACATAAATACAAGTCATTATGATCCTGATCCATTATTAGATCTCATCCTTCAATATTGAAGCTAAACATAATCAACCAGTCTGAATATGTAGAATACTGACATCAGTAAGCAGTCACCAAAACTCAGAGCTTTGCATCAACAACCAGAACCATCTGTAACTTCAAACATCATAGCTCATATGGTATATGCTACTTAGATGTATCTAACATGTGTATATACGTGCTTTTATCAAAGTCAACCAATGTATACATTTGTAAAATATTCATTCATAATTTGCAGCTATGATCATAATATTTATAGAACATTACATGCGTCAGTATACAAATCTATAATAAGCATGGTAAAACCATATAGATATGATTCATTACAAGCCATAAGATCCTGACCCATCATTAGATCATGTCCTCCATCAACCACTGAGATTCCTCCTTGGCTTAGATCAAGTAAAGCATCATAAACCCATAACCTGCATACTAGATCTCACACTTCATCAAATATTTGAGACTTTCTGAGTGTCTTTGCCTAATGATCTTCTCCTCCTTTTATAGTCTTGGGCCTTACTCAATACCATGGTCGAAAACCACTTAGAACCAATACGTTGGTCCAAATACCAGGGGTCAATACCTCGGACCAAATACTATGGACCAATACCAAGATACCATGGTCCAAATACCATGGACCAAAAACTTAGTTTCCGACATGTACGCACCTTTCCTTGGATGAAAGTGTGTGTATACACATACGTGCCTTCTACTCAATGAACCTGCATGTATACATAGCTTGGTCAAGGTGAACCTCTGTATACCTCCTTTTCTTTCATTCTCTGAGCCTGAACTGTGATTCAATATTGTTAACCTATAGTACTTTGATCTTCATCATCAAGGACAACACTTGTGTCATAATGTTAACTTGCTGCACTGTGAACTATCGTTTCCTTTGAACTACCCTGCATCACATGTGTTAACACAACTACCATGTATCAATATCACATCTGATATATCTTGTGAAGATTCATCTAGTTACCATGTATAAGTGAGTTGTTCTGCTATAAGAGGGTTTCCATCAAGTATAACACATTCATCATAATGCCAACACTTTCTTCCTCGAAGGACCACGTTTCATAAATTTTCAGACTGGATCCATCAACAACATCATAACTACAATTCAATCATCAAATACATCTACATCAACAAATCACTAAAACTCAATCATCAATTTCTGAATCAACCACAACTTAATCAATCAATCACTTTGGCAACCCATCAAAAAATCACAATCAATCTGATCATTTAGAATACTGTCACCAGAACCCAAACGAGAACCCAGAACTCTGCAACAGCAAATAGAAACAACTAAAATATACTTTATAAGGTATACTCTACTTCCATGTGTCGAACCAGTGTGTATAGGTGCTTTTATCAAAGCCAACGAGTGTACACATCTGCAAATATTAATTCATAATTCTGCAGCTATTCCAGACTTCAATTATACCCAGATCATAATATTTATAGAATAACACATGCGTCAGTATACAGAACTAGACTATACATGATCAAACCACATAATGATAATTCATTTCAAGCCTTAAGATCCCGATCCATCATTAGATATTATCCCTCATCAACTACTAAGGTTCATCCTTAGTTTAGATCAAGCACAACACCATAAGCCAATAACATGCATACTAGATCTCACACTTCATCAGATATTCGATACTTGCACACTTGGCTTAATGATCTTCTCCTCATATAGTTTTAGGCCTTTCTCAATACCATGGACCAAAACCACTTAGGACCAATACCTTGGACCAAATACCTAGGGTCAATACCTCAAACCAAATACCTTGGACCAAATACCTCAGCCCAAATACTAACTTTTCCAAGATATACGAGCTTTTCCTTCTGTGAAAGTGCGTGTGTGTGTATACGCTACTTGTGTTCAGTGAACCTGCATGTATACACAGCTTGGTCAAGGTGAAGCAGCGTATACGACTCTTTCTTCATTTTTTTGTAGTTTGATCTGTAATTATTTGTTGTTGACATGTTGTACTGTCATCTTTCATCTGAGTGAGTTGCCATCAAGGACAAAACCTATATCATAATGCCAACAATATCCCCCTTTGGACTTGATGGCAACAACAATACCAAGTCACTCTCCCCCTTTGGCATCAAGGGAAAAAGGTGGAGCAAGATAATTTCTCCCTTTGAAATACATTATTCTGGTCATGCTCCCAGTGAGTACATGCTGAATTCTCTGATTGAGCTCCCCTTTTGTACATTCTAAGATGTACTGAAACCGTCCATGCTCCCCCCTGAGCACAAGCAAAGTCTGCAAAAAGATTTTTTAAAAGAATAACATGACTCTATAACTCAACTATGTGAGGATGACCTTCCTATCACCAATGACTTATACATACATCCATCTCCCAACCAAGTGGGGATATACCAAATTTGACTCATCCACCCAACCAAGTGGGGATATACCAATTTTTATAACAAGAAATATTACATCATCCATCCCATGTAAAGTGGGGATATAAATTACATCATTTGTCCATGAGGACTCTTTCAAATGTATGAGAAGATATATGAAACCCTAGACTTGAGCAAAAAATCATATAAATATCTGAAGCCATAGCTGGACTCAACAACCATAATGCCAACAATGCTGGATGTATGTGAAGGATAATGCTCCCCCTAAATCGGTGCTACCTGTGCATTGTTTAACAGGTCAATGATCAAGGCATCTTTGTTAGTCATATGAGATTAATGAACAGATCATATTAATCATTAATATCAGTCAGAGCACCCATATCAAAGCCTACCACATTATTTTTCTTGTCTGAAAAACATATACACTCCTTGACCCATAGAAACCCGCGTGTGTACGTGACTATACTTCATGAAACACGCGTATAATAACACTTCTCTGAAAAAATTGATTTAATAGCAGGATGATGCAGCAACTACTCCCATCTTTTGTCGGAGATATTCAAATGTCTCTCTGGGCAGTGGTTTAGTGAATATATTAGCAACATGTTCTTTGGAGGGAACATAGTCCAATTTGACCTTTTGCTCAAGCACTTTTTGACATAGAAAATGGTATTTGATGGGTATGTGCTTGGTCTTGGAGTGCATGAATAGATTCTTTAAAATACTTATGGGACTTGTATTATCACATAGAATGGAGATGGGTGGAGTACATGTAATTTGAATGTCTTACAATGTTTGCTTCATCCAAAGTAATTGTGTGCAGCAAAATGTAATAGCGACATATTCTGCTTCAGCTATAGATAGTGCAATTGAACTTTGTTTCTTGCTGAACCAAGACACTAACCTAGAACCCATATAGAATGCACCACCACTAGTGCTTTTTCTGTCATCAACACTTCCTGTCCAATCTGCATCTGTATATGCATGAAGAATAAGATTTGTATCTCTAGGATACCATAAACTAAAGTTCTGTGTTCCTTGAAGATATTGGAAAATTCTTTTGACTGCCTAAAGGTGTGATTCCTTTGGATTTACTTGAAATCTTCCAACTATTCCTATTGCATGCATGATGTCAAGTCGGGTACCTATTAGATAAAGTAGACTGCCAATCATGGATCTGTAAGTTGGTTGAGGTACTACTGTGGATTCATCATTTCAGCTGAGACTTCATCCTGTTACCATTGGGGTACATATTGGTTTAGAATATTCCATGCCATACTTTTTCAAGATCTGTTTGAGATATTTGGTTTGTGAAAGAAAAATACCATCTTTATTTTGTTGAACTTGTAGACCAAGAAAATAGGTAAGTTCACCAAGCAAGGACATTTCAAATTCTTTCTACATTATAATGGATTGCAGATTTCTGTGGTTCGGTTTTTTAGAATCTGAACTCGGATAATCCACAGTTTTCATTTTTCTTTGTCGACGTTTCGAGTCTAGACCAAGACTCATCATCAGGACTTGATTATGAGTCTTGGTCTAGACTCGAAATGTCGACAAAGAAAAATGAAAACTGTGGATTATCCGAGTTCAGATTCTTTCTACATTACTGAAGCAAAATTTTGACTCATGGATTCTTCATTGCTACCAAAAATGATATCATCAACATAACAACAATTATTAGCAATTTATCAGTTTTAATCTTTGTATATAGATTTCTATCTGCTGACCCTTTTGAAAAACCCTGTTGGTGTAGATATTTGTCAAGGTGGTAATAGCAGTCCCTTGGAGCTTGTTTTAGACCTTAGAGAGCCTTTTTGAGTCTGCATACAAGTTTTGCATTATTTCCAAGAATAAATCCTTCTAGTTGTTCAATATAGACTCCTTCTTCTAAATATCCATTAAGGAAGGCAGATTTTACATCCATTTGGTATAATTTGAATTTCTAAAAGCTAGAAAGAGCAAGAAACATCCTTATGGCTTCAAGTATAGCAACAGGTGCAAAATTTTCTTCAAAATCTATACCTTCTTGTTGAGCATATCCTTTACAAACAAGTCTGGCCTTGTTTCTAATAACTCCATTTTCATTAAGCTTGTTTTTGAATATCCATTTAGTTCCTATGATATTTTTATCATGAGGTCTAGGAACTAATTCCCAAGTATTATTTTTTTCATTTTTCTCAAGTTCTTCATTCATGGCTAGGACCCAACATTCATCTTTGCATGCTTCATCAACTACAACATCAATAATTTCAACAATTTTCGCATGTCTTTTATTATAACATTTATATCCTTTAATTTTGGATAGAGTAACCAAGAAGAATACCTTCATCTGCTCTGGGCTCAAACTTACCAAGTATTTCATCAGTCCTTTTGATATAACATTTTCTTCCAAAAACTTTAAAGTATTTTACAATAGGAGTCTTACCATACCAAAGTTCATGTGAAGTTTGAGTGTTGTTTACCTAAACATTTGCTTGGTTGAGAATAGTTACGGGAGTGAATGCAGCTTCACCCCAGAAGGTTGAAGGATTTCCAGATTCATCTAGCATAGCTCGAGCCATTTGTTGAACAGTTCTGTTCATTATTTCTATCACTCCATTTTGCTGAGGAGTTATTGTGGTGGATAACTACATTTTTATTCCATGTTGTTCACAAAAGTCAAAGAATTCATCCGAGTTAAATTCCCCTCGTCGATCAGGTCTGAGGCATTTCATTTTGCAATCTGATTCATTTTCAACCAAAGCTTTGAAGGCTTTGAATTTTTCAAATGCTTCATCTTTATGCTTTAGAAGACCTATCCAACAAATTCTAAAAAAATCATCAATGAAAAAAGTAAATTATTCTTCTCCACGAGGTGACTTTTTCCTTGATGGTCCACATAAATCAGTATGGAGAAGTTCAAGAGGCTTACTAGCTGACCCTTCTTTTTCAATGAAGTGAGCTCTGGTTTGCTTACCTAATTGACATGTTTTTCATATTATATTTTCAGGGATGCTGATATCTGGAAGATCACAAACAAACTTGAATCTGCATGCTTTTCTTATTTGAGAAAAGTTTAGATGTCCCAATCTGCTATGCCACAACCAATTTTTATAATTTTTGCTTAGATAGAATTTTTTTTGTCCTCCCTTGAGTATGTATAAGTTGCTTGGAGTTCTTGCACCTTTGACCATGGTTTCTCTTGTATCAATCTCACGAACAACACATCCATTTGATCGAAACACCACTTCATTTCCTTGATCACCCATTTGACTGACACTCAACAGGTTATGCTTTAGACCATCTACATACATAACATTCCCAACTTTAAACTTTTCTTTCAAGAAAACATAGCCTTTACCTATTATGACAACAAGAGTGTCATTTCCAAATGAGACATTATTTTCCTTTTCTAAGGCATTATATGAGTGAAGCTTTTCTTCATCGCCTATCATGTGTTTTGAGCATCCACTGTCGATGTACCACTGATTTTCTTCTCCTTCTGCATACAAGGCTATACCACATCTTTCTATTTGAGGTTCATTCCTTCTCCATATCTTCGAATTTAATGGAGTTTGCTCCTTTTGAGATGTAGTCTGAAATTTTCTCCTACATTCAGATTCTTCATGGCCAAAGTTGTTATAGATTGAGCATTCTATTTCATTTTCAAGAAGAAAAAAGTTATTATAGGAACTTTTCTTGAGACCTATCACATTCCTTTGATTTCGTTCTTCTCTAGTCATGACGGTTTTGTAAGAAACACGTTGAGCAGCTTTCTATCCAAAATTATGACATGAGAAACATTGTCCATTAAAGAAGTTACTACGACTATCAAATCTATTGACCTGGTGATTGTACTTTCTATTGATATTCATCTTTGGAGAAAATTAAGTATGATTTACCTGAGGTTGGTTGTGGCTTCTATTCAGCCTTGAAACAAATTCAGTCTGATTTACCTTGTGATCTTCTTTATGCCTTTGCTGACGATTGTCATACTATTCATTGTTCTTTGCTGCATCAAGATAGATTTTAGTGGAGGTTGATGGCTTTTGTGATTGAGATGATTCTTCAATATATCCAAGACCTGTCCTTATCAGAGGAGAATGTTGCACTTTGATAATTTCATTTAAGGTTTCTGATCCTTTAGCAAATCTAAGATTGAGAGATTTCATTTTCTCAAGATCCTTTCTTAGACCCACAATTTCACATTATAGTTTTTCATTGTGTTTTTCTTTCTCAGCAAGTTGGTATGTCAAGGTATCTATAATCATATTCTTTTATTCTAAACAGATTTTGACTTTATAGATTTCTTCATGAAGGTCATCTTCTTCTAAAGCATCCCAAAAATTTTCATCGTCATAAGCCATTAGAAGTCTATAGTCATTACTATTTTCATGTTCATCACTATTTGATAAACCATCACTATCTACATGAGTATAGTAACTCTTTTTGCTTACAACTTGTTTTCTATTCCATTTTGCATATTCCTTCCCTTTTTCATATCTAGCTTTATGAGGCCATTTGGCAGCATAATGACTGACTCTACCACAGGAAAAGCATTTGAAGGGTAGTTTACCTCTAAATCTTTCGGAACCTCGTTGAAGCTTCTTGACAAAGCTTACTTCATCTTCTTCTTCTGAAATATGTCCTGATTCATTGAATTCTTCCTTTCCTTTTGCTGAAGCTTTAAATGCAGCTTTTCTCATATTTGATGGACCTCCTTTTCTCATCTCAAAGGCAGTTAAGATTCCGTGAAGCTATTTCATAGTGATAGTCTGCAGATCCTATTTTTCTTCTATGGAAGACACTTTTGATTCAAATTTAGCAGAAAAGGATCTTAAAACTTTCTCAACTAAGGTAACTTCCTTTATATCTTCACCCAGAATCCTCATACAATTGACAACCTCATCTATATGTAGGAAGTAACTAGCTATAGTTTCATCACTGTGCATCTTAAGAGTTTCATACTGAATTCTGAGAGTTTGATGTTTAACACATTTTACCTAAGAGTCTCCTTCATAGCTCATAACGATTTTTTCCCATATTTCTTTGGCTATTTTGAGCTACATGGCTTTGAAAAACTCTGATTGTGACAGACTTCCCAATAAATTATTAACAGCCCTGGCATTGGTTTCATATTGGTTTTTACCTGCCATATCTATAGGAATTGTTGCTGGAAATGTATATCCTCCTTCCACAATTTCCAAGAGATTGTAGCTAGGCTATGGTTCTTATTTTCCAATAAACAAAGTTGCTCCCATCAAATATTGGCGGTGTAATGTATCCCACACTTTCTTGATTACT
Source organism: Pinus tabuliformis (assembly GCA_031772625.1). Taxonomy (NCBI): domain Eukaryota; kingdom Viridiplantae; phylum Streptophyta; class Pinopsida; order Pinales; family Pinaceae; genus Pinus; species Pinus tabuliformis. The sequence continues at coordinate 1,715,408,769 of CM062819.1, read as the reverse complement.
CATGATGATGGATCTCCCTTTAAGAGATCAAGCTTCTTGCGAAGGACCTGCTCTGATACCAGTTGTTGGAAATAATACTGAGAGGGGGGTGAATCAGTATTATCAGATCAATAATATTATTTCCCAAATAGATTTGTATACTCTACTTCAACTAACTGATCTAGCGTTTACACGTGACTGTACTTAAAGAAACCAGCGTATATGCAGAGAATTTTTGATTTAGCAAATTTATCATGCATTGAACTTTAACTGGTATATCAGAGATTTATTAGATAGTGAAGTAAAAGCAGAATAAAGAATCACACATAAGAAAGACACATGAACACCAAGATATAAGGTGGAAACCCAATGTGGGTAAAAACCACCTGCTATTGTCGTCTCTGTCTTCTTTTAACAATAAGAAAATCTATTTATAATCTTGTATTTGTGTAGACTCATACCAGCACACAGGGTTCTACCTATAGAAGGTTACAACCTTCTCTCATTCTCCAGCTTCTACTGGAAGGGAGCTACAACCCCCTAACACTTGTATTAGCTGATATGTTTACTAGTATGTAGGCGGCGACCTACAGAAGGCTACGACCTTATTTCTTCCTCCAAGGAACATGTTTCATAAATTTTCAGATTGGATCCCTCAACAACATCATATACATCTACATCAACCAATCACTGACTCAATCATCACTTTCTGAATCAACCATAACTGAATCAATCAATCACTTTGATAACCCATCATCAAATCACAATCAATCTGATCATTTAGAATACTATCACCAGAATGCAGTCACCAGAACCCAAACCAGAACCCAGAACTCTACAACAACAAACCTAAACAACTGAAACATACTTTATAGGGTATACGATACTTCCATGTGTTGAACCAGCATGTATACACACTTTTATCAAAACCAACCAATGTACACTAATTCACAATTCTGTAGCTATTCTAGACTTCAGTTATACCCAGATCATAATATTTACAGAATAACACATGCATCAGTATTCAGATCTAGACTATACATGATCAAACCACATAATGATAATTCATTTCAAGACTTAAGATCCCGATCCATCATTAGATCTTATCCCTCATCAACCGCTAAGGTTCATCCTTGGTTTAGATCAAGCACAACACCATAAGCCAATAACCTGCATACTAGATCTCACACTTCATCAGATATTCGATACTTTCACACTTGGCCTAATTATCTTCTCCTCATTATAAAGTTTTAGGCCTTTCCCAATACCATGGACAAAACTAGTTAGGACCAATACCTTGGACCAAATACCTAGGGTTAATACCTCGGACCAAATACTTTGGACCAATACCTTGGATCAAAATACCTTTGACCAAATACCTTTGACCAAAAACTTAGTTTTACAAGATATACATGCTTTTACTTCTGTGAAAGTGTGAGTGTATGTATATGTTACTTGTGTTCAGTGAACCAGCGTGTATACGCAGCTTGGTCAAGGTGAACCTGCATATACCTTTCTTTCTTCATTCTTTGTAGTCTGATCTATAATTCTTTGTTGTTGACATGTTGTACTGTGATCTTTCATCTGAGTGAGTTGCCATCAAGGACAACACCTATATCATAATGCCAACAATGACAGCCAACCTTGAGTGGGCAAATTGTGCATAACATGAGAGGTAGCCTAGAGCCACTCAACCTAGAAATTGCACAGAAGCCTTTATGCTTAGAACCTTCTTAGTGCATGAACTAGAGAGTTACTTGATTCTTCCCATAACTATGCAATCACTCTAGGAAATGCATGGAAGTTTTCCCGTAAATAAAAAAAATAAATAATCATCTCTAGGAAGTAGGGATCTATTATTAGTGTCCCAAAGGTGGCACATTTCTATCCTTAGAAGTTTCCATCAAGTGTCGCTTTTATCCTTGATCTTAGCCATCTGCGTCATAAATTCCAATTTGCTCAATTATATGTAATGGACACCTATAGAGCTCATTTGTACATTGAATCAACAATATCTAGCATTCCTGAGGAGATCAAGGAGCCTTTGGATCATTGTCGTCACTTTTCTAGGTGATTTTTTCTTTTATCATATTTTCCCACCTTTTCTGTCACTTTTTGTTGTTTAGCTTGTCAGAGTATTGTTTCACTTCTTTCTTTGAATGCTTGTTGGTGTTTTAACTTGTTTTAGCTTGTAAAAGTGTTTCAAGTTATATATTACATTTCCCAAGTGTCGAATGAGTTTTCTCATTTTTGCACCAACAGTTGATGTTGTGGCGATTCCCTTCACATGCTTCATTTTTCTTCAGTTTAATCAATTGTTGCACTTGTTTCACATGAATGCATCAAAACTTAGTTAGATCTACACCTAGCATCAAAACATCCTTCAAATATGCTTGAGTTTCAAACTCCCCATGGGCATATCTAGGCTCCGCTGGCCCAAATCTCACACCTCTCTACATGCACTGCACAATCTTGGAGCTCAACGCCTCTGCCTTGGCTTTTATAATTGCACAGAGCCTATCTTGATCTAGTTCCAACTAAGAACTATGTATTTTCAAGAGTTGGTCTCTCAGCTTGGCCACTGAGACTATGCAATGCGCAATCTCTCCCAATCCCTGGCTCAGACTGAACTGTGCATTACGAAGTTCCAATCATCAAACTTCAACACTGAGTGTTGGTACTACATAGTTCCCACAATCAATCAATAACCATTGTTAGTCAAAATTGCATAATCCCTCTCATTAGATGCCCTAATTGCTGCTTGATCATCCTATGAAGTTAGATTTGTAAGAGATAATGTTTTCTTGCTATGAGTATCCTTTCTGTCGCACATGTACAACATTCATGAAGCACTTCTCTCCAACAGTAATTTTACCATGGCACCAAAGAGAGGCGCTTCAATATAGACCACTGAAAGAAGCACTGGGGAAGTAGTTGAGAAAGCACCAGTTTACTCACCAATATATGTGGATACTCAACTATTCATAGAAAATGAGTCAACATTAACATGGAAACAAGTCCAAGAGTAGTGCTAGAAGGTAGCAATCACTAAGATTAGGGAAAGAAGAAGTTGGTGATACAATAAAGGGAGAAAAAAATCTATAGAGTGAAAGTGGATTCAATATTCATGAAAGAAACTTTGGCAAGAGAAGCAAAAGGAAGAAGAGGACAGAGACAATAGAGAAGAGGAATAAAGAAAAATAGAGCTTGCAGCTATCAGAATAGGAACAAAATGAAGGATGGGAGTTGAGGAGGAAAGAATAGGAAGTGAAGCAAAAGCAGGAAGAAGAAAAAGGGCAAGTTGCAATATAGAGAAAACAACCCCAATACAGGTTAGTGAGCCAAAACATCTAGTTGCTAAGGAAGAGAGTGAACAAATGCAAGTTCCCTCACCAATGCTAAACACTAGAACCATGTCCGGTTAGAGATCGATGAGTATGTGGAGCAACTAAGATGAGAGGTCACCAGGGAAGACTTGGAGCTAAATGCACACAACATGAAGAAGTACATCGATGGTCCTGTAAAGATCAACACCATGCTACACATGCTTCAAAATAAGTTGGATATAGGTTCCAATAACATATACTCGGATGCGATGGAGGCAAGAGTCTGCTATGAGAAAGACACCATCAAGCACTTTGGGGACATCATCACACAGTACAAAGCTTGGCATCAATATGTTACTGAGAATACCAAGTGGAGGTTTCTGAGTTGGTCTTTCCCCAAACTTCAGAGTCATAGTGTTTTGTTTTGTTAGGTTGTCTCTAGCTTATTTTTTATTACATGGGTACATGTATAAATTTTAATAGTATTTTTAAATATGTTGTAAGTGAAATTCCATCAAGCACTTTGGGGACATCATCACACAATACGAAGCTTGGAATCAATATGTTACTGAGAAGTACCAAGTGGAGGTTTATGAGTTGGTCTTTCCCCAAACATCGGAGTCATAGTGTTTTGTCTTATTAAGCTATCTCTAGCCTATTTTTTCTTACATGGTGTTGATGCTTCGAAAATCGCTACATCAACATCGGGGAAAACCACCTGGTCCAGACCTTAAAAGCACCTCCTTTTCCGTTTGGTGTGGTGGCTCTGACTGGATATAATGGGACTAGTTTCCTAGTGATTTATAAATGGGATGGATAAGTGATTGATTTTCTAATATCTAATGGTAATGATGGATGATTTTTTTTTAAATGCAATAACATAAATAACTAATCTATCCTGGGAAGTCTTTCTCTTAGTGCAATTCTTGATTATTCTTATTGACAAGTAGGCATATAGATGACTACTTATAAACAGAAATATTCATTCATATGATAATTATTTTATTCAAGTAATTGAGCAAAATAATAATTAAAACATTATTACACTAATCTTTATATATGATTGACATATATACTTATGAATGAATAGCAACTCTTAAACATTCAATAGTGATAAGTGAAAGAATTGCTATGAAAGAATATACATACATCAATAATAGCAAAAATCAATAAATGTTGATTCACATAAAAGCATGAAGAAAAAAAATAGATAATAGTACCATATGTGTTTGAATCTCCTCTGATATGAATTGCATTCAAATCCCACCTTTCAACTTGGAAACTCTTTTACAAGAAGAAATAGTGCATGTCATATAAAAGTATTCTTCATTTAGGTCTAGTTTTTATAAAAAATATATATATATCAGGAACACGGTAGTGCAACTTCTGATCCATGTCTTAATACAAAATTTGAGGACCCTTTCTAAAACCATGAAAGGGTCTTTAAATACTATTTAAACCAACAAACTATGAAATAAAAATGTTGTGTACTGGTATAACCAAATCATAAATATATGAAAATCTCCCCGAAATAGACATGCTTGCAGTCGATCAGAATGGTTCACTGTTTTAGCTGACTATCTTGTGGCTTGAGTCAGCAAATGGTGAGCATCGGTTGCAGTTCTTGAGGATGACTCATGTGCGAATGTAACTGGGCAATATATGTGGCATTAGTAATTTGGGAATCATGTAACCGATTGCATCGGTGAGGCATTTCATCGTTGTCCTCTGACTATGTGGTTTAACAGGGAAGAACCAAAAGGTTTCCCATGTTAAAGTTTGAATACTTGGGATTAATCTTTCCCTCTGCTCCAACTCATGTTTCCATGTTTGTTCCAATGCTTTCACTGATGGAAATTTCCCTAGAGAACATTCTAAAATTAAATTTTACAAATAAAGGGTATCATTAATCAATTCAACCATATTACTGGTTACCAATCTGCATCTTCATGTCGCCCTTTTTGCCTTCATTAGTTGAGATTGTCATTCAAGGAATAGGATTTCCTTATGCGATTCGAGAATTTGAGGTAGATTTGTAGATTTTCCTTCCTTGGTTTCTTGCCAAGAGAGAAACTCTGTTAGCTTTTCATCTTCTTGCTCCAATTTTTGTCTTGCATCAACTGACTTATCAATCATAGATGATGAAATTTCACATAGGGGAAGAATGAGAGAGATATTATGACATAATAAGCTCAATTGATTAGATAGTGCTTTGGTAATTTGGAGAGCTTCTGATCTGAATTCTCCCACTTGGGGATATCCTTCGACTCTTTCTATTTGCAGTGACAATTGAGCGATCTGTTCTTCCTTTTATTTGCTCATCTATTCATTTATTGTTTGCATCTTGCTCAATGCTTGTGATAGTTCTTGTTGCTTCTGAATTTCATCTTGATAAATCCTTTATTTTTCTTTCAGAAATTGCTTGTTTAATTGATCATTTGACTGCCTATGGGCTGCTAACTATTATTCCAACTGTTCTATCCTCTGCTACTTCTCTTGTACCTATGTCTCTAGCAAAATAGTTTCTTGATCATTTTCTTTGAGAAAATTGCTTACCTCCAATGCTTTTTCCATAGTAGCTGCTGTGTATGCTCCAGCATGCTGATAGAGTTTCGTGAGATCCTCAGAAGGATTCACTTTTTCTCTACATACCACCATTTTTATCTCCATTTGTGAAGGCAAAAGATAAGATTGATCAAGTTTTCTCTTTTTCCTTTGTCTCTTGATTACAATCCTATGCTTAGGGTTGTAGAAGACATCCAAATGTGGTATTTCTTTTACATGTAGAACAATTTCATCGGATGGATTCTCGGGAATTATTTCTACATCCTTTTGTGTCATGGGTAGGCCACTAGTTCCTTCAGTCAGAACTCTATTAGTTGTTGTCTTCGGACCAGTTGTCACCTCAGGTGTGCTAAATCCTTGTAGACTCTCAATATTATTGATAATAGAATCGAATTACTACCATTCTTTGAGTAGTTTGAGATCAACATAAATACTTGAATCCATGAGTTCGCTACTCTTTCCTTGTTCTTGCTCCTGCTCTAGCAATTTTCCTTTTCAGGAACCTTTTCCACTGCAGGAGTCTTGTTGGCAGCTTTCTGTTCAGTTTGACTTGGTGGCTGAATTGTAGGGGTTGTAGCTAATAGGTCTAAATGGAGAGTTTACAACCTCTGGTCTCTGAGCCTATTGAACATTTTTAACCCTTCTTCTTGATACCTAATTCTAGCCAATCCTTTAACTTGAAAAAATGTATGGGCTGAAGAAAATAAATCATCAAATTCATCCGCTTCATGATCAAATTTTGCCAGTTTAGCTTGAGAAGTGACATTATGGGAAACCTTATTTGGGTCATATTACCTGTTAGGAATGGTGGCAATATTCAACATCTGAATCTTTTCTACCTCTTTTTCTGCATGCTTGTAGTCATGTAGGGTAAAAATGCCACATCGTAAGGGAAATATAGGCCACATCTATTTCTTGAAGTCCCTAAGGGTTTTTGATGTCCCTTCAACAGTTATCTGATATGCCAATTCTCGGGCTAACAATTTATCAGGCACATACAAGGGGAGGACATGGGATTTAGTGAGGCTACCAAAAAGCCTTATATAGGTAAATTTCTCCTCCCCAAACTAGCTGCCTACTGTTGCTAGGTCAATTTCTACTACCTGGGATATCCTGGGGGCAGGCTTATTGAAAATAGAATAATATACAAGTAAAAAAAAATCATTGCAAATTCTGTACAGGGCATTTTGTAGTGTGCGTTCCAGAATTGCTTATGATAAATATGAATCGAGTTCGGATCTTAGGTAGCCCATTTCCATCCGAGTACTAGGTATTCAGAATTAAAAAAAATAGTATCCATAATATATGCACTGTAGTAGAAAGGGGGAATGGTCCAATAAGTTTTATATGCATTCCTTATGTACTCTAAAATCTCAGTGGCTAGTCTATCAGACAAAATTGTTTTCCCAATCCATAACATAACCATTAATTGCTACTTCCATTAGCGGGACCATATCTTTAGTGAATTTGGCAGAATCATGTTGTCCCCATAGGCTACACATCATAAATCTAGCATAGCAATAAGAGGAAGCTAATGAGTCAATAGAGTACTTACCCGATGACTCGTGTTTGTGTTTCTCCGGAAAATGCCTCCGTTGCTTGATCGGGGCCCACTCCAAGTCATTTTCCTTTACAAATGCTTCTAGGAATGCCTTGTTGTATCGCTTCTCAGGTGGAGGTAAATGGTACATTTTCCTGAGATCTTTAGGTTGGAATGAGCCGAATATCCTTCCATCTACCACGGTAAATATTCTATCTAACATTGGAATTTTCTCTACCACCCATCTTACCACATCAGTATAAGGCAAGATTTTGACTCGTGCTACTATTCTGTGAAGATAAGAACAAGCCAACTCCTTGAGAGTTCCCTCTGACTTGTTGGTTGAATCGGCAGTGGCCTCCTCTGATAATTCCTCAGGCTCCTCTGCTTCTATCAGATTATAAATTCTTTCCCAGCTGGTATTTCCTAGACCAAGACATGCTGTATCTGAGATTAATCCCTTCTTGCTCGGTTCTGGTTCTTTGGCCGTAGAAGTTGTTGTGGACTTCTTTGATTTCTTCCCCATTTTCTCTGGATTTCTGGATTTGGAGAGACTTTGTACAAAAAGTTGCAAACCATAACACAAAGATACTGCTACTGCAAGCCAAAATGAAAATGAATATAATTATGTTGATTGACATACGATAAATGTAATACGGTTAAGGATTACCATGAATAATTTTTTTTAAAGGATCTATCCTTAACTGTAAAATTTAATAGCCGTTCAAACTTCCAATCGTGGTGAATTAATATCATAAATACCCATCTCGTCAATCATATACTGAATGATTATTTCAAGCATGCTTTAGATTTGATTGATCGACAATCGGTGATAAATCGCAAGTCGCAATTGGGAGTGTCAAAGGGAGGGGCTTAATTACTTGCAATGAATATCTCCGATTGCTGAAAGGTAATATTATAATATAATGGAGCGGGGTATTATGCATGCAAACCATTTTTCAACGTATATTTACCTTTTGAGATGCACGCCCAATTAATTGATCGCAGTCGGGATTTGGCTTAAGCTTTTATCCTTTTGTCATATGACTTCACCGATTTCCGATTTCTGATTGCGATTTACTTTATCGCATCAAGAGATTTGATTAGGCCTTTACATATGTCCCTTTATCAATGAATATCTCCGATTACCAATTGCGATATCGGATCAAAAGATATGATGAGCCCTTGTGTGTGTACCTTTGGCATTTGACTTCTCTGATTGTCGATTGCGATTTTCTTTTCAGATCGGAAGATTAGGTGAGGTCTTGCTTTTATGTGTGTTCCCTTTGTTATTGCGATATGCGATCTCCGATCGCTTTATCGCAAATATGGAATTATTTACGATATTTTAAAAGGAACACTTTGTTTTCTATCAAAAGGATTTATAAAATGACTTATTTACATTAGACCTTTTAACAAGGATTTTTCTTGTAATGAGGTTAATACCATTTTATTCATTAATTTACAAATCTAACTAAGTTTATTTTTTAAAAAGGGACCCATTTCTTATTGAAAGTTTTGTGTAAAATTTTTATAGAAATGGGGGATTTTTTGTACAGCACAACAATTTGCGATTCACTAGGAGAAATAGTTATCTCTGAGAAAATAATATAATATTTTAACTTTCTTAATTTGAAAACCTTATGGATAGAGAAATTCTAATATAACTAGGTAATCATAAACTCTGAATATAATGAAAACTATTTTTGCTATCTCTTTCTCATCTCAAAATTAAATACATTCTAAGTTTAAGTAAACCTTAATTGGCTGATAATGATTGTTGTGGGGAAAAGTATCCGACTCGGATGACCCTATCCCTACTCTAAGGGTGACAGTCCTTAGCAACAACTGAAAGTAAAGCTTTGATATTTTCCTTTATGAAAGTACAGAGAAGGAAGAAAAGATTGACCAACCGGTGTCTTTCGCTTTTGTCGATCCTGTCCTCTCTCTTTGTCTCTTGTTCCCAGCTCCTTGCTCCCTTTGCCGGTCCAGCTACACAAAGATCCTGCACAAACAAGAGAAGGAAAACTACAAGAAACATGTACTCATAACTGATGCATGGATTAGAGTGAATCAGATATACAAGTAAATACAATACATCAATGCAATACAAGTATATAGGAGAACATTCAAAGCTTTATTGATAGAAGTAAAAGGGTTCTGAGAAGGTTACAACCATCAATGGCTCCAATCCAGCAGCACCTCCCCAGCAGCAAGAAATCTCCTCTTCACCTCTATAAAAGCAATCACCCAATAGCTCTAACTGTAAACCAACAGCACTTCCTTGCTTTGCACAAAATTCCAGCCTCCTCAGACCTCATAGAAGAGCTCTATATATAGGAGATTTGGAGAAAGGATGAGTCAGCTTGAGGCTGGCATAAAGCTGACTAGTGTCCTCTCCCACTTTAGTTAAACTTCAGTTCTTAAGTCCACTTGGAGATCCTTGCTTACACATGGAGATCAAGTACCTCTTACTCATCACAGGGCGAATCCCTCGAACCAAGTGTCAGTTTGGAAGCTTCCTGAGCAATTGACACCTTGCAGAATGACTGTGCCACTTGGCCAATCTCACCCAGCGCAGGTAGCCTTCATTGGAGTTGACTTTCAGCGCAGGTACAAGGAGGAGCAGTTGACATTCAACGCAGTTGCTCAGTGGAGCAGCTGACATGATCCAAAAATAGCCTGTTTTTGAGTGTTTTTAGGTGGAGAACTGATGGGAAGTGCTGTGGTTTGCTGACCTTGTTCTTCTAGGGGTAAGAACAACATGTTTAGGGACTGAGGATCCCTGTAATTATTGACATTTCATGCTCCATGCTACGAGGCACAAAAATGTCTATAACAGTTGCCCCCTAAAGTATGAGGCCGTTTATCGGGTGAAATGCTTTATCTAGAGGGTCCGAAGTTCATTCCAGTGCTGAGGAGGCGCCCTGTAATACAATACAATACAATACATTATTTTTCATTTTGTTTTCATGATCTAGCTGAGGTGGGCATTACCATGCTCAGCTTTATAAATACATTTTGGTACATAGAACAGATGATCGTCTACTGATAATTCTCTGCTGAAATTATCATCCTTTGAGTAGGATGATCATCTGCTGCAATGATGTACATGACAAATGCTTTTATATTTCCTGAATATGTATCGCAGCCCGGATGGATGAAACTAGATCCGGGGTCTTCAAACTCGTTCGATCTTCACTCTAAGTACAAGTCGATCCATGTGAGAATTTTCGCTGAAGTCGAACATGGAAAGACATCGCTTGATTACCGGTCAATGATGAAAACCGTTAACAAGCGCGAGAGGAATCACCGATAATGATAATGACCCTCAAGGTACTGCAGTACAATTCACGTGGCGTGAATAAAGGACTTGGCGTCGAACGCCACGCAAAATCTTCTGGTCGAAGGTCATTGATGTATACCTGTCGCCGGAAGTGAGAAACTTGCCATTGAGGCATGCAAGCTTCAAAGTACTGATGGGGTTGTTCCTAGATCAACTTCTTGGATAATGAGCTGAAGTCGACAAGAAGCGATCCGTCAAAGGAGGGCCTTAATGAATCCCACTTCAATGACACGGAACGGAGCTAATGATTTTAGTGGAGGTGAAAACAAACTGTGACATATGATTTAGGGTGGCGATCATGAATGGATGAAGGATAATGTATGGCAGTGGATGGGACACGGTTGACACTTTCAGAATGACCTCTCTTGAACATATAATGACACTGATGCGATGGATCGGTAGCATTACCCCAAAATGTGGATGGTTTGGCGAAGACCATGGTGATGAGACCGGTGAATGAAACAACCCAACCCGATGTGGTACGGAAGAAAAGTGTCATGTCCAAGAGCGACTTGCTACCATTAAGCTTTGATGTTCTCCCAATTTTTCCCCAGTCATTTCTGACCAGTACCTCTTTATTTTTGTCAAGCTTGAGGAGGATAACATATGCTTGCTCTATAACCTGCCCTTCGGGCAAGCCCATCGCTATGATTTAACGAGCTTAGCGATAGGGAAACTCGTTCTCGTCTAAAGAAAAGTTTGTCGCTATTTAATCATTTTAACGAGTCTAACGACAAGGAAAACTCGGTCCTTTTCATTTTTAGAGAGTCTGAAAAGGTACAGAAAGTTAACTCCATAATTCCTTTTTCGTCATCTAATCCCTTAAGTCCGAAAAAGTATAAAACAATACAGAAGGGATGAATTTTCGATTGCTTTAACGAGCCGAACAAAACAAGCGCTCGATCTTTTTGCGCAATAATCCCTCAGGTCCAAAAAGATTAAAATCTAGAGGAGGGATAGCGTTCCGGTTGTTTAACGAGCTGGAAGGCCAAAACTCGGCAAACTTTTCATATTTTACGAGTCAGTGAAAAGAGCTCAAAGAAGACTCGTCTTTTGAGGAACGAGTGATAAACAGGGATAGCAGCAGATTCCAGGTACAAATTGGAATTTTCCAATCACGGCAGTGTCACAAGGATGGCTAGGTGAAATCACTCTTCGCAGCTGTTTCTCAAAAGAGGTAAACACACAAATGGAGGTGAATGATCGGCCAAATGAACAGTGGAGGTGACGGTGCACAAACACGACCAAGGTTTTTATGGCTGATGAATTTACGATCTCAAAAGGTTATTTACCTGTTCATTTTTTCTGAATGAGCTTGAACTCTGAAGGGAAGCCTGCTCATAAACTTATGTTTATTTTTTAACGAGCATGAACTATGTGCTAAAACTGCTCGGATCTTGCGTTTATTTTTTAATGAGCATGAACTATGTGCTAAAACTGCTCGATTATTTGCATGCCCCCAGCATCATAATGACGCATGTCAAAGGAGGGTGCCCCCCAAGCTTCATTGCATTCAACTTGGTGGTTGGAATGAAGGTTTACCTTTGAATTTTAAAAAGGGGATTTGTTTCATTTTTTAATGAGGTTGACATAGTAAAAGAACTATCCTCATGACTCCTTGTTTCATTTTTTAACGAGGTTGACACGAGATTAGAACCGTCCTCGGAGCCGACAAAATATTTAGGAATCTCCCGAATCCAACCAGAAGATTGGATTAGATTTCATTTTGTAGGTTTCCACCGTGGCCACTCCCGCCAGATTACTTGGAGGCGGTAGGGCGAAAGTACCCATTAAGGCAGGGTCTTTTAGGAGACGTACTCCGATATTTTGAAGCAAATGATTCCTTCCATGGATCATTGGAATGCTTCCTCTAACTTGTGAACTGTTGGGGAGAAAAGTTTGTTGGTCGATGATTGTAATTCCTTCTTGGAAGGGAAATGCAATCTTCCTGAAGTAGGTCGACACAACCGCGGCCATGGCATAGATCCAGGGCCTTCCTAGTAGGATGTTGTAATCGAGGTTTCCATCAATTACTTCAACATCAATTCCTACTGTTTTGCCCCCCAGTTCAACTTGCAAGTTACTTAAAATCCCGTATGGAGTGTATGATCGTCCATCAAATGCTTTTAACGTTGTTGACGATTTCGACAAGGGTGGTGAGCCTAAATCTTTCCAGCAACTCATCGACATAAGACATGTAGATGCCCCCTCATCAATAATTGTTCGATGAACAGTTTTGTTGAGGGCTTTCACTTGAATAAGGAAAGCTAGTTGAGCTGGTAACTGAGGGTCATATCCTTTATGATCAAAGGCCACCAGATTGGAATCCATTGGGCCAATCCCACCTATTGCTGATAATAAAGCTTGCTCTTGGGAGGGGCAATTTTGTGGTACTTCAAGTGTCGACATAGTGGACGGCGATTGGGCCAGGTCCTTTACTATATTATAATTCTGTGCTCCTTTGGCATGAGGATTAAATGTCGATTTGTGTACTACTCCCTTTGGCGACTTTATCATTGGCTCAGGAACGATGGGTGGCACAACTTCGGTCAAAGTTGTTGTTGAACTACTAGGTCGTTCATTAACCTTGTTGTTCGACAACTTTGGATTCCCGTAATCTTTACTCCTTGTCAAAGCATTATTCTGTTGCTTCGAGGTAGACAACATAAGCACTTGGGATCCGGAAGCATTTTGATTAGCAACCAGATTTTGACTTGGATTAGGAAATGGATCAGTCAATACTGCTGGGGTTTTTTAACTCTTGAAGAGTTTCTTAACTTCAGCTATATGTGGACCATATTTCGTCCAATGATCCTCATCGCATATATGACACCCTGTCGGGGGTTTCCTTTTTCTTCCTGTCTTTTTCTTCTTGCCCCCTGGTTGCTTCAGTTGTTTGCCCTTGTCGGTCGACATGGCATTTACTTCTGAGGAAAGAAGTTTTTCATTTGCATTTTGACCGTAAATTTTGTGCTTGCCAATCACGTCATCGCCGACGTGAGAGTCATTGTTTGATTTAGGAGGAGGAGGAATTGAGAATTCCGGTCTAGGGGCGTCAGGTATTTTGTCGTAGAGCGTGCCAAACTGAGTATAAACCAAGTCTAGATATTGCGCACGAGCTATAACTTGCTCTTCTGTTACGACTCCCCCCTTGGCCACATCTTCCGTTATGGCCGGAAGTAATGACTTTATAAACCATTCAGCTAATAGCTGATCGGGAACATATGTTTTTACCATCCTACGACGACGTCGCCATTCATGTATATGATCAGATATATGAGTGGCCGTTGTCTGTTTGAAGTTGGTAAGGAGTTTTGTTCCCATTTCATACCTTATCAGTAATTGAAAATGGGTTAAAAAGGTTGTAGCTAAGGTACTGAAGTTGTCGAACGAAGCTCTAGGCAATTCAATATACCATTTTGCCGCTGGACCCGTTAACGTCCTCTGAAAAAGGCGAAGTCTTATCGAATCATCATTCAGGGTGTTTGATGAACACCATAGATGGAATGTCATCACGTGATTCGACGGGTCTTCACCTGGATTTCCATTAAATTTAGGAATGTCTGATGGAAGTTTGTGTGGAATCGCTGGCCACCAAGGGGCATAAGCAATTGGATCATTCGTCAGCCGGTTTAGATCTGGTAATTCTAGAGTTGCTACAAAGGGCAACTGTTGATTCAGGTTAGGCGAAGCATATCCAGGATAAGATGGAATCGCCTGAGCAGTAGGTCTTTGCATACCAGCATAATGTTGGCAACTTTGACAAGGTTGATGGGTATAACCATTATAGTATGGTTGCCCATTACTTACAAAGACTTGTTGCTCAGGTCCTTGATATGATTGCTGGAATTGCAGTTGTTGAGTTCTAACCAGCTCTGGTTGTTGGACCATTTGCTGATGCCCAATACTAGATGATTGACCAAGATGAGGAGTCACAGTACTTGTTTGATCCTGAGTCGCTCCAGATAAGGAGGCACTGACCTGAGGTTGCGATTGAGATGTCGAGACAAGAGGTTGTGGTATGGCAACCTGAGAAACTTGGGGTTGACATACAGTAGGCAGCGCTTGTACTTGCGACGCAATCACCATACCAGGTATAGTGGCAACATTCGACACAGGGCGGACTGGTTGCATAGAATATATAGCTCCTGGTTGTTGAGGCAGTATTGGTACCCAACCGCTGGATGTAATTCCAGTTTGACCTGAACTTTGTTGTGAACTCACGGATGGGCATCCTCCCGAAGGAGGTAATGAAAGGGCATACTGCCCCCCATATGGTATCAATCCAGAACTCAAGGGGATCGATTGCCCAGATTGACCTCCAAATGGATCAATTTGGCGAGTTTCAACATAAGAAATACCAGATGATAATCCGGATGAAGAAATAGGGACTAACCATGTCGTTGTCCCTGATTGGACTCCGGCTTGTTGTTGACAATTTGCCGGGACAGATGGTATACCAGCGAACATCATTGGAGTAGCAGCAGGAGGCTCTGCTGCAGCTGTGTCGGACGACACAGTCCTAGATGTCGACGGTTGTTCAGACATATCTAGTCTATCCAAAAGATTTCTTAGCGATTCTACAGGAACTTCCACTTGTGGTGGACTAACTTCGAAGATCAACGAGGGAAGGGTGATGATTATTCCACTTAAAATAAATTTTATAACGACGCTTTAGACACAACTTGCTTTTTCAGTTTTAAAGAGTCGAGAAAAAGCTAAAGATGACTCTAGTCTCCTTCGATGTTTTAACGAGCCCGAAGTGACAAATGCTCGGTTGGACTTTTTCAGTTATAGAGTTTGAAAAAGGCCAAAAGAAACTGCTCTGGAGATCTAGGCAGAGGGTGTGCCAAACCTTTCGCGAAACCACAGAATACGTTTTACGGTACGGGTGGTCGATCTTCGTGAATGCTGTGTTCACTGCATCGCGATCAGTAGGGCAGCCGACACGGCTTCCTAAGGATAAAGGATAAATGTCTATAGGGGTCTCCCAATATACGCGACGGTACGCGGGAGCACAAGTCCGTATTAGTGCTATCGTCCCTCAGGAGGAATCACCCACCTTCGTAGAGATCGACAGTCACTACGTTTAACGACGCCGGAACACGTCTCTACCTAGACCTCTATTGTGAGCGTTATGTTACAAAGCGTTTTTAGATTCATTCAATATATTTTAAGTTGATCTTGTTTAGCAGTTTGTCTTGCAGGATCACCACGAGATGTATTGGTACAAATTCCTAAATGCAGCTAAAATGATAAGCAAGCTTTACAATCTTTTTAGCTTTGAAAATCCTAACTACTGAGGGGAGAGAAAAACATTATCTTTCCACACAGAGCACAAAGCACAAACTAATGCACTTTCTCCTAGATCAATCATGCAAACTTATCAAAATGCAAATGCAAGATGCATGTATTTCTTTTCTTTTCCCTTAATGTTGATGTAGACAAAAGGAAATTGTTGTATAATTTTCGAATTCAATTTGAAGCGTAAACAAACAAGTTTTGTCTAAAATGAAAAGACGCCTTACAGGTACTTGTTTCGACACTAAAAATGTATGAATTCAAACCATAAAGTGAAAAACAAACAAACTCAAATAGCCATGAACAGTAATAAAACTAGCTCTTAAGATCACAAAGACACTTTTACAGTTCAGGATCTAAGAGGCCACAGCTATACTTGTTTGCTTTTCACAATGGGAAACTGTAACTGAAACAAGAAATACTGAAAGAACAATCACAGTTTCATCACACAACTGAGGCGGAATAATGTCAAGGAAAGTTGGTTTACAGCAAGTACAATGACAAGCAATCAGCAGCAAAATAACAGTGAAAACAGGGCTAAGACACAGTGGGAAACCTCAGGAAGACATAGCCTAACTGAATCAGCACAGGCTCTGGTCTGTCAAATTGACTCTCAGCGCAGTTCCCGAAGGGAGTACCTGCGCTGGAATGCAGACTGCCTGTGGACAGCCTGCACTGAGACACGAGAGTTGCGTTTACAAGGATTTCCGGGTCATAAAAAGCTCAAAAATGCACTGTTTTTGCTGAAATAAAAAGCTATAGGTCAAGTACAAACTAAGGGATGATCAAGAGGATGAAAAGCTATCACAAAGAGTACAAGAGTCTTTTGTAGATCAGCTCTTCAAATCATGAATCTGCTCAGTAAATGAGCAAGAGTAGCAGCCCCTCTACTTCGCTTTTGATATAGTCAAAAGCTTTTCGATTTGGTACTCTTTGGTTCAGGAAATGAATAGCAAAGATACTACAAACACCAACAAGATACTAGGCTCCCCAGCGGAGTCGCCAGTTTGTTGTGGGGAAAAGTATCCGACTCGGATGACCCTATCCCTACTCTAAGGGTGACAGTCCTTAGCAACAACTGAAAGTAAAGCTTTGATATTTTCCTTTATGAAAGTACAGAGAAGGAAGAAAAGATTGACCAACTGGTGTCTTTCGCTTTTGTCGATCCTGTCCTCTCTCTTTGTCTCTTGTTCCCAGCTCCTTGCTCCCTTTGCCGGTCCAGCTACACAAATATCCTGCACAAACAAGAGAAGGAAAACTACAAGAAACATGTACTCATAACTGATGCATGGATTAGAGTGAATCAGATATACAAGTAAATACAATACATCAATGCAATACAAGTATATAGGAGAACATTCAAAGCTTTATTGATAGAAGTAAAAGGGTTCTGAGAAGGTTACAACCATCAATGGCTCCAATCCAGCAGCACCTCCCCAGCAGCAAGAAATCTCCTCTTCACCTCTATAAAAGCAATCACCCAATAGCTCTAACTGTAAACCAACAGCACTTCCTTGCTTTGCACAAAATTCCAGCCTCCTCAGACCTCATAGAAGAGCTCTATATATAGGAGATTTGGAGAAAGGATGAGTCAGCTTGAGGCTGGCATAAAGCTGACTAGTGTCCTCTCCCACTTTAGTTAAACTTCAGTTCTTAAGTCCACTTGGAGATCCTTGCTTACACATGGAGATCAAGTACCTCTTACTCATCACAGGGCGAATCCCTCGAACCAAGTGTCAGTTTGGAAGCTTCCTGGGCAATTGACACCTTGCAGAATGATTGTGCCACTTGGCCAATCTCGCCCAGCGCAGGTAGCCTTCATTGGAGTTGACTTTCAGCGCAGGTACAAGGAGGAGCAGTTGACATTCAGCGCAGTTGCTCAGTGGAGCAGCTGACATGATCCAAAAATAGCCTGTTTTTGAGTGTTTTCAAGTGGAGAACTGATGGGAAGTGCTGTGGTTTGCTGACCTTGTTCTTCTAGGGGTAAGAACAACATGTTTAGGGACTGAGGATCCCTGTAATTATTGACATTTCATGCTCCATGCTGCGAGGCACAAAAATGTCTATAACAATGATAAAACAAGATACTTCTCCAACTTAGATTTTATAATGACTCCTTTGTCACAAGTAGAGCCACTACTGCTAGGAAACGTCCATAGCCTCGACAGGGTTACCTTTTAACCATTTAATCATTCATTGTTCCATCCATTTCAGAGTATAATTGAAAAGAATACATCCAAAAGATATGTTTCCACACTTTTAGTATTTCATTTTCTTTTTCCCTTATTTCTTTATTTTGTAAGATAAAAAGTCATTGTCGTGGTTTGGTGGCCAGTTGTTGATAATGCCATTTACTGGTTGTAATTTAACTGAACAAGCTGGCTCGTGATGAAACCCATTGTCTTATAATTATAAGCCATTACCCCATTTTGGTATGCAGTGTTGGTAATGTCAGTTGAACTAGTCCCCTATGATCATGGTAAGCAGGCTTATGATAAGACCTCTTATATTTTATATCAAACATATTTTAGAATTACACTCAGAGAAATTATAAACTTTGATGGATGGGATGAATAATTTTCTCCATAAGAGAACATGGATGATAGTTTTGAGAGTCGAAGATGCTAAGATTGGATCAGTCTTTGCTTTCTATTAATAACCTTTTTAGGCTTCTAAAACTTTTGAATTATTTACAACATTTTTTAAGTTTTGAAAAGATTTCACAAAAATAAAAAGGGTTTTCAAAGTTTACTTATATCTAATTTGCTAGAATTGTCCTTTTCCTTCAAGGCTTCCATCTATTGAAAGTAAATATTAAAACTATGTTCTCTTAAGTAACCTTCTTAAAATAGTACAGGCCAATAGAAGGCTATTTACAACTTTATTTTCTAAGAAAGAGAATAAACTAATTATTCACACAAATATAGCTGAAAATTGAATATTTATAAAGTGAGAAGGGGTTACCTCCTCAATTGAAGAGTTTTTTCAGAATAAGCCCATTGACAGGAAGAGAATCTCTCTTTCCTGATAGATCCTGCAATAAGAATGTTGATGGGCCTATCTTCTTGCTGATTTGAAATGGTCCAAGCCACATTTTCTAAAATTTAGTGTGTTTTCCTTTATCTTCATGGGCTTTGTCCCATTTCAAAAGTAGATCACCAACTTGTAAATGTTTTGAGCCGCTTGAAGTTATATCAAAAGAAGACTTAATAATTTGTTAATGTTTGGCATCTGTGATTTGGGCTTTTTCCCTTTCTTCTGCTAGTTTCAGAATCTGATTATGTCTTAATTGAATAGAAAATGAGGGGTTCTCTTTAATAAACTGCACTAAGGCTAGTCATGGAGTACTGAATTTTCTGGTATGACAGCCTCATTTCCATACACTAAATTAAATGAAGAAGTGCCTATTGAGGCCTTCTGTGTTATACGGTCTACCCATAATGCAAATATCAAAGACTTGTGCCAATTTTTATGATTCTGATCAATAGTTCTAATGATTTTGATAAGATTTTTATTGGTGGATTCTGCTAAACCATTACCCTAAGGGTAGTAGTTTGCAGAGTATTTCAATTTGAACCCTCTTTTGATAGAAAATTCAAGTATGGAATTACCAGAGAAATAAGATGCATTATCAAAAATAAGAGCGCTTGGGACACCAAACCTAGTAATGATGAACTGATCTATAAATTCAATGATCACCTCAGAGTTTGTTGTCTTCAAAGGAATTTCTTCTACCCACTTAGTGAAGTAATCAATAGTTGTAAGGATATACCTATGTTGTTTGGATGAATGTGGAATAATTTCTCCAATGATATCCAATCCCCATTGTTCAAAAGGTTGTTCAATGTTGACTGGTTGAAAAGAAAAAGTTGGCTTCCTTTGCCTTCCACTGCTAGTTTGACATGTTTTGCATTTCATTACATATTCACAAGTATCTCTAAATAAGGTAGGCCAATAATATCTAACATGAATAATTCTGTGAGCTGTTGTGTCGACTCCAAAATGTCCTCCTGCTGGACCATCATGTAATTCCTGCAAGACCTTTTGCGCTTCAGATTTTTCTAAGCATCTTAGCAAAATTGAATCATAATTCCTTCTAAACAACACATCATCAAAAATCATGAAGTTTTTTTCTTTCAGTATTATGGCAAGCTTATTTTTATAAGAATGATTAGAAGGAGCATATCCATTTTTCAAATAGAATATCAAATCTCCATATTGGGATTAAGGATTAATGCTACTTATCTCATTGATTTCTTCAATATTATTTGTACCTTCATGTTCTTGAATATTAGAAGCTCCTGCTAACAACTTGAAAAAACCTTGGCCTTTGACATTTTTTGCTAGCTTAATGTCCAAATCATATTCTTGTAATGATGTGATCCAATTTGCCATTTTTTCTCCCAATTTCCTCTAAACTAGTAACTGTCTTACTGCTAAAAAAGGGACTATAACTTTGGTGTGAGCCTTTAAGAGAAAGCATTAAAAGTGTTTAATGGATTTGTATACAGCAAAGGCTTGCTTTCCAACTTCAGAGTAATTAAGTTCAGCACCTTCAAGATTTGAACTATAAAATAAAATTGGTTCTTCCAAGTTTTGATCATTGATTTGTGTCAGCACTGCTGCGTAAGATGAATCAGATGAAAGGGTATATAAAATGAAATTATTTGAAAAATTTGGAGTGCTTAAAGCAGAAGCATTTATGATTGACTGCTTGATTGAATCAAATTCCTCTCTTTCTATATGCCCCCATTTAAACACTGAGTTTTTTTTATCATGGTTTGTAATGGTAAAACAATCTGTGAAAAATCTGGAACAAATATTTTTACAAAATTAATTTGACCTAAAAATGATTGCATTGATTTTTTATTATGTGGAAATGGAATATCATAAATCTCTTTGATTCTATCTGAATCAATATAAATATTGTCTTTTGAAACAATGAATCCCAATAGTTTACCTTGGTCAAGAGCAAAAGATGACTTCTTATGATTGAGTGAAATGCCATACCTTTTATAGCGTTCAAAGATTTGTTTCAAATCATGTAAATGACTTGATATTTTCTTAGAGAAGACAATAATGTTATCCAAATAGACAACTAATGATTTATTGATTAGACCTTTGAATGATATGCCCATCGCTCTTAGGAATGTAACTCTAGCATTGATTAATCCGAAAGGAATTTTTTGATAGGCATAAGTTCCCCACTTGGTTCTGAAAGTAGTCTTAAGTCTATCATTGAGGTGCACCAAAATTTGGTTATACCCTTAAAAACCATCTAAGAAAAACATTAGTTTGGAACAAGCCACTGAATGGAGAGTTTGTTCCATTGTTGGTAGAGGGAAGTTATCCTTTTGACTCGCTTTATTAAGATTTCTGAAATCAATACAAATTCTAATGTCACCATTTTTCTTTCTTACTAGCACCATGTTGGACACCCAATTTGAATGTCTAACAGGAAAAATTATCTTAGCTTTCAAGAGTTTGTTTAATTCAACTTTTATTTGACTCTCTACGTTAGGATGAATTTTCCTTAATTTCTGTTGTACTGGTTTTTCTTCAGATATCATTGGAATTGTATGTTGTATGATAGATGTATCATACGTTTTCAAATCATAATATTTCAAGAAAAGACATTTTTATATTTATTCAATAATCTGATAAATGCAATTCTTTCTTCTGAAGTAAGTCCTAATCCCAAATTGATGTTTTGTGGCTTCTCCTCTATACCAAGGTTTATTAATTCAAATCTCAAAGTAGAACTTTGGAGCTTTGAATTAGTAACCTGTTTAAACCTATATTTGATGTCATAAAGATCTTCAAGTTTGACCACTAGTTTTGGTATTGAATTTCCTTCAAACTTTTCTTTCATTTGAAAATCATGCTCACTTTCATCAATAATTTGATCATCACGGGACTTATCAAAAGTTAAGAAATTTAAAATGTCATCATCATGATTGACTACTCACCAGTTAGTGACATTATCAGTAATTGATGATCTAAAAATTAACTCTACTGAAAATCTATCGGGACTGCAATATTTAGATGTTAGGAGCTTAGAAGAAACGTTCACTAGT